>OX454416.1:102986586-104186586 GCA_949715475.1 Microchrysa polita | reverse complement strand
ATTATCCTAAAGTGAAAAATAGTTGTACAAATAAGGAAATTGCATGAAACTTAAAGAGTTGTCGTTAAACAAATGCTGACCTTTTGCATAACGAAATATTACATCTTAATTTTTGAAAAATGCAAACAACTTCATAAACGTATTAAAATTATTCCCTTTGTTTTGCATATTAAGAAAAAAGATTGCACATCTGCGGACGATGTGCATCACCGTGAATCTTGTTGTTATTAGCAACTTTTGCTTAAATATGGAGTTGGAACCACTGTAGGTTGAAATAAATTGGCACATGAAGTCTTTTACCGTATCTATGTATTACAAATTGCAATAACACATTGGTTTGATGCATTTGTTAAATAAAATATTGTCATAATTTTGAAACGCCGAAAAGGTAAATGAAAAACACGAAAGTAGTCGCAAAGTTCAACGTCCTAAAGTGAACATCTTTTTGCAAGGTTTTTGTAAAAAGGTGTAACTAGCACCAATGTTATGTAACCGCCAAGCTCCAAAATAAAAAAAAAATTAACAAATGAGGTATGATGATAATGGTATAATTAATAGCTTAATAGGTAATAGATAATAGCTTAACAGACAAATTTTGTTCATTTATTTATTTATGTTATCCATCATGACTTTCGGAAAGTGAAGTTAAAAAAAAACACAAGCCGTTTAGATTTGGATGATATTTTTATTTCATTTTAATATTTGGGCGATACCCTTATATCGTACATACGGAAGAAGAACGACGTAAGTGCAAAATACAGTTATAATTAAATAAAAAAAAATAAAGTACAATACGCACAACACGTAATCGCAATTTCTGGCAAACCAACAAATTTGCACTTTTGCACTACAGTCGTTCTTCTTTCGGATGTACGATATGTGAAACACAACATCATTTAAATGCCCTCGACAGAGCCCGTTGCAGGACACGATCCTTTGAGGTAATTTTCGATTATTTTTTCTCTCACTACTCACTACAAAAAAAATGCACGTAGCCCAAAAAAACCTAGGGGAGAAAATTGTTAGTCCGACATAAATGGACATCTTACATAGAGGACGAAGATTTCTAAAATCCGTAGTTTAAGCTTGCATAAGCCACCCTGATGAATTTTAGCAAATTTCTTAGACATAAGTTTAACATCTCTATTTTTTTATATTTACGCCTTGTGCTTATACACTTATTATTATATGCTTATTCCTTCAGCCTTCAGACTTCAAGGTGGGCCACTTGCGGACTTCGGGCGGCGAGTTTGACATGTCTGGTGTTGGCTGTGGTTTGCCGGGCAGACCTCAAATTTAGAACCAGCGACTCAAACTAACCTTAGTATTGCTGCCACACCGATTGACCGAGTAGTTCCCCAAGAAAACAGTGGTACCATTCTGCGACGGGCAACACAAAAAAGTGCTTCTTATTTTGACCCCAAATTTGGAATCAACGACCCAAGTTTACCTTAGTGTTTTATGACACGCCGGTTGGACGAGTATTTCCCCCAAAAAACAGGGGCTCCCTTCCGAGCGGGCAAACCCAAAAAAATCTTTGTTTTGTCTTCAGAAATAGCGACCCACGCCGATTAAATGGGGATTTCGGTGAAAACCGATATATCATTCTGGCGCGGGCAAGCTCACATTTTTTCTTGTTTTCGACCTCAAATTAGAAATCTGCCACCCCAAATTACCTTAGAGCAGGCATGTCAAACTCCCGGCCCGCGGGACGCATGTGGCCCACATCTTTATCAGGTCGAATTAACACAATGTTAATCAACGCAAATGCGAATGCCGCCAAATTGGCGATGTTCAACTAAGTCTAAAAAATACTGAAACTAGTCAAAAATCTGATTCTGCATTTTAGAAATTTCCATTATTTGCTGACTGTTATTTGATGTCCATTTGATTAAAGCAACTCATCTTTTTTGTGCATTATTAAGCTCCTTTCGTGAAACTGTTTTGTCCCACATTTCAGGTTTACTTTGGGTGCACACATTCTGGTAGCTTGAGCCCCAAAGAAATTTTGTCTCCAGCTCATAATAGCGGGGCATTCGAAAATAACGCGCGAGGCTGATTCCTCATCTTCGTTGCAGAGGCGGCATAGTAGGTCTTGTGTGTAGATCCCTATTGTACCTATGCAAATGTTTCCGTAGGGTACAATGACCGGTTATAAGGCCTGTCACTGCCGTAAGGTTCGTTTTGCTAAGACTGAGGGCTTCGGTGCAGCTGGTATGTCAGTTAGATTCCAGCATACGCTTGCTGTGTCTGAGCCCTTCAGCGAGTCTCCATCGATCTTGGAATTTATCTTCGGTCCATCGTCTAGCAACGGTACTGGCAGTAGATTTACTGATTCCGATTGCAGGTTCAGGACCAGTTAAGGGTAGTTCGGAACCCTCTCTTGCGAGGGCATCCGCTTTCTCATTTAATTCGATCCCCTTATGTGCTTTCACCCATTTCAGAGTTACTTTGTTTCGGGTAGCTAGGTTTTTGAGATTTTGTTGGCATTCCCAAACCAATTTAGAGGTTGTTTTGGGACTTGCAATGGCTTTTATAGCAGCTTGACTGTCGGAGAGAATATATATGGTATTATTGGTATGTCCCTTTCGAGTACTCTCCCTGCTGCAAGGTTTACGACTATAAGTTCTGCCTGGAAGACAGTTGTATATTGACCTAGGGGTTTGGAGATACTATAGTTGTTGGTTTTAGTACAAACTCCTGCCCCTGTTTCATCGTCTGTCTTCGACCCATCCGTGTACCACACGATGTGATTTGATTTATGGTTGTCGTTCCATTTACTCCAGTCTTCCCTAACCGTTGAGGTTTGGATGTTGGAGTCGAAGGTGTACATGGCCGGGGTATAGTCGCTGCCCATATCTAGGATTGGGTTTGCAATGATTTCTGTAATCGTACAGTGTCCTACCCATTGTGGTGTCCACATGTTCGATGATTGGAGTCTGTACGCTGCGAGTCTTGCCTCTTCTGTGATTGTGAGGTCCAGTGGTGGCAGGTCTAGTAGTTTCACTAGAGTTAAAGTTGGTGCACTGCGCATGGCGCTGGTTATGCTTGCGCAGGCCAGTCTCTGTACTGATCCCAACTTTGCTGCTGTTGTTTTTTGCTTGATTTTAGTCCACCAGACTATCGAGCCATAGGTCAGACGGGGTTTGACCACAGCTTCGTAGATCCAGTTTATCATTCGTGGTTTTAACCCCCACGTTTTCTCTATTGCTCTTTTAGTTGCATATAGGGTCTGTTTGCCTTTTCTAATTTTGCAGCTGCTTGTTCCACGTGAGTATGTTATCAAGATTGACTCCCAGATATTTTACCTCCGTGGTAAACTGCAGTTGTTGGTTGAAGAATGTTGGAACGTTGAGCCCTTCCAAGTTGTGTTTGCGACTGAAGGCTATTAGTGTTGTTTTGGCGGGATTGACCGATAGGCCTGTTGTATTTAAACACTCTGTTTAAATTATACTATATTTTATTTATTATTCACAATTATCTATTATTATTAATGTCTATTATCTATACCGTGCCACTTGCTTTGTGTACTACGGCTACTCGACTCCACTTTTACTTGGCCAGCCTACTTCCCAAGTAAACTCGCAATCCCGAGTCACCCCATAATTGTGCATCGCAATCACCAAAATGTTTTCCCACGTTTACGTTAAGTCAACAATTTTGGGTTCGATTCCACAATTAAATGGTGCGATCAATCTGTAATGCGATCGCGACTACAATGCAATATGGCACAAATTTCCAGACAACGGTGTAGAATTTCCATACATGTACCATATATGCATTGCAGTCGCTGCATCGGATTACGTATCTATAACTATCTATCTATCTAGCTGGACCAGTAGGCTGTTCACTACAAAGTTCCACAGGAGGGGTGAAAGTATACCCCCCTGTGGGCAACCTTTGAGGACAGCTGTATACATGGTTTCACCGAATTATTTTTTCATGTACTTGTCGTCCTTGAAGCATTGATTTTATCCACCGACATAGGGTGTTTTGAACTCCATGACTCGAGGCGCCGTGTACAAGAGATTCAAAGGAAGTGTTGTCGAAGGCCCTTTCTATATCTAGGAAGGTCGCGAGCCCTATTTCTTTGATTTCTAGTGTGGTCTCAATCTTCCCAACTAAATGGTGTAGTACTGATTTACATGATTTCCCTGTCTGACAGGCATGTTGGTTTGGGTGCAACGGGAAAAGCGACAGGCACCTGTCCCTGATATGTTTATCGACGAGCTTTTCCAATGACTTAAGTAGGAAGGCGGTTAGACGACGATTTCGCTAGGGTTTGGTCACGCCCCGGCTTTGTCAGAAATGCTACTTTTACCTGCTTCCAAGTGATTGGAATGTATGCTAAGGCTATGCTGGCTCTAAATAGTCTCAGTAAAAGCGGAGCCAGGGTCGTAAGACCCTGCTGAAGCAGGGCTGGGTAGACACAGTCTGGTCCTGGTGATTTGTAGGGTTCGAAAGAGCTGATCGCCCATTCCACCCTATTATAGGTTACTATTTGGTTCGCAAGCCGCCAGTCGTTTTTGTTAGCCTGGAAAAAAAGGGAGTTGCCATCCAACTGGTCTTTGCATACCGTTGGTTGATCCAGGAAAGCGAGACCCTAGAAGGACTTCCAGGGTCTCCTTACCTGTTTTTGTTTGGTTTCCATCGGAGTTTTTAAGTGTCCCGATGGGGTTTGTTAGATCCTTGGCTAGAATCTTCTGGAGTCTCGCTCCTTCATGCAGATTTTCTATTTCTTTGCAGAACTTCCTCCAGGATTCCCTCTTGGCTTTCCTAATTTCTTTGCTATACTGGGTTAGGGTGCAGCGGTATGTGTCCCAATCCTCAGTTCTTTTCGTTACGTTGAAAAGCTTACGTGTCTTCCTACGCAGGATGTTCAGGTTTGAGTTCTACCATTTGCACTTCGCATTGGTATGCCGTCTCGTTAACCTGCAACTCTCTTCGAAGGAGGTCTTTATTGCGGCTTGCAGTTGATCCGCTGCAGCCTCCACACAAAATGTAGTTTTAATGTGTCTGGGAATTTCATTTAGATTGGTAGCCAGGCGCTCTCTGTAGAGGTCCCAGTCTGTTTTTCTCGGATTTCGATACAATACAAACCCAACCCCCCATTTTGGTTCTTCTAAGAAAAAATGTTTACACCAATTTCACAAAACCTTGAATTAATATGTCTTTATCTAAGCAACAAAAAAGGTATAAATAAATGGAATCGAACTATGCGGCCATGCTCCCGCATCCCCCAATAAAATTTTCTGAGTAAATATTTTTATTTGACCACTTATTGCAACCAAACCCCACACAAATATTTGTCGACGCAGCGGAACTTTTTTGAAGACGTAAGGAAAAAAACGGGGGTGGGGGGATTTAATACAAGTCGTAGGTACGCCGGAAAAACACTTTTAGCCCGAGGAGAGCGAAGGGTATCTAAATTTCGGCCGTGCCTGAAATTAGCCACGGTTTTCCAAACAAGTTGACAGATTGTCAGTTACATAATTGATTGACAGACAATATGTGCCACGATAGTGGCGAACTACGAGATGTGAAGATTCTTCTTAATTCACCTAATTCAGACCTAACATATAATTTATTAATTCGAATAAGTACAAACAAAAATCAATTCAATAATACTGCTGTCCAATACCTTTTTGTTGATTATTTTCTAAAAATGTATTATATACTCTTGATTTACTCTCTTATCTTATACGTCTGCAGTTCAATTTGTGTTTCAGTATTTTGCATGTAAATTAAACATTTAATTAAATTTTCCTGCCATTTACCATCTCTATGCCGAATACTTATTACGGCTAATAAAATTTTCATATTTTCACAACTGTCGTCGTTCTTGTCGTTCGTCGTCTAGGATTCAACTCCTCTCTCCATTGCTCTACAGTACAATAGACGCCGACGGCCATCAATATTCAAACTGTGCTAACAAAAGGACCATTTCTCGAGTGGTAAAGAGCTTTGGCAAATAAACCACTTGAATATTTTGGCTACACTTTTCATAAATTTCATAATAATCATTCAAATAGTCCTGCTGGCATTTTAATTGATGCTCAAATCAAGTTTTCTATACAGTTAATTGACGTCTATCTTATATGGGGAAATGGTACAGAATATTTTTCAAGTGTAGATGAAATATGATATTGTACTGTGGCACGATGATATTTCAAATTTTGTAAATTTTTGTTTAATGAATGTTTGGAAAAGTTACTAATTTCAAAGTAGAGAGTTAGATTTGTGTACAAATCGTTAAAAGTTCAATTATTAATTGAATGAAACATTTTTTATTTAGAAAAAACGCAACCTAAAGTCTAGGCTCTAGGGTACTCTTTAACAAAACCTTTTCGTTTTTGGATATTCAGAATCTAGAGTCTCTCCATGTGAAAAAGTCGCCTGATCTATGGGTACTTTGAAAAAAAAAACCTAAATATCACTCCCAAAATATTCAAGGGGAACTCTACTCTAAATAAGCAAACAAATCGACTTACCTCCAGTTACAGTTTCCAATGTGAATGCATTGAATCGCCAATTACCAACTTGACTCAATATACATTGAACTTGACCGTGGAGGATATCATCAAGGATGGCCGAGTCCTGAGCAAGACTGCGGGTTGTTAACTTCTTGCGACGTCTTTTGTGCATTGTTAAAAATCGACCGTTACACACATGTCGACGTTTTGTGCTCGTATCCATCTTATCATCATATAGTAGAGCCTCAAGCAATGGTCGATCCTGGTCTGTCTCAGATACGCGACGTCTAAGGCAATTCTCATGATCGGCTTGCGATTGACGTCGCTGCTCTTCCTGTTGATTCGAGGCGGCTGTAATACAAAAAAAAACAAGATTGTTTTAATTGTCATAATGCATTTCGATATAAAAAAATGAATATAAAATGTGGTTTATTAAAATGAAAATTAATGTAGCAAAATGGCAAATATGTAAAATTGTTAGTAAAGAGTAAAAGAAAAATATATGAGAAAATCCTGGAGAATTCAAATTGCAAGCGACAAAATTTTATAAATATTAACATTTAGATTTAATTAAAAAAAAACAATAAAATAAGGTTTTGCATTTAAAAAAAGAGAGAATGTTCGTGTCCCGGAATGGGATGATAGGTTACATTTCTAAAGATACATATATGTAAGTCCCATAGAATCGTAATCAATAAACTTACCCCATCGAAGAAAAACATTAACATAATGTGGAAAAGTGAAGAAAAGCTCTAAAATTCATTGGTTCACTTAATTTCTTCTGTCCTTATTTCAAATTCGGCTTTATAAGTCAAAATTAGGATGAATTTTGATATATTGAATAATTGACTCGTAAACCCATATATAAATCACCTTTCTATGTAGCTTCTAGCCTACCATAAAATACAAAGTAAATATTAAATTATGACAATCGAATTATTTATGATCCACCCTAAACTGTTCAGAGAACGTATAGCGCAACCATAGGTATGACTTAAAATACAGCCTTGGCTTTTATTTGACAGCTGATGCCTCCGCTGTTCAAATCCCAGAAACATTCGTAAGACCCAATTTACCATACACGCAGTATTCATGATTGTCGATTCGTATAATACTGCCTTTTGCACAAGCCTTCTCAGTCCTAACCATATTATTACTTGTAATTACCAGTTTAGACATACAGACTGCGGGTTTCACAACCCATATCAGTTCGGGAATAGCTTCTCGTATAGGTTTGTACGTTCCCTATAAAGCTTCAATGCTTTTGTTCAACGGAACAAAGTCGCGACTGTATACCGTCATGTCAGTGGGAACAAAATCCTCTAAGAAATTGCTATCAGATTTATGGCTTCAACCCGACTCCTATATGACAACGATTCGCAAGGAGATTGAACGATTTTATTCAAAATGTGTTGGCAATCTTCCATTTCAGATTCGATTCGAAAATCCTCTAGTAGCTACCCTAACGTTAACTGTGTATACATATGGGTCATATGGGTAGAAGTCACAAATGCGGTCCTTGTTCATTCTAAAGTCGCCTAGACAATTGAGTATACGCGCGTATGCATACAATTTTACGTATATGGATGGGTATGTAAATTACTAAAGATTTTTGTCTGTTCCATATGATTATGAAATTTATGTATTCATACAGCATTTTCAAATGCTGAGGCTGACATTTAGTCTCAAGTATTTGTGTATATGACTTATGCGATATATGTTCGTCATCATTCTATATAAAGTCTGAAATGTCTCGCTTAAGGATATATGACATTATGGAGGATATCAGCTCCTTCAGCGCGTGGTGAAATATAAAAGCAGCTGTGAGGATTCAATATATGTGAGAGTCGATGATAAATAAGGTTAAGCCAAATGGAAGGTTGATTGCCAACAGGATAAATCTAAATATGTATGTGTTTGCCTCCGATGTATCTCAATTAGAATATCTGGTCCATTAACAGTTTGCCATAGCTTTGGGCTAGCATTTCTAGCATGTATCATTGTTGACAAGGCGATAATAAATGACTGCGAGCAAAATTCTCACTTAATGAGTTACCCTTTCAATTTATATTTACTATTGGCAGCTAATGTCTACAAAGCATCTGGCTACAAGTTGATGAATGTGCTGCAAAGGGACCATGAAGATGATGATTATATACGATTCGCATCCTTTCGTTGATGACCTAAACACTTTGACTGCGAAGGACTTTAAATTGTATAGGTTGGGCAAATAAGAGAAGCGAAATTGCAAATTTAAATTTGGAAAAGGATGCGTAGTAAGTATGGGTGCGCATACATAAGAAACAATGGAAATAAAATTAAAAAAATTTAAAAATATTCCTCAACTAGTAATATTTTACACTTAGTGAATGAACAATAAGTTGGTTTGCATTTTGCAGTAATTCGTGGTCCATTTTAATATTCTTAAATTGAATAACGACATTACTACATACGAAGCCACTATCGGCTCAAGTTATGTCCGATTTAAGGCACTAAAGCATTTTTGTTGCCGCGACCCCCTAGGTTCAAAAAATCAACATTCAAGTATTCAAGTGAATTCATTTTGTCTCCAGGCCTCTTTATAAAAATGCCAAAGAAAAAACATGGAACCATTTTCAGGCGGTTGTTTATGGAGTTCCCACGATAGTAGTAGTAAATCATCAGAATAGCATCACTCAGAAAAATTTCACCCATTAAACCAAACATTTTGTCCCATTATTTTTGGTCAATAGGAAAAATCTGATTATTTTAAAAATATAGGAACTATTGATTTCATTCCATTTGGATTTTTTTAAGAATCACGATGGCCAATCAGGCCGAGTATTGAACATCTGATTTGCTATTACTTTTTAAAATTTATCAACTCACGGAAAGACAACCGAATAATTTCGACTGAGCATAATGTAGGTTGTCTTGCAAAATACATCCATGTGCTCGAAATTCAGTTAAGAGACCTATCCCATTATTACAATAGGAGGTCATATATGTAAATGCACCTGGTCGATTTTCGGAAGAAATCTAGTCATTTACCATCCTTTTAACTTTATAAGACGAAATTGTTAATTTTACGGGATGCTTTTTTGTGATTTTTTTGTTGATTTTATCAGTTCTGAGGCTGTTTTAATGGGAGCCATCCTATTATTAGTTAATCATTTCAAATCTTGTTAATTTAATGGGACAAACTGATTAACATGTAATCTGATTTTCCATTCAATTTACGGGACACATTTCATTTCATACAAAATATCTCAATAGGATTCAAATAGTTAGAACAACTATTGTATCTGTTTACTTTTGTGAAGAAATCTGGTATATTGCCGTCCAATTAAAATAATAAGACAACAACTTTTAAGTTTACTGGGGCCATTTTTCTGAGTGGCAGTCGTTTAGACAGTTGGATCAGTTCTTTCGAAAAGGGGTAAAGCGCTTTTTCTGTATTTAATGTTTGAATTTTGTTCCGATAGTTTCATTGTGTTTTTACCACCTATGGTACAAAAAACAGGCGTCAAAAATGCCAAAATTTAAGAGTTTAAGTAATAGAAATATGATTGGCATAATCACATAATCATAACATGTCAACATTTAAGTAAAGCTCCAGCTAAAATTTCATTTACAGATTTTGTAGCAGTTTTTGGAAAGTCTTGCCTCTAATCTTTACAGTAATTTCACATTAGTTCGCCCGATTTTGGGTTAGTTCAGTTAAGTTCCAGTTGTACCATTATGCCCAGTTTATTTTTTCACACATCAATACGCGATTTCAAGAGATCCCTGGAGAAATAGATGAAGATAGCATTGGTACTCAATCTTGCTCAAACAATCGGTTCTCTCTACCATTTTCCAACCCAGGGTGTTCGCAAGTCCGCAAAATGGCAGTTAGGGGATCAGAATGGCAAACATGTTTGCGTAACATAGGCAACTGTTCCGTTTTAGAACCCCACCCAATAACACATTCCAATAATTTGTGGACACTTTTGTCTTCAATAAGTTCACCAAATATTTATTGTAAAGATATCGACAAGTTGAATATTTTTGAAGATTCTCTTCAATTTTACAATAGAGGGCGCCTTTTGTCGAGCAAATGATAGTCTAAATTCGCAATTTAGCAAATGTGCCAATGATGGTCAATTTGAGTAATAATGACACATTTCCGTCATTCGAAAATCTGTGTGTCAAGCTTATCGTCCCTGGGTAAAATCACATCGCTCATATGTGACGAAATACTGTCAACCATACATACTTCTATGCATTTTTTGCTGTCACATTGATCATTAGTTGTGAAGTAAAACCTTTCCAAGGACAATGTATTGTGAAAATTACAACACTAGTCTCCACCAGCAATAAATAAAAAATCAATAAAAGACGGATTTCCCATAAAGGCTTTACCAACATTTCTAAAATATCGAGCGTTGAGAGGGGTCCATTGCGAATCCTGGCTATGTCCCTGCCCAGAATTAATTTTCTTGAATTTTGTGATTTGAGCAACCTTTGCATATATCTAGTATCCTCCCTGGTTCGTTAGATGTGACCACTATGATTCACTATACAGGGTGTCCCGCAGCTGGGCAGCTACCTATGATAGACTCTACAGGATGTTTTAGGTCTTCTTCTTCCTTGCCTCGTTCTTTATACCGCTCCATGGCTTCGCGTTGCTCGACCCGCGGTGTAGGCACATCGCCCGTTTTGGCGATAATATCTCAGCATATTTCTACAGGCAGCTCTATCTTGGATCGTGTCATCGCCGAGACCAATGCGTTGTTGTTGCTTTTTCATTTGACACATCCAAGTGTTCTTCGGTCTGCCTCTGGCCTTGGGTCCATCAAGGGGAACTTCCATTGGTATCGCTTTCTTTGCTGGGTTCTCAGGCGGACGCCGTTGAACATGGCAATACCAATCCATTTGTCGGTCTTCGAGCTTTTCGGTGATTGGTTGGTCTATGGACAAGCTGCCTCGGTTGTAGTTACTCTTGATGTGGTCCCTTTTCGTTACACCAGCTGACATGCGTAACATTTTCATTTCAGTCGCTGTCATTTGTTTCGCGTAACCTTCATACATGGTCCAGCATTCTGATCCATACATGAGTGCGGGACGTACAACCGTTTTGTACAATTTGCCCTTTAGCTTCAGTGGCATTTGCTTATCGCAGAAAACTCCAGAGTTTTCTCGCCACGTCATCCATCCAACCTTTGTGCGATGTTTGATGTCATCATCGCATGTAGCTCCGTTGTTCACCATCGAGCCAAGGTACTTGAACTTGGTACAAGACTTAAGCTGCTCTCCTTTGACGTACATATCTGGTATCGGTGCATCTGGGTCTGAGAATGGGCAGCATAAGAACTCAGTCTTTGTTATACTTACCCTCAGTCCATGCTCCTCCAGAATGTCACACCATTTTGTAAGTGCAGCTTGCAAGGTAACGATGTTTGGGCTACTGAGGACTATATCATCGGCAAAAAGAAGAGATATTTCTAGGCCGTCGGATATACGTGTTAATATAAGTAGCACATGATGATGTTGAAGAGCAACGGACTCAATACACTGCCCTGGTGTAATCCGACATTCACCGGAAATTCTTCTGATTCACCGGCTGTGCATCTAACCTTAGTCGTAGCTCCATCATACATGTCTCGTATCATCCTGACGTATGCCTCAAGGACATTAAGTGCTCCCAAGGCCAACCATATCAGATCACGAGGTACTCTATCGAATGCCTTTTCCAAATCGATGAATACAAAGTGCAAGTCCTTTCGTGCTGCTCTATACTTTTCCATCACAATACGAATGCACTGAATCGCATCGACTGTAGATCGACCTTCAACAAAACGGTAAAACGTCATTTCTCTAGCTTTTACCGTTATGGAGTAATAACTTTTTTTGTGATGCTGTTTTGTTTTGTTTCCCACGTAAAATGAAGATTTCTTCCACTTACGGACTATATGGTTTTTTCCCTTTTACACATATTATTCACAAACTGGATGACTCCATTATCTTATGTGCCGTTCGAAAGCTTAGGAAATGGGCCAACTTTTGTGAACTTTGCAGATTTGCCACTTCAATGTACCGTTACGAAATTCGGGATGATTTGGACATAAAAAATTGAAATTGAAATTTCTGCAAAATTCAAAACGTATCTCGGAAGATACAAAACTCTTAACATCGTTCGATATGTCCTTTTATTGAAAATTTTGTGTACTTTCAGAATAATTACAAAAAAAAAACATTGATTTGGGTAAACTGGAAGCTAGAAAATAAGAGTTTAAAAAAAAAATGTCATTTTTTTTACAAGAATTACAAAAATGCGATTACCCCGTAACGCTAAAAGCTACAGAAATAATTTTGGTGGCATTTTTCCTAAAACATCCTGTAGAGTCTACCATAGGTCTATGGCTAACCAGTAGCGGGAAACCCTGTATAGGCCTATAGGTATACGAGCTATATAAAAAAAGAAGGGAAAAAAATGAAAAATCAAGTAAATTCCACGATCTCTAGAATTCGCTGTTAACATGGGTCAAGGACTTCGATGGATGTGTTGCATCCATCTATCCATCTGATCCTGTCAAATACAAAACATTGGTCAATTTAGGTTCTCACAAGAAAAACTTTTTTATTTGTGCACCAATTTCAACAAAATTTAACACAAATGTCTTTCTATGGATGACACAAAACATATCTAAGAATGGATCAAATCGGACTTTGGGGTGATGGGGCTGCCATACAAACCCAACTCTCCAAATTATAACGGGTGGGCCAATTACAAGTTGGTTTTTAAAAATGCAATAAAATGAACAAAATTAATTAATTTTTTTCCATGTCTTATGGCTTTATTGGAAAGTAAATAAGCTCCCATTAATGATGGAACACAATTCCATGCAAGTGGCTGCCCGGCTGGCGTCGCAGTAGCGTATTCTGTCACACCAATTTTCCAAGACCCTGTTGATGGTTTCAGGCTGTAGCTCACGGATTGCTTGGATGATATTGGCCTTAAGTACTTGAATCGTTTCTGATTTGTTGGTATAACATCGGTCCTTCACGTTTCCCCACAAAAAAAAAGTCCGAAGGGGTCAAATCGCAGCTCCGAGGCGGCCAATTGACATCGCAAAGACGGCCGATAACACGATTTGGGAATTTGGTGCGATTGTGGCATGAGCTGTGTGGCATGGCGCGCTATCCTGCATGAACCAGAGGTCGTCCAAATCTATGTCTTCAATTTAGCAAAAAAGTCGGATAACATGGCCTGGGCTAGACAGCACTCACTTTGAAAATAAGTTTTCAATATTTCCCAACGTTGTTCAAGCGTAAAATGACTCATTTCGTTCCGCGGAGGTATGATACTGATTTTCTATCAAGATTTCGAGCGAAAAACAGATGTCAGTGTCAAACTAACCTATGATTTAAAAACGAACTTGTAATTGGCCCACCCTGTATTCTTCTAAGAAAAACATTTTTTTTTATTTTTGCACCAATTTCAACCAATTCTCATACAAATGTATTTCTATTGATGCCAACACATTATGTAAAAATGGATGGAAATGCGCTTTGGGGTCATAGGGTTGCCGTGCAAAACCAACCCCCCCATTTTGGTTCTTCTAAAAAACATTTTTAATACCGATTTCATAAAAACTTGAATTACAGGGTGCTGCTATGGCTAGCAGCAACGGAACACCATGTATAGGCCTATAGGTATACGAGCTACCTATGGTAGACTCTACAGGATGTTTTAGGAAAAATGTTACCGAAATTATTTCTATAGCTTTTACCGTTACGGAGTAATCGTATTATTGTGATTCTTGTAAAAAAACATGACATTTTTTTAAAAACTCTTATTTGCTAGCTTCCAGTTTACCCAAATCAATGTTAAATAAAATCAAAGGACATATCGGACGATGGGAAGAGTTTCGTATCTTCCGAGATATCAGGTTTTTAATTTTGCAGAAATTTCAATTTTTAATGTCAAAATTAACCCGAATTTCGTAACGGCACATTGAAGTACAAAGTTCACAAAAGTTGGTCCATTTCCTAAGCTTTCGAATGCCACATAAGAATAAAGGAGTCATCCAGTTTGTGAATAATATGTGTAAAAGGGAATAAAACATATAGTCCATAAGTGGAAGAAATCTTCCTTTTACGTGGAAAAAACAAAACAGTTTACTCGTAGAGTAAAGGGTATATTAACTTTGTCATGAAGTTTCTAACGCATTGAAGGAAGCATCATCGACCATATAAAATATGTAAATACAGGGTGGCACATTAAAAATGAACTAGTGTAAACCATGAATAACTTTTTTATTTCTAAACCGATTTTTTTTTTTAAATTTTTCACATAAAAAAATAGACACTTGGGAGATATGTTTACACCATGTTCGAAAAATGATATCCTTCCGATGACTGCCCCGGGCGGCTTCGCAAAGACGGGATCGTTCTACGGTATGTTACATTACCTTTCGCAATATTTCTGGCTGCAAACCTCAGATCTCCGCTATAATATTTGGCTTCAATTCCTGAATTGTCCTTGGTTTATCATTGTAGACTCTCTCCTTAAGGTATCCCCACAGAAAAAAATCTAGTGGAGTTAAGCCTGGAGATCTAGCCGGCCAGTTAATTGCAGATCCTCTGGAAATGACTCTTTCGCCGAAAACGTTGGGGGGGGGGGGGTTGTGTTTGCATGGCATCCGCATGACCCCACGGTCCGATTTTAGCGATTCAAACATATAAACTGCCTGCAATAAAAAGAAGCATGTGTGCAAAATTACAGCTCCATAGGTTTTAAACTGGCCGAGTAAAACGCGTAGCAACAGACGGACATCGCCCAATCGACTAAGCTCGTGATGCTGATCATACATATTTTATATGGTCGGAGATGCTTCCTTCAATCGTCGTTACAAACTTCATGACAAAGTTAATATACCCTTTACTATACGAGTGAAGGGTATACAAAATAAAACAAATGAAATCGTACTATGGGGCCATGCTTCCGCATCCCCCCAATAAAGTTTTATGAGATATTTTTTTTTATTTTCCCACTTTCCACCCAAACCTCATACAAATATGGTTTTATCTACGCGACGGAACTTATGTGAAAACGGAAGGAAAAGAATGGGGAAGCATTAAACACAAGGTTCGCCCGAAAAAAACTTTTAGCCCGAGTAGAGTGAAGGGTATTCAAATTTCGGCCGCGTCCGAAATTAGCCTCGGTCTCCTTTAAATTCCATGGATGTATGAAAATACTTTTCCCAACATGCACTTCAAAAACTTCCCACTTCTTTTTTTGATTTTCCGCTAGAATGTGAATCTGAATCACTGTTCGATGCTCTATAGATCAATTTTTAATTATTTCCAGAAAACTATGGGATGAGGCGCATTTCAATAAAATTTTCAAAGCTTAGCTTCTTTTTTACGAGTCAATCCTACTCAAGTCGCTATTAGATACACGGTTGAACAAAAATCAATGTTGAGTTTCTTTACGATGCAGATCAGCTTTGAGTAAGTCCAGGATTATATGGAATTTAACGGTTAAATTATGACCAGTGCAGAAGTTGTTAGCATTTTCTCGTCGTACCCAGGGGACAGTTTTAGAGTTTTTTTTTGTGGCACAAACACGAAAAAAACATGTGTAAAATGAACTTTTTACTCTTAAATCTACCTTTACAACGTTAATTTAATGAAAATCAATCTGCACGCAACAGTAGCTCCCAAATTCTTCTGTTTAATACAATGCCCGATTTTCTTAGAACCTAATTCGATTATGCTTGCATTGCAAATTAACAGAGCTCATATTGAAAGTTTCTATTTATGAAATAAAAAAAAAAACAAATCGTCCTCCACCCAACGGCAACATCCATATTTCTGTTATTTCATCAATGCAAGTGTCTCCATATTCAAAGCTTTCATAAAACAAAATTCCAATAATAAATTGTATTTCTCTGAAAACATTTCATGAACAAAATATTTCACATCACATAAGCACATACGTACTTGTGTGCGAATGTCGTAAATTCTCGTTCATAAATGAATTTCATTTTCAATTTCATATTTTATTATTAACATTACCACAAACAAGCATAAAGCCACAACATCAATAGATGAGAAATTTGTACGCGAATGTGTACAACATTCATAAAAGGATACAAACAACAAAAAAGGATATTTCAGCCACAAATAAAATTAGTCAAAAGCAGCGCAGCTGGTGTTCCGGTAAAATGAAATTGGTAGGAAAAATGTTGAAGCCTCTTTTGGATAAAATAAAAACGACATCAAAGCAAACCAGAAGAGTTGTCAACTGCACAATATTTTGATTGGAGTGGTGGCAATTTTCAGGAAAAATGTGACGCAATCATGTAGGTTGTAGTGAACCAATATTAAAATAGTGTATTTTTCGATAGTTTTTAAAACAAAAATATTTTTCTTCGAAGCAAGGACACTATACTATACGATTTGTTCAGATTAGTTATTTCCAATATCAAAAAATTGTTGAAGCATTAAGGACTAATTATGAATATCCTTGATAAAATTAAATGAAATAAAATGAAACTTGTGCAATACATGTACATAAAATTTCATTTTGAAATTTCTTCAATAACTAAAACTTTCACTTAAATTTCAGAATTTGAATTTATACGGAGTTTTAATCGACGCTATACCGCACCGTGTCGTCTGGACCTGCACTGTGTACAACTTATGCAATTAGGTATTCACATTTTCGTCCAGCTGCATTTTACAGAAAACCTACCTTGCTTAATTACATTCAATTAGTACAATTAATTTAGTTGTACGTATATATGTATGTATGTACATAGTATTCATCAAGCAAAATCGTAAGGTTGCATTCAACTTTTAATTGAACTGAGTGAATTGCAGGCATAGGTTAGCGCAGGTGATATTTTCCAGACTTGATTTGAGATTTTTCATGAGAAAATTTTTCTCATTTGTAAGGAATGATGTTGAGACAACTTAATTAGATGAAATAGCTTTTGTTTTAATACGTATTTTTGAAGCAAAGTACTAGTCGATAAAAGCTATTATAATAATAGTCCAGTCTGGTGTAATAATACCAGTACTCGTCTCGTTGGCTAAATAAGGGAAAAGTAGTAATACGTAATGTTCTTTAAACCAAGGTAACTTTACAGTTCCTCGAGCTACTCATATTCCCCATTATAATCCTATTAGAGGGACAAAGTCAATTATCTCTGTTCAGAATCCTTTACCACAGCATGTCTAGGCAAAATGTCTTAAAAGAATGCAGCTGCAAATGTTAACATTGCTGAGAAACAATATTGTCGTTCTGTTCGGTGGATGTAAGTGCATTATACTCGTACTTAAATAGAAAAACAAAGACTGGATGTACGTATGTACACCGAACAGAAAACATAAGAAATAAAGCGGGGAGTAGATTCGGCTACTGCCACGCAAACATACGAGCAACTTCGGAACGGGCGAGGTGTTATTTTATTGGAAATTTTATGTGTTTTCAGAAAGTGAAGCCACATATCAGATGAAATGTTTGGTGGCGTGGCAAATTTTGATTTAGTTCGGCAAGTCGGACATTTTGACAAAAAATGCTATTACATTGTAACGGTTAAAAATAGAGGGCTTCCGTTGTACATTAATTTTCCTTAAATGAGCCTATCATTATCCTCCACCTCCACCTTCACCTATCATTATCCTCCACCATGAATGGGACACCCTATATAAAAGTGAGGCACAGTCAAAGAGAGCAATAGTTTCTCTCTGAAGATATCTTGTTTAATAATTTTCAATGATATCCGTTTTTAGATGCTTAACGGCCACCCAATCGTTTTCGGTGATTTGACGTAAAATCCTTGATAAAAAGTTATTAATATTTTTGGATATACTAATATAATGTTCAGAGTGGACAATTTCGGCGTACGCAAGCCGCAAGCCGGGCGATCACGTAAGACGCCACATTTTAGGGCTTTATTGCTAGCGTTTGTATAACACAAAAGATTGAAAAACAAAACAAAACGGGACCGAGGTTAATTTCGGGCACGGCCGAAATTTTGATACCCTTCGCTTTCGTCGAACTAGAAGTTTTTTCGGGCGTACCTACGACTTGTATTTAATCCCCCCCATTCTTTTACTTCTGCACTCAGAAAAATGGGCCCCGTAAATTTAAAAGTTTTTGTACCATTATTTTAATTGGACGGCAATTTACCAGATTTCTTCACTAAAGTAAACAGATGCAATGATTAATATAACTGGAAGAATCCTATTGAGATATTTTGTATGGAATGGACTCTGTCCCGTAAATCCAATGGGACATCAGATTATATTTCAATCAGCTTGTCTCATTAAATTTACAAGATCTGATATGATTAACTAATAATAGAATGGATCCCATTTGTTTTATATGACGTCCTGTTGCATTAATGCGATAGGCCTTTTACTTGAATTGCAAGCATATGTATTTTGCAAGATAACCATCATCATGCTCCGTAGCCGAGATCGTTCGGTTGCCTACCCGTGACTTGTAGTTCAGTAATATCGTGTCGATTTAGTACCAATCCGTGAAAAAAATACAGAAGTTTTTTTCTCACTGTTTCTTTATGTATTATGGGGCGCTGATTCCGATTATGAACTTTGCACCCTAAAAAAAGTGCCGCAACTTTTAAAAAAGGGGGGAAAGGGAGGCATTTTTTCGGTTTTTTGCGATTATTTCAAAAACGGTAAGAGATACAGAAAAATGGTCTGAGGACGAAAAAAACTACATAAAATTATCTTTGCAATGATATATAACACATTAGAGTTTAATTGAATATTTCGGCGTTAGAATAGAACATAAATTAGAATATTTTCATTTTAGGCCTTTTTTAAAAGCTCCATAACTTTTGAGAGAATGTTAGTTCAGCCGTAAAATTTTGTACAAGTATTAACAACAAGTTTAAGATAATTTTAACGTAAACGCTGAGTCGCTCTGGTCAAGGACCCCCATTATCCCCCCATTTAAATTTGTCAAAACGGCATGTCCACAACTCTCCCCAAAATTGCAGCAGAGTGCTAAATTTTGGTTTGTTGCGATTGGAGGTCATAGTCACCACACCCACCAAAAATCAGCTCATTCGCATAGAAACTAAGGGTACCTCCCATACAAACTGACCCATGACAACTTTGTTCTACAGTTTATAAAATGAGTAGTACGTACAAGTACGTAGAACAAACTCCTGATGGGTCACTTTGTATGGGAGATACCCTTAGTTTTTATCCGAATGAGCTGATTTTTGGTGGGTGGGGTGACTATGACCTCCAATCGCAACAAACCAAAATTTAGCACTCTGCTCCAATTTTGGGGGGGAGTTATGGACATGCCGTTTTGACAAATTTAAATGGGGGGATAATGGGGGTCTTTGACTGGAGCGACTCTGCGTTTACGTTAAAATTATCTTAAACTTGCTGTTAATACTTGTACAAAATTTTACGGCTGAACTAACATTCTTTGAAAAGTTACGGAGCTTTTAAAAAAGGTCTAAAATGAAAATATTCTAATTTATGTTCTGTTCTAACGCCGAAATATGCAATTAAACTCTAATGTGTTATATATCATTGCACAGATAATTTTATGTAGTTTTTTTCGTCCTCAGACCATTTTTCTGTATCTCTTAACGTTTTTGAAATAATCGCAAAAAACCGAAAAAAATCCCCCCTTTCCCCCTTTTTTAAAGGTTGCGGCACGTTTTTTAGGGTGCAAAGTTGATATTCGGAATCAGCGCCCCAAAATACATATAACAAAATTGAGAAATAAACTTCTGTATTTTTTTCCTGACGAAAATACGATATTATTGGACTATTGGTAAGTTTTAAAGAGTACTAGCAAATCGGATGATCAATACTCGGCCTGGCCAAATATCGTGATTCTTAAAAAAATCCACAATGACGTAGCGTGGAAGGTATAATAATATGGGACATATAAAAAATATAGTTCGATAAGATTACGAGTGAAACGATTTTTTTTTATTAGGATTGATCCTATCAGTCATCCCGTTGACGTTTATCGAGTGAACAACTGCAAAATTTTGCACGAAATTAAAATTTTCGCTTTTATTTATAATTTTAATTACTAAATCCGGCATTTTTTTCTTGAATTGCTCGTTTGCTAATTCGATAAAAGTAGTTTCGCGGATTTGTGCAGTGAAACAAATTATATTGACTTGGAAATTTTTGATTGTGCATTGTTTTCACCGCCGCTCGTGTGTCTTTGTTTTCTTTGTTTGATTTTGCCCAGTAACGGGTTCAATCTCAGCTTAACTGAGTTATCTGGATAACAATTTTCAAAGTAGTATACAGCTCAGTGGTAACGTGTTAGATTCACGCCCGTCAGGTCCTGTGTTCGAATCTCACTGTTAACATTTTTTTTTCTTTTTTTTTATTAAGTTATTAGTTTTGTTTTTTTTTTTCTTAAAGTAAAATGAATTGTGTTTGCGAGCAATTTTATAAAGTACAAATTGACGGTTTATCTCAGCTCGTTTCGTCGTTGCAGAGCCAACTTAGCAAGTTGAGAACCCTGATGAACTCTGTAAATTGTTGTGAGAACAATTCCTATGAATTACGAAATAAGAACGTAAACGTGAAAAATAAAAAGAATATAGGGAAAGAAATGAAAAAAAATGTTAAGAAAGTAATTGCGAAATCTTCTGAGCATCCTCCTGATAGCCAAGAAGCGGGGACTTCTAGTGTTATTTTAGAATCATCAGCTTCTATAATTCCTTCTAATGTAGACAAAAATCAATCTCCGATTGATAAATTTTTCACAGTACGTAAGAAAAAGATAAGTATAAAAAAAGCTCCTGCTGGTGAAGTTATTCCCAAAAAGGCTGATAATAATAGGCGACACAAAAGAATCTTTGTTTGTTTCAAAGTATTTCATGTTTCAAAGCTGCACGCTTCGGTAAAAGCAGATGAATTGAAGGAATATGTAATGAAAAAACTTGATTTAAAAGATGATACTTTTCTTTCGGTCTATCCTCTAATAAAAAAAGATTGTGATATATCCAAGTTGGTTTCAATCAGTTTTGGTTTGAAACTTCCTCAAGAATATTCAAAGCAAGTGTTTTGTGCGAACTTCTGGCCCAAGGGAGTCAATATATCACCATTCAATTTTTTAAAAAACGACAAACGACAAAACACTCCCCAGCAGAGCACATAATTTCCAATGCATTTTTCTCGGTCTACTATCAAAATGTTGGTGGTCTTCGTTCAAGAACAAATGATTTTTACCTTGCTGTTTCACAAGAAGATTATGCTGCCATTTGCTTAACTGAAACTTGGCTTCACACAAATATTTCAAATGAAGAACTTTTCATAAGAAACTATGATGTCTATCGTCGCGACCGTTATGAGGGTTCGACTAAGAGAGGAGGTGGTGTTTTGGTAGCTATCAAAACAACATTCCCATCTCATGAAGTTGAGCTTTTTCATAAAGACGTGGAACAGATATGTGTTTCTATAAATGTTTCTCGCAGCGAAAAAGTATATATTTTTAATAGCTATTTACCACCTTTGAGTTCAGTTGATGTTTATAACAAACATGTAGATAATATCTCCAAGCTATTTTCATCTTTTGAGGAAAAAGACAAATTGATCGTTGTTGGGGATTTCAATCTTGGTAATATAAGTTGGTACTGGAACGACGTCGAGAAAAAAATTCTGCCGCGTGATTTACATCTTGAGTGTGAATCTGTTCTAACAGATTGTTTGTTTGCAATGGATTTGATGCAAATGAATCTTGTTAAAAATTCGATTGGTAGAATATTAGATCTAATTTTTGTTAGTACTTGCTTGAATGCTTCTGTAATTAAAGTAGATAAACCATTTTTGCCCAATTCAATGCATCACAGTGCTCTTCTTCTTGAGTTTGTTTTTTATGATTACATTGAAGAAGAGCCCGAAGTTATTCCTACTAGAAATTTTCAAAGAGCCCAATTTGAAAAACTAAATTCAATATTTTTTTAATATGGACTGGGCTCCAGTTATATCGAATAGTAGTCTTATTGAAAGTTATACAATTTTTAAATCAATTTTATTGAAATCTTTTCGCAAGTACGTTCCTTTAAAAAAGGACAAAATAAAAGCAAAAAATCCTTGGGCTACCAAAGAATTGTTCAAACTTAAGAGAGCAAAAAATAGGGCCCATAAATTATACAAGAAGTCATCCTCTCTTGCCAATAAAGAAAATTTCTTTAGATTGAGAAGAGAGTATGAATTAATGAATAAAAATCTTTACAAACAGTATATTGCGAGAGCTGAAAATAATATAAAGAATGACAGTAAGACATTTTGGAATTTTATAAACAGCAAGCGTAAGAATACGGGAATCCCAAAAAATTTAGAATTCAATGGCAATTTTTACAAAGATGTTCAATCGGTTTGTGACGGATTTGCTAGATTTTTGAGTTCAGTTTACGAAGTGCCAGACTCCGTTTCATCAGAAATTAATGCTAACATCAATGGACGGCAGAGTGCATTGGTCCCTCGGATAGCTCCGGAAGACCTTACGAGTGCTCTTGAGATTTCTGAGGATGACCTATTGAATGCTATGCGTGATCTTGATGTTAGTATTCAGGCCGGACCTGATGGCATTCCTAATATATTTTTGAAAAATTGCATGCAATCGTTATGTCGTCCTTTAGCCTTTATTTTTAATTTGTCCTTGTCTTCAGGTGTTTTTCTTGATGAATGGAAAGTTTCATACATAACGCCTATTCACAAAAAGGGTCCGAAGCATCTTATTGAAAACTATAGACCCATAGCTAAATTATCTGCAATACCGAAGTTGTTTGAAATGCTTATTAAAAATAAATTAGATGTTTTAATTAGCCGTTTGATATCGCCATGTCAACATGGATTCCTGAAAGGAAAATCAACTTCAACAAATTTGGTATCATTTACTAAATTTGTTGCTGATAGTATTGAGCAGGGAATGCAGGTTGATGTGGTATATACCGATTTTTCGAAGGCTTTTGATAGAGTAGATCATAATATCTTACTCAAGAAACTAGAAAATTTAGGTATACAGTCCGTTTTTCTTAGCTGGGTGAAATCCTATCTAACAGATAGGACTCAGTTGGTGAAGTTAAATGGCTGTACATCCCGCTCTGTTATAAAGTGTTCTTCAGGGGTTCCGCAAGGAAGCCATTTAGGACCACTTTTCTTTTTAGTTTTCATAAACGATATCATCCAAAATTTTAAATTCGTGCGCGTATGGCAGTATGCCGATGATATGAAAATCGCTATGAAAATACGCAACATGGATGACTGCCTTAAGTTGCAATCCGATTTAGAAAAGCTGCAATTTTGGTGCCGCGATAATAATTTAAATTTAAATGTTAGTAAATGTAAAGTACTTAGCATATATAAATTGAAAACTCCGATCTTCTTTGAGTACTCCTTAACAGGTAGTGTTCTCGAAAGGGTTGCCGAAATATCAGATCTTGGTGTAATTTTCGACCATGAGCTTTCATTTCGACAACACATTGATTACATTATTTCAAAAGCGAATAGTATGTTAGGATTTGTTAAACGTAACGCGCGCGAATTCAATGATCCCTTTACTTTAAAAATATTGTATACAGCTTTCGTTCGTTCGCACCTGGTGTATTGTTCTATTGTGTGGAATCCGTTCTATAAGGTGCATATCGAGCGTATAGAAAGAATTCAACACAATTTTACACGGTTTGCCATTTATCAAATTGGCTGGCGTTTCAAGCCAGATTATAAAACTCGCTGTTCCTTATTGGGTTTACAAGCCTTAGATTATAGAAGAACATTTTTAAACGCTATGTTTATAAGAGACCTGTTTTGCTCTCATATTGTTTGTGAAGATATATTAAATAACTTTCAAGTCAGAAATATTCCTTACAATTTACGGCGGAACAACCTTCTTGTTCAGCCTTATCATAGAGTAAACTATGGGCTTAATGAACCAATTACAAGGTCAATTATTCTTTATAATAGTTTGAAGGACTTAGTTAATTTTAATTGTATTAATAAACTAATGTTTAAAAGAAGTTATTTTGATAAATTTCCTTATTAATATATTTTGTTTTCAGTTTTGTTTTTACGATCTGCTAGAGTTTACACTCGATTGATTGATTAGTCACTTACGTACGCATTGTAAGTAAAGTGATGCCGAGAAGCCAAGTCCCGGGACAAAAGTTTCTGTGAGGCAAAAAAAAAAAAAAAAAATTAATTCAATAAGATATACCCTATTAGAAAATAACTAGACCATGTGTTTATTTTAAAATGAGTCAACTATTAAAACAAACGGATATTTATCGAGTTATAGTAATGGTTTCTATATTTTTAAAGTAATCCGATTTTTCCTATTGACTAAAAATAATGGGACAAAATGATTAGTTTAATGGGATTTCCCATTGGAATTTTTCTGAGTGTGTCTTCACAAAAGTTCCATAGTGTCGACAAAACAATATTTGTGTGGGGTTTGGTTGGAATAATTGGGCAAATGAAAACATTTACTCAGAAAATTTTAATGGACGATGCGGGATCATGACCCCATAGTACGATTCCATTTGTTTTGACCTTTTTTATTGCTTTTATAAAGACTCATTAATTCAAGGTTTTGTGAAATTGGTCTAAAAAATGTTTCTTAGAAGAACCGAAATGGGGGGGGGGCTGGGTTTGTATGGCAGCCCCATCACCCCATGGTCCGATTTGATCTATTCTTACATATGTCTTGTGTCATCAATAGAAACACATTTTTGTGAAATTTGGTTGAAATTGGTGCACAAATAAAAATGTTTTTCTTAGAAGAACTTAATTTGGGGGGTTAGGTTTGTATGGCAGCCCCATGACTCCATGGTCCGATTTGATCCATTCTCAAATATGTTTTGCTTATCAATAGGGACACATTTGTGGGAAATTTGGTTGAAATTGGTGCACAAATAAAAAAGTTTTTCTTAGAAGAACCCAATCTGGGGTGTTGGGTTTGTATAGCAGCCCAAGGACCCCATTGTCCGATGTTACCGATTCAAACATACAACAGCATGGCCCCACAGTACGATTCCATTCGTTTTTAACTTTTTTTTTGCTTTGGTAAAGACACATTAATTCAAGGTTTTGTGAAATTTGTGTAAAAAATGTTTCTTAGAAGAACCAAAATGGGGGTTTGGTTTGTATGGCCACCTCATGGTCAGATTTGATCAATTCTTACATATGTTTTGTGTCATCAAGATAAACACGTTTGTATGTAATTTTGTTGACATTGGTGCACAAATAAAAAAGTTTTTCTTAGAAGAACCTAATTTGGGGGGTTAGGTTGGTATGGCAGCCCCATGACCCCATTATCCGATTTGATCCATTCTTAGATATGTTTTGTGTGATCAAGAGAAACACATTTGTGTGAAATTTGGTTGAAATTGGTGCACAAATAAAAAAGTTTTTCTTAGAAGAACCTAATTTGGGCGGGTTAGGTTTGTATGGCAGCCCCATGACCCCATGGTCCAATTTGATCCATTCTTACATATGTCTTGTGTTATCAATATAAACATATTTGTGTGCAATTTTGTTGAAATTGGTAAGCAAATAAAAAAGTTTTTCTTCGAAGAACCTAATTTGGGAAGTTGGGTTTGTATGGCAGCCCCATGACCCCATTGCCCGATTTTACCGATTCAAACATACAAACTGCCTGCAGCAAAAAGAAGCATTTGTGCAAAATTTAAGCTTCATAGCTTTTAAATTGGCCGAGTAAAACGCGTCGCAACAGACAGACAGACGGACATCGCCCAATCGACTCCCCAAGTCATGCTGATCATATACACTGCGCGACAAATGCTTAGGTACACTCATATTTCCTTCCATGAAACGGTAAAATTAAAGCTTAGCGGTTCAAGAAATGTTATTTTCGGAACTATTAAATATCACAAAGAAAATGAATGGACTGAATCCCCACAGGACATTTACCTTAAATTACAGTAATTTATTTCATTCAAAGAGTCAATTTACAGTGCGACAATTGCTTAGGTTCAGGGACGATTTTACCGTTTTACATAATGTTTTCGCTGAAAAATATTTCAGAAAAGTATGAAAGAGGGGGGCAAAAGACTTCTCCATGTGTCCTCCGCGCGGGCGCCCCCTGGTAACGGTATTGGGTAAAACCTCTAACGGCTAAGTCAAATCATCTGATGCGACATTTGAAAGAAGCACCGCTGCGCCTGAGTGCTGTATTTACATCTGCAGCGTCTCAGGTTACTTAACGTGATAGGTGACAGAAAACGTATAACCCAACCACTAAAGCAGCATAAACCCTATCATGGTTTAGCGATGTGCCGACAACTCATCCTAAGAAAAACTTCAAGTCAAGAAACCTGAATCAAAAGCCTCGGATTGGACGGATACAAAACAACGAACAATTCGCAAACGAACAACTGATTACTCTTTCGGATCCTGGAATGTACGCTGCCTGAATAGACCGGGGGCCTTAAGGGCCCTCCTGGATCAGGTAGAACAATACAAGCTGAGCATAGTTGCAATCCAGGAAACTAAATGGCTCAAAAGCGAGATTAACGACCTCAATTCGCACACTATTTTTACGAGTGGTAAAGAGGAGGGCAACAAGGAGTTTGGAGTAGCTTTCATCGTGAATAAGCAGCTCAACGACCACGTTATCGGCTTCAAACCCATCAACGAGCGGCTATGTGCGATCCGCATTAAGACCCGTTTCGCTAATCTCTGGCTCATTAATGCGCATGCCCCTACAGAAGTAAAAGAAGACGCGATTAAGGACGAGTTCTACAACGACCTAGAAACACTCTTCGACACACTTCCATCAAACGACGTCAAGCTGCTGCTGGGAGACTTTAACGCCAAAGTCGGAAACGAAAGCTGGCATAGGGGAACTACTGGTGGTCATAGCCTCCACGACGAAAACAACAACGGTCAGCGACTTATCGACTTCGCGAGCGGCAGAAACTTGGTCATAAGCTCTACATGCTTCCCTCATCGACGAATCCATAAGCAGACCTGGAAGTCTCCAGATGAATACACTGTGAACCAGATCGACCACGTACTGATCAGCAAGAGATGGGCTTCTAATGTCCTAGATGTTCGATCCTATCGAGGAGCCAACTACGACACCGATCACTATTTGGTGAAGACGACCTACAGGTGCAGAATCTCTTCGGTGCACCTAACGAGAATCAACCTCGAAGATCTTGAGGTTGACAATTTGATTGATGATGCCACGGCAGCTGCGTATACTACAGCACTTGAGGAAAAACTGTCGACCATGCTTGATAACATCAATAATCTAGGCATCCATGAGTTCTGGGAGGAGCTCAAAGACAGCATCAAGGGGGTCGCAGAAGAGGCCGTGGGCTACAAAGGCCGGCGCAGACGAGCAGACTGGTTCGACGACGAATGCAGGGCCTCGATTGAGGCGAAAAATGAAGCTTATCGCCAATACACACAACGCGCATCCCGAGCCAAAAAAGAAAGATACAACGACCAACGCTGTACATGTGCTACTGCTGAAAATATGGAACGACGAGGTAATCCCCGAAGATTGGCGCAAAAGCATAATCTGCCCAATCCACAAAAAGGGTGACAAGCTGAATTGTGAGAATTACAGAGGCATATCATTAGTTTGTACGGCCTATAAGATTTTATCAAAAATTCTTGAAAAGAGAATTAATCCGTACGCAGAACAAATCATTGGCGAGTATCAAGGCGGCTTCAGACCTGGTCGTTCAACGACCGACCAGGTTTACACAGTGAAGCTACTACTCCAAAAGTTCTGGGAATACAACATCGACGTATACCAAATCTTTGTCGACTTCAAGCAGGCATACGACAGTATCGACCGAAGTGTACTGTACAACATTATGCTGAATACCGGCAAAGTTAGTGCGACTCACAAGGATGACGATGACTAATACCGTCTCGCAGGTCAAAGTGCAGAACCGACTCACTGACCTATTTGAAACTCGTACTGGACTCAAGTAGGGCGACGGGCTGGCGCCGACGCTCTTCAACCTGGCTTTGGAGTATGTAATTCGAGCCAAGAATATGGTCAGCAGCGGAACGCTACTCATCAAGTCGACTCAATTAGTAGCGTACGCCGACGATATCAACATCATGTCTCGAAGGTTGGGTGATGCAGAAAGCCTCCTGCATAACCACAATAACGCCGCAAAGGAAGTTGGATAACAAAGGCCATGATGCAATCGAAAACAAGGACGCCAGCAAATTCAAGCATCACAGTGGGGGACCTTAATATCGAGTATGTAGACAACTTCAACTATCTGGGTTGTAACTTATCGAAGGACGCCAACGAGACCGACGAAATTAAGCGACGGATACAATTAGCCAATAAGACATATTTCTCGGTCCTCCCTATAATTAATGCGTTACAAACTTCATGACAAAGTTAATATACCCTTTCACTCTATGATCGAAGGGTATAAAAATGATGAAACCCAAACATCCAAAAAAAGAGCTGAGTTTTGATGCTAAATTGTTCTATGGTCTGACCGCATTACCCAGTAAAAAGTTGCACTCTTTTGCGCGTCACATTTGGGGGACGGGGTGGAAAAGGGGTGAAATTTCGATTTTTCTTAAATATCTTGTTAACTGTAATATTTACAGCAAAATGTTTTGAGAACAATTTAAACTACACAAAATTCCCTTTCTAATGATATATAATACCGTATACCTTCTCTTGGCAGATTATATACTAGACCTAAAAACATTCGTTGTAATTCCAATTTTTTGATATGTAGTTACATTTGTCTCTCTAGTTCCTGAAGTAATTTAATTGGAGCCATGGTCATTGGGAACTTTTCCTATCAATATATAGCTGGCCCACACGGAGACTCAGGCTGCTCTTTTTTTGTATGTTTGGGTCAAGAGCTAAAATCATTATACTATAATGAACAGATTACATTTTCTGATTTGATAGTTTCACAATTTAATTTGGCAGGTCACAATTCAAGTTAGAGAGATTCGACAGTATTTAAAATATGTTCATCAAATTTACTGGCTGAACTTACATTTCTTCCGGAGTGAGGGCATAAAAAATAGAATAATAATACCCCGTTTTCCTTTTATTTTAAGGGTATAATCTATCATATTTTAAGGGTATAATCTATGGATTTTGGGGAGCTCAAGGGGTGGCAGAGAACATTAAAAAATTAGAGTTAATTAGCATAACCAATTAACAGCACCTTTTCAGACTTTTTTTTATGGTTGGGTACTAAATTCCCATTGTTATATAAAAATTAGGCATGACTACTTATTTTCGAGGATTTTAGTTTAGGTATTTCGTGTTTAGGGACTTTGGTTTTGGGTTTTTTCTTCATTTGAGGATTTGTGATTGGGAATATCGTACCCTAATCTTTGCAACTGTGAGTAAAATTTTCCCTATCAATATATATATATTAGAACTGTAAAAAGAGGGTCATTGAGTCCTTTCTTTCCTAATACGTATATGTATTCTCTTTTATTCTGAAAATTGCTATCCTTTGTTAGTTCATATTTTTTAATTCAACAAGAAATGCCTTCTAGCAAAAAGAAAAACTTCCGTGATTTCTTCTTGAAATAATATCCTTTCTTTGTAAATGCAAATTCGTTCAAAAATATCATCCAGAAGTTGGTTTTTATGAAATATAGCTTCTCAGGACACTGTGCGGATGCCTTATATTGTGCAGTGGTTGCAATACACTCAGCTATTGAGTATCGTAGTTCCATTGTCGGTAAAAACAACTTGTTTTCCAATATTCGAGGGCAAACACAAATCAAAATAATAACGTATGAATAATTTATATAGCAATCATGCAAATTTCTCGTCGTACATATAAATTTTCGAATATGATATTTTAGTGTATATCATAATAACCATCCAGTTCTCTTTATATTATCTTTATCATTTAAATACAGCGCAAACATCATTTCCATTCAATATTGTTGAATTGTTCTGAATGTTCTGAATATTTGGAGTGATTTACTTTTTATTACTTGGCGAATATTATAATTTATTGTTGATTTTGATGGACTACTACTTTTAGCAATGATAATAATAAACCTAAACATCAACTGTGAAAATACATACTTCAATATGTACGAGTATACTTTTGTTCTATTTAAACACATGTTCGTACAATATTCATCAATAAAATATTTTTCTTGCAAATATTTGTAATGAAAATATTTGTTAATAAAAGCTTTTCAATTGGTGAATATTGATACAGATTTCCACCAACTTGATTCGCGACAATTCAATTACTTAGCTATTGGAGTTTTATCTTATTTATGGGTATTGATTGTGTTGAGTGCAGAACATATGGATCGAATGTACATAGTATTAGTATTTGAGGAATTTAATTTAACAAACAAATATGAAGAGTGCTCACTTTATGATGATGCAATTGTCCACTTCAGTAAATTGCTACACCCCCATATAGAGTTTAAAATACAACATTTACAATCAATTAGACGAACTAGGCAAGAAGTTAACATAATTTAATCCCAACAGCAGCCACATGACTGGAAGTTGGGAAGTTGTATACCTTCTACGGATTTCAGGAATGTCATTTGCAAGTTTACCAAGCATAAATACGATTTCGATATCATATGGGAGACCAATTTCATCTATTCATCTTTGTTTAAAAGGTATTCAACGTATGAAGGTTTCTCCTGTGGTTATTGCGCAAATTGACGTACTGATATTGAAATTGAATGCTACAGAGAGAAACCATGCCAACCGTGCGTCGTCGCCCGACAACTTCACAAGGTATTTCTGTAGAACATTGAAACAAATAACAATTTCCATTGACATGAGGGCTCGAAGTTCGAAAATCTATGCTCAACTTGGTAACGTACTCCAATAGCAATCGGTTGTCCTATCTGGTGGCGAACAAGAACAAGTTATCCACCGCTCGGCTGGATGGTTAAATCCTTGGAATTTAAACTATGCATGTATATGTCAAGAGTGAATTGAGCCGGCGATGCAGATATACCCACTAAATGCAATTACATCCGGAATCGGAGTAACCATTGTGGTGATGAGTTGTTGGCACATGTCACGTACATATATCAATCTACATACTCGTGTGTTTTAACAACAAATATGCAGGAAATTAGAGATTGAAACGCGGTATCCTTGATCTAATGAACATTCGATAGTTTTTACATGGATACACATTATATTGAACAATCTTCCCCATGTTGCCTTAATCGCAACTCTCAATGTTTATATGTTTTGAAGACAACCAAATTTAATATTTAGTTTCTTAGTTTGGTCTGAATGTCTTAAATCATCCAGCACTGTTTCTTTAACCCTCGGATGGTTCAGTGGGGTCTGACAGACCCCAGAGAAATTTAAATATTCACAAAAAAACTTATTGAATGGTATTTTGATGCATATGTAATTTAAGTATGTGTCACATATATACGTTAATTTAAGCATAAATTTGTTTGAATTTGTGATTTTGTTAATAAGTGTTATAGCAGTTTGAAATTGCTCAGGGGTCTGTCAGAACCCACGAACCATTTACATATGTATGTCTTTTTTACAAAAGTACATTTTTCGTTTTGTGGGAAATTTTCAAAGTATGTATTTTATTTGGAAAACGATAAAATTTAATACCAATGGTCGAGAAATGTTAAAACTTTGTAATTATAGTACATTTGTGAAAATAGATATGTCATTTTTGAAAGAAATGGAAAATTTAGGGCGTTTTGAATTAAGTTTTTTTTTTTAATTTAAATTCATTCAAAATTATGCTGGTTTTTGCCTGGTTTTCATTTATAAGTATCTCCTTACTTAACGATAATGTACGGGATTTAATGCAAATTCGAAAACAAATGTCCGAAAACATAAAACTTGCTCAATCTGAAAATCGAATTCAATATAATCAATCGCGAAAAACGGTATATAATTATAAGGAAGGGGATTATGTTGCTTTAAAACAACATAGCCACGAGCCCGGTGTTAATAATAAATTGCGTCCAAAATTTAAAGGTTTGTTTGGCAACAATTTATTGATTATAAAAGGATCAATAAATTGTTGCCAAACGATAGTTTTTTAATCACTGACATTAATCAATGTAAGTTTTCCCAGAAGCCTTTTAGCGGGATTGCGGAGCCTAACCATTTAAAACTTTGAATCTGTTCGGGGACTCACAATAGTCAGGATGGCGGAATTGTGGAGTGAATTAAGTAGGCATTAATTATAGAATTATTCAAGCATGCTAATTATTATTGTGACGTTTAACGGAAAACATAAAAATAAAATAATGAGCATAAAAGATTGTGCGTTTTAGTCAAGAAATATTAATACTTTAGCTTGCCCACCTCTCATGGGGTAATATGCCTCAGGTATATCTGCCCCAGGGGGCAGATGGTCCCCTAAAGAGGCAAAGATGTGTTCTATGCCCACGAACAAAGGATCGGAAGACAAAATACAATTGTAACGAGTGCAAAATGCCAATCTGCGAAGACCATCGAGGGAAAAAGCTGTGAAGATTGCTCTAAATATTGACTAACCTTAAAAATAAATAAATAACAGGCGCGACAATCCAGCATTGGACTAAGGCCGCAGGATGTGTTAGTGACATCCTATTTCCAATATCTAATCTGCTTTTTGTTGAGGTAATGAGATCAGCATCACGCTCAGCAGTGTTATTTATCCCCATAAATGGGTACTCGTTTAAGATCTGAGTGAGATCATAGTCCGTCACAAGCTCGTGAGTTCGAAAAACACCATGGTTCACGGTGAAATTCGAACTCATGACCCTGTGCACTGAAGGTGCTCGCACTAACCCCTAGACCAGCCAGACCAACCTTAGCTAAAGAACTTTGATGTACTTATCTTTGTTAGTTAGTATTAAATACGTTTTGACTAAAAAAAATAAAATTTTGTAAAAATAGCAGTTTTTCTATTGATTTATTTGTGATAAGTTCAAATTACCCTCAAATTTGACACCACCTAAATACGTTTTGACTAAAAAAAATAAAATTTTGTAAAAATAGCAGTTTTTCTATTGATTTATTTGTGATAAGTTCAAATTACCCTCAAATTTGACACCACCTAATTTTTTCTTCGAAATACTAAAAACTGCGGTCCGAATCACATTTTTTGTATATGCCACTTAATCAAAAGGCTTCACAGTTACTTCTAGTTCAAACAGTTGTGTCAAAAAAGCAACAATTTAAGTTTTAGACCGATTTTTGCCTTGGGGTATGTCATGTCAGACCCTACTGAACCATTTACGTATGTGAAAGTTACCTGAACAATCCACAAATGTATAAACTCATTCAAGCAGTGTGGCTGTGCCTGACTTATTTTCAAATTCTTTTCTGCTCAAAAGTTTTCTTCAAACTCCCGATGAACCAGTGGTTTGTCGATATACAGGTAGTTCCGAACAAAAAATGTGGTTTTCCGATCTTTGTAACTCCGAGCCCATGCCTCTGTTACGCGCGAAAGGGAGGCACACTTTAAAGGCAATTCGACATTGTCCGATGGTTTCGTCGGGAGGGATTTGCAAACACGTTACTTTCCGGGAACGGAAACAACCGTTCCTGTTACCGGAAACTAATCGTTCCTTAATCCAGTTACTGTTACTTTTTATAATTTTAATTTGATTCGCATTACCAAACATCATCACTTACGATGAAATCTACAAAAAAAAATTCTTTTTTGTATACATGGATCGATCCAACAAATCCTGACTTTTGATATCCATATTTACTATGTACCCTTTTAAGGGTGAGAAAGGACATTTCGTCCTGAATAGCATAATCAAAAGGATCAAACGTTATCTTGCTTCGCGACTTTATGAAACTATTACATACTCTAAAATTAGGTAGAAATTTGGTTTCAGGCAAAGACTGCCGATTTATGCTAAGAAGTAAAATTGTCTAAGTTTCACTATAGGATTAATACCTAGTTATGATGCGACTCCCGAAGGTCGAAATTTACCCAAAACTTATCAAATGTGCTATTCTCAGCATTCCCTTTACCTCGGCACACATCTTGACCATTTGACATTTCGTCCTGATTGACTTAAGCAACAGTATTGGGTGTACCATGCTATATTTGATACAGCTAAAGCTAAATACTTTCCAAGCAATTGAATATTCCTTAAAGACGCTAGTTGTAGTTACATCTTGATATTTACGTTGATTTAAGCATTATCCTGTTACTTCAGAAAACTTAGAATCATTTAAAACTGATCACATACATTTCCTTTAACATTTCCTTTCGAACGACACATATCAGGCTCAAAATCTGCCTCCTGTACAAAAATGTAATTTTTTGTGATTCTTTTCCAACAATTCAAAATCATTCTGGAGGACTCTTCTCAACGAATCATGTATTTTGATATACATACTGTCCATTGTGCTCCTCCACAGAAAAAAAGACCTTTTGTGCCCAAGGACATCTTTCACATAATACACTCAGAAAAAAATGTCCCATAATCTCTCAATAAGACTCCTATTAACTAAATTAATAGGACATACATTTTAAATTAACAGGATAATCTAATTAGATCACATAACTAAACAAAACCGGTACAGAACAGGTGTATTGTTTTATTGGATGTCCTATTGCATTAATAGGACAATCCTCGCAAGATAATCAACAACATGCTCCGTAGCCAAGATCGTTCGGTTGCTTTCCCGTGACTCGGTTAGTTCAAATATGTAGTACTAGTGAATCGAATGTTCAATACTCGGTCTGGCCAAATATCGTGATTATTAAAAAAAAATCCACAGCGACGTAGTGTGAATGGTATAATAATATGGGACTAAGCAAACGGATATTATTATCGAGTGAAAGTAATGATTTCTAGCAAGATTAAATGACTATTCCATTAAAATGATATCATATAAAAATAATAACATGATACCACATTACCTTAATATTTGACCGTATTAATTTAATGATGCTGTATGCCATTAGTTTAATAATGGTCCTATGTATTAGTCAAAGAACCAGATTTTCCTATTGACTAAAATTAATAGGAGAAAATAACTAATTCCTATTAATTTTATGTGATTTATTCTCTGAGTGTAAGTGTCTGAGCAGCAACTAGCATTTGGTACATACTTTACGGCAAGCACTACATGGGGGTCCAGTTTTGGAAATTTACGATGCGAACCAATCAGATGAGGTACCGCCGCGGCTTGTCCCGATGGCACGGATGGAGTGGCAGAGCCGGATTTCCGATATGGGCAACCGGAGCAACTGCCCGGGCGGCAGATTGCAAGGGCGCCAAATTTTCGAGACTTGCTATTTTTTTGAATTATGTGAAAAAAAGCTTTTTGAAAACTAACGGAGTTCATTTTAATTAATACTTTACGTGTATTCGCTTTAATTCTGGGCGCCCAATAACTACCTTACCTAAAATTGTAATGTGACTGCGCCTTGGGACTTATCCTACGGCGGTTAATTTGATTAGACTAGGAGTAGAAAGAATATCTTCGTAACACTTCAATTTAAACAAGGAGAGGAGTATAGCATAAATATGCTTCAGTGTCCATTTTTGAGTTCAATTGTTAGTTAATACACTGACCGTCAGAGAGAATGCACCATGTCGACACGTTGAACCGACCACCAATTGAAGAGCCAACATAACCAGAGACAGTAGCAGATAGAGTATTGAAGATCGAAGTTCTTCGAAGATCTTCTCATCTATCTAAAACATATTTCATTGGAACTGTTGACCAACTGCACCGACAGGCGAAACGATTTACATCCGTGTATCATGCGGAGCACATGAAGCCGTGGTGTTCTGCCGACCCAATTTTGGATCCAGATTCTGATGTGGATGACCTTGTCGGCAGAGGTAGACGACGCTGAGAATGACGCCGTAGACCAGGGGTGTCAAACTCAAAACCTGGCGCGGGCCAAATGAGATTCTCCTCAGGTTTAGGTGGGCCGCAGGAGGAAAATTTCAAAAACTTTTATGTATCCGTATTACGAAAGTTGATTACTTTAAACCCTTCTGTCGGCACAAAGGTCTGGCCAGACCTTTGGCACTATATTTTGGTCATAAAAGTATACATAGAAGATGAAATCGCAGCGACTTCATATTTCATGATATCCTAGAATAATATGTTTAGAAACATTTTGCAAAAATTTGAAAAAATCTGTTGAAGTTTTGAGTATGTTTTTGGTGATTTTTAATTTATAATGCTTTTTGATACCCAATAGGTCTGGCAAGACCTATAGTTTTCCCCCCATTCTTCTCTTGAGGTAAAAAGTGCAAATATGAAATTCTCTTAAAATTCTCCTATTTGTGATGTAAGAATGTCATTACAATTCAAGTTGTACTATAAACGATAAAAATTTCTCAGTTTTTTTCTTTGAAAAGCCGTGAAGTTCGGGAAATAAGTACTATGCCTAATTTCATCACGTTTTATAGCATCAGCTAATCAACTGAGATTTGATTCAAGGAAATTCAGACCAGTTTTATTTCCTTTTTAGTAGTTAGGACTAAGTATGAGAGACTTACGAACGTCTTTCTAAATAGATTTGATCAAGAAATTTACGAAAAATTTCGAATGAAATGATTTTCGCGCTTGAAAATTCCCTATTTTTTCCACCTGCTTCCCTAAATCTTCAGGCTAATACCGACGTAAAATCTACTAGCAAAGCGCCAAATATTTGCCCAAATATATTGGTAATGAAAAATGCGAGCAAACTTCTACTAGATATACGCCATGAAAATAGAGAAGCACAAAGAGATGAAAATAATGTTTATAATAATATCACCTCAAAATATGTCCACTTAAAAACGTTACTAGTGTATCTACAAAAATGATTTTAATACTTTCATTGTTTAAAAATGGCAGTAACGATTAGATTAGATATAGAATTATTCTACCGATAAAAAATTTCACCTTTTTTAAAAAATTAAATTTTTTTCTCAGTAGGTGCCGACAGAAGGGTTAAAATACACTACGGCCTCGCTATGCGTCGTCCCGCTTTGCGGTTTTTTCGCTTTGCGTCGTCCATCAATCTCTACCTTAAACTTCTATTGCGTCGCTAAAACCCCGCATTGCGTCGTCAATTCTTAGCTTGAAAATTTTGAAATGAGTGAAAAAATCGTAAAACGATCTAAGAAAACAATTTCCATTGATCCAGAAATGAAATTTTGAGACGAATCGATTCTGGTGGAAAAGCTATCGAAGTAGGAAAAGCCTTAGATTGGTTTAAAATTTAGGCACTAACGAATAAATTGATATTTATTGTTGTATTTTGTACTAAAATTAGGACTGCCGCCTACAACCATTCGCACCATTGTTAGTAGAGTTGCTGTAAAAACGCCAGGAATGTAGCTTGGAGCACAAAGAATATAGAAGCCGAGTTATGGTAAATATGTAGTCCCTTTTAAATCTATGGATACAAGAGTTTGGAGGAAAGTGGCACTAGACTAAACTCTTTATTAATTCCAAGGCTAAGAGTTTATTCGAAAACATCAAAACAGAACCCGGTTTTTAGAGGATGCGGTAGAGACATTTGAAGCGGGCAACGAGCGTTATATTGCACTAAAGCGAGAATTACCGGATGCACAGTAGCAGCCGATGAGTTAAACAAAAAACTCTTAAGGGTCTAATTGAGTCTAGAGGTTATAATTCGAAACAAATATTCAACGTCGATGAGACGGGTTTGTTTTGGAAAAGATTGCCTGGTTGAATATTTATTTCGACGGACAGCTTCCGGCCACATCTGAAATATCCAATTCCAATGAATGTGGTGGCTGGGCGCCATGATATGTTCTCCTCGGCGCAATAGGTCTCAAACCATTCCCTGAATATAGCTGCAGTCATCCAGGCTTTTCGGTTACTTTTCAAGTGAACAGGAAGCGATGCTTTGCAAACACCTCTTAGCGCCCTCGGAGTTTCACATATCAGGCGTCATGTTTGGCTTGTGACCCTTGAAATTGTTAACATGGCTTCTACAATAAATCTGGATAGAATCGAAGAGAAAGACGTGGTAAATTTAGTAAATCTGGATCATGATCCAGAAATAACAAATGAAGAACTTTTGCTCATGAAATCTGAAGCTTCAGGATCACATCCCGAATGTCACCGACTAGACATCGTCGATGGAACTTCTGACGTCGAATATCGGAGGCTTTAAAGTATATTGAGCAAGCTACTGACGTTTCGTAAATGACGACGAAAATGCCGAGCGAAGTTCATTCGTAGCCAAAGCTCTGCAAGAGGCTGTTAAAGCTCTCTACATAAAAAAGAAGGGTGTCATAGTTCATAAGACGTTGGATTCATTTTTCAAAAAGACTTAATTTGTGATTTGTTTGTAATTTTTTGTTGGCGAAAAAAGCAATTCTTAGCTTTGGGAACCTATCCCCCAAATTTCATACTCTTCTTGTTTCGATTTGCATAGTTTCGCTTTGCGTCGTCTTTTTTAGGAACGCATCTACGACGCAAAACGAGGCCGTGGTGTATAGCAGAGAGTCTAGATCACTATTGAGGTTTCGGGACTATCCGTCAGAACTTCTCCTTTCGAAAATGTATAGGTACTTCAAGAACATTCAAAAATTAAGGCAAGAAGCGAAAACGTGAAAATATGATTCTTGTGTAACCACAAGTAACCACAATAACATGATTTGCGCCAAATTTTGGACAGATGATAAAAAATGTTTAGCACCAGTCATCCGAGGTCGCCCAAAATAACATTGGAAGGCAAAATAGTCGGAATAAATTAATTTCAGCAGAAAGGTGGCTAAAAGAGACAAAAAGTTGTTTGCGATATGGTTTTAAATAAACTCATGCTGCTTGATAAGTATAGGTCTAAAAATCAGGCACTTGGGCTCTAATTATTATTGTCCTGTACAAAAAAGATGTGCTGTCTTATAAAATTAAATAACCAGCCTCAAATTGTTGGAGAAAAAAAGCCTAAAATAATCTTGCATAAGCCACTGACGAGTTTTAGTAGTTTTTGTAGACTTGAGTTTAACTTCTGAATTTGTTCACCTTACCAATTTCACAAATTTTGTGTTGATACACATTGTGCTGCTTCGACATGGCCGCGGGCCGCACAGAACTGCGAGGAGGGCCGCGAGTTTGACACGTCTGCCGTAGACGAAGGTGCTGAAGGTGATACCGCAAATACGTTTGCTCAATACAAAATCGAACGGGAGCCCGGAAGAGTCAGGATAGTCGAACTTCAGAGACGGCAACCCTCACCAGCAACCCGAGTGAATGACGATGTTCAAGAAATGAAGAGTCAGTAGATTGTAGACTGTCGAGAATGGCGAGAGGCGAGTTCAATAAAACGTATTATCCGGGACGTATCGCGTTTTATTCCGCTTGTTTAATGTAATAACCTGATAACCATTTTCGATAAAAGTAACGGTTATATTTTATTTCCGGGGACGGGTAGTAACAATTGCAGACAAATATTCTGTTACCAGTAATAGTTAGCGCAATATTGACCCTACCCTTTTTCTCGGACATCTTAGAATAGGGTGATAGTTTTCTGACAGATTTCGGCAACTAAATTCGAAAATACTGTTACATTACTGGTTTTCCTAACATTTCTATAGCAGCTAATTTATTTGAAGAAAATGATAATGCCCATCGTATATAACACGCAAAACACGCTTAAAGGCGTTAAATATAGTCCCATTAATTAATCTAAAATTGTCTGTTTTCTTTTCAATGAAAACACGATAGCGCAAAAAAAACTTAACGCCGTTGCGCGCCAGCCGTTATATTTTTTTCCTTTTCGTTTTTGCATAATATTATACTACGCCAACATTACAGTGAAAAATGCAAACTTCAATGTCAATCACATTCTTGCCAAGTCATGAAACGTTTTTGGCACTGGTATAATAGTATACGAGTAGTAGCATGTGACAGGTTAAAACTTATGTAGGTTGCAACGCAAATGCAAAATAACGTATATAGTGATCGAAACTATAGGAAAATATCTTGTGGTAAGCGTAAGACGCACATATCGTATAATTCAATGCAAAAATTAACAGCGTTCATTGGCGCCTATAACAATGAGGATTCACAATATGTGGCCATTTGTATTATACATTACAATCGTCTTTTCAATACAATATTATTATCTGCAATTCAGTAGATAATGTGGGCAGAAAAATATATATGCGCTAAACGTCCATATATGTATGATAATGAGAAACATTTTTAATGAATTCATATTAAAAGCAGTGTGATGTTTTATTTTCTGATGAGTTTGAGACGTGTTGTTAAATAATAATAAATAAAACTTGTGTATTTTACTTACAAATTCTGTCGTTGGAAAAGAGGAAATAGCACTTACCTGGAATAAGCAGAGAAAAATTATTAGAGCATTATTTAATAAATACATATTAAGGATTTGAATAAAATATCACATCCGGTTTTCAGAGCAAATTAAGTTCAAAATTAATTATGTAATTATTTCACAAATGAAATGTTTTAACTACAATAAAATGTTTTTTTATGGAAAATTTTGTACCTATATATATATATTCTATTAACTAAAAGTCAATAAATAATCCTTTCCTATATAAATACGTATTTTGGAAATTCGCATCTGCTCTTTTATAACGAAATACTCGTAATAGAATAAGCCTGAAAATGCAATGCAATTCATCATAATCAGAAAACTATACATAATAGGAAAGCTGATCGATGCATACAAGCACTCCAGAAATAAATTCTTATTCTTCTCTGCAGACAGCACAGGTGAGGGAAAATCTATTTTCTTGCATTTTTCCATGACACAATCCTTAAACATACTCGTGTACGTGTATACTCGCTTCCATCAACGGATAGAAAAACACTAAACAAATGTTGCGCATTGAAAATCCATTTATCACGTGAAAAATTTCACATGCTTCTTTTGCAGCAAATCTCTGCATCGTGACTATGGGGAAATAGCTTTTTCGCTCAGTCTACAGCTACAGATACATTACTATATGACTTGCAATGCAATTGAAAGGCTTGTCTATACATTTCGGTGGAGAATCCTTTGCCAACATTTAAAGGTCAAGGATTGATGAAATGTTAGCTAGGAAGTGTGGCAAGTGAGTATGGATATGAGTGGAATGTAAAAGTAGCGTTGTTCGTCTCAAGTTCCATTTAACATGGAATATTTGTAAAATTGCAGAAATTTGCTTTTGTCATGGCAGTGATGTCATGCTGTGATTGGTAATGGATATCGGTTTCCCAGGAGTTGGTGAACGTTTTTCCGTCTGATGTTGAAATAAACTCGTTGGCCAATATCCAGATGCACTGCTAGATGTACAATACTGAGATAACGTTCATGAATAAGGAATGCAAATACACGTCATATTTTTGTTTGCAAGTTTACGTAGAGCTATTAGATAGAGACCAATCCGGTGGTATAAATTTACCAAATTACACTAAACCGTTCTAAAATGATGACCAAAGGATCAGAAAACAGCTGCGTTAAAAATTTTCCCATTGTAAATTTTATTATTGTTTTTTTTAGAGCAAATTTACCGGCATCCGGTTATCCGTTCAGGAGATAAATGCAAATTATGTAAGAAAGAACTCTCTTCATAAATTTGTTCATTGTGAATTTTGTAATTGATTCAATATTTATTCCAGTATTCGAAGCGGATTCCAATTCGGTAGTGGAAATTCGGTTTTAATCTGCAATTTTGTTCAGGAGATATATAGACGGTATATAGTATTTGAAATAGAAATTGTTTTTAATAATTATTCTTTGTGAATTTTTTGCATATTTCAACAGTTATTCTGGGTGTACACCATTCCGCTGGAATCAGTTGACTGAAATCTGGCAATTCGTTCAAGGAATACAGAAAGAAATATAAAAAAAATCTTTATAATTTTGCTCATTGTGATTTTTCTCGCGTGTTTCAATATTATTCTGATATTGAGCAAGAGGACCAGTTCGGCAGCAAAATCTTCCAAAAATTCGCTAAAGGTACGTGTTCGTAGAGACGACTCACGTGATGATCGCTCAGCGATCGTTGTTTTGCAGCCAATTCCGGGCCATATTTGAATATTTTTTGTATGGTGGTACTTTCCTTGTGACGACTATGACCTACCGGAACATGTCTGTATAGAAAATATCCGCATATAGTGCTGAAGACCGGTGGTTTAACAGCGATCGCTGAGCGATCATCCCATGAATCGTCTCTACGAACACAAACCTTAAAGGTTTGTGTTCGTAGAGACGACTCATGGGATCATCGCTCAGCGATTGAAGTTAAACCACCGGTTTTGAGCACTACGAGGGTAGTCTGATAAGTACCCAGCCTCCCCGCCTGATGGTGTCAATATCGAAAAAGCAATTTACTATCGTGTAGTACATTCTTCTAGACGGCAACTGTTCAAATTTCAGCCGGATCACACTCGTAATTTTGCTTTGGCCGCGTGTGAAAGCAGGAGTGTCCGCCGGTTTTAGAAAAATGGAAAAAGAGCGATATCGGTCGGTGATTCGATTTTTGTTTTTGGAAGGGAAATCGCGCAGCGAAATCAAAGAGCCTTTGGATGCTGTGTGCGCTGACTCTTCTCCTTCGATGACGACCGTCAAAGATTGGTTCAATGAGTTTCAACGTCGTCGCACGTCGGTTTTTTTATGAGCCACGTCCAGGTGCCCCGAAAACGGTTAGCACGCAAGATAACGTGAAAAAAATTCCGCGATCTCGTATTGGCAGACCGCCGATTGAAGGTGCGAGAGATAGCTGAGACAGTAGGCATTTAAAAAAAACGCGTGGGTCAAATCCTGCATTAAATTTTTGGGCATGAGAAAGCTGTCGGCGCGATGGGTGCCGCGTTTGCTCACTCCGGACAACAAGCGCAACCGTGAGACCACTTCAAAGCCGTGTTTGACGCTGTTTAAGCGCAATCCGAATGAGTTTCTGCGTCGTTTCGTGACAGTCGACGAAACTTGGATACACTGGTACACATCAGAGACCAAGAAACAGTCGAAATAGTGGACTTCACCCGGCGAACGTGCTCCGAAGAAGCCGAAGACTGTCCCATCGGCCGGAAAGTTTATGGCCGGCGTTTTCTGGGATTCAGAAGGTGTTAGCCACATCGGCTACCTGCAGAAGGGCAACACGGTCACGGGGCTGTACTAGGCCTCGAAAAAAACGTTTTATTCAGACGGGTTAAAGAAGTTGGAGCATCGCTGGATCAAGTGTATCGAGCTAAAAGGAGACTATATTGAAAAATAAATTGGCACGTTTCCAAAATTTTTGTTCTTCTTTTGTAGGCTAGGTACTTATCAGACCACCCTCGTATATGGGTATATTTTCTATACACACATGTTCCTTTAGTCCATAGTTGATACTAGGAAAGTAGAACCATTCAAAAAATATTTAAATACGGCTCGAAATTGGATGCAAAACTACGATCGCTGAGCGATCATCACATGAATTGTTCCTACGAACACGTACCTTAAGACGTTCTATCATTGTGAATTGTTGCTCATTGTGAATTTTCTGCTTATTTCAATGGTTATACTGCTATTCAACTCACTGAAATCCTGTAATTCGTTCAAGAAAGACAGAAAGAAGTATGTGAAAAAGAATTGTCTTCATATTTGTGCCCATTGTGAACTTTTCATTATGTCTCAATAGTTGTCCTGTTATTTTGGGTAGAGACCAATCCTGTGGAGCAAATTGACTGAAATCCGCTGACATGTTAACGAAATACACGCAGAAACAGGCGAAAAAGAACCCATTGTGCATTTTTCGCGTGTTCAAACAGTTATTCACCACGGCGTAATCCAACGAACCCAAAATCATGGAAATCAGTCAGAATAAAGATATGTATATACCTAGATATGCACCAAAACCATTCAAAATTATTAAAAGATTGCCCGGTTTTCATCCGCTTATTAAGAGATATGTACCCCTTTTAATTAAACCACCCTAGCCAATTTTATTTGGTTTTTCATACAAGATAACCATTATAAACGGACCACCTTCCAATCGGTCCATGGGCCACGAATTGGTGAACCTTCACAATTGGACCAACCACTAGGCAAACCTACACAATCACACCAAAACCACGAGCTTATGCAATTATATTTAGCGAAATCAACTATTCAAGAATACATATTCAAATTTCGGTTGAATTGACCACAATAGAATTTGGACAGATGTCTCTATATACCCAACCCTACAAACAACTTAATCTGGTATAGTACCTGGTACATATTGGCATGTTTCAAACATTTTGAATTGCGCACTGCTTAGTTAAATGTTGTCCAAAACCAATGAGCGCTTATATACCGTCTCTTAATTTAAACTATCTTAAAACATTTTTGGAGATAGTACCTTTTCCATAGGGTGAATATACCGTCCTAGTCTAGTTCGCGTATTAACTTTCTTCTTCTTCTTTTTATTCGAATTGGTTGTGGAATGTACAGATGTTTAGAAATGGTTTATCTGACATTTAGATTATTTGGACAATTATTATGATTGGAATTTGTTAATCTCGCGTGTTTTCTCACCAGCAATTTCATATAAACTTTGTAGCGAAACGAAAATCGAAAACGATATCATTCCAGTAACAAACGACTTCGCTCTTCCTGGATAAATTTCAGAGACAGTCGCTTGTCTAGGCATTATGGATTGGCAAGCACCTCGCCATATGTTGCGAGCGAGACTAAATTTAGTTTCAATTAGTTAGTGCAGCCCGTATATGCCGTCCAAAAATAACTTAAATTTGTCTAAAACTTTTTATCTTTGCTGCGGTATATAAGCGGTCAATGTTGATGGTTAAGTGGTATAAATTTGCAGTACAGATACGAGGGTTGCCTTTTATTGGACGGGATTGGACAACCCTAGTGTTGCAATCTGGCAACTGACACTCTGACAGCTCTATCATAAAGTTTGACATTTTTGAGGTTATACGTACTCAGAACGTTTTGACATACGAGCGCTATTTGTGTTTTCTACAGTAACTTAAAAGATTCATCTCGGCCAAATAATGGAATTAAATCGTGAACATTTTCGTGCGATTATTTTTTACAACTTTCGACGTGGATTAACTCAGCAACAGTGCATGGATGAACTGAATTCAATTTTTGGCGATAAAGCTTCATCAAGGACCAGTGTTTATCGATGGTATAGTGAATTTAATCGAGGTCGTAGTTCACTCCAAGACGAATTTCGCGAAAGTCGTCCAAAATCAGTTGTTGTTTCGGAAACCATTGATGCCGTGCGCGAACTGATTAGGCAAGATCGTCATGTGACCTATCGTGAGATTGAGACAACCTTAGGCATTAGTGGGACCAGCATACATTCAATATTGCATGAACATTTGACCGTCAAACAAATTTGTTCGCGTTGGATCCCTCACAATTTGTCAATCGCTCAAAAAAGGCACGTGTCGCTTGGTCGAAAGAAATGCTCAAAAAATACCATCGCAAAACACGTCTATGACATCGTGACAGATGATGAGTCGTGGATTTACCCGTATGAACCCGAAAGTAAACAGCAGTCAACTGTATGGGTGTTTCAAGATGAGCCAAATTCAACAAAAGTTGTTCGCGCACGAAGCACTTCCAAGCAAATTGTCGCCTGACTACCGAAACATTTGTACATACATGATTTTCATAATTTTGTATACTTTGGTGTCATCCCTTGTTAATCGGACCACCTGCTAGTCGGATCACCTGCTAGTCGGACCAAATTTGATCGGTCCCGTCAGTGGTCCAATTGAACAGGTTTGACTGTAAGTTGCAAATAACTGTCGGTGAGTATTCCAGCACATTTTTTATATAGAACGATTTACATATAGGCATAAGAATACTGTCGGTTGTCATATGAAATCACGAATAGTGCACTGTGAACACTTTTAGGTGATTTCTGAAAACGTACGGCGAAATCAATTCCTTTTCGGCATCGTAAAGATTTTACTATTCTTTAGACGTTATTAAGCACAAACAACAAATTTATTCCTTTTCCTTTTCTGACAGTAAACAAAATGAAATACAAAAGTATATGGTAAAATGGAGCTACATGCGATGATGACATCAAACATCACACAAAGGTTGGGTGGATGAGGTGGCGAGAAAACTCTGGAGTTTTCTGCGATAAGAAAATGCCACTGAAGCTAAAGGGCAAGTTGTACAAAACGGTTGTACGTCCCGCACTCATGTATGGATCAGAATGCTGGACCATGTATGAAGGTTACGCGAAAGGAATGACAGCGACTGAAATGAAAATGTTACGCATGTCAGTTGGTGTAACCAAAAGGGACCACATCAAGAGTAGTAACATCCGAGGCAGCTTGTCCATAGACCAACCAATCACCGAAAAGCTCGAAGACCGACGAATGGATTGGTATTGCCATGTTCAAAGGCGTCCGCCTGAGAACCCCGCAAAGAGAGCGATATCAATGGAAGTTCCACTTGATGGACCCAAGGCCAGAGGCAGACCGAAGAACACCTGGATGTGTCAAATGAAAAAGCAACAACAACGCATTGGTCTCGGCGATGACACGATCTAAGATAGAGCTGCCTGTAGAAATATGCTGAGAAATTATCGCCAAAACGGGCGATGTGCCTACACCGCAGGTCGAGCAACGCGGAGCCATGGAGCGGTATAAAGAACGAGGCAAGGAAGAAGATGGTAAAATGGTTTTAATATTACGGTTGGTTTTTATAATTTCGTCGATTTTTTCAAATTCTAACGAAAAAAATTGCCAATTAAAATTATATTTTTATTTCTAGAAGTTTATTCTTAAATAAAAATATGTTTTCATTTTTATGATGTAGAATGATAGTAAGATATGCCAAATTCCCACAAAATTCGTAAGAAAAATTTATTTTACAGGAAAACATGATGAAATTGGAACGTTTCTTTATTATGTACTTTTGAAATCAGCAAAAAAAACATGAAGATCAGTTAACAATCTTCTTGTATTTTTTCATCACATGTGTTATTTATCTCATTTCATCAACAAAATTGGATTTACAAACTGCTTCCTTGTCAAAATTTATCGACCGTTTTCAAAATTAACAAAAACCTTTCACTCAACATTATAAATCTATGGTCGTATTCATAAACATTTCGTTAAAATTCAACAATATTACTTAATTAGATAGCGTATAATATACCAAACGAAACAAATAAAATTACATAAGACAATTTTGAGTTATGCACATTATGCATTTTTACGAGCATGTACGAGTTTGCACTATAATTAAAAATATCAATTTTCGGCAGTATGTTATTCATCCAAAGTGTATTGGCTAACGAAACACATTAGCTGTGGGTGCTCATAAAGTTTATATTGCCACTAGTATTATTGTGATTTATTTATGCTGACGTCAGTTTGTTCGTGACCGCATCAAATAACACAAAATTTTAAGTATGTACAAGTATACATACAACTAGCATTAATATTGTGCAATGGTTCCCGAGTTATGAGAAATGAAGGATTGCCAAATATAAAAGTGCGATTATCTCGCAAAATATCGATAGTACAGGATACAGTATAGTCCAACTTTACACCTTAAAAGCAGACAAGACTGATCACAGGCCTCATCGAGGACCTTATTATGTAGTGAATTAGGCTTCATTGTGTGGCATGCAGAATGCTGTACATTTCCCAATGCTGTACGACAGGTCAAAATGCTGTATGTACTGTACAGCAAAATGCTGTACGTCTGGTCAGCTAACGTTAAAGAGAAAACGGACAGTCTCGCGACCAGCTTTACGCGAGAGATATTGGTTGGGGAAAAGTAAATATGTTTAGCACTAAAAGGTTGTCAGAATGATGAAATGTAAAAAAATGCGAGAAATATTTAGTTTTCGGGCATTTTCGCGTTTTGAAACCTGGACATTTGCCCACTATTTTGACGTGTCTCCCCAGCCAAATACCCTAGGCTGATTTCCCCAGCTTCTTCCATTGGTTCCCGGCTTGTAGTAGACAAGGTTTTGATGTGACATAAAAACTTTATTCTTTTTTTGAATGTTGAAATCTAACCGTACCTGTACTGCACTATTAAGTCAAATTCCATCTCGAGGTAAGCAATTTACAATTATATTTAGAAAAGGGATAAACGTCGAATCTTTAAACTAACAGTATTCACCCTTATCCTTATACAAGCTTGCAACCGCACTCACTTGTCGCGGACCACGGCTCTACGGTCGAGCTGTCGTCACTGCAACAAAAAAAATAAGGGGAACGCCACTGACTCGGTGGCATAATGACCCGGCGAGGTCAGCGCGCGGCGTGGGCGATTTGAGTCAGCGCATTCCCCTCCTTGTTAAGCCACCTTTCTTTTCTTTTCTTTTTTATGGGGGAAAGCTAAAAGGAACGGGATGGAGGAAAGGAAGTGCCCATCCTTCGGGACACGGTTGAACCCAAAAGAAAAGAATTTAGTTAAACATTATAATAATTGTATTGCAAAAGAAAAGAAAATTCAAAATAAGATTACAAGGTGATTATGAAGGGGGTGGTAAACGACAAAAAGATAATAAAAACTAATTAACAAAAAAAACAAGAAGGAATCCAAATGTAAAAATAATTCATGTAAATAACAAAAACAAATATAATATGCGAATGTAATGTATAAAAAAAAAATTATTTCAACTTACAATTTCGATGAATGCACTGCACTGCCTCCGACGATCGATCGTGGTGCTGCTGTGATGCTTGTGAAAAATTTAAAATAAAAAGGTAAGAAAGAAAACAACAAAAAAAAATTATGGAAAAACTGCACCCCCGTGTAAAATTAGCACAATCTATGTAATCCAAAACGGCAAGCCAAATCGAAATGATTATCGTGGTCACGAGCGAGCGCATACACAAAACTCCAGTTATCGCAATTCCAATTAAAAACGTAAGTAGGGGTGTAGAAATTCAGGATGTTCACAATCTTGGGGCGTATCGGCAAATATACATATATCACACGTAGATGAGCTTCAGTGTGTTGTAGCCGCCACGTAATTCGGGGTAGGGAAGTTATATACCAGGTTGGCGGTCGGATATCACAAAAATGACGTGAATACGGGCCATATATTGTAAGGATGATTTTTCAATATCTTTAAAGGGTCAACAGGCACAAAGCACAAGTCGGTAATTCACTTATTATTAAATTAGGCACGTTGGTCCTCGGGAGAAATTTGGTGTATCGCACTAGTGTAATTTTTCTTAAATTGAACTATGTACACTGTTTTTAGTACAATCCGTTCACATAATTGTTGTTTTAATACACTAAAAATTCAAAATTTCAAATTTTCCCGACATGCCACCGACAACTTTTCGACCACTCATCCAAAAAGAAAAATCACGTCCGTCCGCTAATCCGCCAAAAAACTCAATCCCAATCCCGCACAGAATCTCCCGTTTCAATTCGCGCGAAAGCCACACAAAGCAAAAACCGAATCCGGTCAACGAACCGTCGTCCACCAATCCACTCGCTCCTCCATCCACATTCCAGTTCCTCAACATCGTACCATCGATACCAGCCAGCTGTTTCCAATCCGGCAACGGTATCCAAATCATTTTCCCAGGGTGATACGAACATTTCGCTTTGATTTGTGCCGACAACGAACAATGCATTTGACCATATCAAAGCAGATAAAAAAACCAACAACAAATACATTGCTGCAATTCGATTTCGATGGTCAAATGCAATGCTCGTCGTCAGCAGCATCATGCGACGACGTCACCAACAGATGGGAATCAGGCCGGCCGGCAGCTTATCTGTTGACCCACATCATGAGCGGATCGTCCCCCCGACCTGATAATAACTTGCCATCGACCTTTCTTATGTCATAACGATTATCAGCATACCGTAGCTACATTGTGTAACTATTGCGTGCTGATCATTGATATGATAAGAACATGATTTTTGTTCAGGTGAGCGGATAGTTATTATCAGGTCGTGACGTCACGACCAGGTCAGATTAAAAATTGCAAAATGTAATGCAAAATGATGATTTTTTGTTTGTTTGTTTTGTTTTTGTGACCGTGGTTCGCGACAATCGTGGGGACGACCCGACCCAGGAGATGGGTCTCATACAGCCGGGCATTGTAAGAGTAACTAGACGGAACCAAGAAGAGAAACATCTAAGTCGATCAAGTGCGGATGTCATGGGTTTGGAAAACTCCCAAAGATTTTCCTTGGTCGTCCTCCAATTCATACGCGACTTGACCGATCTTACGTCGAACCGTGGCGCCAATAAACTTCGGGGAGAGTTTAGCGGCGAAACGGTCCGCGGCGTTGCTTAGTACCCGATTAGCGACGAAAACTTTTTGACCTTGGAAGAAAGACCTTGGCCGACTGCGGAGGTTGTAACCTCTAGCAGCACGGGCATATGCCTCGGCCAATTTCTCTTTAACCAAATCCTGCGCTAGCCGCAATCGGTCGCCATTGGCTCGAAGACATACCTCTCCATCTTCAAATGCATGCAATGATTTCAGGAGGGTATAGTCTTCGCCATGCCGAATGGGGTGGTAACCGAACATCAGAAAATGAGGCGAAAATCCAGTCGAATCGTGCACAACATTACGGAATGCACTGCATGATTCGGCTAAATGTTCGTCCCAATTCCGATGATCAGCTCCCACATAAGCACGAATTGCTGCTAGCGTTGATTGGTTTGTTCGTTCCGAAGCATTTGACTGGGGAGAATAAAAAGGAGTAAGGATATGATTAACACCATACTCCTTTAAGAATCCCTCAAATGCTCCGGAAACGAACTGCTTCCCGTTGTCGGAGTGCAGAAACTCCGGCACTCCGAAGGTCAAAAAGATTTCGTCCCTAAGGTAGTTAATGATCACTGCAGCAGTTGCCTTCGGAATAGCCTTTAGCCACACGAATTTGCTGTAGTGATCAAGAACTACAAAAATGTGGGTGTTTCCCTTCTTGGAACGTGGATATGGGCCCATGAAATCTACAAAGAGTCGCTGCATAGGCCGATCAGTCTCTCTGGGTGCTCCCATCGGGGGTCTCATGGTGAAATTCGGGGGCTTGATCATTTTGCAGGTTGTACACTGACCTATGTGCGCTTTCACGTCCGACCGCATTTTCGGCCAGTAGTAATAACGCTGCAAAACTTCAAGCGTCTTCCGAATTCCACAATGAGACCCGCGAGGATCATCGTGAGCACGACTGATCAGGCTAGGCCTGCAGATTTCAGGGACCCATAATTTAGCACGGGGAAGGTCTGTTGTCTCCCCGGCCACACCTTTGAGAATATAGACGCGATTATCCCGGACATACAAATTCTCAAACTTGTCTGGATTTCCTTGAACCTGGATACAAAAGTCTTTGTATTCCGGTTCCAGGAAAGCGGTGTCGGGGATAATCTCGTCTATATGCATGTGTTCGGGAAGGCAGCAGACGTTGCCCGCGTGAGCTCGCGAAAGTGCGTCTGGGACTACATTTTGAGTCCCCTTTCGGTGCTCGACGGTGAAATTAAAGGACTGTAATTTCAGGCTCCAACGTGCTAGTCTACCACACAAGTCTTGTTGGCTCATCAACCACTTCAGACTTGCATGGTCCGTAATGATGGTGAAAGGCAGCCCCTCTATATATGACCGAAATTTCTTAACGCTGTGCACCGCAGCTAAGCATTCCAACTCGGTAACACTATAGTTGCGTTGCGCAGCGTTAAGTTTGACGGACATATAAGCGATGGGATGCTCTCCACCATCATCATCCTTCTGAAACAAAACACTTCCAACTCCAGTGCTACTTGCGTCACACTGAATGTAGAAGTGCTTTGTAAAATCAGGATTGACTAGCACTGGGGCGGAAATTAGCAGTTTCTTTACCCGCTCAAAGGAATTACTAGATTCAACTGTCCATTTGAATGAACGCTTTCCTTTCAACAAATCTGTCAGAGGGGCTGTAACAGCGGAGAAATTAGGAATAAAACGGCGATACCATCCTGCCATGCCCATAAACCTTCTTACGTCCTTTGCACTTTTGGGCTCTGGATATGCAACGATGCCTGAAACCTTGTCAGGATCAGTCATAAGGATACCATCACTAACCACATAGCCAAGATATTTGATTTCTTTTTGGACGAACTTGCTTTTCTCCACGTTTACAGTTAAGCCTGCCGCTTTGAGAAAATTTGCAACCTTTGTTAGGAGCTCCAAATGTTCATCAAAGGTTGGACTAGTGACAAGCAAGTCATCCAAATAAACAAATACCTTGTCTTGTAGCTCATGTGGTATAACCTTATGCATGAGCCTGCACATGGTTTGTGGCGCGTTGCAGAGACCAAAAGGCATGACCTTAAAATGGTAAAGGGGCCTGCCAGGAACGGTAAAAGCTGTTTTCTCCCGAGATCCCTCCTCTAATGGGATTTGCCAGAAAGCGTCCTTCAAATCGACAGCAGAGATGAATCTTGTAGATTGCATCCTAGCAAGCAATCCTTCAATGAGCGGGAGAGGATACGCATCTTTGATGGTAACCTCATTTAACCGTCGAGCATCAAGACAAAGACGCACTTTCCCTGGCTTTCGCACTAAAGTGACCGGTGAACTCCAGGCGCTATGGCTCTCTTCGATTACCCCCAGGGATAGCATTCGATCGAGTTCGTCATACATCAATTTCTGCACCACAGGGGAAACAGCATAATGCCGCTGTTTGATGGGCTTGGCATCACCAGTGTCTATTACGTGTGAAACCAGTGTGGTCTTTCCAAGTCCCATCTCGTGGAAAGATGGAAATTGGTGTTTGACGAAGTCGAGTCGTTGCTGATCAGTTGGAGATAATTGAAGAGAATCTCCCGAAACATCGACATGCTTTTGCTCGATAGAGGCAACCTGCATCGGTACGATCCTAAACAAGTCCCAGAAATCCATTCCCAAATATAATGGATTTGTGAGACTCGGGACTACGAGAAGTCTGAGGGACTTCGTCGCGTCCTTGAATCGTACCGACGTGCGCACGTATCCTAGGACAGGAGCTTTCTCACCTGAAGCAGTCCTAACATCGGATTGCATCGTGTGAAGATGCAACCCCATGTTATTTATCAAGTCGAGAGCTCCGGAGCCCAAGATACTTACGCTGGCGCCACTATCAAGCAGACCTTTGATCTTCTGGCCTCGTATTGTGACCTCTGCAAAAGGCCGATTATCGAGTTCAGAAGACACAATTGAGGCCGTGCATGCCTGTTTCAGGAGGCGCCTGTCTTGAAAAAATCGCCAAAATCGATGGTACCGACGTTTTAAAATTCCTATTTTTGGAGAGAGCGTAGCTCTGGGTCCACATTGGTTGCTACCTCCGCTGTGGTTGGGCGCTTCCAAATCTGCGGAGAAGGAATGTGAGAGCTCCCCGTTGGTCTCACACTCCCTCTCGCGTTTCCCGACTGACAACGCGGGCAGTTGGGTTTCAAAGTACCCTCGAGACCACATCCAAAGCAAAACTGACGTTGCACAGGTATGGGACAATCAAAGAAGGAATGTCCCATATCTTTGCAGTTCCAGCATACTTTGTATGTGTTCTGAGTTGGTACTTTAAACCCTGGCGTATTTCTTGCGACTCCCAAAGCTTCCACAGCAAACCCAGAGCTAGGTTCCTCCCATTGGAAATCTACCTCATGCACACTGGGTCGAGTGCCTCCTGAGGATGACGCTGATTCGTTTCTGGAGAGATTCCACGTTTCCTCCACTGCGATACAACTACGCATCAATTCGCGAGCAGTTCCGTAAGTAAATGCCGCTAAATAATCACGCATACGCCGGTTCATGTTCCGTCTCAACATAACCTGCATATCCCTGTTATTTAACGGCACTTCCAACTCGCAATTGAGCGCGTCAATCGCAGCGAAGAAATCGCGCATGCTTTCCCCAGGCCGTTGTTTGCGGTCATAGATTGCTTGGAGGATATCAACATTAGTTCTGTGAACCGCGAATCTCTCCAGAAACTCATCTTCGAAATCTCTCCAGTTTAAGGGCGAGCGCTTGGTCCGATACTGCCAATACCATTCTACGGCAGGGCCTCGCAGTAGAAAATGAATGTCCCTAGCGAGGACATCATCAGGCATGCCATAGCTCTGAGCCAGAGCTCTCGCTCTAGTGATAAATTGGCGTGGAGTGATACCACCGTGCGAGTCATCGAAGTGAAAACCCCACTTTACGATGCTTACCGCAACGTCTCGATGGGACCCAGCATGCATTGTTGTAAATGGTGGCGGTTGGACTGTCGAAGGGTTCATTAACGGCTGTCTTGCATTAGTAGGTCGCGTAACTGTTGGTGTCTCCTCCTGAGGTTGTCCCACATTAGAGGCATTACTGTCTATATTACGAGATACTACCGGAGTATCATGCAAATGTGTTACATCTCTACCAGTGCTGCACATAGGACGTGATACTGTTGGAGTATTCTGCATATGCAGATCAGAGAGGAGGTCGGATAATTTAAAATCATCAAAATGTGCCATGGTAAAAACTAAATAAGAGCAAGTTATAAGTAAAAAAAAATAATAACAATTCAAAAACCGAGTGAAAAAACAGAGAAATTCAGAAAAATAGAAAAAAAAATAAGTTCAATAGATATGAAATATATATAGAATATAGAATTGGGTTCTTCCGTGTCCTTCCGGATAAGCATAAGGATGGGAGGACAGGTATTAAAATTGGGATGGACGAGAAAAAAAAAAATTAAGGAGAATGGAAATCCGTCGCGTCGCAGAGTTGCAATCTCTCTTTGAATCTAATTCGGACAAATATACCGACCACCGGACTCTATTTGGATATAGACCAGTGAGAGACTGCATGCATCCACGAACGCAGATGGTCAACTGTCGAGTTGCTGCCTAATTCTAGCGGCCACTCAAGGACCTATCCCACGCGGGAGATGTAGGAGCAGTCTCGACAGTCGAAACATCCTACGACGGGATCCACTCTCCTGTTGAGGAAGCGTTGAGCGCCATTGTTGCAATGACGACACCTCGACACGTGGCCCTCCAATATGGACCACAGCTTTCCATTCGAGCTGATTCAACGTAGAAATCAAACAGCGGTCGAGCCACCGGATAAGAAAAACCGTCCCTAAACCAAATGCCTATTTGGGCGCCATTTGTCGCGGACCACGGCTCTACGGTCGAGCTGTCGTCACTGCAACAAAAAAAATAAGGGGAACGCCACTGACTCGGTGGCATAATGACCCGGCGAGGTCAGCGCGCGGCGTGGGCGATTTGAGTCAGCGCATTCCCCTCCTTGTTAAGCCACCTTTCTTTTCTTTTCTTTTTTATGGGGGAAAGCTAAAAGGAACGGGATGGAGGAAAGGAAGTGCCCATCCTTCGGGACACGGTTGAACCCAAAAGAAAAGAATTTAGTTAAACATTATAATAATTGTATTGCAAAAGAAAAGAAAATTCAAAATAAGATTACAAGGTGATTATGAAGGGGGTGGTAAACGACAAAAAGATAATAAAAACTAATTAACAAAAAAAACAAGAAGGAATCCAAATGTAAAAATAATTCATGTAAATAACAAAAACAAATATAATATGCGAATGTAATGTATAAAAAAAAAATTATTTCAACTTACAATTTCGATGAATGCACTGCACTGCCTCCGACGATCGATCGTGGTGCTGCTGTGATGCTTGTGAAAAATTTAAAATAAAAAGGTAAGAAAGAAAACAACAAAAAAAAATTATGGAAAAACTGCACCCCCGTGTAAAATTAGCACAATCTATGTAATCCAAAACGGCAAGCCAAATCGAAATGATTATCGTGGTCACGAGCGAGCGCATACACAAAACTCCAGTTATCGCAATTCCAATTAAAAACGTAAGTAGGGGTGTAGAAATTCAGGATGTTCACAATCTTGGGGCGTATCGGCAAATATACATATATCACACGTAGATGAGCTTCAGTGTGTTGTAGCCGCCACGTAATTCGGGGTAGGGAAGTTATATACCAGGTTGGCGGTCGGATATCACAAAAATGACGTGAATACGGGCCATATATTGTAAGGATGATTTTTCAATATCTTTAAAGGGTCAACAGGCACAAAGCACAAGTCGGTAATTCACTTATTATTAAATTAGGCACGTTGGTCCTCGGGAGAAATTTGGTGTATCGCACTAGTGTAATTTTTCTTAAATTGAACTATGTACACTGTTTTTAGTACAATCCGTTCACATAATTGTTGTTTTAATACACTAAAAATTCAAAATTTCAAATTTTCCCGACATGCCACCGACAACTTTTCGACCACTCATCCAAAAAGAAAAATCACGTCCGTCCGCTAATCCGCCAAAAAACTCAATCCCAATCCCGCACAGAATCTCCCGTTTCAATTCGCGCGAAAGCCACACAAAGCAAAAACCGAATCCGGTCAACGAACCGTCGTCCACCAATCCACTCGCTCCTCCATCCACATTCCAGTTCCTCAACATCGTACCATCGATACCAGCCAGCTGTTTCCAATCCGGCAACGGTATCCAAATCATTTTCCCAGGGTGATACGAACATTTCGCTTTGATTTGTGCCGACAACGAACAATGCATTTGACCATATCAAAGCAGATAAAAAAACCAACAACAAATACATTGCTGCAATTCGATTTCGATGGTCAAATGCAATGCTCGTCGTCAGCAGCATCATGCGACGACGTCACCAACAGATGGGAATCAGGCCGGCCGGCAGCTTATCTGTTGACCCACATCATGAGCGGATCGTCCCCCCGACCTGATAATAACTTGCCATCGACCTTTCTTATGTCATAACGATTATCAGCATACCGTAGCTACATTGTGTAACTATTGCGTGCTGATCATTGATATGATAAGAACATGATTTTTGTTCAGGTGAGCGGATAGTTATTATCAGGTCGTGACGTCACGACCAGGTCAGATTAAAAATTGCAAAATGTAATGCAAAATGATGATTTTTTGTTTGTTTGTTTTGTTTTTGTGACCGTGGTTCGCGACACACTATAATATTATTGTTGTCCTTTCAACGAATATGCACTTAGAAAATTGGAAAATGTTCATTCCATTTAAAATATACCCTAGTCCAGCCAGACTAATTTAACCATGCATGAATGTCACGACCTGCTAGGACCGCAAGTACAATCCATACATTTTGATATTCATACAAATTTGTACGTAACACACAATATGCATGCACAGTCCTTTCTTTAAAACGTTAACAACATTTTCGGTTTACACAAAATTTATTTTATTGGCTTGAAGGATATCTTGACAGACAATATATATGAAAATAAAGATGCTGACAAAGCAACAAGCGCATTACAAAACCATGAAACATTTATTTCTTTGTGTCGCGCAAGCAATATCGATACACATACGTATACATAATATAATATTATGGTTAAGCTTGTAGAAGGACTCATAAGGACTTGAAAGAATTTTTAATAAAATTGTACCTTTACTTTGGTCCCAATAACAATAACAACGACTCCACACGATAACAACACGACTTCAGTTTGAATTTTTGAATGATAATAAATCTTTTTTGTTATGTCTTACGAGAGTCATTGATAAAGGCAGCGACTCTCAAGTAGACCATTTGTCATTGAAATATTCTGTTTTCTTATACGAGACAAATTCTTTTCAAGGTTACTTTTCTCTTATCTTTTTATTGGTTGGCGATTTCTTCAAAAAATGTCTATCTTTGAAATATGTTAGGATTTCACATAATTAAATAGGGAACAATTTGCCAATGCCAATTTTTGTCCTTTCAGAATACCATTTTTGAGAGAGTTCGCAACAACTGAGAGCGGATTTAACAATTGGAGGCAATTATTTTGTGGAATTTCCTTCAATAACTTTTAAGTGGCCTAGAAGGTACAAGATTTATACCATTTTCAAGATAAATTCACCTTAACACAAATTAACTATACATAAAATGAAAAAAACGATATCGCAAATAAAATTAACGCTTTAACAAGTCACATTAACGATTTCCCAAATGAAATAAACTGTTTCGCAAGTCAAAATAATCATTCAGCAAATCACTTCTCATTTTCAAATCGTTAATTTGACTTGTTATTTTCATTTGTGAAATCGTTGATTTGAATTTTTAAATTGTTGTTTTCATTTGCGAAATCGTTATTTTCACTTGATGCCTAGTTAATTTGAGTCGAGAAAAAGGTGAATTTGTATTGAAAATGGTATATGTTGGTTTTGTTTTTAAAGTTAAGTTAAATTTATGAAAATCCGAGAATTTATTGTGTTTTTGTGAAAGGAAAGCCACCTGGAATGTTGAGTTCAAATTTGCAATTACATGGCAGCAACATTCCCGATTGCGTTTTTTAATCGTTTTGGAACGCTTTGAACTCTAGATTACTAGCATCGTAGAGTGCGAATCAACCAAGTGAGCCACAGAGCGTGATAAAATAATATTTCATAATAATTCCAATAAAACCCTCGACTCAAATATGTTTTTTAAACAAACGACAATAAAAAACAGAAAATTTTGATGTCACTTTTCAAGTTTAGTTTCATTATTCATTTGTACTTTTCATTGTCACTCGAACCGCATTGAACTCCGCATACGCATTTGAAAAAACAAATAGCCATATTGTAATTTAAATTCAAACATAATAACATCACCATCAACTTTCCATTGTTATACGTTACGGGAAGCATAATGCGACAAGGACTGTACCGTCCGCGTATCGCCATCACGTAATTAAAATCTCATTAAAATTTTATTGATAGCACACAACATGCAAATGGTTCTGAAAAACCTAATTACAAACTTTGGAAACAACTGCCACCGTAATTGTCGCATATAAATTCAATTTTATGATAGGATGCTTAAAGAGACGCGCTTTGCTCCTATTGTTTCCATTGAACTGCATCATATCCCGAGACCGGAGCGCAGCGAAGACACGAAGCATGTACGAGTAGTGTGGGATTTTCAATCTTCTTTGGAGTCGTTCTCAACTTGTTGATAGCCTTATCAAAATTGTTATGGGTGCACAGCAAAACAGAAAAAAAAAGAAAATTGTAGTCGCATAATGCTATGTCCTTTATGTAGAAAAATGCCAAATGCCAGTGGATGCGGCAGATGTAATTTTGCAAGTTCCCAAGCAGTTTTATATAAATTGAACTACGCGGGGTCTATAGTGTTCGTAATAAAATTTGCGATTTGGATCGTCCTTTTTCGACGAAATTGCAACAGTTTTAGTACCTACTTGCTTGTGATATTGTGATTGTCATGCGAAGTCAAAGTAGGTTTCAACTACTCTTTACTTATGTTTAACAAACTCTATTTGCATTGTGTATTGGTAATTTGATTTCCTTGGTCCTAGCGATGAACAAACATTATGCAAACAAAATTCAAAATAGTAAAACTAAAAGTTTCAAATATATACTCCTAAATACTTTGACTTCATGATAGGAATTTGTGATTGTGTACAGCTTACACAATACAAAAGTGCACAGCTGTTTGACAATAATTATTTTTTGGTGTGATACTTTGTATCACGTCAATTTGGAAGTGGAATTTTATAAATTTGTCAATTGTAGCACCAGTTTCTTTCTAATTGTCTATTTGTGATATTATTTGTTGACTTAATATTGTTTTAGAATCATTCCTCATTCGGAAGTATTTAAACAAAATAAATATTGCAAAAGTAAGTCAAGGTTCAGGTATTTTAGTATAGTGATTTTAGCTGAAAAAATGATGAAACCCAAACATCCAAAAAAAGAGCTGACTTTTGATGCCAAATTGTTCTATGGCCTGACCACATTACGCAGTAAAAAGTTAGACTTTTTTGCGCGTCACATTTGGGGGGGAGGGGGTGGCAAAGGGGTAAAATTATGATTTTTCGCCAATATCTTGTTAACTGTAATATTTACAGCAAAATGTTCTGAGGACGATTTAAACTACACAAAATTTTCTTTCTAATGATATCTTATATCATATACCTTCTCTTGGCAGATTATATACTAGACCTTAAAACATTTGGTGTAATTCAGATTTTTTGATAGTTTCATTTGGCGCTCTAGCTCCTGAAGTAATTTAATCGGAGCCATGGTAATTGGGATAACTATTCCTAACAATATATAGCTGTCTCACACGGAGACTCAGGCTGCCCCGACAAAGCATTCCCCTATACTCCCTATTAACATTTAAAAAAAAGACATGCCTGTAACTTTTCGCCGAATCACAGCAGGCGGGAAAAATTTTGGTAAACGTTAAGGCTAAGTCCCATTAGACCCTCCACCAAATATTACTTCGATCGGATTAAAACAAAGGGTACCTCCTATACAAAATGACCGGAAAATTGCCTACGAGCAAAACTTTAATTTTGGTTGACTTGTTCCCTTATTTCTTAATAAACTAGTGGCATTGAATTTGAATAATTTGTATGGGAGGTACCCTTTGTTTTAATCCGATCGAAGTAATATTTGGTAGAGTTTCTAATGGGACTTAGCCTTAACGTTTACCAAATTTTTTCCCGCCTGCTGTGATTCGGCGAAAAGTTACAGGCATGTCTTTTTTTTTAAATGTTAATTGGGAGTATAGGGGAATGCTTTGTCGGGGCAGCCTGAGTCTCCGTGTGGGACAGCTATATATTGTTAGGAATATATATCCCAATTACCATGGCTCCAATTTAATTACTTAAGGAGCTGGAGCGCCAAATTTAACTATCAAAAAATCTAAATTACACCAAATGTTTTAAGGTCTAGTATAAATCTGCCAAGAGAAGGTATATGATATAATATATCATTAGAAAGGAAATTTTGTGTAGTTTAAATCGTCCTCAGAACATTTTTCTGTAAATATTACAGTTAACAGAATATTGGCGAAAAATCATAATTTCACCCCTTTGCCCCCCAAATGTGACGCGCAAAAAAGTCTAACTTTTTACTGCGTAATGCGGTCAGGCCATAGAACAATTTGGCATCAAAAGTCAGCTCTTTTTTTGGATGTTTGGGTCTAGAGGTAAAGTCACTATACTATTTATTTTTTACTGTAATTTTAGCCATTTAAAATGTCAAAAGGTTCCGCAAGACAAAAATCATAAGCTGCAAAAAAAATTAATATCACTCCAATGCGTGACTCATTATATGTTTCAGATATTAATATATCCTGTATGTGACCTTCCGGATACAAAAACGACATTGGTTCCTTATTATCATAGCGAGAGGATCTGTCTATTTTTTTCTGTAACCATTAGTGAACGTGGACCCTGAACAACTTACAACAGTCGTCACGAAATTGCGGTCTCGGCTTGTTTGTTGGAATCATTATATGTACCAAAATTAATAAAGATCCGAAAAAATGCGGGTTGTTGCATATATCTTCCGATATTGGGGCAATTTATCAAATCAGTCTTTATCCCTTAAACCAGGGAATCATTTGTAGAAAATGTCAATTTTCTAGTTGCCACGAATGCAGGGCTACGGATGAGGTGTGAATACGCACTTGTTCTTTTCGGTAACCTTACATACTTGCTTGCCCTGCTTTTTTTCTTTAGAAGGCAGTCTTCTGCACTTCATCGTACCGGCCGCCACCACTTTTGCTTGGACTTCCTTGCCATTTTGTGCTTTTCAAACTTTTTACCTAGATCCATTATACCTATTTCATATATTTGAGAATCTCTATATTAACTCGATCGGGACCACAATTTGCCCCTTCAGTTTGCCGAACACATCAACTTCAGCCAGTGGCGCAATGTTTCCAAAATATCGTGTTAAAAGTCAAGATTTGTACCTCTCTTGGGCAGTGAATTTTTTTTAGTGCTCATCAAACGATCAATTTGATCGCACATTGGAAGCGATTGCCATAGTCTCATGTACACTAGTCGGCATATGTATTTTGACAACTCATACTCACGAGCCCCGACACTGGTTTTGTTTAACTGAAGCGAATAAATTTATTTTATAGAATTTTATAGAAATTAAAGTGCATATCCAAAGCAATAATTATGCTCAATATTATTCCTGCCTTTTTTCGGACTCTAATGTTATAGAAAAGCGGGGGCGTAATTCTGATGCGGCATAAGTATTTTGACAATATTTAATTCTTCTTTAATTTTTTTCACAAGAATTGATACACCAAATATATTTTTATTCATTTTTGAGTTTCCCATTTTAAATAAAAAAATATCACCAATGGCTCGAAACATAAGCCAAAATCAGAATTTAAAAGATTCTAGATTCTAGGCCGAAGGTGGTCGTTATCTGTGCTTCCGATCGCACATTCTTCATATCCATAATATCCTTTGGTTCAATTAGGACATTTTCCATAAATATTTGGAAGTTTTTTTTCGGTTATTATTTAATATTCACATTCACTTTCTGTGTTTCTGTTTCTTTTCTATTATTAAATTTTGGAGCTTAATATTATCGTATGAAATTAAATTTAATTGCAGCGTGTCCAACCTTTGAACCAGTGTTGAAGTTTGCCTCTACGAAGGCTTAAACCATGCTTCGAATTTCTGATTTTTCGTCCAATGTTTCAAACCACACACATTTTATACTTGGAATCCAAAATATAAACATAAAACATACAAAAATTATGTTTTGTCCATTTTTTCCAGAGAAATTGGTGTACAATCAAAGATTAAACTTGGGGGCTTCGCACCCTGTTCGCTACACTCGCCAACCCCCGAGGGCGAGGCTAATTTCGGGCGCGGCCGAAATTTGGATACCCTTCGCTCTCCTTGGGCTAAAAGTTCTTTTCGGACTTGACAAAAGTTTTGGGCTTGGTTGAAATAAGTGGGCAAAATAATATTTAAAATTTTATTGGGTTGCGGGAGCATGACCCCACAGTACGATTCCATTCGTTTTGAACTTTTTTGTTGCTTTGGTAAATACACATTAATTTGAGGTTTTGTGAAATTGGTGCAAAAAATGTTTCTTAGAAGAACCAAAATGGGGGTTGGGTTTGTATTGCAGCCCCATGGTCCGATTTGATCAATTCTTAGATATGTTTTGTGTCCTCAAGAGAAACACGTTTGTGTGTAATTTGGTTGAAATCGGTGCGCAAATAAAAAAGTTTTACTTAGAAGAACCTTATTTGAGGGGTTAGGTTTGCATGGCAGCCCCATGACCCCATTATCCGATTTTGTGTCATCAAGAGAATCACATTTGTGTGAAATTTGGTTGAAATTGGTGCACAAATAAAAAAGTTTTTCCTAGAAGAACTCAAATTGGGGGGCTAAGTTTGTATGGCAGGTATGCAAAGTGTGGTGGAGAATTTTTTTTTGTTTCTTATGTTTTTGGAGTGCTGAGCTCGTATCCGTATCTTTCCGTTTTTTTGTTTATAATTCCGAAAGCCTGTCCATTAAAATATTAACGATAACATAATTGCGGGTCCAACGCGCCATTAATCATTAAAGTGTTAAGCGGTATAGCAACAATTGAGTCATTCTTTTGGCGTTTTAATTTTGACCCTGTTTTGCAACGAAATTTTGGTGGGAAGTTGCGGATTCAGGTTCTGCAATACATAATGTACAAGAAAATGCAAATGCGACCAAAAATTAAAAACCGTTCAATTTCAAAATTTGATTCAAAATATGGAACTGGAAATATGGAAAATGTCAAATTTAAATAAACAATTGTAGTAATACCGCTCAACGGATTTATAATATTTATGTCTCCTTGGACGCGCAATTATGTGCTCTCTAACATATTCATGAAGAGTTTTTCGTAGAAATAAATAATTTCACAGTTAGGGGCCAAATAACTGAAAACAGCAAAAATTTTAGGGTCCTTTGCGATTATGACCCTGTTCCGCAACGAAATGTTGGTGGGAAGCTCCAGATTCGTGCTCAGCACCCCAAAAAACATAAGAAACAAAAAATAAATTTGTGTCCACCACATGTTGCAATCTGATGTACTAGGTTTATCACGTAGTAACTACACTAATCCCCGACTTTTGCAAAATACTTCCTTTGAAACATATAGAAGGACTAAAGCCAGAAACTCTATATAAGATCACATTTTTCGAAGTATATTTTTTCTACTGCACGGATCGGAGCATATGATAGCCTATGCACACCCTGCGGACAGACTCTATCCATGGGAAAAGAGAGCAAATCTCGAGATGGTCTCTTCGAGGCTGTAGCCTTGCCAATGAACAACAAGAACAAGATTTTCCAAAAAATGAGATTTTCAAGTTCTTATATTTGTGGTGTTGTTCATCGATCTTCTTTAAATTCCACACTTCATAAGACGGCACGAGCGACAACCTCTACCAAATTTGAACACTCAGGCCCAACCAGGGTCCGAGCTACAAATGTCCGAGACTCCGTACTTGGCCCAACCATGGTCCGAGCTACAAATGTCCGAGACTCCGTACTTGTTCCGTCGTGTAAACATAGTCTTGGTCGCTTCTCACGTTGTATTTGTTCAAATTTCTTTTCTTCGTCTTTCTTGGGCGGGCGGCACACTCCCGCGTCCCTAGATATATTTAAAAGTGGCATCAACTCATTTCCCTCAAAAATGGACTTGTACCATTTTCAAGTAAAACGGCTCATATGTATTTATATTGTCGGAGATGCTGCCTTCAATGCGTAGTCCAAAACCGGACTAGAAGGAATAGCGAAATAAAAGTATTATCATAACCAACAAATTTACCTAAAAATTATAACTAACCGCACTAAAATCGAATAATTATTTGGTTTTTACAAAACTTCAAACTCAAATTTTTGTGATTTTTTTGCATCTTAATTTTCTCCTACTTCTAACTAAGGTGCTTGTATGATTCTTTTAAAAATTGGCGCATAATCTTACGATCAAATTTTATTTAAAATGAATGAGGTTAAATCTGTTATTTTTAATACGCTTCCAGTGCCCACTTCTTAAAATAAACTTTTTATATGCACACCACCAGGAACAACAATTGTTGAGTGATTTCTGAAGAGAGCAGATAATATTTAAATTCAGAAAGTTGGACAATTTTTAGGGAGACAAGTCCAAGGAAAACTCCTACGTTAATAGAGTTTAAAACATTGTGCAGCGAACTGAGCTGATTAAGCTAACTCTGAGATCACATCGAAGAGCCTGTAGGATGGATAATGAGATTTCCAGCCACCACTAGACCGAGATCTCATACCGGTCTATCATTAAAAGCGAATGCAGATATGGTCGAAGTTTCCAAGTTGCATTTTCTTGTACATTATGTATTGCAGAACCTGAATCCGCAACTTCCCACCAAAATTTCGTTACAAAACAGGGTCAAAATTAAAACGCCAAAAGAATGACTCAATTGTAGCTATACCGCTTAACACTTTAATGATTAATGGCGCGTTGGACCCGCAATTATGTTATCTCTAATATTTTAATGGACAGGCTTTCGGAATTATAAACAAAAAAATACCGGCGTACAGAGGGCTGCGCCCGCAATACGAGGGTTTTTTTAGAATTTTGATGCATAGTGAATATTTTTTGTACAAATATTTTATAAGCAATAGATAAGAATTGTGCACAACATTAATGAAATGCTTCCTGTAAATCTATTTTTGGATTGGTCTAAATAAACGCGTTCCAGAATGATAGGTGCTAGCGCCTTTCATTCTGTTCCACCTTTAATTAGACCAATCCAAAAATAGATTTACTATTTACCCAGTTTGTATAAAAGTACTCCAAGGCAAATCTACAGGCATTTTTCGATTTAAGATTTCTGATGGCCTTTGAGCAAAAAGAAACTCAGGCAAACGTAAGGATGGCTTGGCTTTATATATGAACTGAATTATTAGCTGTAAATCTACTGTTACTGTTTTTTTATATCAAGGAAAAGCAACTTATATTAAATGATTCCATTGTGTCCCTTGACATAAGAGCCCACGCAAGCTTTCTTATGAGTATTGAACAAGTATACTTTTGCAGCTATTCAGGGACATCCTGTTAACTTGGTCCTACAAACTTCAAAAATATATGTGGCAAACACTACTACCATTCTATGCATTTCCACCAAATTCCATGTTCATTGCTTCATCAAGTTAAAAGATATGCATTGAAGAAATGCTTAAGAGGCTTCCCTTGCATTGTGAAAGGCCCTTACTAAATACTTACTTGGCTATATTTTCGGTTTGGATACAGTTATTCGCATGAAAATTCGTAGACATATTCCCTATGAAATTTTCTAAAAACCCTTAGCAGAATTTCCATATATGGAAACCTAAGAGGGGCTACACACGAACAAATTGAAATTTTACAAATTTACTGTTATTTTCTTTTCCTTAGCAAAAGTCAACAGTCTTAATATTTAACGTATATAAGGCCATACAGACCAATCTTTGTGCAAAGTTTCATATCGATCCCTATAACGGTTTAGAAAAACGGAACTCGAAAAGGAAGTTTAACTTTAAACGCCAATAACTTTTTTACCGTTACTCGAAACTGGAAAATTTTTATTGATATGAGATGTACTCGTTTAAATCTTTGATTTAAATACTCATACGTCAATCTCCGATACAAACTAAAAAAGTCGACTTTTTTCAAACGTTCGGGACACCCTGTTATCTTCTTCCTACCAACTTCTAAGGTATATGTGCCAAAGACTGTAAGCATTCTACACATTCCTACCAAATTTCATGACAATCGGTTGAGCCGTTCGCGAGTTATTTAGTGAACAGACGGACGGACGGACGGACAAAATCGATTTCATAAGGGTTTTTCGAAAAAAATCTAAAAAACCCTAAAAACGGAAAACTCAGAAAATTTTGGGGTTTTGACCCTGTTTTGCAACGAGATTTTGGTGGGAAGTTACGGATTCGAGCTCAGCACTCCAAAAACATAAGAAACAAAAAAAAAATCTCCACCACACTTTGCAATCTGGAATCACCTAGACTCTACACTAGATAGGCCCGAAAAAGGTTTAGAAAAGAATCGTCTAGTTTTGTGATTTGGCAGGATTGTTTCGAACAATCATACAAGAGATTGTTCGAAACAATCATAAATAAATAAACGATTCTTTTCTAAGCCTTTATCGTACTCCAAAGTTTTCAATTGTAGAGCCTCTGGAAGAGGAGGGGCAAGGTGTCAAAGACCTGACGACATACACACCACACGAATTGACAAGTTCGCCGCGGCAAAGTAAGCATAGTCTGTCGCGACGAAAATTATTACATACATTCTGAGGTGTACCTCTACCGCACCACGCTGGTTTGGTAGAAGCTATTAACTAATTCAACCACTTTTGAATATGCATATCCTTGAGACAAGATGGATAAACACAAGTCATGGGTACGCCCGAACCTCATGTGAGTAAAAGGTAAGCTTTCGGCCGCGCCAGAAATAGACTCAGTCTCGTTTTTTGTTAACAATGAAAACCAGTTTTGGCGTTATTTTGCCGGGATTATTACACTATCCAAAAACGCCGAGTATTTTATTGGGCGGGATTTTGATCTAACGGGGTTTTTAAATGATGGCAGTTAATAATTTCGGGATAATGTACAGCGGTATTTTTTTTTGCAAAAAGCGGGTTTATGAACGGGCGGGATTTTGTATTTTTTTTATTTATTAGGTAGGTATTCCCATACAATACGCAAGGACATTTAAAAAAACGTAACAAATAAAATTAGGTAGGCTTTTGCGAAGACAAGCCCCATAATCCTAAAAATAAAATCTCGCCCGTTCATAATCCCGCTTTTAGCAAAAAAATCCGCTTTACATTATCCCGATATTACTAAATCCCGCCACCTCAAAATCCCGCATATTAAAAATATCGCCGATTTAATATCTCGATAGTGCATAGTGAAACAATCCCGTCAAAATATGTACTGTCAATATTTATTTTCATATAGTATGATGGGCAGGATATCGTATAGCCAACCCCCTAAAAATGTCAATTTGAAATTTGTCTGGGTATAGGAAAGTTATGGAAAATTGACTACATATTTGTATGCGATTTTTTTTCAACACCTTGCTTGTGAGTGATCCGACAAACAACAAAACGTGTTAGAATATACATATTCACTTTAATTTTTTTCTGTGTATTTAATATGTATCCGGTCGACGCTTGTTTTGTCTTTCCCTTACTTGTAGATGTACGGGTAGTTTCGACTGTAGCCAGATGCGCCACATCTGAGTCTAAGAACGCGTGATAGCAGCGAAATGTATCGTATTGGTTCAAACTGAAGAGGCATACAAAGAACAGAATTGATAAGGCAACATCGTGAGTAACTGGTGCTGCCTATTGTATTAGAATAAACCTTGTCAGACCCACGTTGACGGAATGTTTTTTTCATCCTACAACTAAGGACTAGTAGATAAGGGATTAGCCGACGTAACTAATAGATGATTTTTTTTTAATACGTCATCCCAATTTCGCCAAAAAGAACTATTGATATCCCTCGAACTTGCAAGGACTCGTTTGCATATGCATTTGCAATGGCTCAATAAAAAAATATCAGTTCAAAAGAAAGTTAAGTATTGGGTGATCCATTGGGAGGTTTTTTCCTAACTTCAAATTAAACACAAGAAAAGGAATTGGATGGTTTAATTTTTCTTATCGTCCGAATCATCATTAAGCGGTTGCTACTAGTGTAAGGCTGCCTATGTATCGTTACCTCCAATAAAATTAATTGTATTAACCATTTTAGTACCATGCATTGACATTTATTGTCACTTTAGAAGGAATAACATAACGGATTGAAATTAACGCGTGTCCACTATAAATGTACCATATAAGGCAAGCCTGTCCACAAATATGTATACGTCAAAAATGAAAAATTGGGTTCCAGCGTACCTACTCGTATAATAATCTTTTATAAAATCAAATCGATTTGTCAAAACAAATTACGAAAAACCAAAACATCATTCTCAATCGGCATTTCAAAACAAAAAAAATGCTACCGAGGGTATTGACCTCTTTATTAAACAGCTTTTGTCACTTCTTCGCTCCTTACAATTTGAAGCGCATCATAAATCAGATTAATCTATCATCAAAAACCGTCAATAAACAAAACAAAATGTGCGTAGGTCAGTTTATGGTAATTGGGGCCTTTAGAAATTCATTTAAATGTCATCTCATCATAACTCGACGAGCACTGCGTGGCATTCCGCACTTTCGGACGAAACAATCAAAATAGACAGTCTCTGTCATATCTATTTTCGACACGAGATCATTCTTAGTGACCACTCTTCCTCAGTGTTATAGCTAAATTTAGCGTGTGCTCAATCAACTTTGCCAACAAAAAAAGTTTGCAAATATGTACATACATACTGATCTGTTATGTGTAGTTTTTTTTGTTGGGCGGTAATTTATATTATATTGTGAGCAAAATTTAATAAGAGTTGTATGTCTGCCAACTGACCCAATCTTATAATACACTGAGCTTCAATGAAACCGGGCCACACGGTAAGCGCGAACTCTAATCAAAACAGGCAAATCGTTTGTAATGTGAGTTAACGGTACTTCAGATTAAAATCAAAGTCATTTGAATTGCCATTGAATGCACTTTCTGTAGATATAACTTTCATAGTTGTAAGTTTCATACTTTCTGAGAAAATTGAATTTGAGTCGAAAGTGGCGAGTGGCCTGATTTTTGTGAAGCCGAGTGTATCTTAGTATAACACAAAATATGTATTAGTATCACACTCAATTTGTAAAAGAATGTGAAAAACATTCATGAGAAGATTTTCATTCTTTTTCGTCATATTCTTGAGATTAAATTTTTTTCTTTGTTTTCCAATTGAAATAACGACCGCACACTATCTTTGGATGGCGCAACTGCGTGGTTCAGTTCAATGTAAACAATTTTTAATTGTATATGGCATATCTAGAAATAAAACATATTTTATTTGCAAAGCTAATGGACACATACTTGGTGTATGTATTTTTATGAAGTCTATAATTGACTTTAGTGGTTAAAATAAAATCTGTTTATTTTGAAAAATAAATTGGTTGGCTTTTATGATAAGAAATAAGAATTTTGAATACATCAATGTAATCCTGCAAAACAATTTTCAATTTACTTATTTTTCAAATGTCGGCTGTTGTGTTTACCTAAATGAAGAAGGGTGCGAGCCGGGGGATGTCAATGCATTTTTTTTAGAGATATGCCTCATACTTGTACATACTTACTGGGATTCGTAGATTTAATTGCTCAAATCATTGTCTAGCAATGTTTAAATTGATTGGTAGATTAGAAGCCAATATTGGAATGAATATACGAAAACAATAAGAACAGAAATAATATTCAATGAGTAATATAATAAGTCGCAACAGAGGGCATGTGATTCATCTATGTACATACTAACTTGTAGGAGCTTACACATTTAATGTAAATAAAATTGGGTCCTATTTTTGTAGAGGATTTCCGTCATAATACCTTATGAATCAGGTGTTTCTCTAATTATTGTCAATATGTAAATGTATTTCCTTTTACACATGTTATTTTGTGATCCAATTTATTGCTTATTTTGGCGCACCATTCATATCTATCTTATAGTCACTTTAGGCTAATAAGATACAAACCCGACAGCTCTTCATGTCACAAAAAAATCAAGTTTGGGTTTTCTTCTGACATTTATTATTAGCAAAAGGTGAATCTGGGAATAAATAACATGTTTATGACATTTTATTGGCAGATTTTTTTCGTTTAATTTAATAATAACTTATCCCACACATTTTACACTTAATACGAGTATGTACATTAGCATACCATACGCCTCATTACGATTTCATTTTTGCATAGCAAAGACGACACGACACTTTTTGCGATTTATAAAATATTTCAGTAGCAATGGTGTTAATTGTTCATGTATTGTGCTAGGCAGCGATGTCTTTTAAATTATCATAGTAATTTAAATTCAAATGCTTTTAGAATAAATATGTATATTAACATACAATTTAGCAGCGGCACGACGAGCTCGGAAGCACCCTGATTTGCTTAGTTGTTTGTACCTATATTCGCATACACTCCCCGACAATAGGATAGACGCACTCAAAAATGCGACGTAATTTTTTGAATGTTGAGAATATTTCGATTAAATTTTATATTTAATTCTCTTTTGTGATGCTGCGTGTTAGCTAGCAACAACACTCAGAGAAAAAAACGCACATTCATATTAAAAGCTCCACATTTAAATTGAACGCAGTATTCGTTTGAAAAATCTCGTTTGATTTGAACGAATTCTCATTTACGCTAAGAGAATTTCTTTTAAAACAAAAGAGCAGCCAAACCGCAAACGACCGTCGTTTAAATCAAAAGATTCCGCATTACATAGTAATGTGTATACATTCCTTTACGTAACAAATACACATACCTAAAGGACGCGATGCCAAAATGTCATTTGTTTCAACGTAGCACAACAGGTAGTTAAATACTTCCGGCCGGTCCGATGAGTCTCGCGTGTTCATGTTCATTCCAAACAAATGTGTAGTGTCTAACAACAAACGCGTATTAGAATCTTCGTCGATGTTAAGAGTGTTTTCGATAATTTACTTTTGCATTCATCTGGAGGAAAGGACGCTTGCACACGTGCAATTTAAGTTTAGCGGGTGTTAGAATAAACGTGTAATGTATTAACCATATTAAAATTAGACCTAAATAAAAAATAAAGTGTTTTTCTAAAGTTTTCATAAGTTTTATTCTTTATTGATTTGTCAACCCAGGTAACAGTAAGTATCTAATCGAATGGAGAATGGACAATCAAACGGAATGTATTATTTTATTTCAGCAAAGTTTGCTTTTAATTCCATGTAAAACTCAATTATTTTGAATGAGGTAATTTCTATGAAATGAAAGCGCGATGCGTTACTTTCGAAATACATACCGTTTCATTAAAAAGAATGCTTCGTTTATTTTAAATAACAAAAATGTTCAATATAAAAACGAAGACGTTTGATACAATTGCCTTTCATTTATTTAAAATGTTTTACCCGTTTACAACAAAAAAATAAGTGTTAATTTCAATGAAAAATACGTTTAAATGGACTGGCTCCTTCTTTCCAGGCAAACGTAAATTCTCTTAATTCAAACGCTTTTTTACAACTCATTATGCTTTTGAAAGAAACGCCACTCGTTAGAATTAAACGCATTTGCGTGTGGAGCCAAATCAAAAGCGCAAATCGTTTGAATTAAATATATTTCGTTCAATATTAGTGAATATTTCTCTGAGTGAATGAACCGAAATGAACCAAATCAAAAAGGGAAATTCAAGTTTATCATTTTGCGACTGTTACAAGTGCGACAATAGGATAGGCGCACCTACAAAAATTGGTAGTTACACAAATGTTTTAAATCTTTTTTATACATTTTTTTATTATTAATAATGCGTATATCCTCCATCATTGCGTACGACTTCAAAAAGTCTCTTTGACAAGGAATTGCACAAACTTTCTAAGTAGTCTAATGGGACTTGTTGAAAAGCCCCTTTGATTGCCGGTATAAGTCCTTCCCTGTTTTCGAACTGTCTTCCATCCGCATAAATTTTTCACGACAACCAGTGACAAATTACACTTCGTCCAATTTTGGTTGCAGTTTTTAGAAAAATCCGGAAATGTATGGCAAAAACCAAAAAGGACGTACAACAAGAGCTACAACAGAACGAGAACGTAGGGCAATTATACGATAAGCCTCGAATCCTGCGTCATCTGCTGCGAAGATCAAAGGAAAGGTTGGAACTTCTGCCAGTGTACGGACAGTACAAAGAGTCCTTAAAACGTGTCAGCATCTAAAACGAAAAAAAAACTCACGAAAAAACCACCTTTACTCCCTCGTCATAAAGTAGCTCGTTCGGAGTACTGCCGGACTCACATTCATTCGACCGATCAATTTGGATGGGCCTGATGGTTTCCAATATTATTTTCACGATTTGAGGAAGTCGGAAAGGTTTTTATCTCGTCGTCATAGTGCTGTCGGTTCTGTCATGGTATGGGCTACAATTTCTTACCATAGTGTCATAGATTTGGTTGTAGTGGAAGGTTAGCAAACCTCTGCGAACTACATTCAACTTTTGGAAGTTCAGAAAACAAACTTCATCGATAAGTTCAACGGCCAACGATGGATTCTGCAACAGGACAACGCTCCCATACACTCCGCACGTCGTGTAAAGCAATGGTTTGCAGACCAAAACGTAGAAGTTCTGGACTGGCCAGCTATGTCTCCTGATCTTAATATCATTGAAAATTTATGGGGGTGGTTGTCGCGAAAAATTTATGCGGATGGAAGACAGTTCGAAAACAGGGAAGGATTAATACCGGCAATCAAAGGGGCTTTTCAACATGTCCCATTAGACTACTTAAAAAGTTTGTACAATTCCTTGTCAAAGAGACTTTTTGAAGTCGTACGCAATGATGGAGGATATACGCATTATTAATAATAAAAAAAATATAAAAAAGATTTAAAACATTTGTTTAACTACCAATTTTTGTAGGTGCGTCTATCCTATTGTCGCACTTGTAACAGTCGCAAAATGATAAACTTGAATTTGCCGTTTTGATTCGGTAAATTTTCGGTTCATTGTTGCTAGCTAACACGCAGTATCACAGAAGAGAATTAAATATAAAATTTAATCGAAATATTCTCAACATTCAAAAAATTACGTTGCATTTTTGAGTGCGTCTATCCTATTGTCGGGGAGTGTATATTGGTGCTACTAAGCTAAGCATCATTGATTGCAAAAATGATGCATTCATATGTATGTACATATGTATAATCAAATGTAAATTGAAAATCTTTAAGTGCTAGCATTTTTTAGTTATACAGCCATTATAGGGTAGCTCACTTTTAAAGTAAAGAAAGACATCTTTAATCAAGAACGCAATAAAAAATATATTAATTTGCATATTTGGTTTGTAGATCGGACTGATTTGATGCCCTACCTAAGGTATCGACATCAAGTACAAGTAGGTATTTCAGCAAAAAAACATCGATACCTACTTGGCATCGAAAAATGCATTGCTACTTAGTTGAATCGAATGGAATCAAACTCTTCTGAAGGACATGTCTCGGCCTATAAGATAGAGAGCCAGTCATAGCCATTGGACTTGGACTCGGAAACAGCCTTTAAGTCGAAGAAGGGAAAACTATTAGTTGGATAAAGAGATTGCGAATCTTAGGCAGTGTCTGTTGGCACCAGTGGTCTGCTCAAAGGGACGCCCAATGACGTCCTACTAGAGCTCTATAAAAACGCTCGCAAATCACTGAAACTTCTTATTAGCAATAGTAGCAAAACTAGTTAAGACAGCTCTGCAAAGACGCAGATCCAAATCCAAGGTAAAAGGGCAGAATGTTGATAAAAAATTAGTAAAAAGCAACACAGCTTAAGTGGCCGCCGTTTCCGCTATACGAACGGGACTAGGACTAGCTCCACTAGAACAAGCCACATACTTGAATTTCGGCCATAAGCGAATAAGAGCATCGAGAAGCTTGCTGACAATATTTGCATCGGTTCAAGCTGGATATCTTCACAATGTCCGAGCTTCAATAGAAAGAGAGAACCAATGTATTTTTTGGAATACCTCAAATCTAGAGCGGTGCAAGATCAACTGAAGGTGTGAAAAAAACGCAGTGCACAAGTCTCAATGTTATTATGATGCAGTAAGTGAGTTAATCTGCAACATCCACAAACATCACTAGATAACTGAAAACAGAAATAATATGTATTTGCAAATTTGGACAATGGCCGAATAGCCAAAGACACATAGACCGCTTGCGAAGTAACACTCAGGGGTGGAGGAGAAAGAGCTCAGGTGGTCTGGTTTTAATCAATTTATTAACGTGCGACATACGAGTAACTGTATGCCGGAAAATAGGGGGAGGATAAAGTTTGAAAGGCTCCGGCCCATTCCTATATCTTCTTCAGTTTTGGTAAAACTGCGGACCCTTAGCTTCATAGGTTGAACAGCTCTGACCAATTCCAATGTTCTCCGCGGGGCGTTACACAGTGGGGCAGTAGTGGAAAAAAATTTAAAAAATGTAAACTATTGGAGAGCTTTTGTGAATGATTTATCGCATAGTAAGCATTTTGAAGTTTCTTTCTACAAAAAAATTTCGGACCGACATCTGTCACAGTAAGAAATTAGCGGCTCTCAAAGGGTAGATAAATGATTTTGCAGTTTAAGCACATTTTTCCATAAGCAAGATTCAATGAAATCCCTGGCTATAAATTCGCAAAAACTTTGTTTAATGATTTTATTTTAAATTTTTAGGTTATAATAAAAATGTTAGCATAAAAAAAAATTGGAACAAAAACTTAAATTTAATTTTTATCATTGATGGTCAAATTGACCCTAACTGGATTTTTCACATTGAGTTTTAACTCCAAGGGTCTTTTTATGCTACATTATTCCAGAAAGTCTCAATATTACTAATATGTAAGAATCATAACCCCATAGAAACCCGGGCTGAACTGAACTGAAAAATGATCTCCCCTCCTTAAAATCGAAATAACTTCAAAACCGCTGCGTGAAACCTATTCCATTTGATTTAGAATGGCCAAATACATTCAGATTGACTTCTAGGCCAGTCATTTTATGATTTTAGGTCGCAAAAAATGGCTCGGCTCTGGTTTTTTGGGATATTGTTAGGGTAGATACCAGAAGTGTACCACCAAGTTTGCAACTTCGAAAAACCTGTGCTAACCCCGTGACCCTCGAAATTTTCGTACTTTTTTCATATTTTGGTGTGTATTTTTCAAAGGGTGCTTCCTACAAGAAAGTCGATTTTTAAAGCTAACAAAACGTTCTTTAATTTGAGTCAACCTTCAGCTTTGTAGGTGCAAAGGATCCTAAAATACAGTACTTTGAACATTGTTTTTTTTTTTAAATTCGAAATTGTAATTTTAATCATCTTTCAAACTAAATATCAGCTTAAATGCGCCTTATACGGAGAAAGTCATGTGACACGAAGTTATAAACCAGTAAATTAGCTGTATATATGTCGGAACGAATGGAATCAAACCATGGAGTCATATGGCTGCCCCTGAAAATTAGGTTCTTCTAAGAATTTTTTTTTCTTTATGTACCAATATTAACCAAACTTTACCCAAGTGTGTTCCTGGTTAAGTCTCAAAACATATCTAGGAATGGATGGAATCGGAACATTACGTCATAGGCCTGTCATACAAAGCAACCCCTAAATATTAGGTCGTAGTAAGAAAAACTGTTTTCTTTATGAATCTTAAGCAAAATTCATCCAATTGTGTTCCTGGATTAGCCCCAACGTATCCAGGAACAGATGGAATCGGAACACGTCATAGAGTACGTCGTATTACAATTTCGGACTTTTTTACAAAAAAAAAAACATCTTTTAAAATGCTGTATCTTGGTATCCTTTGTACCTACAAAGCTGGGGTTGCACTCAAATTAAAGAAGATTTTGTTAGCTTCAAAAGTGCAGTGGACGACTTTCTTGTAGGAAGCATCTTTTAAAAACTACAAACCAAAATATGAAAAAAGTCCGAAAATTGTGACGTTTTTTGAGGGTCACGGAGTTAGCACAGGTTTTTCGAAGTTGCAAACTTGGTGGTACACTACTGGTATCTATCCTGGTTATATCCCAAAAAACCAGAGCCGAGCTATTTTTGGCGACCTAACGGCTTATATTTCGGTTTATTGACTGGCCTATTCGATTTCTTTCTAGGGACTTCATATTTAGGTCCTTATAAAACTGCGTGAACATTTCTTCCAGAAACTTTCTGATAATATACATCCACATTTTCCCGGAAGCCATCTCAGTAATGCAGGAGCAAGTTAATGCCACCTTTGGCAAACAGTTTTTTTTAGAATACGAACCGAATTCCGAAAATTCAATTTACAATCCAAAATACAACTCAAGTCAAGTCAAAGTAACTTGCACAAAAGATTAAGATTCGTATTTAGCCTTTAAATTTAAGTTAAACAAAATTAATGATCATATTATTCATGTTACGAAGGTGGAAGAACGAAAAGAGCCTAGATGTATAGCATATTTTGCTTCCTACACAAGTATGTATGTATGCATAAGTATAGTACGTAGTATATATATTTTCCCATGTAATACAAGAACGACTTCTTGGACCCGTGTTGTTGAAAGGCGCTTTGCTGGCTGACGGCATAGAGTGTGTCGACTGTTCTTGTGAAAATGGTAAATTGCTATTTACACGAATGAAAGGCGGCAAGCTTCATCTTACGTATTTGGATAATTAGGACCAAGATAGAAGTCTCATTAAGAGCAGATTTGAGTTTCGAATAAAGCGTGTACTGAAGTCGTCAATTATACGCCCGCTTCATGTTTATAATATGTAATGTATATTTGTATAAAGCTTCTCTGGAGGACTCAGTATTTTCCGTTATTTTTTGAAATACGGAGATATTTGTAGATGCTTTCAAATCATATCCTTCTTTTGATACAAGTATTCAAAATATGTTTGTATTGAAATTTTATGAGTTTTCGAATTTCTAAGGAGAATTTTGAGATCCTACTCATCAGCAGTAATACGATTACAATTTTAGTTTGAATTTCCCTCTTAATTATTGTCCTGATGATCGGAGTTCACTACATTATAATTAGTTTTAGGTTCTGGATGACTTAGGACTTTGAAAAAAGTCTTGTCTAACTAGGGGAAAACGTTACATCAAATAACTTAGGGAGGCGTATTTGTAAAATATCTTACAAAGATTATGAATTATGACAATATTAAGAGGCTGATGGTCCCTGCACTACATATTATAGATTTCTAGATAAACCACAACCGCAAATATTTGCGCTCGAACTGAATGCCAATGTCACTGTCATATACAAAACAGAAACTCATAATTAGATTCTAATGAAAACTAATGGTAATGTGGCTACTGGCTATTCATACTCGTACATTAGAATTAGAGCAAATCTGACCTAATTAGCCTCTTATGCTAATACCAATTTCTGTGAAATCACATTTCCTCCACAACAAGATTTTATTAAACCGCATTGCTGTTTTGAGTTGTTCGATAAACAATATGTACGATGAGACCGTTCATCCAAATCCAATGAAAAACACTCTTCAGGTTCAATATTTATAATAGCCATAGCCACAGGTTTATTGACGTACTATAGGTATGTGAATGTGCCGATATGCACTTAATTGCAATATTCCGTTTATACTCTCCGCAATCGTATGTTAATCCGATTGATATGAAAATCCTATATTATGCACCTGTGTTCATCGACAAGACATATTGAAAGCATGCATATGTACGCGCAATCTACACGATTACCCATCAAATTTCAAAGCGACAGGACAACAAACAGCGCGAATTCCCAGGAGATAGGTACATACTACATACTAGTATTGCTTAGCTCAGACTTGTCCAATATATGGCCCGCGGGCCACAATCTGGTCCACGAATAGTTTTTACCCGGCCTCCGGATGAATTCTGAAAAAGTGGTTATAGGCGGCTCATTTACAGTTTTGCCAATTTAGCTTTTATTCGGTAAAATTTAGCCGGGAGAAGTTTATAAATTCGGCTCAGTGTTGTCCAACATACGGTCCGCGGGCCCCAATACGGCCCGCGAATAATTTTTATCCGAAATATTTTTATCGCTTATCGTCTAAATTTAGTCAAATATTAAATGGCAACACTAAGTTATTCAAGCGATATTTTTAACAAATGTTCATGAAAAAAACAGAAAACAAAAACTACAAATTTTTATATGGGCTGATACAAATCGACACGAACCTCACAATAAATGTAGGTCAAATACTTGCTAAGATACATCACTCCAAAATTGTTTTTTTTTTAGAAAAAATTTTAAGTTTGTATTATGTTCTAAGTTATGTATCGTCATAATGACGTGCCCGCAATTAAATCTGTGGAATAGATTTAATCAGCAATGCAATAAGCTTTAACTTGAGATCGAAAACGCTCTTGCGGTTTGTCTGGAAATGGTAATTTTGAATTAGCCCTTTACCCGTTGTCACGGCCATCAATGAGGAAGGAAACTAAATTATCTTTGTTCCAATAATTTCAATTTCCGCCGATGAAAAACTGCCGAGATACCGACACCCAAATTGATCAATGAGTCATTTTCTTGCAAGACAAATAATTTTTTAGGAGATACATGTAAAAAAAAAGGGCGAAGAAATTGTCATTTTCCGCTCGTCGAAAAATTAGCTCAGGGTCCTTGGGGTTGCAAATCTGGATTTATATAGCGAGTATTGAAGATAAGAAAAAGAACGGTAGTAATACATTTATTCCGAAGCAGCGCCCGCTCTAGCACTTATGCCGCCTCGGGCAAGACGTCAAATTGCCGCCTCTGAGATTTTTTTTTGTTTTGCAAGGGTTCATTGACTTCATTTCATCAGGCAGGATTTGCCACACTTTAAATTTAGATCTCTGAAATATGTATTCCGTTCCTACGATTCGAAACGAAAACAGGAGAGAGGCTGCGACTGTAATCTCGATGACTAAATTTATGCTCGTACTTTTCAGGGCAAAACCAACGTCCACGTTGCATTATGTACATATTTTAATATCATTTGATTTCAGATCGTCAAATACCGCAGTTCGACCTAATCTTTCGAATCTGAAATCTTTCTCTTAGTGAGACCCTTAAAAGACAAAAGTAATGACTAATGAGTATATAGACAAGTATTCGAGGTGAAGGTAATCAGGAGTAAAACGTGCAGTTACAGTTTATCGTTAAAGCCGAAAAAGGTCATTTTCCTTTGTATAGGTATTTTCTTAAAATTTTGTTTGAAAATTTTTAACACTTTTTCTGTCAATATTTTTAGGATTGGCAATTTAAAACTTAATTGGTTATGTGAATCATAATAACATTCTCCAACGCTAAAAAAAATATTGGCTAAGATCCATGAAGTCGAAAAAATGTGGGTTGCCCCGCTAGTTCGTTAGTGGAAGAATATATTCTGCCTATGGAATACTGCATTACTGGAATAATCACCAAGGCAATACGAAACATGCCAGCTCAGACTCCTGTTTCTTGAAAAATAAAATTATCCAGTTTGCTAGGTATCCAGCAGAAAACGATGTTGAAATTTTGACCAATCACTCTTAGAGCTGAGCGGCAGCTATCAACAGTTTTTGATGTAGTCAGGACAGATTCGATAGCCTGACTATTACCCAACCAGGTTTGGAACTCCATAATTGCAGATATTTTCGCTTGAAGTACACTACAGTGTGCCAAGTTAATGTCTAGTCCATCCGAGTCGACTCCAATACCAACTCTTACATCCGTCTTAGAGCCATATGTGTAGAATACCAAAGACCCCGTAGCCAGGGGTGTATTGTTATCTCAGTGATACCTCGACGGAATCAAACATTCGTGTTTATTAAACTTTTTAATTATGGAATAATTATCGCGAATTCCGATTTATTTGTTTTTGCTAAAAGCATATTTAGAACTCGTGCAATCAGTCTCCAAGGGAAGGTTAAAATTTCGTAGTATCGTTGAGTGACCGTACTCCAGCGTTTGACATTGATTAGTTTCAGCGTAGTGCCGTCCTAGCAGCCAGTTGTTGGGCGAATAGATCCAACGGTACCAGATTAAGCGCAGTGGTAATTCCAACTGAGCGTGTAGTACGAAAGGCTCCAGTTATGACAATGAAAGCCATTTTTTGGTTAGGTTTCCAGCTATAAGCTTCCTATCGAGCAACATTTCAAGGAATTTAGCTTTTTCAGCAAAAGTAAGTTGCCTACCCCGTAGCATGCGAAGGTCAATAGAACGAATAGTACGTTTTTTAGTAAAGAGCACAAACTCCGTTTTAGCTGGATTAAGTCCAACCCCACTGAGATTGGCCCAGCCTGTTAAAATATACAAGGAGTTCTCCATCAGTCCACTAACCACTTCCGGGAACTTACCTGTCACAGTCAATACGGCATTGTCAGCATATGCAGCGACCTTGCAACCAATCTTCGCGAGATCCACAATCAATTGATTGATTGCTATATTTCACATTAGGGGGGACAAAATACCTCCTTGTGGTGTACCCCTGAACACATACCTAACTTACAGACGACGAGATCAGCGTGGTATGAATGCGTCTGGATGTTAATTAGTCCAGTACAATTGGTTCAAAATAGCCCCAAACCTAAACATCCAAAAATAAAAGGAATTGTTGATGCCAAATTGTTGAATACACTGTCTAATATACGCAGTAAAAAGTTACACTAATTTGCGCCATGGGTTAAGGGGGGAGGGGTGGCAAAGGGGTGAAAACTCAGTTTCTTGCAAATATCTGGAAAACTATGAGTCTGACCTTAAAATGTGCTGAGGACAAAACAAACTACATAAAATTACCTTTGTAATGATATGTAACACTTTAGACGTTTTCCCAGAAAATTATACCCTAGACCCAAAAGTATTATAGTGAATTAAAATTTTTTGAGTTTTACATTTCGCACTGTGACTCTTGACAGAATATACCTACCGTCATAAGATCTTGTCCATATATTGAAAACAAAATTTGTTTGATTTGTACCGAAAACTGGAGTGCTCCGACCATTGACGCCCCCCTCACTCCTCCTAACATTTTTCAAAAAAGCATGCCTGTCGCTTCTCTTCAAATTGAGCCAGTCGGATCAAATTTGGTGGGCTGCCTAGTCTAAGCTCCATTATGCTCCCCACCAAAAATTATTACCATGCGATCAAAACTAAGGGTACCCCCCATACAAAGTGACCCAAATTTCTAACAAATTTCACATTTTTTCACTTCTAAATTCTATCTAAAATAGAAAAAATAAATTTATCTCTTAGAACGTCCCTATAACAGTTAACTGTAGTCTTCTGAATGTATATCCAAAAGTGTGTACCAGAGCGTGCCTTACAAGTACGAAAAACCGGGTTTGAATGTTGCTAGTACACGTTACTTGAAATATTCGCAAATAGCCTTAGAACTGGTATCACTGACCTTCTAACCCAATTTTTTGATACTTGTAGTGTACGCCTTGGTACAACCTTTTGAAAATACATTCAAAAGACTACAATTAACTGTTACAATGACGTTCTAAGAGATAAATTTTTTGTTTTCTATTTTACATAGAATTTAGAAGTGAAAAAATGTGAAATTTGTAAGAATTTGCGTACACTTTGTATGGGGGGTACCCTTAGTTTTGATCGGATGGTAATAATTTTTGGTGGGGAGCAAAATGGAGCATAGACTAGGCACCCCACCAAATTTGATCTGCCTGGCTCAATTTAAAAAGAAGCTACAGGCATGCCTTTTTGAAAAATTTTAGGAGGAGTGAGGGGGGCGTCAATAGTCGGAGCACTCCAATTTTTGATACAAATCAAACAAAGTTTGTTATCAATATATGAACAAGATCTCATATCGGTAGGTCTATTCTATGAAGAGTTACAGTGCGAAATGTAAAACTCCAAAAATTTAAATTCACTATAATACATTTAGGTCTGGGGTATAATTTTCTGAGAAAATGTCTAAAGTGTTACACACCATTACAAAGGTAATTTTATGTAGTTTGTTTCGTCCTCAGGATATTTCAAGCTCAGTTTGCAAAAAAACTGAATTTTCACCCCTTTGCCACCCCCTCCCCCCTTAACCCATGGCGCAAATTGGTGTAACTGTTTACTGCGTATATTAGGCAGTGTATTCAACAATTTGGCATCAGAAATTCCTTTTATTTTTGGATGTTTGGGTTTTGAGCTATCTGTACTAGACTATAATAGCGTATTTACGAGTTTGAAAATGTACCCTTCGATTTGAAGACACTAATCGGAACTTCAATGGGCTTGCTAGGCAAGCGCGTTAATGCCAAAAAATATTTTCTCGAAAAAGAGGTCCCTCGTATTTTTCATCGGCCAACACTGTCAAATCTATTCCAATCGATAAAACACTTTTCGAACAAAAAATACACCTAGCAAGCTTATCCTCCACTCTCATCTCTCGCGAAAAATGCTAGTCAGCATCAAGGCGAGAATTGCTAAAGCAGCTCTTGCCTCTATGGCAGTTATGACACACAAATATCAATTTTTGCATTTGGTGGGACTTTTACAAAAATATCAATAACTTGAAATCGATCAAAACAAAGATATTTGTGAGGCTAAGCGAATTACGAAATTAAAACCAGTAGCGGTGAATTTTTGCGTTTTCAAAATACTTTTTCTTTACGCTACAAACATCGAAACAAGGTATGTAAGAATGTCTTGTCTTTCATAAAAATGCTTGGTCGGACATACATATCTTTTCAAACCGACAATGTGGTCCGCGGAAAAAATTAAGTTGTACACCCCTGCTCAACTATATGGATAAAACCCGGGAGGGCAATTGTCATCTATATGTACACTTACGTCAATTTTCAACGGTTAATATAATAGTATGTAGAACACACATTTCAAAATCATGACAGGATGAGTAACGAAATGTGCTATACAATCTAAATTATATTATATACGTAACGTACAACGTACATATCAAAATAACGCGCGTACAATGCACGAGTACACAATTATTGTCGAGAATAGAACGCAAAATCAGGATATGAGAGTATGTATGTAGATATGCACCTTAAACGTGTCAGCGTGTCATGTATAAAGGATAACGCATGAAAGGTATCATACGGCTGATGTAAGGTATACAAAGTATACTTGATACGCAAAGAAAAGAATTAAATGGATTCATCCTTATGTTAGGAATTCGGATCAGATTTTTTTAGGACTCACAATTCCAAAAATGCAATTAGAAGATATCAGCGTTTGCTGCACATGTAATGCAACATAATAGTCCAGGAAATAGAGCATATCTAGGTTGGTCTTGTTGATTAAATACCAAGTTACCTTTTGCCATCCGCCAACAAAGAAGTAGGGGATCATTTTGGAGTGTTTCAATATTATTTTCCAAATGTTAAAAGTATTGCCAAATGACCCGAAGACGAATTAAAATATGTACAAAAATATGTAAAAATACATTTGAAATGATTTTTAAATTGTTTATGTAAATTATCTGCGAGATACATTAAACTTAAAAGTCGTCCCATTCCTGAGTAAAAAGGAGAGCAATTGCTCGTGAAACTCACAGTTTAGAGCAATTTTTAGATATGAGGAACAAAAGATGTATCAAAACAAGTATTCAGGCAGCTTAGATCAGAAGGTAACTTCACTAGGTGCCGATTTTTCAGAAATATTTGAAAGACTAATGGACAGAGAGACAGGTATTACACATAATATTACTTACGTTACACTTCATTCATATAGAACAAATAGATCAAAAACTTACCTGAAAAGAAAAAGGAAACGATTTTAAAATTCTTTAAAACAAATTTAGGAAAAAATGATTTGTTTATTAGCGAAACTACATAAATAATACATTTTGAGATAAATTGAAGCAATAGGAACTCTTTTATTAACAAATTCCTACTCTGAGTAGGTTGAGCCAGACTTAAAAGGTATACAATATGCATATTGTAGTATAGGTGTCGATAGAAGAGTTAAAACCGACACGATGCACGCTTCGACCAAGGAATTATTGCATCGAATTTCCCTTTGTGGTAAGAATTGAAGAACGGTCTTGATAAATGAAGCTGGAGCCTCGATGATCAGATATATAACTGACTCAACCGAAACTACAGTAGTCGGGATAGAATCTCCCAACCTTGCATTCCAGAGGTACTAGAGAACTGGTTAAAAGGCAAGGCAAGGCAAAAGCTGAGTTGACCAAATATCAATCTCAATCTATATCAAATACAAGCCCCACCGTAACCACCATTAAATAACTAAATCGAAAACTAGCTAGTCATCATTAAAAACAATCCAATCGAAGAATTGGGAACATATTTAAACATGTTTCCTGTTTGCATGTTCCTCAAAGATCACCTGCATCAGGGATTCCAAGAGAACCCTTCAACTGTGACTACCCTTCCAAACTACCAAAAATATTCCAGTTGCTAATTGCAATATCTGAAAATTCTTAACAAAATGAGTTTTAACCAAATTAGGTGAGTAAGTTCTGAGTTGAAAAAAACAGAAAAATAAGTCAAATTTCCAGAAAAGGAAATTTTAACTCTAATCGAATAAATGTTAGCAACAGAGTAAGAGTAGAGTTTGACTCTACCGACTAGAAAAGTTTCCGACCATTTCCTCAAGTCATGTAATCCGCATTTAGAAAATGCATTTGTTAGTCAGCAAAAATACAAACATTTTTTTGTCACCTTTGTCGGCTAGCTTTTCGTAAATTAGAATGGGTATAGGCGCATTATTCACCAAAGCTGCAGATAAAAGCGAAGGATCAATCTTGTTTAAAAATTAAATCATTAAAAAAAAATCTTTATTAGTTTCATGACGTAATAAACTTTCCTTTGAAACTCCTCGAAACCTTATGAGTCATGACAAACTGATACTCCAATCAATGCGAAGGTTTTACCTTACAAAAATTGCGGTAGTCCCAAATTTTTAATATGTTTTAAAGGCAGGTGAGGTGAGTTAAAATGAAAGTTTGCGTCAGTTAACCCCCTGCGCTCCCGCCGCCATCTTGAAAAAAAAACATCTAATATCGGCCCTTTTATCAGTTTTTTACCTATAACTACCTCCCTGTTCATTTGAGCACACAATGTGCTAGGACAAGAGCACAAAATTTCCTATAAACTTGACTTAAGAAGTTATACTCTACAATAAAAACTGACAGAGTTATAGCACCAAGCAAATGCGGGAAATTCCAAAAATTTTTACAATTTTGCAGTTTTTTGCATTTACATATCAATAACTCATTCCCGTTGCATTGTAGCTTAAAGTCTTCTAAGTATGTTTTATAGAAAATTTGATTGCCATCAAATTTCATTATAAATTGTGTTTGTACGATGCACAAGAAGCGAGTAAATTCAAAGAGAGTATAATGACTTTTATTGACTTGACAGAGTCTTCACATGTTTAGGCTCGCTTCCCTACTCTTCTTTTGCTACGAAAGATACACGGGAAACACGAAAATTTTTCATTTAAGCCCGGTTTATTTCGTTGCTGTTTCTTAAAACTGGAACCAAACACTGGATATGTAATGTACCTGACGTCCCCTTTCATGCCGACCCCCGGCTAAGGAATAAATAGTGTCCTTTTTTGTCGTTTTTGGGACCTTTCTGATCAAAATTTTGATTTAGCAAAATGAGTTTTAGATTCCTGTGACCCCACTAATACATTTGAAATGCAAATGAAATAAAATGAACAAAAAAATGGAAAATTGGCAGAAAAAAAGAATTTTTAAGTAGAATTCGTGACGCAACCAGCTCAATTCATCAAATAACGTTAAAATCAGTTATCACATCCGGCGAAATTTTTTTATGGTAGACCTGTGTAATTTATCATATAAATAATGTCCACGCAGCTAATTCCCATACTTACATAATTCAAGTTCCATTGATTATACTTGAAATCGATACTTTTTTATTTAAATTTTCAAACAAATAGATGTGCATAACCATTGAACTCGTTTCTATTGAACTCATAATGACAGTGCAATGACCATTTCAGTTCAATGATCGTCATGCATCAGCTATTGTTGTCCAAGTCCACAAAGCATTCGGTTGGATGTAGCAACGTATGATGAATTTACCTAAGCTTAATCTCGTCACAGTTAGCTACCTACCTACCTTTGTGTGAAAACTATACCACCTCACTATGGTTTAAATCGAAAAATACACTGTACAAAAATGCTGTCAACGACCATAAAAGCCCATGGTAAAGTGGAGCAAAATTTCAAACTGGTGAATTTGTTTGACACGCTGTTTTGACCATTTTATATTGAGCGTGCATACAATGCGAATTATGACTTTGAATCAAAGTTGATGACATGCAGAGGAGACAGTAAGCCGCACCAACATAATGTAGATTTGGCCTTCTTCTCATACAAAAAATGAACTGAATTGAACCATAGGTACTCGTACCGTGTTTTCAAAGAGTTTACAACACACATATCACATAAATATTGGTAATATCTGTATTCAAATATAGACGTAGATCACTTTATCAATGACAATGCGTAATAAGTTTAGTTGACAATTAGGTACTTATTTGAGCAACTACTAGGGACATATTTGGTAAAAATTGTAATTTGTTGTATTATGTTTTTGTGTTGAAGTAAACCTTTTGATGTCAACTCACCTACGTTTTTTTATTTGTAAATTTGGGTAACATGATTACCAGAAATGGTTCGAGTAACTTCAATGAAACTTGCAGTTCTATTTAGAATTTTGTTTAATGAAAAGTTGAGAGAAAGTATTTACTATTAGTAGATTAATATCTTTTTGAGATAGAAGTGATATGGCAGTTGTAATATAATGTTTAAAATTTTTAGATAAAATAAAAACTGGCACGTCAGTCAAACATTAGACTAAGCCAGCAGATGTGTTAGTGCGACAGACATGGTTGGAAGGCGTACACGGAGAGAAAAATGTGCAATGAATTCAACAAAATCATACAATGAAATTGACAACATACAATTTCACTAAATTTGTAGTGAAAGTTATTAAAATGTAGTGAAATTGCTTACAATTCAATTGTTTTTATTGGTGCTGAACTATTGTAAAAATGATTGCAGTGTAATGACAAAAATCATTGCATGATATTTGTATGGATAGTAGCATTTATTGTGTTTATGGTAATTTTCACCACTGTCTGTAATAATAATTATTGCATGGTGTAATAGTTTTCATTCTTTCGTACATGAAATTAACAAGAGCGCGTAATAATTATGAAACTGTCAAAAAATAAGACGACTAATTTTCGCATAACTAGTATAGTGATTTAAGCTGAAAAAATGATGAAACCCAAACATCCAAAAAAAGAGCTGACTTTTGATGCCAAATTGTTCTATGGCCTGACCGCATTACGCAGTAAAAAGTTAGACTTTTTTGCGCGTCACATTTGGGGGAGAGGGGGTGGCAAAAGGGTGAAATTATGATCTTTCGCCAATATCTTGTTAACTGTAATATTTACAGCAAAATGTTCTGAGGATGATTTAAACTACACAAAATTTCCTTTCTAATGATATATAATATCATATACCTTCTCTTGGCAGATTATATACTAGACCTTAAAACATTTGGTGTAATTTAGATTTTTTGATAGTTACATTTGGCGCTCTAGCTCCTGAAGTAATTTAATTGGAGCCATGGTAATTGGGATAACTATTCCTAACAATATATAGCTGTCCCACACGGAGACTCAGGCTGCCCCGACAAAGCATTCCCCTATACCCCCTATTAACATCTAAAAAAAAAGACATGCCTGTAACTTTGCGCTGAATCACAGCAGGCGGGAAAAAATTTGGTAAACGTTAAGGCTAAGTCCCATTAGACCCTCCACCAAATATTACTTCGATCTGATTAAAACAAAGGGTACCTTCCATACAAAATGAACGGAAAATTGCCTACGAGCAAAACTTTAATTTTGGTTGACTTGTTCCCTTATTTCTTAATAAACTAGTGGCATTGAATTTGAATAATTTGACGCGCAAAAAAGCCTAACTTTTTACTGCGTAATGCGGTCAGGCCATAGAACAATTTGGCATCAAAAGTCAGCTCTTTTTTTGGATGTTTGGGTCTAGAGCTAAAGTCACTATACTAAACTTGTAATCTTAGATAGCTTAGGTGTAGGACGTAGGACTACGAAACGATAATTGTAAAAAGGTAAAGTTAATATAGGGAAAAAGAAGTTAAGTACAAAATAGAAGTAAAAAATAAAAAAAAAGATAAAATAAAAAAAAATAAAAAAAATTATTTTTTATATTTTTTTTATTATCGCCAAATTATTTTCCTGGCAAATTTTATTACCAACCAATTGTTAATTTTATTACAGCGCAATGACATTTTTCATTACAGATGTAATAACTTTTACATCAGTTGCAGTAGGGTAAAAAAATATTACAAATGCAATAGTTTTTATTACAGTTTTAATACATTTCACTACATTTTTTCTCTCCGTGTATAGGAATTCAATATCGTTCGAAACAATTGTGAAACACGGTTATTATTATGTGTTCTGATTTCTGAACATGCGGAAATTACAATGTGAAACTACATAATTATAACAGCAACCTCCTTATAAGTTCAAATTAATGAAAAATGGAATCTAGCATTTCCTATCCATCCATATCCAACATCCATACAGATATTAACTCTACATTGGCATCATTCATCGATAGTGCGTGATTACCATAAATTTCCACCTTTTGAAATGATTGATTTACTCTGATTTCACTTCCGATTGACGACTCTCATTTCCGACAAACGGCTGCCGCGCGCCGCTGCCGAAGAGATGGAGAATTTTCTACATTTAGTCATCGACTTGTGCAATTTTCTATATTATACATACGCACGAACATTATATCTCTCCGTGTGTGTAATAAATCTTTCTGTAACGTGAATAAATCAGTTGCTGCAAATATCAAGCCAAGTATGTATGTAGTACGATACGAGTAGATTCTTACATTTTTCGTATAATTTCAATGACAATTCAAGTTAACGAAAAACATACCAACGCAACGCTACCGTATAGTGGCGTAGCGTCTTGTAGAACATGTTTGTAATATATGGACATTTCATGTGGCATTTTTTGTTGTAATCTCGTTGGCGTTGCTTTCTGTTCCAATTATAGCGATATAGTATCGTTTTGAATTTCAATTCATATGGAATTCGCTGATTTGGATAGATGATGTACTACAAGAAAATTTGACTTTATAATTGTTAATTTTTTTAGGCTTGGTTGGATTGGCATAATCAAAACTGATATTCAGAATAAAATGTTTTAGCAAATTCAAATTCACATTCCAGAATATGTGTATTCATCGATGCGACTCCCTCAGCGATCGCTGCTTAACGAGCGACTCTAAACCTGAACAACATCTGCGCATTTTGTAAATATTGCTGCATACCTAGTATGTATAAGCCATCACTTGAACGAACAATTCTATAGAGAAAATATACGCGTATAGTTCTCAGAATTTCAGGGGGTTTCAGCTACGATCGCTGAGCGATCATCACCCAGGTCGCGTGTCGTAGAACATAATCTTAGACGACATAAAAACACCGCCAGCACCAGTTTGCTTTTTTTTTTGCACCACCCTAAAAAGTTGTATTTACATTTTCTAAACAGAGGCGTAATAAAACGACTCACACACAATCACTCGCTATTATTGCTCCTGAAGCGCAATAGGCCTTTCGGCAATGGCAAATTATGTATATAACACAGATCAATAAAATTAAATGCACATAACACTCAGTAAATGTCAATATTCCCTTAGGCGACTCACATGATGATCGCCAGGCGATTATTCTTCTTTCTTAAGTTTTGGAGCGTGTTTGTTAAATTCTATTGACGGAGATGTGTTCCTATGTGTCGACTAGAGCAGTCGCTAAAAGGACGAAAAGGTCTCCTCATAATAGATAAATGGTGGGGCTACGCATACCGTCTTCCTATTAAGGCAATCATGTTCCCTACGACGGCATGAGTTGTCTCTCGCAACAAAAACCTTAAGCGATCATCATCAGTGCTCAATCTTGGGACGATTTAAATCTTTGTGCTACTGGAAGCGACTCACGATCGCTGAGCTATCGCTGCTCCTGAAGCATACTGGGGCGTTCTTGGAAATTATTTTGCATGAACATTCGTACCTAGTTCCGCATATATTTTAGAGTAAAATAGCTCAATAAAAATACATAAGTGCACATAATACTCAGTATTTGCAAATATTACCTCAGACGACTCACGTGATAATCGCCAAGCGATTATTTCTATAGTCCTTGGAACCTGTTTGAAAAATTCTATTGACAAAGTTGCGTTTCTAATATCGACTAAAGCTTAGACGAATACAGCACCATACATAAACTAAGTGAATAGTGCTTTAAGACTTATAAACCACCAATAGTCGCTCAGCGAACATCGCAACATTCGCCCCGAGCCAAAAGAACTTAACCGTCGCGTATCACGTTTATTGCACTGCACAATAGAGCATAGCATAGAGCAGAGTGGAGGGCTTAGTTAAAGCTAAAAAACTCACTCATAAAAAACCCGATTTAAATTTCAATATATTATAAAGTTGAACAAAAGAAAAAAAAAAGATTTTTAAAACCCATTTTAATTTCAGTTCATATTCAATTTACTAAGGCGAAATAATAATCTCTGACTCCCTTGAACTTTCCATCACTCAAAACCATTTTCCCGCTTTTCCATCTTCAAAAAAAAAATCACAATTCGCCGGAAATTGATTTCATCCTGTTCTTTTTCCCTACCCATACACGCCCATGCATATTTTCGTATTTCCATAGGTGAATTAAATTTTTCAAGGGAACCAATTTGTTTTTCTGTCGCTGTAGGAAAGTTGGTCCCCCATATAGCTAACGGTTTGCGTTAAAATTGCATCCAGGAGTGTATGGAAGCGCTGAGCGACTTTTCTATCAATAAATCAATCAGAAATAGGCGACTCACAACTCAACTTTCATGTAACATTCGTATACAGTTTGGAAAATTGTTCATTTTGTCTCGGTGTCGCGGGTGACAAGCGACAAGCGTAATTGAATTTTTCCAACGTCATAACTGCAATACTATCGTCGTATGTCGCCAATTTTCGCGCGGCTATACATACGTAGAACGACATAAAGGCTTTGTAACAACGTAAAAAAAAAATACAAAACAAATTGAAGTGACGATGACGATATACAGAGAGTTTTTACATAAATAGCATACTCGTTACAATCAAAACTTTAGATGGGGATGTTTTCGTAGGATACCTGATGGTAGCTTAGTGGTTAGTATATGCTAGTTTCTGACTTTGAGGGAACAAAATAGGCTATTGTGTAAAATAGGGTTGTGAAATTAATTGAAAGCGGATTTATGGAAATTCAATGTCATCTACAACAGTTGAGATTACATATTCGTCTTGTTAACGTCCCAAGGGTCTAACACATAAGCCGACAAAACAAATATACGAAATCCAAGACATGTTTAAATGAGGCAGCCTCAGTTGCAGGTCTAAGTATAGTTGATGTGGTAGGCACTGTAACAGGAAAACCTGTCAAGAGGAGCTTAAAAATATATAAAAAGGTCTCCCCTTCAACGACTCCTGCCAGTCCTAGCAACGAGAAGAGAAGCCCCGGCAGTCGAATTAGGCCGAACTAATATTCGACGTAATGAATTTGTGGATTAATGGCGCCCGTGAAACAGAAGAATACGCGTCCTGTACAACTGAGCCAAGTATGTACCCAAAAAAGCTCGAGAAAGATAAAGTAGTTTAAATTTCTACGAAAGCTCCAACAGTGCCGACGACCGACCTTGAAACGTAGGTCGGACATGGCTTCTCTTCAAACTACAAAAAAGAAGAAAACGCAATCTCAAATACAAAACAAACAAATACGGTGGATCTACAAGATGTAGTGGTGCAAAACAAAACCCTTAACTCGAGGAGAACTCGAACCCCTAGCCCAAGGTCGCTTCGAAAAGGGAGAAAAAGAAGAACGTGAAATTTAGAATACTGAGACCAAATCCGGACGTTATGATTATATCTCGGCCCGAAAAATATGATTTACGCGGAGATTGTGAAAAGTGTGGAGCCCGAGCGAAAAATTCGGCAAAGCGAAATGGAGAACTACTCTTCCGAATAAAACTCGCGGTGGTAGCTCGGTGAATAGATACAAGCAGGGATGGGCCGATATTCCAGGAGCAGTGACTGGGAACAGGTTATTTGCCTGTCACTGTGATTACCTGTTCCCGAAGAGCAAAAATACCTGTTCCTGACAGTCACAGTTTCCGCGCCATTGTTTGCTGGTTCAAACACTGCTGGCACTGTCACTGTTGGTCGCAATCAGTCACTCACTATACTATTACAGTCACATCTAGTCACTATTTTCTGTCAGAGTCCACAGTCACAGCTGTCACTGTTGGTCGCAACCGGTCACTACACTACTAGAGTAGTGTTAATATTGATAACAATATAAGATGCGTTGAGCATAAAAATAATGGTATTCCTCGAATATAAGATAATAATCCAACCTATTTGTGAAGTGTTAGTTATAGAAAAGAGTTTAGAGTCACAGCTAGTCACTATTTCACTATATCAATTCACACTATAAATTTCAACGAAGCACACGTACATACATTGCTTATTGCACTCGAGTAACTTGCTTTACGACGTGATGTAATTTACAATATTAGGAACAGGAACTGGACCGGTAACAAGGAACTGTTACTTGCGGGTCACAATAACAGTTGGAACTGTTACTCAAAAATATCGGTTGGGCCCATCCCTAGATACAAGTAAATGGTGACGAGTTTTGCGACTGAATCCAACAAATGTAAGAGTAACGTTTCTACAGCCCGCTCTAGAGAGGGGCAAGCCGGGCGGTTCAATTTATAGGGCGGCATTTTGGCTAGTATGTACTTCATGGAAAGAAAACTACAAGAAAGCTAACTCATTTTCGGTAAAAAAAAACACTTAAAAATTAACGGTACATAATAAACTCGAGGGCGGAACTTTAATTGCTACTAAGAAGGAGAGCAACTGTATAAGTTCCAACCAAGAAAACTGACATCAACGTAAACGGAAGAAAAATTTTTGTTAACAAAAGGCCACTAAAACCGTTTACAATTTTCGTTATCTCACTCAGTAGTGACCCGTAAGGGTGCCAATATTTAGGTACTATGTGCCCTGCTCAGATTAACATTTATTAAATCCTAAGGACGTATATGGTCCTTATATAACCACCGCAGAAAAATTTTCCACTAACGACTAAGGTTGGTAAAAAGTACATTATCGCGATTATGATTCTTGTGTTAAATATTGGCGCAGCTCTTAACGATTCCATCATCAAGCAAGACGTCGTCATCCTTATTCATAAGGGTTTTTATCTTTTAACTACAGTATGACCTCGGTAATCGCAATACTCGATACATGCAACTCCTTGATTAACGCAACACCCAATTTACAAAACTGTTGACTCTATAAGTGCAACCTCAATGAAAATTTACCGCGATAAGTGCAACTTTTGTATACACATGTATGTATCTCATTTTCTGAAATTCTAGGGAAATAAGGAATCTATTCCCGTTATTTCACATGAATTTTCTATTTACTTTATGTCTGGAGCTCTTGTGAAGTTTGCATTGTTTAGTTTTTTGTACAGTAAAGCCACATACGTTAGAGTACCATCTTAATTATAGTACTACATACAAAAATTGTCATAGTAGTATTTCGCGAGTGGAAAATGGGTGGGGAATGGCGGGAAATTTGGAAAGCGTGCAAACTAACAAAAAACAAATGAAAATGTCACAATTTTTTCAAAACTTAAATCTTAAAGTGATGGAATATCCAATAAATTATATACCTATGTATTAAGCATTAAGCAATAAAAATAAAATACAATTGAAGAGTTTCAAACTTAAAGCTTTTTCATAAATTTTGTTTTTCTTGTCTGCTTCGGTTATTGCAACAACTCAGTTATTGCAACTGCCCCAGTTTTTATTAGTTGCGATAATCGAGGTCGTACTGTATTTCAAACTGATTGGGACCCAGTGTGCAAACCTCCACAGTATGTGAAGTTGCGATGCACGTTGGATATTCTTCTCAGCTACCTGTTAGTAGGGTCAATGACTTAAGCAGTGCCACTGCTGCCTCAGATTAACAATAACATGTGTCTGCTCGAGTGCTTACAGTTGTCAAAATGGAGTGCAAGAAACAACCTCTACCCTCGACGTTTGCCTCGTTGAACTAGAACACGCGATAGGCTTCGTGCAGCCTTCCCGAATCGTAGACCGCTGATGCCGCATTTTTGGTATTGGTTTTTTGTTTTCTTCTCTTCTTTTTGAACTAATATTACGCCAAAGATTCATCCGTACTAAGACAGGTTTTTTGATTTTCTCATATCAAACTGTTTTAACCCTATTCCCAGAAGATGGTATAGGGTATATTATTTATATTACGCCGATATTATGTAACACCTCAAAGGAGCCACCGGAGGTATGGCAAAGTATATAAATGATGAGGGTAGGTCACTGATTCGAATGAGCCATGCCAGTCTGTCTGTCTCTCCGTGTGTCTGTCTGTTCGCAAGATAACTCCCTAAATAATGAAGCTAGCGGTCAGATGTTTGCTTTGATAAAATCTTGGACGGTATTGAAAATGGGCCCAATCGGACCAAGGGTTCCCCTACCTCCCACCCCTCCTTGATATTTTAATTCGGCCATAACTTTCGGCAAAGGATCGCTAGCGACCTGAAATTTTGATCACTGGATCAATGTGACATATCCTTAAAGTTGATGGAAAGTGAACATGTCTGACTACCGCTACCCGAAAAGGTCGGTAGTTGGTCGAACAAAACAGAAGATCCAGCACTTCACATCAAATACAAGGTACCAGTCGAATCAATGAACAGTGAATTTCCGAGAGGGCCTGAATAAGTTAAGGTCGATGTCATCGGTCATAATAATCGGTAGCCACTTTTCTTGAGACTTGCGATTTTTTTTACAACAAAATATTTGTAAATATGCGCACATCAACAACGCTTACAGGCCCCTTTTTTTATTCCCGATTACCTTCGACGTTATTCGTTAAATGGAAGTACGAGGGGTCTCTCTTCATTACCGTAACTCCTAGTGGAGCATGGTGCGTTGATGACTACCGTGTGTAGTCATCAACGTTACAAAGACAACTGAATTCGAAATGTGATATGGTTGTCGGCCATACCACTTCCTAGTCGCATTGTTATAGTTTATTATTCTACGATAAGAATATTTCTTATCATCTTCTTCTGAATAATAAACCTGCGACGAGTCGTGCCGAGTTTGGAAACTCGTTTCTCTATGAGTGTCTATTTCACAGAGTGCCAACCGAACGATCACGGCCACAGAGCACGACAAATGGAAGTACGAGGGGTACAGGGTACATTTTCGAATTCTCCAGATATCGCACTAATATAGGTACTTTCTACTCTCGAAAATTATGACTTCGAACAGGGCAAGGGGTTTAGCTCAAAAGCTGAGGTCAACTTTGCCAAGGATGACAAGTTAAGCTGTTACAAATTTGAAAAAGAAACTCTAGAGAACTTGTTTACTAAAAAGTAAAATGAGCCAAGCAAAAATATTTTGGTAAAAACTGAAGGTTCTCCGAGTGGCCTGTTTGCTTCAGAAGGAAGTTATTGGTCCGGTTGCCTGACTGTATGCAATAGGGGAAACTCACAAACAACCAATGACCAGAGCCGTGGTACACCGACGGATTTAAAACTGATCCGATTGGTCCTAAACTTACCGAGGATTTCACATTGAATTGAATACAAATAGTCATTCCGTCACTTTACTCGTATAGGATTGCGAATGGCTAAGGAATGCTAGGACAGTCACCTCGACCCAAGCAGCAGGGCAGAATTATCTCCAGGTCACCAAGGTGTTCTGAAAAATGAGCTAACTGGATATGTAATACTTTTCGGTTCTGATTTACGGCACAGAAACTTTTTTGTTCTTACTTGGCTCCTATCACCAAAGGATTTTAGCCAGCGTTGGAATAACCTTCCAGGTCTGCACCAATTTAGGACACTCATCAATCATACAGTAGGGAGAACCTTCTGACTTCTACCTTTACAGAGAAAATCTGAGGCTGTTTTTAAGACTCCTTTCAGGCGTCAGTACTTACGAACCGGTGTTCAGTTCGAGACATGATTACCTCCAATTTCGCGCGGGTTTGATTGCAAATTTATCGCAACAAACCCGTGCGGAGTTGGAGGCAATCATGTCTCGTAGTGAACACGGATTCGTAAATACGCTATCAGGACATCACCTCAACAAACATGATATGTCTACCAAGCCAAACTGTCGTTATGTCTGGGAGATAGTCTTTTAATCCACGGCACTTCCGTTAAATACTTAAATACATACTTGGACAAAGAATTGAAATCCGGAACCCACAAAAAACTTCAGATAACACAATCATAATGCTCATAATAATCACCCTCGTCTCTGTTAGTCAAACAAGATTTTAGCCCACCGCTAAAAATTTTGCGGATAGTTTACCGGAAATCCGCAAATCTGTGCGACCTTGAAGAAGAACAATCACTACCCAAAGACGCCTACAGCTTTCTTCCAAAGCCTGATTTATGATTTTAGTACCCATATACGCTTTTTAGTTGCTGTTGTTGCTCTTCTACGAAATCATGAGGCAACACACAATCAACCTGCAAATTGCTTACCTAGATAAAGTCGCACAATTGTTGCTATTGGACTGGGTTCGTAGATCATCTTTCCTCGTTAGTTCGTTTAACGTTTATCATCAAATGAAATCACGTTGCAAGTGCTAAACGATGATACACCACGCACACAACACTCAGCGCTCCAGAGCAATTTAAGTACATAAATATGATTATTTTGTATTTATCACCCTATTGGCCACTTTTGTAATTTCTTTTACGCTTTTATCTCATATGTGTGTAGTATACGCGTTTATTTACACTTTTGTTGACGACCGGATTGAAACATTGCGCAATTCGCATTTGTTCGCGGTCGATGTGTCGTGGCGGCGGTACGGTAACGCAACACAACTGTGTACTACTGGCTTCTGGGGTTCACTCGCGAGCACACACAACACCGAAAAAATAGTATTGCACGATGAGATACATAGATGCAACAACCTTGTATTCGATAAATTTTTTTTTCGTCAACTTCACCGAAAACTGATATGAATGACACAGTCTTTCACGACCGCTTAACTAACAAAACCACATCTGCATAAAACGATTTGTTTGACGATTCAATAAGCAGAACATTTAGTGCTGAGATTTGTCGAACAAACACGCGAAATTTAGCAATATGTCGTGAACTGCAATAATTATGCGTGTAATGTGAGTCAGTCACATCTGAAAACTGGGTAAGGAAAGGAAGCGCACATTCGCGCGATAGAATAAATTCGCGCTGAGTAGCAATTAGTAAGCTGCAATAATGTTGACGAGGTGCACTTGACAATTCATTTTATAACTTCACTAAAGCCAACAAAAGTCACATTTCACTCCACACACACTCTTCAAAATCCACGTTAGATTTTATTGCACAGAGTACGTCGCGAGCTAGCTAATAATGGCTTGAAGACCGCGACGGACATACTGAAAAAGATTCCGCTCGGTGCTCTTTTGTAACCGCGACTTGGACTTTATCTTCAATGGTAGAATACCGTGGTGGCCAGTTACGAAGGCGTTAAATTGTAAAAAAAAAAATTAGCTCTGACCAAAAAACAACCAAGTTGCAAAATTATGAATCGAATAATACAATTTTTTTTTAATTTATTTTCTGCTTTATTCTCTTGTATCTCCGTTAAAAACTACAAAACGTATTGCAAACGCGACAACGAGCAGCCTGTAGTTTTGGCTATCAACGGAGAAGTGCGCCAAGAAACTAACAAACAAAACTAATCTGCAGCAAGGTGAGTTCGTCGTTTTGTGTACCGCTCACCTGCCAAGCCAATATATTACATGAGCGCCATGTGAACGATGATTGTTCATACGTTCACACTATACACGCAAGGAAGGGGATAGGGAAGCGGAGAAATTACAATAAAATATATTTGAAGAGTTATTAGAGCCGTTGAACGTATCTAATGTACATTATGGCATGTATGGGGGAGCTCACTTTCACTATCATTTTATAGACGAGAGATTGAATATGTTCACTGAATGCGAGGAATAGTACATCTCGAGGTAGACAGCATTTTTGGTTTAATGCACATTGAACGTATCATGCATCGCGAATGCATACTATGGCTACATTTCCCATTCAGAGAAGAGGCATCGCGAGCGTAAAGAAGCCCTGCGCATTTGAAGGTTCTACATAATATGAATGTTGCATTGAACACAAAAATCAATGAAAGACGTTAGTTTCATTGCATTTATTGATTACACAAAAACAAAAAAATGCTCCGTACTTAGCAGCATTGCAAATTTTGAATATTAATTCCGCTCATAAAATTATACTTATAACCGTTCAGAACGAAAAAATGTAGTGGACAACACAGTCACTACATACTTGGATAGGCAACATAAGGCCAAATTTTTATAAAAAAAACAGCATGCGTACAAGTCCCAAACTCAGTGGGACATTTTCATGTTTTTCGTGACGATTTGCTTTTCGAATTTGACTCTTTTTGGGTCGTTCAACAAAAGTTGAACGAAAGTTGAACGTGAGTTGAACCTAAGTTGAAAGTTACACTTTTTGGGTCGTTCAACTAAAGTTGAACGTGAGTTGAACCTAAGTTGAAAGTTACACTTTTTGGGTTGTTCAACAAAAGTTGAACGTGAGTTGAACCTAAGTTGAAAGTTACACTTTTTGGGTCGTTCAACAAAAGTTGAACGAAAGTTGAACGTGAGTTGAACCTAAGTTGAATGTAACACTTTTTGGGTCGTTCATCAAAAGTTGAACTAAAGTTGAACGTGAGTTGAACCTAAGTTGAAAGTTACACTTTTTGGCTCGTTCGACAAAAGTTGAACGAAAGTTGAACGTGAGTTGAACCTAAGTTGAAAGTAACACTTTTTGGGTCGTTCAACAAAAGTTGAACGATAGTTGAACGTGAGTTGAACCTAAGTTGAAAGTAACACTTTTTGGGTCGTTCAACAAAAGTTGAACGAAAGTTGAACATGAGTTGAACCTAAGTTTAAAGTTACACTTTTTGGGTTTTACAAGTTGAACCCAAGTTGAACCCAAGTTGAACTCAAGTTGAACGTAAATTGAACCCAAGCCCAACCTCTGTTGAGCCTTGAATAGCACCCAACACTCACAGGACACCACCTAGCCCAACTTCCGTTGAACCTTGAATGGCACCCAAAACTCATAGGGTACTTACTACCTGTAATGCCAAAAACGTAACGCTTTTTCGTTATGATTTTCGTGACGCTTTTCGAATTTATGTGCCAGAGTCAAGATATAAAAATGTCAAAAATTTCGGAATGTCTATAAATGTGAGTCAAAAACGACCTCGGGATTATATCCTTTAGAAATGTCATCTTTTGAAAATGGTTTTCAAACCAACATAGAAACTTTAGACAAGAAGTTAAAATATTAAAATTTGGTTGATCGTGATAACTATTGATAAATTAATTTCCGCCTAATTTTGGACAGCTGATAAGAACATTGGTCATCCAACAGCATCAAGGTCGCCCGAAACCTTGGGAGGTAAGATTTTTAGGCTGAAAGCATACATTTAATTCGAGCAGAACATTGGCTAAAAATAGAAAAAAGTCTGTTTGTTTTATTTTAAACTACTGTTTCCCAACACGTGCTCCGCGAACCGAAGGTGGTCCGTGAGAGACCCGTAAGTGGTCCGCGATATACTATGAGGACTGAATACTGAAAAAGGAGTATGTATTTAATTGGAATTAATTAAAATAATAGACATGAGCTTTGAAGTGTGCAAACCTTAAGTTAAGTCGTATAACGCTCGATGGTGTCAGTCTACATTGTACTGGTGATTTTCATGAAGCAGTCCATTTTTATACCCGTCACTATGTGAAAGGGTATATTAACTTTGTCATGAAGGAAGCACCTCCGACTATACATATCAAGTATATATATTATTGATCAGTGTGACGAGAGAAGTCGATTGAGCGATGTCCGTCAGTCCATCTGTTGCAACGCAAACTAGTCCCTCAGTTTTTAAGCTATTGGGCTGAAATTATTTAAAGAAGTTTCTTTTTAGTGTACGCCGTATACATGTCGGAACGGATGGAATCGGACCATGGGGTCATGGGGCTGTCATACAAACCAACTCCTGAGAATTAAGTTCTTCTAAGAAAAACTTTTCTCTTTATGTACCAATCTCAATCAAACTTCAACCAAATGTGTTCCTAGTAAAGCCTTAAAACATATCTAGGAACGGATGGAATCGGAACATTACGCCATAGGGCGCTACACAAACTAACATCTGAAAATTAAGTTCTGCGAAGAAAAACCTATCTTTTGAATCCGACCTTAACCAAACTTCACCCAAATGTGTGCCTAGCAAAGCCTCGAAACATATTTAGGAACGGATGAAATCGGAACACTACGTCATAGGGCTGTCATACAAAGAAACCCATAGATATTAGGTACTTCTAAGAAAAACTTTTTTCTTTATGAACCAATCTTAACCAAACTTCACCCAAATGTGTTCCTAGCAAATCCTTAAAACATATCTAGGAATAGATGAAATCGGAACATTATGTAAGAGGGCTATCATACAAACCAACCCCCAAATATACGGTTCATGCAGTGGCGTAACGTTTCTTAAATATCTTGTGTTCGAGATCCAAATGAAGGCCCCACACAACGTAATTCACAATAAACAAAATTATTGATACCACTAGTTTTGCTCGATTAGTAGACGCTGTAAATTATGAAGTTTTAAGTAAATCCAGGACTATAATTTATAGGAGAAGTTGGATTCACACTATCGACAGGATTACTAAAACCTCACAATTCAATCGAATAAACGGGATTAAGTTAATTTATTTAGTTCAAAGCTCTTATGGTCTTAGGGTCTGGTATGCGATTGACAACGAAATCTAGCTTTATTATTAAATGACAAATCCTGTTGTTCAAATCCATACTTTAAATTTCCACTCTGATTATTTGATGCATTACTAAAACGGTTTTCTTTGCAGCAAGAAGAGCAGTCTAACTGCTAAATCTAAAAATCCACGTCAAAGATTTGTGTTCGTAAAAAAGTTAAAAAAAAACTCCTAAAAGGTTGATAACGTGGGCAGAACGGAGAAACGAGCTGATTGTAGGTTCGACAAAATAACAATAGGAATAAGGAGTCGTTCTTATTGCACCGATTGGACGGCTTTCGATGAAAACTTAGGTGATAGGCTGGGTTTCTACGGTTTTATATAAAATTTCGTGCTTTTGCAATTACCTGCAGTCTCTAGTACAAATGAGCAACTTATAAAAATGAATGACATAAAAAGGTGCAATCATTGGTTTACATATAGCCCTCCCTGATAACAGGGATGCATTTCTTCGGTGCAATGACCTAGAAATCTACAAAAGTTAATTTTAGATCACAGTACAAAATTCTCCACTTCTTGTCACTATGCTGGGTTTCCTGGCGCTCGGAGGCCCGTGTTCGACCGAACACATGGAACACCGTACGTTACGCCACTGGGTTCATGTAAGAGAAACTTTTTTTCTTTTCGAATCTTAACAAAAATTCATCCTTAACTAGCCTCTAGGAACAGATGGAATCGGAACACGACATAGGACTGCGGTAGAAATTGTTAACACAAAAGAAGCTTAAGTTGCATTCAAATATGACGGGTATCCGTCCGCGCCCGAAATAAGCCTCGTTCTCGTTTCTTACTTAATGTGACACTGTCTGTACCTAATTGTGTTTACTGCTTAAGTTTATTGGTACAGTGGAAGCACTGTGTCCAAATTTTACTACAGTACTCAACATAAAAGCATTAAAATCAATCAATATAATTTGAAGACAAACCATGTTAGTAGTAATCAACCACCTCAATCCTTGCTTAAAAAAGTTTAAATAATTTGGTGAAACCGTAATCAATGAATTGTCTGATAAGGTTAAGCACTTTTAACTTCCTGTCGTGCCTGTCCTCTTGTGAACCCAAAGAAATGCAATGTTGCTGCTTGTGCGTACTTTAATTCTGGTAGTTACTACAGTAAACTCTTCATCCATGTACATTTTGCCGACGGTATAAATACTGACTTATAATCCTTCCTTATTATGTAATTTGTTTGTGTAATTGGCTGTCAAATTTATGTTACAGTCGAACTTTTTATAGGCAGACCAGACAACGCATTGTGGAATGCATTTCATCCTGTTTATTGAAATTTATTGTCCCTCACGGAAAATACTTTACAAAGGTATAGATAGAATGTTAAAATATTCCTCGAAATACTATATTCTTCAACTTTAGAATTTGAAATTAAATTTTTTGTCTGACCGTTTTCAAAGACTCGTTTACTAAACAAACAAAAACGAGACACGAGTTCTAATCGTGCGAATAGAATAGAATATCTTATAACGGCATCCAGCAGCTATAATTTGCTATAAATTTAATTTATAGCATATCAAAAGATATGGCGGAATATTGCTTTGTAGGGGATGCAGGGGGAGGGCTATTCAGACCTTCTCCACTTTCCACCAACTTCAAGCATATGTCACAATTAGGCATTGATGAAAATTTCAGCTACCTAGCGATATTCTGTCGAAAAATATGGCCAAATTACATTATCACGGAGGGGTCATTTGTATGGGAGGTAGGGGCACCCTTGGTCCGATTTGGACCATTTACAATACAATCCAAGCTTTTATCAGAACAGTCATCTGACCAAAATTTCAAAACGCTAGCTTCATTATTTCGGGAGTTATCAGACAGACACACGGACGGACAGACAGACAGACAGACATGACTTATTTAAATCAGGGACCGACCCTGATCATTTATATATATATACTTTGCCATACCTCCGGTGGCTCCTTTGAGGTGTTACATAAATCGTCGAAACAAAAACAATATACCGTATACCATCGTATGGGTATAGGAGGGTATAAATATAAAAGTCCTATCCGTGTCCGGTCAGGAGAGTGTCAGTCCTTTCAACTTTATTCCTTGGGAATAAAGGGAAAATAATCGGAAATGAACGGGTTGTAGAGGTGTCCGTTGAGGCAAGTTCGACTGTATTACTGTTTACAATTGAGAAAAGATTTAGTTAAACGAATATTTTTTCAAAATAAAAGAGGATTCACACTAAATCTAGATTTAATCATCAATTTTACCATATTGTACTGGAACTTTAATAATTCAAGTGTACTCAATGATGAATTTTGAATTTAGTGACATACGATTCAACATTCAAACCCACCTAATAGGGTTTTGACTGAATTAATTTAGACCAAATCTGATTGTGTATATAGTGTGCACCAGTTATAAGGGTAATTCGTAGTTTAAACGGCATGTAAATTTTTTTGTACACTGTTAATCAACTACACTCAGAAAAAAATCGTTATAAAATCAAAAATAATAGCTATGATTCAAACATTTTCAAACATGATTTGGCTCCATATACGTTTACGTTTAATACAAAAATGTTTCATTTTGAATCAATAGTGGAAATATTAAAGCAATTCTTGTACTTTTAAAATTGCTGCATGCCTGCATGTCAAATCGAAAGGGAATATCACTTTTTTTTCAAAGTGATTCCACTTTATTTTAAAAGTGATTTCACTTTAAATTTAAAATGTTTTGATTGTAAGATTAAAAAAGTGAAAAAATATTTTTTTTTTCCTTTTTTTCTTTATTTTATACATATCTTTTTTTACCATATTTTAAAAACTTTATTTTTTCACTTTACTTCTACTGGGAATCGGACCGGGTACCTATCGTTTCGTAGTCCTACTTCCTACACCTAAGCTCTCTGAGATTGGGCCGTTTCAGATTGTAAGAAAACGACCGTACGGGTAAACATGCACGATAAGAACCATCGTATGATCATTTCACACTATATCCGCTCAAAACACGGACGGGCGAGTAATAATTATAAAGCAAATGTGTCCATGCACGCTTCAAATTTAGTGTAGAAGGACAATGAAGTGTCGAGTCGACAAGATCAAAATTAAAGTAAAACAATTAGCCGCATTATGGGTTTATTATCGTCACAGGAAAACCGTCAACGATCCGGAGATGCTATCGTAGGTCAGCTTGTAATTCGTTCGTACAATTCATACGAAAGAAAAACAATCGTATCACGATTATTTTCTTTTGTAAGACGCGTTCTTACAATTTGAAATGCACAATGCTCGTCTGCCGGCCAATATAAAAGCTCTCGCCGTACGTTTGTCAGCCGTCCGGTTTCGTCTTACAATGTGAAACGGCCCATTACTAGCACTGAACCAAATATACGGACACAGCCTTCAAAATGAAACTATTTTAAAACAAAATGGAATATATTCAAATCGATGTTTCAGTTAATTTTGAACAGATCATTAAAGTGGATCCTATTAAATTTAATATAAAACTATTTGTTTTTAAAATTATTTATTGATGTATTCCAATTTTGTTTTTAATATGTTTCACTTCAAATGTAAGTGATGATTTTTTCTGAGTGTAGGTACAGATAAATTGACAACCGTAAAACTATTATGGTACACCCGGCCCTTAGCTAATTGCAGTTCAATCCGTTATTTGATTTGATTTCAACTTTGGAGGCGACACAAAATCACCACACCACCGCATAAGAAAATATTTGTTTTAATCAAACAAAAGGGTATTTTATAAAGCGATGTTTTAATATCACTCAAAAAAAAAAACGTTATAAAATCAAACAATTGCTTTGATTCAAAAATTTTCAAATATGATTTGGCTCTTATACATTTACATTTAATTCTAAAATGTTTCATTTTGAATCATCAGTGAAAATATTAAAGTCATTCTTGTACTTTTGAAATTGCTGCATGTCAAATCAAAAGGGAGTTTAAAAGTGATTTCACTTACATTTTAAAACGGTAGATTGACTATCAAGAATTTATGAAAAAACGATGACTGTGGCTTGGCTGCTATAGAATCGATGGCCAAGAAGATAATTTGGCGATAATAGAAAACAAAAAATTGAAAAAGTTAAAATTTTTTTTCTTTGTTTGTACCTTTTTTTTATCTATTTTATACATAATTTTTTTTACCTTATTTTAACATTACCTTTTTTTATTCTACTGGGAATCGAACCGGGCACCTATCGTTTCGTAGTCCTACGTCCTACACCTACCTAAGCTATCTGAGATTACTTGTACTGAACAAAATAGCGGCGGACTTATGTACATGGAACCGACACAGCCTTTAAAATGAAACAACTTTAAAACAACATAACATATTCACATCAATATTTCAGTTTTCAACAGATCATTAAAGTCAATACTATTAAATTAAATATAAAAATATTTGCTTTTAAAATTATTTATTGATGAATTCCCATTTTGTTTTTATATTGTTTCACTTGAAGTTTAAGTGATGAGATTTTTATGAGTGTATTCAATCAATAACGACATACAATACGGCTTTTTGCAGTAAAAACCCCTCGGACAAAATCGGCCTGCTGTTCTATCGTCTATTGTCGAAATTTTCTATAACTATACATATCTTGGTTTATTTCGATTGAATTTTGAGCATAAAATCGTTACTTCATCGCGTACCTAACCACACGCATTAGTTTAGGTTGGCCTGCACTGTCGGTAAACCTAACTATTGAATCACGATCGAAAAGCCTAGAAAAACACACCTGCCTTATGTCAGGTTCAGGTTTTGGGACAGGTAAAGTTTCTTTCCTTTTTTCGGGGAGCCGATCACGGACGTAGCTAGCATCCCATCTCCCAACCCAAACGAACGGGGAACGGGTACCTTCTTTCACGCGGTAAATATACCGTCTCTACGCCAGAGCTTCCAAATTGACAAGTTTCAATACAGTTGACTTGGGCTTTAAGCTGGCGGTTGGCAGCTTATGTGTACAAACATATCTGATGTGCGAATATCAGTCATTATGTCTATACGCATATCCCACTAATTGAAAATTCCTGAAAGAGGTAGATTGTCAAGTCGACTGCTTTTCGGTAATTTTTGACATTGACAGCTTCTATTGAAGTCACCGCCCATACCGAATTTTTTATTTCAAGTACAGGCATACCTGTGTACAATAATCTTGTATGTACACACATTAAGTTGTGTTTGCTCGAAGCGGTACCTTTGACATTATAGGCAAAAAGAAAAACATAGTAGGCGCCAATTATTCCTAATGCAAGTGCACTGTGCAAATACTTGCCGTTAAGGATACAAATAAACAGAACACAAAAAGAATAGGTACTTTAGTATAAGCATTGTGGTCATGTATATCAATGATATACAGGGTGGGCAAAAAGTCCCTTTCCTATTTATATATGTAATAACTTTTAAATGAAATGTTTAAAACTAAAAAAAAAATTATCGCAAAATTAGATTTAATTTATGTATGTATTTTATTTACATTAGGTGTGGAAAATTATATCCGGTAAGTGTGCACCATTAGAATTCACGCAAGCTTGGGCTCTTTTGTGACCGGTGTGATCGGTAAAGTCTGTGGTTTGTTGACGTAGACCTTCTCTTTGAGGTAGCCCCATAAAAACTCGAGAAGTGTGAAATAGAAAAAGTATGAAGCCGTCAGATCAGGCGATCGCGGTGGCCATTTTATGTTACCATTTTTCGAGATGACACGATTTGGAAAGTGATGTTGCAACAGGTTCATTGTCTCACCTAAATAAAATACATAAATTAAATCTAATTTTGCGATTATTATTTTTTTGTTTTAATCATTTAATTTAAAAGTTATTACATATGTAAATAGGAAAGGGACTTTTTGTCCACCCTGTACATTAGGGAACATTTATTGTCTTTCATTGCGGCTATTTTCACACTCATCCATAGGTATACGTATTTTGCATACGTATTTTTTTATTATTCATTAAATTCAATTTTATAGCAAAATCAACTTATTCTTTTAAACGCTAATCAATTCTTTAGTAACACTAACAATATTGTATGTACATATGTATACGCATACACAAATAGATATTATTTACTCAAATATAAGTCTCTCCTGTAACGCGCACTTTTCACAAAAATGGTAATCAAAAGATATTATCAAATCAAATAGTAATGTTTAATTTGTCATCATCGTCAAGAATCGATTTGGTTGTTTTATCAGTCGCTAAAAATGTAACAACACAGTTTGTTTATTTACAAAATCTATTCATTTTTATATCTTCTATTTTTCGCACCCGTCGGCCGAGTAGGCGAAATGGCGACGTAAAAAATTGTTGTGGTTTTGCTTTGTGTGTGGAGGAGGTTTGTGGCGTGGTAGCATACCATCTTCCGATAAGTTGACTTCAATTCGATGTGCTGAATTGCATGATTTCGGCTTTTGTTGACTTGGTACGTAGTATGTCTATATTCTGTGGATTTTATTTCATTGTTTCCCCGAGTCAAGTAGAGTATGAGAATATCAGATATTGATATGTAGATAGATTCAAGTGGCGAGATAATGGCACTCAACCCTAATTGGCTTGAATGGGTACGGGTTTTGATTTCTTAATATTGGATGTGCATACAAATTCGATTGATTTTTAGTGAAAATTCCTTCATTTTCATATATTTTACATTCGTACGCAGGAACATGACCTTATCTATCTACAAGAAAATAAATATGTTTGTACGTCAACAATATGCCAGACTCGCGAAACTACAAATTTAGCGTGATATAATGTGATTTTTAACGTTCATATTGGAATCAACAATCAAATAAAAGTTAATGCATATGCATAGCATACACGACCGCTGAGCTACTACGGAGCGCTGTGTAAGGATTGAGCAGTTCAAAGAACATTTCAGTGATTTGAGAGTTCCTTAGCCGCTTAGAGGTCGACAGATTTGTATATTTCCGTACCTTTATGTTTGAGCACAAAGACCACCACCTCTGTGGATTTCGGATAAAACATATGTAATTAGATAATCAAACATTTTAAAAGCAGTACCGTCAATTCAAAACTTTGGTATGGGAAGGTGCGCTGCCGTGTGCCAACTGAATAATGAAAAACCCTGGATCTATAACTTGAAAATCCAACAACAACTTAATAGGTAATCAGCTCAGATATCTACTTGTCCAGAGAGAGCGAGAGGTCAAAGAAAACTGCGATGTCATAAAAGATGCGTACGCGTACGCAGAAACCGTCCTAGGATCAAATCTGGATCACCGGAAGCAACCGCAGATGCACGACCTTCCATGTCGGTGGACGTAATTCTTGTCAACACACGGTGACAGACAACGATAGAAGGCTATTTATCTTAGAAAAAGAACAAATGAGGCCAGGAAAAGAACATTTCTCTGAAGTTCTCATATTAGGGAGTTATATTCCGGAGAAGTTCCCTCTCTTGTGACTATTTGGCCAATCACAAAAACGTTTGTATACGGTCTAAAGCTCCAACAAGTTCTGGCTTGATTGTTTCTACAATTATTGCATTAAACAAAGGTTAATTCGCTGGATTTCATGGTACATATTTATACTGAACTTTATCAAGTATAAATTCTGGTGATTGGTGATTTCTGCGCCTTCTAGTTAATAAAGCGAGAACATCTCTGAGAAGCTTATTGCTATTACAAAGGCAACATATAATGGGGCGAAAGGACACCCTAAAGATAGGGTGAGGACTTTGTAATACAAAGCAGTGTTCGAAAAGGGTCCATCCTATCTCCAATCCCTTTTCTATGATTGTGAACTGCATGCATCACTTTCGAAATTACCACTATTGTGGATCTACTACATTTTATATCCAAAAATTTTACTATTAGGCCAGTCAATTACCGATTTTAGGTCGCAAAAAATTGCTCGGGTCTGGTTTTTTGGGATATTGTTAGGATAGATACCAGAACTGTACCACTAAGTTTGCAACTTCGAAAAACCTGTGCTAACCCCGTGACCCTCAAAAAACCTCAAAATTTTCGGACTTTTTTCATATTTTTGTCTGTAATTTCTAAAAGATGCTTCCTACAAGTAAGTTGTCGACTGCACTTTTAAAGCTAAGAAAATCTTCTTTAATTTGTAACTCCAGCTTTGTAGGTGCAAAGGATCCCAAGATACAGCACTTTAAAAAATATGATTTTTTTGTAAAAATGTCCGAAATTGTATTTTAGGAGGTTTGTATGACAGCCATATGACGTAATGTTCCGATTCCATCCATTCCTAGATATGTTTTGAGGCTTTACTAGGAACACATTTGGGTGAGGTTTGGTTAAGATTGGTTCATAAAGAAAAAAGTTTTTCTAAGAAGAACCTGATTATCAGGGGTTGGTTTGTATGACAGCCCTATGACCTAGTGTTCCGATTTCATCCGTTTCTAGATATGTTTTGAAGCTTTACTAAAAAACACATTTGGGGGAAGGGTGGTTAAGATTGGTCCATAAAGAAAAAAGTTTTTCTTAGAAGAACCTAATTTCTAGAGGTTGGTTTGTATGACAGCCCTATAACGTAGTATTCCGATTTCATCCGTTCCTAGATATTTTTTTAGGCTTAACCAGCAAACATAATTGGGTGCAGTTTGGTTAATATTGGTACATAAAGAAAAAAGTTTTTCTTAGAAGAACCTAATTTTCAGGGGCAGCCCTATGACCCCATGGTCTGATTCCATTCGTTCCGACATATATACAGCTAAGGAACTGGTTTATAACTTCATGTCAGATGACTTTCTCTGTAAAATGCGCATTTAAGCCGATATTCAGCTCGGAACATGACTGAAATTACAATTTCGAACTTTTTTTCAAAAAACAATGTTTAAAGAGCTGTATCTTGGGATCTTTTCCGCCTACAAAGCTGGGGTTACACTCAAATTAATGAAGATTTTCTTAGCTTTAACAGTGCAGTAGACAACTTACTTGTAGGAAGCACCTTTTAGAAATTACAAACAAAAATATGAAAAAAGTCCGAAAATTTTGAGGTTTTTTGAGGGTCATGGGGTCAGCACAGGTTTTTCGAAGTTGCAAACTTGGTGGTACACTTCTGATATCTATCCTAACAATATCCCAAAAAATCAGAGCCGAGCAATTTTTTGCGACCTAACGCCTTATTTTTCGGTTTATTGACTGGCCTATATCTACCATCGAATGAACTTTTAAAAGTTATGACATACAGTAGTCTTGCGATAACATGAAGAAATAGAGTCAAAGCTAGTTCAAGTTCACGAGTGGTACATGTTACTGGAGAGGTTTTTGGTCACATTTTTTTCATGTACTACACAGATACGTATATAACAAATATCGTATAAGAAACGGTAGTTTATCCAAAATCCATGATTCATTAAGTCAGGGATTCCCAACCTTTTTCATGTCGTGCCCCCCATGGAGGCAACCCCTTCATTAATGCCCCCATATTTTTTCTTATTTCAATTTTTTAAGAATAAAAAGATAATAAAGTACATAAAATATTTCAAATCGAGAAAAACGTAAATTAAAAAAAAAATATTCAAGAGACGTTTTTGTTATCTGATTTTTTCATTGTGTTACTATACCAATGTTACTGAGATGATTGAGATTGAGTTGTCAGCAGATACCTTCTGATCAGGCGCGCACAGAGGGTGGGGCAAAAGGGGCAATTTGCCCCGGGCCCCGCGTTGGAGAGGGCCCCGCAGGGACAGTGGTCTCGTAGTACGCATACGTCTGCAAAATTATTACACGAATTGATGTTAGATAAATTTTATTTAAATCTCTATTTATTTTGTTTTGCGTTATTCAAAGCATTTCTAGGACCTTATAGGATTTCCCTTCACCTACTTTTTTTCAATTAAAATTGCTAAATCTAAAATTGGCACTGATCTTGATATCTTTTAGATGTTGAGATCAACAGCACACTCTGCCGAAATTTATCTAATTAATCGGTATTCTCTTAAAATCTGAGTGTCCTCGAACTATGTGTGTTTTATAGAGAAAGTGTTAACCAAGAAACTGGAAACGATGGATCCCCTTTAAATGACTATTTCTTATTTAGTTTCCATAAACTTATATTTATTCAAGTCTCTCTCTGATTGTTGTTAACTCATTGTAGTCTTATTTGTAACTATGCTCTCGAACTAGCAGAATTTCTCAACGTTTTCTACTGGTTTGGTTTTAGACTTTTGTTCTCCTATGGATCAGTGCACACTCGGTCTTAGTAACGTTTATGAAGAGACAAGAATTTCGATTTTTGCAATGCCATCAGCAGTGACGGAACAACTTGACTCTGGGCCCTCTCGCCAACTCTTTGAGTGGGCCCCTTACACTGAGAAAAAAAGTAGAGTGAAATCAATCGAAAACACTCTTGAAGGTCGATCCACACTTTTCAGTTATCAGTCACAGTCACTTTCCATACAAGTTAATTGATTGACTGACAATCTGTCAATTTGTATGAGAAATTACTGTGACTGCGACTGATGACTAAAAAGTGTGGATCGATCTTAAACCAAGTATTTTGAAACATGATTTTGACGTTACAGTTTTATTACTAAAATCAAGAACATCGTACTTAAAATAACTTTGCTAAGAGCTACTTTGACTCTTTGCATTCTTACATTGAGAATAGCGTTCTTGTTGTAACGTTTATTAAATTAATGATTTCATCAATTTTTTTTTTTTTATAAAAATGCTCACGCAGCGCATCATTGACCGCCTACAATGAGATTCGATCCCGCGAACCTATGATTCGAAGACGAGCGCCCTATCTATCTACCCTAATGCCGCTCTCTCAGGTGCTCTCTCAGGTACCAGCATCCTGTAGTTGGAACAACATTTATAGAGTTTCCAGAGTTCTTTTTCTCAAAGGGGCCACTTTTATTTATATGCCCCGGGCCCCGTAAATCCTCTGTGCGCGCCTGCTTCTGATGCCAAAGTTGAAGCTTCATCATGAAACCTCGAATATACACTCAGAAAAATTCCAATGGGAAATCCCATTAAACTAATCATTTTGTCCCATTATTTTTAGTCAATAGGAAAAATCAGATTACTTTAAAAATATAGAAACCATTACTATAACTCGATAAATATCCGTTTGTTTGTTGTTTAATAGTTGACGCATTTTAAAATAAACACATGGTCTAGTTATTTTCTAATAGGGTATATCTTATTGAATTAATAGGATCAATCCTAATAAAAAAAATCGTTTCACTCGTAATCTTATCGAACTATATTTTTTATATGTCCCATATTATTATACCTTCCACGCTACGTCATTGTGGATTTTTTTAAGAATCACGATATTTGTCCAGGCCGACTATTGATCATCCGATTTGCTAGTACTCTTTAAAACTTACCAAGTCACGGGTAGGCAACCGAACGATCTCGGCTACGGAGCATGATGATGCAAAATACATATGCTTGCAATTCAAGTAAAAGGCCTATCGCATTAATGCAACAGGACGTCATATAAAACAAATGGGATCCATCCTATTATTAGTTAATCATATCAGATCTTGTAAATTTAATGAGACAAGCTGATTGAAATATAATCTGATGTCCCATTGGATTTACGAGACACAGTCCATTCCATACAAAATATCTCAATAGGATTCTTCCAGTTATATTAATCATTGCATCTGTTTACTTTAGTGAAGAAATCTGGTAAATTGCCGTCCAATTAAAATAATGGTACAAAAACTTTTAAATTTACGGGGCCCATTTTTCTGAGTGTAGTCATAGTTTCTTATAACATTCCCGTTTTCACCTTGGAGTTTTATATTGAGATCATTCAAGGCATCGAAAACGTCTGTCAAATAGGCCAATCTATACTGGAATTGTTTTTCCGTGAATATTTGTAAAAAATCATCCCTTGTTTTGAATTCAAATTCAAGAAAAATGATGACTTCCTGTCTTAGTTCATACAGACGAGCCAACATGTTGCCCTTCTTCTTCTTTTAGCGGTGCAGAAAGGTGTGCAACCGCTGTGCATCTATGTGGATTCGAGTTATGGTTCGTCGATGCTTTCGTCCGTTATGTCAAGGGACAAAAACATAGCTGCTGCGATAGGGTTTTCCCACAGTGAGATAGGGGTTAAGTCAGTGGGCGCAGCTGGGCATTGAAACAAGTGACCCACATCGTGTGGAGCGCCAGCGCAGTTTGGACAGATGTTTTGAATGTCCGGGTTAATGCGAGAAAGGTACGAATTGAGGCGTGAACAAAAGCCCGACCGAAGTTGAGCTAATGTCACTCTGGTGGCTCTCGGGAGCCTAATCTCCTCAGGCGAAATGGGTGGAGGGCGCACTGAGAGGACTCTGTTCGCACCTAATCTCGCAATAGACCGACTCACTTCTGCAGTGTGAATCTCAGCGATGGCAGCTCGGTATGCATCATCGTCGTAAGGGTCCCTCTTGTATCCCTGGACCTCTCTCTCTAGGTCTCGCAAATCACGCCTGACATGTCGTGGTGGAGGAATTCGGTCCATGAGACTGTTGTTGGGATGATTCTCACGGTAGCAACCAACAAGATATTGTTTGGACAGTAGGAGATTGTGGTCACGTATTGGCATCAATTTTGTCTCTTGATGTAAGTGATCCTGGGCAGACATCAAGAGGCAACCTGTGGCTGTGCGTAGAGCAGCATTTTGGCAGACCTGAATTTTGGTCCAGTTTGTATCACATAAACTATGTGACCAAACTGGGGCTGCATAATCGGCAACTGCTCGACCCACCGCTTTGTATGTGACTAGCATGGTTTCTTTATCCTTGCCCCAGGTGCTACCAGCTAGTGCTTTTAGGATTTTATTCCTACTGCGCATCTTTTCACAAACGGATGCTGCGTGATGAGCTGACGTCATCATGTTCTCTAAATGGAGCCCGAGAATTTTAGGATTTGCAACAGTAGGAATTGGATTGTTGCCAATACGTACATCAACCTCCCACCGACAATCCACCGACCAGGTGGTAAGAAATGTCGCAGAAGATTTAGACGCGGAGATGGTGAGGTTTCGGCTTTGGAAGAAAGCCTGTAATCGTCCGAGATAGCGATTAATTTGGAGGCGCATTTCATCCTTATCCTCCCCGGTGGCGAGTACGGTGCAATCGTCTGCGTAGGAAATCACCTCGATTCCTTCCGGTGGTGTAGGAAGGCCGGACATGTAGATGTTGAACAGAGTGGGGGAGAGTACCCCACCCTGTGGAACACCTAATTTGATTTTCCTAAGCTTAGAACGTTTGCCACGAAACTCAGTGAAGGAATGCCGACCAGCTAGATAGTTTGCAATCCAACGGATCTCTTGAGCAGGGATATGCATATTCAGTAAGTTAGCGAGAAGCATCGAGTGATTGACATTGTCAAAAGCACTCGTTAGGTCAATTGCCACAAGAATCGTTCTGTGGCAAGGACGACTGTGGTTTAGCCCATTACGGATGCGTGTAGTGATCGCATCGAGGGCTGTGGTGGTACTATGCATTTTCCTGAAGCCGTGCTGGTGAGGTTCTAGCTTAGCATGCTTAACAAGAGTGGGGTGAATAAGGGCCTCTAGCGTCTTTGCGACAGGTGAAAGTATTGTTATGGGTCGGTAGGATTCACCGAGACCAGCGCTTTTACCCGGTTTGAGACAGGGGACAATCCGTCCTGTTTTCCAGATTTCAGGGATGGCAAGCGTGGACATCGACAAGTTAAAGGCTGCCGTGAGATACTCAATGGCTGGAAGGTCGAGATGTTTCAACATGGCCATCGAAATGCCATCGGGTCCGAGGGCCTTTGAATTTTTAGCATTCTCAATGACTTTTTTAACCTGGTCCGCAGTATACGATGGTATAGTGTCAACATTTCTACTGCGAATCCGTCTTCTAATTTTACGCTTTAAGCCATCGGACTTGGGATGTTCAATAAATTGCTTATTGAACAGGCTTGCGCACTGAAGGGGTTCGCTGGTGCTCTTATGGCCAAATTTGATGGCATTATTGCCCTTTCCTTTCCTAGGATTGGATAGGGCGCGGACAGTAGACCATAGTTTACTGACACCTTCATTGAGGTTGCAGTCATTTAGGTGCTCGTTCCATTTCGCCTTCCGATAGTCTTTTACTTGTCGGTTGATTTCGGAGTTAAGCTCCTGAATTCTGGGATCACCTGGGTGAGCGCGTCTGATGTCATCTCGTTCATCGGCTAATCTGGCGGCACTGGTAGGGAAATTAGGTCGAACTTTCGGGATACGTCCAGCAGGAATAAAACGTGCCGCTGCTTTGGCAATGACGTTCCTAATATTTCTTTCGGCCTTATGAACGTTAGTTGGTGTGGGTAGCTCGGTGAACTTCGCCGACGAGTATGCTTTGAAACCCTCCCAATCGGCTTTCTTGTGATTGACAAACGTTCGCTTCTCAGACTTAGTCAGGTTTGCTGGTTTGTCAACTCTTATTATGATTGGGAGGTGATCGGACGAGAGAGCAGTGTGCGTCTCCCATCGAGTAGCACTGATTAGGCTGGGACTTACAATAGTTAAGTCAGGAGAGCTACTGCAAGTGCCTGTGACTCGAGTCGGCGAGTCTTCATTGAGTGGACAGAAATCTGAGGCGTCTAGAGATTCGGCAATAGCTATACCCCTGGCATCGTTGTTGAGGTCAGAATGCCAGAGCTCATGGTGCGCGTTAAAGTCACCAAGAATGATCCTGTGCTCTCCAGATAGGAGAGGACCAATATCGAAACGATAGCCAGAAGGGCAACTAGAGTGTGGTGGAACATATACATTAAAAATTTCGATATTAGTACTCCCTGATGAAACTGAGATGGCTTGCATTTCCGCCGTACCGTCGACATCTACATCTAATACACAGTAATGTACGGACTTGTGTATTAGGAAGGCAAGTCCACCTCCAGGGTGAGAATCATTCCTGGCGGCTGGTCTATCTTTGCGCAGTATAACGTAATTGCCATGGACGCTAAGAGACGAGTTCGAATGGAGCAAAGTCTCCTGGATAGCAGAAATCAGAATTCTGTTTACACTCATGAAGTGAGTGATCTCGGTGATTTTTTGGTGAATGCCGTTGCAGTTAAACTGCAATAAGGACAGTGGAGTGAAAACCGCTGGAGGAGGAGCAGGGGTTAAACTAGGCCTAGCATTCCTGATCATATTGTTTGGGGGTGCTGGGGGCTGAGGAGGAGGTGGAGGGCTAGGAGCAGCCCTTGGTCGCCCTGTATTTATGCATCCCGGTGCAACATATGCTGTGGAGTGCTGACCAACCCTTCTCAGGCCAGAACACCTGAGATGTACCCATTCCAAGCAACAATTACACTGTACTGACCTGGCATTCGTACCAATTCGTTGGCCGCAAACACTACAAAACCATACCTCTGGGCCTGGATTTGTTTCAATGCCGGCGCGAATTAATAAAATTGAGAGCAGCCGCGCCGAGATGTAATGCTCCCAATATGACGAAAAAACACATAACTCGAATCCACACATATACACAGACAAACACAACCTTCCTGCATCGAACCTTCAGGGCTCTTGCCAGGGAGGTATATTGGAAACTTTTGGCCGCTTCCATGTAGAAAACGGGTGTAATCCGCCCCGTAGAGGCAGTTTCCGTAGGACCACAACATGTTGCCCTTCGATAGCCAACGCACTTCTGTATGAAAAAGGAGAACTCTATGCGTCGAATCAAGGTCATCGCAGAGAAGCTTGAACAGTCGACTATTCAACGCGCTACTTTTTATATCATTTACAATTCGAAATGTAAAATCTAAAGTCTCGCGTAATTTTGGAGGTAGCGTTCGTGACGCTAATGCTTGCCTGTGAATGACACAATGGGTGCTTACAATTGCGGGATTTTTTTCCTTAAGTTTTTGTGCTAAACCCGATCTCACACCAATCATTGCAGGAGCTCCATCTGTAGAAATCCCAATTAACTTTCCCCAGTCCAAACATTTTTCTTCAATAAACTGCGATATTGAATTAAAAATGTCTTGAGACGTAGTTCCTGTTGCCAGAGACTCGGAAAACAATATTTCCTCTTCGATCTTGTCACCCCATATATACCGCATATACACTATTAAAACGGCACAGTTAGCGACGTCTGTAGACTCATCGCAGCTTATTGAAAAAAATCGTGACGATTTAACTTTATTTAAAATTTGCGATTGTATGTCGGCGGCAATTTCATCAATTCTACGCTTAACCGTGTTATTTGACACTGATGTTGTCTTAATTTTTTGCTCCAATTCATCACCACACGAAGCATTATTTGTGTTGCTTTTAGTAAGCATGGCTTTATTAACTCTTCGCCGATAGTATGAGGTTTTTTCTGTTTCGCTATGAGAAAAGCGATTTCATAGGAGGCTTTCAAATTTTGCGAAACTTTTTTATGAATACTCCCTGCTTGATCCAGTTTCATCCGCTTTAGTACGTCCGCTTTCGCTGAGAAGTACTCTCTCGGCTTTGACACTAAACTAGGGTGTTGTTGTTTCAAATGTCTCTCAAGACGATTGGGTCGCATACTGTCGTTACTTAAAACTTTCAAACAGATAACACATTGAGGCAATTGCATCCCGTCTTTTTCAATAAATGCAAAACCGAATTTTATATGTAATCTTCACTAAATTTTCGTTTTGTCGACGCCATTTTTCAAAAACACAAACACTGCAGAAAAAGAAAACTCTTATTTTCCGATAATAATTGATTAGCGAAAATTCGCACGCGCATTAGATTTTCCGACAGCAAGTTTTACTTGCAACCGACGACTGAAAGGAATGCAATGCGGAACGGTCGCTCGGTTCCCTGATTCAATGTCAAGCGGTTGGTAGTCGTGATGTATTGCTCCCTATTTTCCACAGAAAAAACTACAAGGTATGGAATTGATATGCTGCGAGAAACAATTAGCTTTTTTAAAGCTACGTACTAATTTGAGGATAACGATAATGTTTATAAAATAAAAAAAGTGTAATAAACAGGCATAAGAGTCTAGCAAATTACTTAAAAAATGATTGTTAGAAGTATTTTTATATTACACACACACATGTACATTTATTTATGGTGTAAAATTGATTTTTTTATTCTTAGCGATGCGCCCCCCTTGCGTTAGCTCCCATTGGTTGGGAAGTCCTGCATCAAGTCAAGTTTCTTTCGTGGCTTCATCTGTGCATGTGATTTGTTTTTACATAGTACAAGTTTTCGATGTTCAAGTTAACGTGAGTCTACTGTATTCACTAAATTTTTCAAATATTTACACAACTAACTAAGTTTTATGAGTTCAAGAATCAATCTCGAAGGAACTCTGTAAAGCGGTCGTTGTTTTCAATCTGACACGTTTATTTATTATAGAAAAAAATTTACTGTATTTAGGTACTCCCCCTCACTAGTTACACATTTTCTCCACCTCTCCGGAAGATTTTTGATGCCGGTATTGAGAAATTCCTTGGGCAACTCATGTGTGCAAAAACTCCTCTACCTCATCGTCGTTGTCGGTGTTTAATTTTTGACCTGGTCCGGACTTGAGGGATATTGTATCGAGCTATGCATTAAATTTCCTACTTTGTATTGTAGTTTACAATTTTGTTCGAATTTACATTTCAATATAAAACCAGTTGCCTACGCGGTTATCTACATATATGTACATGTAAATTGCCTGAATTTATCCGACGTACACAGAATGTGATGCAATTCCAGTAAAACTATCGACACGAGACAAGATATGCACTTTTTATCATCAAGCATGGTAAGCATGCAATTTGCAATAAACTTTATCTCTATTGCAAATAAAAGACACCACCAGTTGCCTTGTTGCCGTTCTATGTGTGTTCTAAAACGACGTCATGTGCGCGTAATCAGCTGGAAATATCGAGCCCCATATATTACTCAAAGTGAATCACACTTTTATTATCGACGCTTTGCATGACCTAATTTCCATTTTGTATACATATACATAGTACAAAAAAAAAAAGTGCAAACGATATTAGAAAATTCGTGAGATAAAGCCCATGAATATCGATAAATTTGGTATTACGTATAAATAAAAGTATAAGCGTTGCTAGCGTGACAAGCACGCAATGTGTTTAGACTTTAAGAGTTTCATATGTTCGAGATTCATATACATAATACAAAGAAATGTTATGTGAGATTCTGAAATACTGCTGAAATTTAACTAGTTTCCTTGACGTTGAAAGCCTTACTATTGTTATTTTAAACTTATCTCTCCCTACTTGGTAGCCGTGACGTGTACTCTTGACGGGCCTAGGGTATTCTCCCGCAGACAATTGTTACAATTAGACTGTTTGAAATAGATGCAACTCTCTAGGATCTATAGGTATACAAATCTAACAAAACACCATTGCAACCGCAAGAGTCGATACGCAACCAACGAAAAGTCCTACACACAAACAAACAATAAAACATTCTTATGTTCGTTCTGCCTAGTATGAGATAACTTTGATCGAGGCCGTCATAAATCAAATATGTACGAGCAATTCTTTGAAATGACAACAGCCTCTCTGATATCAGAGCAGAAAATGTTAAGAATGTGTAATTTTAAATCGAAAAGCAATAGCCTCGAAAAGTAGATGTTATGTGTGTACCGGAAAGTGACTATTTATCATGTTTTCGAGGGTCAAACGTCATTGCCTATCCTTAGGCCTGTTCCAAAAACCGGGATCCCGGTACAAAACCGGTGTTCACTTGGTACCGGACCCGATATTCTAAAGTACCTACCGATATCCCGGTTTTTTGGTACCGAGTTAAAAAAAACCGACCGACGAGTCGGTTTTTTGGTACCGAGTTAACCCTCATCCAGCGGGATAGGTACAGGTGTACCTTTTTCGTTTTTAAAACACCGTAACATTTTTGCTATGGGTCCGATCGGTCTGAAATTTTCTGACATCTCTACGATTTTAGTTTGAAATATGTATTCCAAATTTCAGAAATGTGTGACCACCCATCCCCAAGTTAGGGAGCAAAATTAATCTTACACCCTTTAACGACGGCAAAGGTACATTTGTACCTTCATATATTTTGTATGAAAGAAAATTTACAAAAGACGGAAATAAAATATTTTTGGTGAATGCTCATGCTTAGAGAGACTTATTATAGCATCAATAAGTTGAGAATCGAGTGATGTACAGAAGTATTCGATTTACGATTTTTATTTGTAATGATCAAGGTCCTTGGAGATATCGATTTTTAGGGACTAGGCTAACTCATACAGCGGTTTTCGGTTATTTGGCATCAATCTGAAGACTTTTACTGGCATACCAAACTTTTTGAAGTATGTAATGGCTTTGGGCAACCAATACAATGTATTACGCCTTCTTTCCCCCCATAACATCTAGTCAAAATTAGGTTTGTAACAAATGCTAAAATTTTGGATGCCAAAATTTTGGATTTTAGCAGTTGATTTTTCTATACCACAAATTCCCATAATTTGTATTCCATCACCTAATATTTATGATTTATGTAATTCGGGACGTCCACCCGAGTTCCTTTTGAAGTTTCAGCCTCCAACCAAATTTCTAAATGGATGTTTGGGTGGTACATAAACTTGATTGAATTGTACGTCGGTGCCATATATAGATACCGATAACTGCTATAGAATATGCCACATGTCTTCGGTTTCTTGTTTAAATTTTTCAATCGATCCTTGGATTTAATTACATATACGAGAAAATATATAACAATTAACCAACAAAAATCACAATTAAAATTTTAGATATTTTTCTACTAGAGGAATTGGCCGGAGTTTAGATTTACAAAGATTAAAGACTGAAAATTATACTAGCCGATTCTACTTGCTTGTTGCTTGACAGGACCTTTCTTTCGTATAATAACACATTTACTCATTTCTCCAATATATTTATTGCTTCAAATATTGTTGTTTTATGGAAAATAACGAAAATGTGATAATTACTGACGTTTTTTTCGTTAGCGATAACGGGTTCTAGTAACAAAACAATAATAATGGGGGTAGGGGGTAAATTTTAACCAAAGACTCCACAATTCGCAAATCAAACATACCAAATTCTTCTAAAATCATTAATGACTTAATTTGAACCGTTTTCTAGTTTTCATTTGTAAATCAATTTTAAATTTCGTCAGATTAAAATTCCAAGCAACCCATTTTTTCAATTTTCTTTTTAAAATTTTGCCTATTTTCTAAATTTACCCACTCCAAAAATTAAATCCACATTAACCCAACTTCTTAAAACATTCACTTCGACAAAAACAGTTACTAATTTGTGACTAGTCAACATAATATAACGGTTTTACGGTCAAAATTCATGCAAATAGTGAAGATTTTCATACAAAATGTACTAAGGTACAGGTGTACCTTTGCCGCCGGCAAGCGTTGTAAAAATCTGCCGCTGGATGAGGGTTAAAAAGAACGATTCATTTCAACCATGAGCCGGTTTTTTTTCAGGTTTTTTGGTACCGGTTTTTAACCCGGTACTCCAAAAAACCGGCTTATGGTTAAAAAAAACCGTCGGTACAGAAAAAAAACCTGAGTCCCGGTACTGAAAAAACCGGCTTATGGTTAAAAAAAAAACCGTCGGTACTGAAAAAAAAACCTGCGTCAGGCAAACCGCTTGTGGTACCGGGTATTGAAAAAAAACCGAAACCCGGTACTGAAATCCCGGTACCGAACAGGCTTACCTATCCCCTATCCTATACATATGAGTATGAACGTCCATCAGGCAACGCAATGAGAATATGTAGTTTCAAGTGTCCTAGGATCGAGAAATTAAATATACCAAGTAAGATTTGATTTAATCAATTTTAAATTTTGTAAATTGTTTTTTTTTTTTTTGTATACAGGGTGTTCGGAAACTGCCGCATAAACGCACCGGATTGTGATTCCTCATGTGATTTCCAGCAAAAAAGTTGTACGGAACATACCCCCTTAGCTTAACCCTTTAGCTGCCACAGGCATTTGAAGATTTTTGAAAAAATAATGTTCTTGCACGACTAAAACTTCAATATCTCAAAAGCTAGAATAGCAAAATAAGATGATTATTACAGCCAATAAATCACAAAAATTTGACTTTAAAGTTCTATAAAAACCAAACCTCTTATCCGATTTGAGTGCCGTTAGTTTTATTTTTTAGGCCAATTTCTTGACTGTAATAATCATCTTATTTTGCTCTGTCGTGGATTTTTATTCGGAAAGAATTAGAATTACTTGTTTGAAATTAAAAATCCACTTAGCCGATTTTTAATCAAAAAAATTTAATCTAGTTAATTTTTTTTAACGTAAAAAAAGTTAAGTTTCAAAATAAAAATTATAAAAATATACATCATTTCTCTAAAAATAAATAATCCTCAATTGTATAAAATAAATATATTTATGTATATAAAAACTCAAATATTAAAAGTTTTAATATTTAAACATAAATAACATAAACAATTTAATCAAAAATTTATGTAGAAGAATATTACATAAATATGTAATAACCGCTACAGCTCTTCTAGCTAGCTTTTGAGATACTGAAGTTTTAGTCGTACAAGAAAATGATTTTTTCAAAAATCTTCAAATGCCTGTGGCAGCTTAAGGGTTAAGTTAAGGGAGTATGTTCCGTACAACTTTTTTTGCTGGAAATCACATGAGGAATCACAATCGGACACCCTGTATTACACACATTATTAACTGGTTATATTAGGTTTTTTTTTGCTGTGTAAGTTTGTCACACAGTAATTTTTAATGAATAAATCTATTTAATTACTCAATGAAAAATGAAAGTATGCAAGAAATCAATGTCGTTCTAATGGCAACGTATTATGTATTGTGTAGAGTACGAAACAAGTATACACAATAGTTTGATCATGTAAAGGGTGTTTCAGTTGATCGAATTAATAAACTCTTTTTATTTCTTTAAATCAAAATGAGGCAAAGCTTACTGCATAAGAATTAGATGATATTAGATCTTCAATACAGCCCAGAGTAGTTTAACCCTTGCGAAATCGTCTTCAATTTTCACAATGATTTTAAGTAGATGCGCGACGCGCCGCTATAAATGAACGTATGTAAATCGTAAAGCTTTCTGTCCATCTTCAGCAACACAATTCTCAACTTTGAATAAAGTTTTGGGTAACCACAATTGATTAGTATAGAATAAAATTAATAAATTTGTGTAAATGACATAGATCGCCAAGTAAGCTGATTCTGACAAAAGTGGGACACCCTACATTTGGCTTAAATGAATTTGACATTGTGTACTTACTTACCAGTATTCGTTATACACATAAATACAAATGTCCAGCAAAATTGCCACAAATATGTATAGATATTGAATTAAAGCAATAATCGCCTGTCATGTTACTTTTACCATATATGACGAAGCAGAAAATATTTTTATTAAAATTTAAATGACCCAATTCCAAAAGACATGGTGAGTAGACAGTATTAACTATTTGTACATAGTTAGCTATTCTGACTGATTTGGCATTTGACACTTTAATCAATAAATTCACCTCAGGACAGGGCTGGTCAACAAAATTTTTGAAATCATCACGTTTTCGATTTCAGAATAATGATAGATCAAACATTTTGTTCTTACTCCCTTCCGAAATATTGAAATTTCTTAGGCCACTACCGAACCTCTAACGATCAGCAATCCTGTCAATTTACAAAACTACACGATTTTTAACACTACTACGTAGTAGATCGCAACTTTTAGAAAGCATCAAAATACCTCGGATTGGCTCAAATCGACAAGCACAAGCTTATGAGGAGCATAGATCTCACAAGTGGTCAATCGAATTCATATAGGAATAATGAAAAATAATAATAAGGAAGCAAATGGTATTCCGTTATGAAATCTTGAGAAAGTGTGCAATCTTTTAAAATTACTTTCCCCAAAGTCCTGGTGCGTTTTTTTGTCAGTACTTGAGCTTAGATCACATAGAAATTGCAGTTAATTTAGCATTTTCTTGCATTACAGTGCAAAAAGAAAATCTGAAAAACCCATGGTGACCCACAGAGCTATATGGGATTTAGTAAGAACTGTTGTTTTTAATTTTTTTTTTTAATAAGAAAAATAAAGTAGAAAACTGGAAGATTTGTTTATATAAGCTTGCACTTTCATATTTTCTCGGACTCAAAGCTTTTAAAAATGTTTAACTGATTCACTTGAAATCAAAGCTAACTCGTTATAACTTTTTTGATTTTCAATAATAAAAATAATAAACAACTGGCGCCACAGTCCAGCATTGGACTGATGTCGCAGATGTGTTATTGACATGCATTTTTCAAAATTCTAACTGCTTTTTAGTAGAGATGGTGAGACCAACAGCACGCTTTCCTGGGGTATTTATCCCCATATTGTTGAACATCTGAGTGGGATTATAGTCCGTCACATGAGTCGTGAGTTCGAAGAACACCATTCATAAACTGAATCCAATCACGGTGGGACTCGAACCCATGACTCTGTGCTTCCAAGGCTGTTCAAATATAGTTTTAAGATACGTGCGAGTATTTTAGGGTCGAATTGTTGTAATCAAAGGACTCGGTAGGTGCATAGATAGAAGATAGTAGCTGCGTATTTTTCTCCTGTGCAGGTTTTGGGTAACAAAAATGATCGCAAAAAGAACTCGGGTAAGACCAACTATTCTCTCAAAATAAGAGCTGTTTGTCTCACTCTCGTCTATAGTTATTTTTGAGATTAGGGTAATATGTTTTTGAAAAAGTAAACCTCGCGAAGCCTTTAACTGTTTCTAATCCTTTAACAGATGCAGGTACTCTTTACTTTCGTAACTTTTCTATCGTATGAAGTGTCCGCAAAAGAAAATTAAAGACTCGCTTTTACCAAACCTTACGTAAATGTACCTATTCCTATCGCAGTTTCAAAACATACGTAAGAAAAGCCGAAATCAGGCGAAGGGCTCGTAGCTCCCTTTAGCTATAGCCACCTCGAAAGTACGATCTCATAGAAAATATTTGTTTTTTAGCCCGTGCCATATAGTGACAAATAAACAGAATAGAATGGATATACAGGCTTACATTTTTGCTCTTGCGTGACGTCATCGATCTTCCCGTGGTGCGATCTTCACCAAATTTGGTATACATAGTCCTTTGATAGCCCTGACAAATAATCATAAATCATGTTGTGTAAAGTGGCAGTGAAATTCCAAGAAATAAAGTGAAAATAAAAAATGAAATAGTAAAAAGTGAGGTTAAGTTGCCACGACGACAGCGTGTCGCACCCAAACGTACCCGACTTTGTGACGTCTCGACTTACATTAAACCTATTTGGTGTAAGTTTTTCTTGACATCGCAGTCCTTCGTTCCAGGGACATATAGATGACATTAAGGGAGGCGCTCATTTTGAAAACTGTTTAAATGGCCATGGGTGCCTAACGGTCGAGATATATTTTAACTTTATGGGTACAGACGGTCAGGGCCTATCACCATCGGGGCTCTGGAGCATAAATATAATGATATTTGCGCTGGCCGACGCCAGATTCCGCTTTTTTCACATTTTTTTTTGTTTCGACGTGTGTATGTTAGTTTACCTAGGCACATGATACTCTAATTATATGTACTGAACCAGGGGCTGTGAGCGGCAAAGACCCCGCCCAATTTTTCGAGCCGTGAGCTTGCTTGCTGTTGCTTAGGAAGCCGCTGCTTGACTATTGCCTGTACGGCCTATAGGCTTCGTTCCCCAGTGGCACTTGGTGCCGATCCAATTCTTTACAGATTTTCTTAAGGGAGTCCCCAAAGATATTTGGAAGTATTTTGAATTCTATTCGGGCGTTGCTTAGGTTCAAAAACGAGGTTCAATGATCAAGATGTGTGTCGACCGAAAGGGTATACATACTGAGAATAGCGCAAATTCAGAGCAAATTTCGTCCTTCGGAAGCCGCAGCTTAACTTTTAAACTACATATTAGGAAACTTTGGAAATTTTACTTTTTAGCATCATCGGTAGCCTTTGCCTGAAACCAAATTTTTACCAAATTTAGAGTAATATTTCTCTAGTATTACGACAAGCGAAGCAAGATACTGTTGGATTTACAATTATATAAACCTAGTAGTTCACCTTCTACGCTTACTATTGACTTATATTCAGAATTAATTAAAATATGTCATTCGTTGTAAAATATTAATATCGTTAACATCAATTCGGTTATTATAAAATATATTGTTATCTACGTTTAACCGTGTGTATTCTTCACTGCATTTACCTGATCTAATAGGTTATGGGCCCAGATAAATGCTTAGCACGGTTAATAAATAATAATATAAAAATAAAAATATAAAACGTATCCGCGAACGCGTAAAGTCGAGTTAGAAAATCATCGTGTTTGAACGGTATAGAGTGTGGTCGAGTCACTAGCCAAAATATGGCGTACGCGACGATGGCAACGAAACTCGAATTACTTTCTCGCGATAATTACGACACATGGTGTATTCAAGCCGTGGCTTTACTCGTTAAAAACGATGCATGGGGCTTTACTCGTTAAAAACGATGCATGGGGATATGTCTCCGGTGAGATAACCATGCCCGTCGTGACAGGCGGAGAAGCGGAGCAAGCAGAATTAAAAACCTGGAGAGCGAACGATCGGAAGGCGAAAGCCGACCTAATCTTAACGATTAATCCCTCGGAACCGGAACTCGCGCAAATTCGGGGCTGCACTACTTCTCGCGATGTATGGATCAAACTTGAATCCGTTTACGATCAAACTTGAATCCGTTTACGCCTCGAAAGGTCCTGCACGTAAAGCAACCCTCCTCAAACGTCTCACACAGCAGAAAATGCAAGACGACGACGATATCAAGACACATCTCGCTCAATTTTTCGACACCGTCGATAAACTGAAAGCCATGGAAATTGACATTAATGGCGACCTTTTGACCATAATGTTACTATACAGCTTGCCAAGCAGTTTCGAAAATTTCCGTTGTGCCATTGAATCTCGCGACAATTTGCCCGACGTGGATGCCCTCAAAATAAAAATCATAGAGGAGCACAATGCGCGGAATCAAAAGTCGAGTAATGAGAACAGCGCAGCCATGTTTGCGAGGAATCATAAACTGCCCAGTAAGTTCCATCAAAAAGGTGGAAATTGTGTTAGTGATTCGAAGAACAGTTGTTTTGCTAATGACAATAAACCAAAATCTAAATCGGACACAAAAGCTCGGTATAAGTGCGGTTATTGTCGTAAAAGTGGGCATAAAGAAAATGAGTGTTGGCATAAAAAAAATATGCAAGTCAATAAAGACAAATTAAACGAGGCGAATTGTTGTTATTTCGCAGAAAACGCGCGTAATTCAGAAGGATCGAACATCCTTTGGTGTTTAGATTCGGGGTGTACTTCACACTTATGCTCCGATGAAAGTGCGTTTGTGAATATAAGTAATAAAAACAGTGCATTAAAACTTGCGAACAATTCGGAAACTCGTGTAATCGGAAAAGGTGACGTAAATATCGCGATCGCAAATAATTCGGACGGTATAGTGACATTGAAAAATACATTATATGTGCCAGATTTACGTTCTAATCTCGTGTCAATCGCAAAAATTGTGGATCGGGGCCACGAAGTGATTTTCGAGAAAACGCGTGCCGTCGTGAAGAATCAATTAGGCAAAACGATGTTAATTGCCGAACGCATTGGTGACTTATTTTTCCTCCGCGAACGCGAACAACGCGCGAATGTTATCAACGAAGATATGAGACCCAAGACCGAAGTTGAAATTTGGCATACTCGCTTGGGGCATCTCAACACCCGCGATCTGTCAGTACTCGCCAAGGATGGGAATGTGAATGGCCTGAAGATTAATACAGCGATAAACGAAATTAAATGTGAGTCATGTATTGCCGGAAAAATGTCAAGAACTCCTTTTGGTTTACGCGAAAATTACTCGACCGAACTTCTCGAGCTGGTGCATACGGACATATGCGGACCGATGCGTACGCAATCATCGGGAGGCGCACGCTATTTCGTTACTTTTATAGACGATTATAGCAGACTATGCATCGTATATTTTCTGAAACACAAAAGTGAAGCCATTCAGAAATTCAAAGACTATAAAAATCTTGTCGAAAATCAACTTGAATGTAAAATTAAAGCGATTCAGTCCGATAACGGAGGAGAATTTGTCAATAAAGAAATGACAGATTTTCTAAAAGCTTCAGGCATTCAACAGCGTTTAACAGCACCCCACACGCCGCAACAAAATGGTATAGCTGAGCGGAAAAATCGCACTTTGGTCGAAACCGCGCGTTGTATGCAAATCGACGCGAGTTTACCCCCATCACTTTGGGCAGAGGCGATCGCAACGGCAAATTATACGAGAAATCGGTGCCCTACAAAGGCGTTACCAGACGGGATAACCCCAATTGAAAGATGGACCGGGAAAAAGCCGAATCTCTCACATCTTCGCTCATTCGGCGAAAAAGTGTTCGTACTCGACAAGTTCCCGGGAAGAGGGAAGTTTGAACCAAAGGGGATTCCCGGATTCTTTGTTGGATATGACGATAATTCCAAAGCATATCGCATTTGGATACCCGAGGATCGAAAGATTAGAATATCTCGAGATGTTAGATTCTTGAATGAATTTGAATCAAGGTCATCCAAAGATCGTAACGAACATTCGGAACAGAAACCAGAAAAACACACCACCAGGGAGATAATATTGGACGCCAGCATCATCCATCCTATTCAAGAATCTCAACCTGAATATGTGGAGATCGACAACGAGGCTGAGGTTGCAAGACCGAAGAGGCTCGCTGGCAGACCAAAATTAATAAGAACTGGCAAGAGAGGTCGCCCAAGGAAGCAATATAATGAGCAAGTCGATGACGAAGTCTCAAGTGACGCAGACGCAAGAAACGAAGTGGAACAACAAGAACCCCTCCAGTTTCCAGTCAATGAAGTCCTTGAAAACACTGCTGAAGAAGATTGCACAGTGATGACCGCCATTGAAGTTTCTCTTGACGACGCCCTAAAGAGTGAAGAAAAAGAAGAGTGGCTTAAAGCAATCTGCACCGAAACAAAGTGCTTGGTGGCAAATGGTACCTGGGAGATAGTCGAACGACCAGACAATCACCATGTCATTTCATGTCGTACCGTCCTGTGCAACAAATTCAATCCGGATGGGAGTTTGGATCGACGTAAGGCCCGAATTGTTGCTCGCGGATTTTCCCAACTGCCCGGTATTGACTTTACCAATACTTTTGCCCCAGTGGCGCGCCTGGATTCATTTCGACTGTTAATGGCACTGTCTGCTAAATATGGACTTCAAGTGACACAGCTGGATATCACTACAGCGTATCTTAATGGAGAAATGGATACTCTTGTATATATGGAACAGCCGACTCTACTGGAAGATGCCTTGAAGAGGATTGTCGAATTCGAAAAGGATGAAGTTTTGGTCGCCAAATCCAAACGCATGATCCAAGAACTGAGCTCTGGAGATAAAGTATGTAAACTTCGCAAGGCACTTTACGGCCTGCGTCAAGCTGGAAGACAATGGCACACAAAACTCAGTGGCACTCTCAGATCACTCGAATTGTCACCAACGACGTCTGACCCATGTGTTTATGTGGATCATTATTCAAGGGGAAGCACGTTTGTACTTATATACGTCGATGACATCGTAATCGCGTCTAACAATCCGAAGCGAGTCGACGAAATAAAACGTAAGCTCTCGTCCGAATACCAGGTGAAAGACCTTGGTAATATTAAATACTGTCTTGGAATCGAAGTCGAACAGAAAGAAAATCAGATTTCTATTTGTCAAAGTGGATACATCAGAGAAGTTCTCCGAAAATTCAAGATGTCGGACTGCAAAGGTGTTAAATCTCCGGTAGCTCTCGGCACGAAACTCGAACGAGCTACAAACGCTGAAGGAAACAAAACATGTTATCCGTATCGTGAGCTCATCGGAGCACTGATGTACATCGCCATCGGAACACGCCCTGACATTACTCATGCAGTGACTATGCTAAGCCAATTCAACAATTACAATGGCGAAGCTCACTGGCAATCCGCTAAGAGGATACTAAGATATCTCCATGGTACAATTAATCGGAAGTTAGTGTACACGAAAGACGATAAAGGCATCCATGGATATGCTGACGCGGACTGGGGAAGTTGTAGCATCGATAGGAAGTCTTATTCGGGATACAATTTTTCATTATCCGGAGCTGCAATATCTTGGACCTCGCGCAAGCAGCGAATTGTGGCATTATCATCTACTGAGGCCGAATATGTAAGCCTCTCCGAGGCCATTCGAGAAGCCATTCATTTGTCAAGCTTTGTACAAGAGCTTGGGCTTGACACATTAACCAAGATCACGATTTTCAACGATAATCAATCCGCTGGAAGATTGGTCGAGAATCCCGTTTTTCACTCTCGAACCAAACACATTGACATCAAACATCATTTCATTCGACAAGCGATCAAGACTTATCCTATCAGTATAAAGTTCCTGCCTACCGAAGAAATGACAGCTGATGTTCTTACTAAACCATTATCTGGAATAAAGTTAGACAATTGTGTTCACGGTTTGGGACTCAAGGACTCTTAAATGTTGGTTCATACAATTGAGGGGAAGTGTTGGATTTACAATTATATAAACCTAGTAGTTCACCTTCTACGCTTACTATTGACTTATATTCAGAATTAATTAAAATATGTCATTCGTTGTAAAATATTAATATCGTTAACATCAATTCGGTTATTATAAAATATATTGTTATCTACGTTTAACCGTGTGTATTCTTCACTGCATTTACCTGATCTAATAGATACAGCCGAATCCTTCGATTATTTAATTCAGGACTAAATGTCCTTATTCACCCTGAAAGTAGTGCATAGTCAATATGGGTATCAAAAGACAGGGTTCTCCATAATGCTAATGGAGGCATTTTGATTTTTTTTGGAGCGATCCTTATATGCAAAAATATATGCATTTTTTGCAAATAGTCATTATATGGACAAGATGGATTTCATTTGAAAGAGGATGCTCAGGAGAATGCGTTTGATAAGTTTGTGAATTATTTTCGTAGTTTAGAAGCAGCAAGATATTGAATAATCCCAGAGAGAATCATGGAAATTGCGAATATTTAATACCAACTAACTGTAACTATTGTTTAATACCCTCTCTATAAAATTTAGGGAAGTGCTTTACTGGGGACCGATTATTTATAATAGTAAGAAGAAAATTTCCTTCTCTTCCTTATGTTAAACATTATTAGAGCTCGGAGTTTGCTAAGAATAGTTATCTGTACAAGTTTAATGAATCCAAGTCGGTAGGAGAATTTTCAATATCAAAGTGTTTAACACCTTGCGTGCCATGTGTCACCGGTGAACATAATAAACTCGATTCTTCACAGGCCAATGTGTCACCGGTGAACACCCTGCAATTATTCCTCCAAGGCCAAGCAATTTTTTTCAGGTTTTCGGCGGATTTTAATGGATTATTTTTTAGGGTGTTTACTGATGATATAATGGCGTAGTTTCAACTCAAATTCAACGTGTGTTCACCGGTGACACATTGGCCTGTGGAGGATTGCCTGTTTTTTATCCTTAAAACTGAAATCATTTGTCTTTCTACTTAAAATATGAAGTAAAACCCATTAAAAACATCACAAAAGAAGCAAATTAACTATGTATTAAATTATTCAACATTATATCGTGTACCGGTGACACAAATTGAATTTTCTTTTCTTCCAAACGATTTTAGATATTGTTGACTTTAATCAATTAAGCAGTAATCATAAATGGCATAGAAAACCTCAATCTATAGTTCTATTACGAACAAAGAACTTTAGAGTGCTTCTACAGTGCAAATCGAAGTAAGAACGACAAAATTAAGTTTTTCAACTTTACTCCTAATTTAATGAAGTTTATGAACCCTTCTTCGAATGAGACATAGAGCGTTATTACAATACAATATTACAAATCTTATTCAGTTATTCAAAAACTAAAAATAATATTATTTTTGAGTAAAACTAAGGGGCTTCGCCCCCTGCTCGCTTTGGAATATTCACATATACTGCATGAATGTAGGTTGTTCTGTTCCGAAATGCAGTTCAGAGCAAAGTGCAGTTGGCTTCCGAACATGATAGTTATTTGCCAGGGATTCATTAGAATTCGCGTTCGCAATTTTATGGACGAGAACATCTCGAATTGAGATTCATTTGGGAAAATTATCATACTTGAAAAATTCCGGAAATCCTGGAATTTGTGCGGAATTTCAACATACAAACTACATCCCAAGTGCCTGATTTTTAACCCTATACTTATTATGCTCTATTGGTGTATGAGTTAAATTAAAATCACATCACAAACTAGTTTTTGTCTTTTTAGCCACCTTTCTGCCGAAGTTAATTTAAGTCTGACAATTTTGGATCGCGATGTTGTTTTGGGTGACGTATTTATGACCGGTACGATAATTTTCTTTTTATCATCTATTCAATATTGGGGGGAAATTAATTGAGAAATAGTGGCTACTTGTCGATCAATCATATTTTCGCGTTTTCGCTTCTACTCTTAATTTTGTTAATGCTCTGTAAGTACATTTTCTAAAGTTCGCACGGATAATCCCGAAACCGCTATAGTGATTTAGACTCACTGCATATTTAAAAAAAAATATTCTGCAATTAACTTTCGTTATAGAATTATCTAAAAGTTTCTGAAATTTTTCTTTTGAGGCCCACTCAAACCTGAAGGGAGTGTTATTTAGCCCGGGCCAGGCTGTGAGTTTGGAACCCCTCATGTAAACTAAATAACTCGCTATGATTTTAAATCAGAAATTTGAGGATCGAAATTTGAAAAAGATTTGCAAAACGAATCAACTATTTTTGGAAGCAAATAAAAATAATTTTAATTAGCTAGTGTTACGGTTTGCAAATCTATTTAATTAATTGAATTAATTAATCCTGGAGTCTGGCTGGTGTAGTGGTTAGTACACGCACCTTCGGTGCACAGGGTCATGGGTTCGAGACTCACCGTGAACGAATTCAGTTTATGCTGTTTTTCGAACTCACGACCCATGTGACGGACTATGATCTCACTCAGATATTAAACGAGTACCAATTTATGGGGATAAAATTGGAACTTAAATGTCACTTACACATCTGCGGCCTTAGTCCAATGTTGGATTGTCGCACCTGTTTTTTATTTAATCCTGGAGTTACCCCAAACTCGGCAATTTTGTAGCAGATTGCAATCCTATTTTCTACTCACTCGTAAGAAAACTGTTTTCAAGTACTCACCATAATATTTCGTTAGATCCTTTAATTTAGATACCATAATATAAAACACATGCATTTTTTCTGCGTCCACTAAAGTGTCTTTTCGAAAATATTGTTTACAAATGTTATATAAGTCGATACTTTGTAAACATCAAATCTATACTAATCTTAGTCCAGACAAGTAATAATCGTTCTCAAAGATAACACATGTTTCAATAACGTATTATTACTTAAGTGCTTCGACCACCAACTAACCAATAAACACATATCATTCAAATAGTCTTAGAAACAGATCACTTCACTTTATAAATAGATAAAACTGAAGAAAATATTGATAACAGAAGATTTCAATAAATTGATAGAAAACACTATGAGTTCACAAATAAATAATTGTTACCGACACTCTCACAAATCAACCTTCTTCTACAACCGTGTATCAACGATTGACACCACTTTCTTCAGAATAATTTCGCACGAAATATTTAATAAAAAAAACCGCGTGTACCCACACATTATTCCGCAAGTACGAATGCACAAAAAAATACCACGACGCGACGGTCGAATTGAACAATTTATTATTCCGTTGAAAACAATTCTTATTTGATTTACATTTTTCGGTTAAGGACACCGAAATGACAAATTAGTTGTACGGTGTTGGTAATTAAACAAAACCTTGATACAGTGCCCCCCATCTTTATCAGATCGTTTAGTGTTAACACTTTATATGTCCACACCACACCCTCAACCACAACAACCGCTACAATGGTAATGATTAAATTTATAATGTACAAATTTTATATGTATACAAAATACGAGTCACAAAAAAAAAATATTCATTTAAATATACAATACAAAATAGTACTACATAAAGTAAGGCTAATCAATGTCACTGTAGTATTATTAAGAAAAATGATATAATTAAAATAGATGAGAGCTGATACGTTGTCTACAACACTCTACTTCATTATAATTATGCACAACAATGTTCCTAGACATTCCGGCGAATTGTCTGAATAGATAACAGCTGATATTGTAACATTGAAATTTGTTTATTTGAAACGCCTTTGCAAATTATGAGGGTAATTAAAAATAAGCGATTTTGCGTAGCTTACAGCCGCTTTATAAAAAAATAAAAGAGAATGTGCAAAACGTATGCAATGATAATATCAAATAAACAAGAGATAAAATATCCAAAAGAAATATTGTTGTGCTTTCTTTATTACGGGGGCGAAATTTTGTATGCGTGTAGTGTAGAATAGGCGTCCAGTAGTTAGATTGCATTTAGAGAATTCAGGTGGATCTTCGAAGATAAGAAATCGATAACACACAGAGACACGAGTAATAGCATATGCGCATTCATTGTCCAGCCAGATCATGGAACGCAATTTAAAATGTCTCTTTATGACTATGTATTCAATGATATAGTTGTATTCATTCAGTAAAAGATTTTTAACATTCCATGAGAAGCTCTTAACCATTTTCACGGCAGTACAAAAGGAGACTCGTGTGAAATGACGACACATATTTTAATGAGCCTTTTATCCTCTTGCGGAGAAATGATTTGCGTAGTGTGCACATAAAAGGATCATTTTCTACGTCTATTTGTTTTGCCATCAGAGATGTACATATTTACGTCTTTAACCATCTTCTTTGTAGTTTAACATACCTTGCCATATCAACTAACGTAATTTTCAAGAAGAGCGGTACCCAAACAAATTTACGTCCAATATTTATACCCTTCACTCGTAGAGTAAAGGGTATATTAACTTTGTCATGAAGTTTGTAACGCATTGAAGGAAGCATCTCCGACCATATAAAATATGTATATACAGTGTAACCCCTATAATTACAACCTTCGATAATTGCAATACTCGATATTTGCACCTATAAAGTTATTCTCATTGAAGACTCTAAATATGCAACGCTAATTGCAATTTTAGAGTCGATATATTTGCAAAGAAAATATTTCCCATTGTAGACTCTAAATTTGCAACGACTGTTGCGATTTTAGAGTCATTCTTTAATTTTAAGGTGTTCATGGTCTTTACCCGAAATTAGAAAACGGTGTTTAAAAGAAACAAGTTTGCCTAGCGGCACCTATTAGTTTTATTTTGGCTTCCTAACGGTGTTGTTTTTACCAAAAAGTGTATGCTAAAACTCAAGTTCCTTTTGCTGAAACAAAGCGGAAATTGCAAAGGAACTGGAAAGAGGCCATCATTGGCAACGTTGGAAATATGAGGTGGATAAATCGACAATTAGTCGAATTAGGAAAAGCGAGGCTGAAATATGTGGCGACAGCGGAGGTTGTCTCTGATAAGAGAAAAACCACGCGCCAATCCGAATTCCTAAAAATGGAGGCAGCAACGATCAAAAAACATACCGATGTTAGCTGAATTATTGTTAAAAGAAAAAGCCAAACATCTACACAGCAAAATTTAGGAACCTTCCACCGGACTTAATGCATGCAATTGTTGGTTATTTAAATTTAAAAAACGGCATGGAATTCGGCTGTTGAAGATTTCTGGAGAAAAACTGTCCAATAATGTTTCAGCCGTCGAACCGTTCAGTGAGAAATTACACTTGTGAGATCCACAATGCGTATGATTCTGGCTTGTTATGGAACTTATTCCCAGATAAGACTCTTTTCCATTTTCGTGAATCTTCTGCAGCCGGGCGAAAAGTTAGCAAGGAGAGAATAGCTTTCCTGGCATGTACGAATGCGACCGGGACGCATAAAGTGAAGCTACTGGTGATCGGAAAGGCCAAGAAGCCTAGGGCATTTAAAAACAACCAAAATCTTCCTGCGGTTTATAAAGGGCATTTCTTGTTCATTGATTTTTTTTTGGCTCAAGTACGTAAATACCTAAGCCAACAAGGACTCCTCCAAAAGGGCTATTTTTGTTGTTGTTTTCTGTACAAAAAAAAAACGACTCGAAAATTGCAAAATTTCGGAAATTGCAACTACCCTGTGCATTAATTAGTTGCAATTATCGAGGTTATACTGTATATGATCAGCATGACGAGCTGAGTCGATTGGGCGATGTCCGTCTGTCTGTCTGTCCGTCTGTCCGTCTGTTGCTACGCGTTTTACTCGGCCAGTTTAAAAGCTATCGAGCTGAAATTTTGCACACATGCTTCTTTTTATTGCAGGCAGTTTGTATGTTTGAATCGCTCAAATCGGACCATGGGGTCATGGGGCTGCCATACAAACCTAACCCCCCTAATTTGGTTTTTCTAAGAAAAACTTTTTCATGTGTGCACCAATTTCAACCAAATTTCAAACGAATGTGTTTTTATTGATAACGCAAAACATATGTAAGAATGGATCAAATCGGATCATGGGGTCATGGGGCTGCCATACACACCTAACACCCCAAATTAGGTTCTTCTAAGAAAAACTTTTTCATTTGTGCACCAATTTTAACCAAATTTCACACAAATGTGTTTCTATTGATGCCACAAAACATATGTAAGAATGGATGGAATCGGACTGTGGGGTCATGGGGCTGTCATACAAAGCCAACCGCCCAAATTGAGTTCTTCTACGAACAACTTTTTTATTTCTGCACCACTTTCAACCAAAACTCGTAAAAGTGCATTTCGATTGATGCCATAAGACATCTGTAAAAATGAATGGAATCGGACTATGGGGAATGGGGTCATGGGGCTACCATACAAACCCAACCCCCCATTCTGGATCTTCTAAGAAACATGTTTTTTACACCAATTTCAAAAAATCTTAATGCGTCTTTATCAAAACAAAAAAAAAAGTAAAAAAAATGGTATCGTACTATGGGGCCATGCTCCCGCATCCCCCCAATAAAGTTGTCACTTTTTTTTTTTCCCACTTATTCCAACCAAACCTCACACAAATATTGTTTCATCGACGCCACAGAATTTGTCAATATCAAATATCATGCGAAAACAGAAGGAAAAGAATGGGGAAGGATTAAACACAAGTCATAGGTTTACCCCAAAAACTTTTAGCCCGAGGAGAGTGAAGGGTATTCAAATTTCGGCTGCGCCCGAAATTAGCCTCGGTCTCGTTTTTGTATGTTTCAAGAGAGCTTTTATTCGTGGGAAAAAAGAATTTTAAGATTCACAGTTACACACAACTCCAACTCTTTGGATAGTTTTTCTTGAATCATACTATATAGTCTAAGAAAATTGGACCAAAATATGGCCATCGAACGGCAAAAATCCTACATCGGAAATTTGATTATGGTTGGGGATGGTCCCCAGATGATGGCATAAAAAGACAACTTTGTTCTACAGTTTATGAAATGAGTAGTACGTAGAACAAACTCTTGATGGGTCACTTTGTATGGGAGATACCCTTAGTTTTTATCCGAATGAGCTGATTTTTGGTGAGTGGGGTGACTATGACCTCGAATCGCAACAAACCAAAATATAGCACTCTGTTCCAATTTTGGGGGAGTTATGGACATGTCATTTTGATAAATTGAAATGGGGGGATAATGGGGGTTCTTGACCGGAGCAACTCAATGTTTACCTTAAAATTATCTTGAACTTATTGTGAATACTTATACAAAAGTTTACGGCTGAACTTGCATTCTTTCAAAAGTTATGGAGCTTTTAAAAAAGGTCTTAAATGAAAATATTCTAATTTGTTTTCTAGTCTTAAGCCCCGGATAGAGTTCGAGCGGAATGAAAATGAAACGGTAATGAACCGGCATAAAAACCGTGGTGAATTTAAAATTTTAGCTTCGACAGTTGCTACAAAGGCGTTTTAGGTCCTAAATCATCTTAAAAATAATTAAAAAAAATAATTTCCCCCTTGTCTGAATGCATTTTCAACGTGAAAATGAGTCGACTCTCTCCGTTGGGCGTGGGGAAGTTTGCAAACGTCAAACCGATTCACTGTCCACGACGAGTTCATCGTGGAAATCGGGGAATCGAAAAATAACACATAAAATGGCAGAGACACATTGTGAAACCATTTTCGGTTTTTAGTTTATGGAATTCCCCAGCATATATCACATATTCCACGACAGTATGTATGCAATTTCATTGAGAAAATCGCAGCGGACAAAAATTTCATTTTCATTCCGCCCGAGGTCTATTCAGGCCTTAACGCCGAAATATTCAATTAAACTGTAATGTGTTATATATCATTGCAAAGGTAATTTTATGTAGTTTTTTTTGTCCTCAGACCATTTTTTCGCAAAAAAAAACGGAAAAATTCCCCCCTTTCCCCCTTTTTTAAAGGTTGCGGACCTCCAATCGGTTGGGACTTTTAATGCCATAATTTGGGAACCCTCCCCAACCATAATCAAAAAAAACTTCTAATGTAGGATTTTTGCCGACCAAATATGCCATTTTTCTTAGACTAATATACAAATATGTATGTACTTGATTTGAAATGTAAATCGTTCGTCGCCCATAGCTATGCAATTTAATGCATTTCCAATGTTTCCGAGGCAATCATTTATTAGAATGTAGATTAAAAATGAAGCCAACATATTTTATTTTTGTGTACATTTACCTATAATTACAAAATGAAATGTACTTACGAATTAAGCGTATATAGATAGAGCTATCCGTGGTTTCCATTGTAGCCACATCAGGAGCCTGAAAAATATTTAAAACAAAACTAATTAAATTTTGTTATATTTGTATTGTATTAATTGTTTGAATATTATTCAAATTATACATTTTATCTTATATTATTGTTTCCAATTAAACAAAGATGGGTTTTAGGTATGGTTTAGGCTTTTCATGAGTGAAGGGGTCCGCGGTCAAAATAAGTTTGAGAATGACTGGTTTAGGGTTTTTTAGATTTTTTTTTAAAAACCCTTATGAAATCGTTTTTATCCGTCCGTCTGTCTGTTCACTAAATAACTCGCGAACGGTTCAACCAATCGTCATGAAATTTGGTAGGAATGTGTAGAATGATAACAGCCTTTGGCAAGAATACCTTAGAAGACTTTTTTAATTTTTATCAAAGATGGGTACTCAAATCAAAGAACTCATCGAGTACATTTTATATCAATTACTTTTTTCCAGTTTCGAGTAACGGTAACGGAGTTATGGGTGTTTGAAGTTAAGCTTACGTTATCACCTCCATTTTTCTAAACCGTTATATGTACCGATTTGAAACTCTACACGTTAAATACTAAGACTGTTAATATTTGCTTAGAAAAAGTAAATAACAGTCTTCTTTTTCCTTGCCTTGTTCTTTATACCGCTCCATGGCTTCGCGTTGCTCGACTCGCGGTGTAGGCACATCGCCCGTTTTGGCGATAATATCCCAGCATATTTCTACAGGCAGCTCTATCTTGGATCGTGTCATCGCCGAGACCTTCCATTGATATCGCTTCCTTTGCGGGGTTCTCAGGCGGACGCCGTCGAACATGGCAATACCAATCCATTTGTCGGTCTTCGAGCTTTTCGGTGATTGGTTGGTCTATGGACAAGCTGCCACGGATGTAGCTACTCTTGATGTGGTCCCTTTTCGTTACACCAACTGACATGCGTAACATTTTCATTTCAGTCGCTGTCATTTCTTTCGCGTGACCTTCATACACGGTCCAGCATTCTGATCCATACAAGATGGCGGGACGTACAACCGTTTTGTACAACTTGCCCTTCAGCTTCAGTGGCATTTTCTTATCGCAGAAAACTCCAGAGTTTTCTCGCCACGTCATCCACCCAATTTTTGTGCTATGTTTGATGTCATCATCGCATGTTTCTCCGTTGGTCACCATCGAGCCAAGGTACTTGAACTTGGTACAAGACTTAAGCTGCTCTCACTTGATGTTCATATCTGGTATCGGTGCATCTGGGTCTGAGAATGGGCAGCATAAAAACTCAGTCTTTGTTATACATACCCTCAGCCCATGCTCCTCCAGAATGTCAACCCATTTTGTGAATCTCATCGACTGTAGATCGACCTTCAACAAAGCCGCATTGATTGTCATTCAACCGCACAATCTTTCTCAATCGGTTGCAGACAACTCGCTCGTAGATCTTCAGTGTATGAGGTGTTAACTTTATAGCCCTATAGTTGTTGAGTTTGCGTGAGTCTCCCTTGTTCTTATAGAAAGGAAGAAGAAACCTTTCCCTGAAAGCATCAGACATCGGTTGCCCACCTTTGATTTTGTTGAAGAGAACTGTGAGCCAACTAAGCTCGACATTTTCCATTTTCAACCAAAATTCCGCGGGGATTTTGTCCGGTCCGACTGCCTTTCCGCGTTTCATCTGATGCATTCCCTCCATCACGTCTTCCTCTGAGATATCTTCAATATTTGTGGTATTCGGCTCAACATCTTGAAAAGCTGCTGGAGGAAATTCTTCATTTAGAAGTTCGTCAAAATACTCTCGCATCCTGCTACAAATTGCCGTATCGTCAATCAGCAACATTCTTTGCGAGTCCTCCACGTACTTTGGCGCCTCTATTTCCCGAGCGTTCCTTCTCCTTTGGGCTGCGACCCTTAATATCCTGGCGTGGTGCTTAGGTCTCTCGCGCAAAGACGGTCCTTCGGTCGCAGTCTGAGTCTCTAATTCTTGGTAGAATTTCTCAGCTGCCTTCGCCTTTGCTTGAGCTACCAAGCGCTTTACTTTCTTCCGGCATTGCATATAATTTTCGCGAAGTTAAACCCGTTCTGCTTCACTGCTTGACTCACATTTCGTCCATGCCTTAAATGCGTTCGATTTGGCTTCCACTGCTTCCTTAGTTTCGGTGTTCCACCACCATGTTTCTTTCTTCGTGTGGAGTGGACCTTTCCAAACTCCATGTGCCTTTTTCGCCTAACCTACTGACATTTCAGCGAAATTTTTCCACATTTGTGTTGGACTGTGCTCGGTGCAGTTGGTGTTGTTTTGAAACCACTCCGTCATTTTATCAATGAATGGAGTTCAAAGTTGTCGTTTGTGAGATTGTGCCACTTGATTTTTTCGACAGGCTTAGGAGTTCTTCTATTTCTTGCTCCTTCTACTTTCAAAATAAATTCTGACATGAGCAAACGATGTTGGCTAACGAGAGATTCACCCAAGATCACCTTGCAGTCTTTTACCCACCTTCTCATAAAATCGAAGCAGAGGTGGTAATCGATCTGCGTTTCGTGTTTCCTATCTCCGTGTCCACTATTGTAGGTGATCAGGTGTCTCTCGTTTTTCACAAACCATGTATTTAGGATGACCAAACCGTGCGATATGCACATGGTCAGAATAGGTTCACCTTCGTCATTTCTGACCGTTGAAGGACTACCCTTTCCACCATGGCAATCCTCGTAATCATAATTTGATTCACCCACATGGCCATTTAGATCACCTCCCAAGAACACCAATTCGGTATCTGGAATGGTCTGAATCAGGGTGTCAACGTCGTTCCAAAAGGCCTCGTTTTCTTCTGGTGGCAGTCCCACTTGAGGAGCGTAGGAACTTGTTATGTTCCACACCCTTCCGCAGATAACCAATTTGATGCTGATTAAGCGATCACTTCTCTTCGCGATACTTATTATGCTGCCAAGTAAAGACGACGCCAGAATAATACCAACTCCGTTTCTTTGATTCGTAACTCCATAGTAGTACAATTTGTACTTCTTGGAATTAGTAAGAAACCGGGCTCTGTCGATATGGGTATTTCGCCACTTCGTCTCCTGCACGCACATAATGTCTATCCCCCTCCGCTTCATGATATCCTCAATCTCCTCGCTCTTCGACGTCATGGAACCTACATTCCAGCTTGCAATCCTCAGCTTCTCCACAGTGTAGACAGAATCACATTAGCGCTTTCTTACTTTTCCAAACTCTTTCCAAAATTTGCGGCCAAAAATTAAATCCTTTTTGTGAATTTAATTATGACCTGAAGGTACAAGAAGATTACCTTCTTTATAAATTTTGTTAATTTTGGTTAATTTTAAAGGATTCAGTCCTGGTAGAAGATGTAACACAAGTAAGTATTAAAATATGAAAATATCGTTTATAATTTTTTATGTAGTTTCCTTACTCAAAACATAACATACCAAAAAATATAAAAAAATGCTGTAAGGATGATCTTTACGAGTTTTGTGACATATCAGCCAAAGATGGGAGCAGATTGTGTGCTGCATCACTCAACCTATTTTCTGCTTTTGCTCCTATCGTGAACGAATTACTGATGAGTTTTAATTATTGTAAAAAAAATGACTAACAAACAAGTTAACTTGTTTGTTAGTCATTTTTTTTTTTATGATTATTTTAAGTTAGGATCTATATGAAATTATGTCTCATTGTTAACACATAATATCCTCCAAATAATGGAATTATTGGAACGGTTGCTATTAGGATTTTTTTTAAATTTTTTTTTCGAACTCGGGTAAAGGAATTGCTTTGCCGTTTCTGCCAGTTTTGAATAGTTATGCTTTTACCTAGAGCAGTTTTGATTTCAATTTGGGATTTTTTTATGGGATTTTAGCTAGAAAATTAGGTGAAAGTTAATTTTTTGACGACATTTTGAAAAAGTTTGCTAATATCAAGTTCGTTTTGGAATTACATTTCAATTGTTCCATTTTTTTCATAAAGATTTCAAGCTTGATGTACATAGATTAATTAAAATACAAGTGACATTTTAATAATCTTAATGAATTATTCATCTATTATTATCTAATTTTTAGACACGGTAACATGCAAATGTTATCTTCTATCAACAGTAAAAGAATTCTACGTGAATCCTGGCATCAAAATTTGATCAAAAATTTTTTCAAAGTAAAGAAATTCCATAATCAACCATTTTCCCGCTCTATTGTTGTTGTCGTGCTCTGTGGCCGTGATCGTTCGGTCGCCACTCTGTGAAATAGACACTCATAGAGAAACGAGTTTCCAAACTCGGCATGACTCGTCGCGAGTTTATTATTCAGAAGAAGATGATAAGAAATATTCTTATCGTAGAATAATAAACTAAAAAAAAAAAAAATGCGACTAGGAAATGGTATGGCTGACAAACGTATCACACTCCGAATTCAGTTGTCTTTGTAACGTTGATGACTACAAACGGTACACCATGCTCCACTAGGAGTTACGGTAATGAAGAGAGAGATTGTTTACAATATTTAAAAAAATGTGTTTACGTGTTTTCATCTGTAAAATGCTTAAGAAGATATGCGTTAAAAGCTGAGAATCATCACTATGGGAACACATCTCAATATGCTATGCCTAATGTCAATCAAATCTCCCATGTGCCTAGTTTAGTTTTCCAAAGTTTCAAAAAACAATCGCTTGAAAAACCAAAAACAAGCGAGACCGAGTTCTAATCGAGTAACACGATGCCCTAGAAGGCACGCAAAACCCAAAATATTCAATTTCAAGTTTTTGTAGGAGAGGAAGGGTAGATCGGTCGGATCTGGCACACATTTCATATTTTACGAGGTTATCCATCAGCTACCATTTGACACACATTTTAAGTTTTTCGAAACATTTTATCAAAATGTATATCTGAATATAGTTTTGTAGGAGAGGTAGGAGTAGAGATAGTCAGACCTGTACCACATTCCACCAACTTCAAAAATATGTAACAAATAGGCATTCATAAACAATGAAAATGCATGCTAACTGTCGTGGAACATGTCGGAAATGATGGGGAATTCCATAAGCTACAATCCGAATATGGTTCCAAAATTTTTCTCGGCCATTTTATGTATTATTTTTCGATTCCCCGGTAATTTCACCGTGGAAAATATCTAATAACGGGGGAATCGAAAAATAATCCATAAAATGGCCGTGAAAAATGTTGGAACCATATTCGGATTGTAGCTTATGGAATTCCCCATCATTACCGATATGTTCCACGACAGTAAGCATGCATTTTCATTGAGAAAATCGCAGCGGACAAAAATTTCATTTTCATTCCGCCCGAGGTCTATTCAGGCCTTTAGATAAGATAGGTGTCTCGCTATGGACCGATTCACTTTTCGGGTATGAATCGATGGGGTTCAACTTGTATTCCTGAATCTCCAATCTTGAAAACCATGACGTGCATGACATATCTAGGTACATGTAGTCGCTGTATAGATAGGATGCTATCTGCAGTGATGCAGAATTATGGAATGGCACCAGTTAGGCAAATTATCCGTAGGTTTATCGAATATAGCTTTTCCGATTAGTAATATTCAAGTGTACATATACATATCTCAAACAAAAAATAAAATACGACAAAAACATGTCAGGAATCAAATTACTAATTACACATTATCCGCATAACTTTAAATTCCATTCTGTGTTGTTCAGAATGCTGATCAAACTTAACACCTTACTAGACATAATAATATGGGTTTGTATACACACAAAGTACAGTGAAAACTCTGTTGGGCGAACACTCACTGTTAGCCAGTTTTTATTCGCCCAACAGGGGTGTCCGCTCAAAAATTTAAAAAACTAATTCAAGAAATATTATTAGAGAGCAACCTTAAAAAATAAATTGACGAAGTTTTTGTTGATGCTGCGTTGTAGTATCATGATTTCCTATTTATCGCTTCTTTCGCATTGAAGGATTTGTCGAATTTCACGGAAATATATTGTCCGCGTCAGCCGTCAGGGTTAGAAAGATACGCCCAAGAGGGGCTACTTTTTATGGAAAAGTGATTCTAAAAGCTGCGTTTTGAAAAAATTCCGCCTAACAGAGATGTCCGTTAGAGGGGTTTTTACTGTAATACACACCGTGTTGTGTTCAGCAGTATGCGTAGAATTTAAAATACATATTTTCGTTTACGTTTTTCGTATTCTCTTTGTTTGCAAGGACAAATATTTCCACTAAAGACATACCTAGTGATATTTAATTCCGCAGTTTCTTCCAAACGTACTATAAATTCTGGCTAGGAATGTCGTCTATATTTATCAATCAGTTAAATGTATGTGTAATGAAATTGGCTAATTAGTGTTTTTTAATACAAATAACATACGAGTTTACTAATAGGTATGTAAATAAAGCAAATTATTCAGTCAAAAAATGATATGTAGGACGCCATGCCCTGCAATGGTTTATAAGCAACGACATAATGGTAAGGAGTGCTTGTACACAGGGTTACTCAACGCCAAACCAGTAAGGGTATCGAAATTTGGATACCCTTCGCTCTCCTTGGGCTAAAAGTTTTTTCGGGCGTACCTATGACTTGTATTTAATCCCCCTCCTCATTCTTTTTCTTCCGTCTTGACAAAAGTTTTGGGCTTGGTTGAAATAAGTGCGCAAATAAAAATATTTACTCGGAAAATTTTATTGGGGTGGCGGGAGCATGACTCCACAGTACGATTCCATTCGTTTTTAACTTTTTTGTTGCTTTGGTAAAGACACATTAATTCAAGGTTTTGTGAAATTGGTGCAAAAAATGTTTCTTAGAAGAACCAAAATTTCAGCTTCATAGCTTTTAAATTGGCCGAGTAAAACGCGCAGCAACAGACGGACAGATGGACAGACAGACGGACATCGCCCAATCGACTCCCCATGTTATGCTGATCATATATGTATACTTATTATATGGTCGGAGATGCTTCCTTCAATGCGTTACAAACTTCATGACAGAGTTAATATACCCTTCGTTGACTCTACGAGCGAAGGGTATAAAAAGCCAAGTCAAAAAATGCAAATTTTGTTATCATTTTTCATGCACTTTCATTTACATAATGTGAAGAGTATAAAAATGTGAATTACTAAACCTTTTGCAAAATAATATGCTCCATTTCCTGAACTACACTGTTGCAATCAACTTATTTTTTTAAGCTCGGCGCCAGTGCTATACTATGCATGTACAAAAATACATTTTTGTTCCGTATGCATACAACCACCTGGGTCGTTCAATAAATTCTCCTTTACGTCGAAGCATTTATACTACTGCGCGGAGCCACCAAAGTAATAAATTTTCAATTTAACACCTTGCAATGTCATGTGTTCTTCGGTATTACTAATGGAAGCACAAGTTGGCAATTTTTCGCGCGAGAATCCGGATAGCGCATAGAATATTCTATGTACTCGCATATATGTAGTGTAACAATTTTTAACCCGCCGAGAATCGTAAATTAAACATTGTATGCAAGATGATACAGAGGTTTTTGTCATATTTTCCACGTTATTAATAAATAAATTTAAGATCGTATTTATGGGGTAGATACATACTTAGTTATTTTGTTTCATTTTACAAAAATGTTTAGACTTTTTAATCATGCGAATTATTATCTACAATGGCAGATTTACCGCACGAGTGCGATAAGATATGCACTATTTCTGCAAATCAAAGCTGACATTAAGAACGCAGCCTTCGAGTTTAATTTGGTGCTCATTGAATCGTGTCGCACCGAAAATGAAATCAGGGAGAAAGTGTCTGGTCTCCTTCACTTCAATACAAATCCGAGCTTTGGCAATTGAATTGTTGTCTCCGAAAAAGCAGACCTATGTATTCGTAATTCAATTAAATTTCGAATAATGAACTCAAAAATCAAATTTTACATATACCTTTGGCATTACACAATAAGAACCGTCACACATTTTTCCAAACGTTTCGAAAGGCAATAAACGCAATCTTACCTATACGGATTTATCGCACGCTCGTCTGAACAAGTAACGCGGGAAAGTAAAAGAAAAAAACCGAAACGAAACGAAATCCTGATCCTATTTTCTCCTTGACGTATTCCCGTTTATTTATTCTATCGACAAAAGTTCAATTGAAGAAAACGCAACAACACAGCAGACGTAGACGTGTAGAGGATATTTCATGATGCGTGAAATGCGTGAGGAATAAAATATTATGGAGAAAAGGTAAAAACCGAGTTTACCCATCCATTCGTATTCATTCATCTAGAGATTGAAGAGAGAGATTCGAATGACATTTCCACAAAAAGCATCGAACAGGGAACGCTCTATCTCTCGTAATACGCGTACGTATTATGAAAAGGACTTTCATTCGTTTCAGGTATGATTACGTGTGAGAGTGTGAAGGGATGATGGTAGGTGATGTGACAATAAGTGATGGATTTATTGGACGAGTTTCACTTTATTGCTATGCTTGTACACATATCGAGCTAAAGAAAATGACCTAATTTCGTACGTTTTTATGTGATTTCACCTATCGAGTGGTAATCTGGTGCTTCTATAAAAATCTCAATGGGGTTTTAGTACATACATATATGTATACCTACCATAGACGCTGTCTTCTGATACAATTATATTAAAACCTTAAGAAATTTAATTTAATCCTGAAAGGATGGATTGAATTAAAAAAAAAAAACACCGAGAAGTTTCCCTTAGGGGAAAAATCTTAGATCATGTATATGTCTACCTTATTGCTTACAAAATAATCCACATTGCATCAGCCGTTATCTTGTCACTCCATAGAAGACCAAAAATCCTTTAAAACGATTACATACAGTACCCCAAATATCGACTTTCGAACGACAACCATAATGCCCATTCTCAGTTTTCTTAGAGAAGTGTCCTTTTTGGTGGTACATATGTACATAATATCCTTTGAAAGCCCAAAATGAGCTTGTGGTGCTTTTAAAGGGCTCAACTCACCGAATACTGTATTTTGATATGCATATCGACTATAATGCATTCCTAAAGAAAAAGGGACCTTTTTTGTCCACGGACATCTTTCTCATAACAAGTGCCGACACCAATATAATAAGAATAGCACCACTTAACTTCCATCCGAGTTTCATCCAAATCGCTCCACAGGGGGAGCCAAGAGAACCAATTGAAAGATAACTTTTCATTCGCTTCAACGGCGAATTTACCGCTATACCCGCAACTCAGCAGTGACTGTCGATTCTTTGTAAGGGCGATCAAAGGAAAATGTATACCAATTTAACAATGATCAAACCACTGAAAGGCTGACTTAAAGCTTCGTTAGGTTTTCGCTATGTTTTACAATGTCACATTTTGTCACGGAACAACACAACGTACACATCCTAATTTCCTTAAAATAATCACACGTGTTTTACTATGTTACATATATAATTACAAGCTGTGAGAGCTCGCTTCGCTCGATTTAACACCTTCTTACGTCAGAAAGCTTCACCTTCCGTATAACGGTCTCTGCAGAAACTGCGGGGTTGTGAACGCAGTGGATAGCAGTGGATAGTATCCTCCATTTTCTCTGTAGTTGCTTGCCTAGACTTATCAGACCTACAGACAGACATACTTCTTTATCGAATTAGAAGACCTTGAGAACACGGTTAATTTCAACGTTTTATTGGCCGCTCAGGCTTATTATAGCCAAGATATTTACGCCATGTGATATAACCCAGTCCAACACTCTTACCACTAAGCTATACAAACCCTTTATTCCCTTTGGTCGCATATACATATAGTATAGAAGGTAGGAAGGTTTTTACTCATTGTTCTGGCTGTTTCACACAAATGATTTGCCCTTTTGTGGCGAGTCCGCCGACACCTCGATCGTACCGCTCGGTCGAAGAATTGCAAAGATATCGACGATTTGCTAAAGTACATAGTACGAATCTGATCGTTAACGTGTTGTGGCCAACATCCAGGTTGACGGTTATCTCTGAACACCGTGTGCATTGATCGAAAAAGAGGGTCCAATGACCCTTTAGGAAATTTTGTGGCGAGTTCGGCGACACCTCAATCGTGTCCTTCCGCCAAAGGATTGCGGAGATGACCAACATCCAGGTTGACGGTTATCTCTGACCACCCTGTGCACTGATTGGAGAAGAGGGTCCAATGACCTTTTAGGCAATTTTGTGGCGAGTCCGGCGACACCTTAATGGTGCCGCTCCGCCAAAGGATTGCGGAGATATCGACGGATTTCCGAAGTAGCACGAAGTTGATTGTGAAATTGATGTGACAACATCCAGGATGTATGTACAGTCAAACCTGTCTAATTGGACCACTAACGGGACCGATCAAATTCGGTCCGATTAGCAGGTGGTCCGATTACCAAGGGATGCCAGAAAAGAATGAACAAAATAATTGTTAAACGTTGTAATATATATTGGAAATTTAGACCACTTATTCATGAACATTGGACTTGTACAAAGGTCACCTACGCACTATGCAATTAATGTTCTGAAATCGCTCAACACCGTAACTGCTTTGTGATTTTTTTTAATTAGTTTCCTAATGGACTCCCCATTTCCCAATATGGGATCAGGATTCTATCAATCCTCGATTCCTTTGGTTCTCAGGCGTTTTGTATTACTAGCTCTTTAACTTCACTGGCATCTTCTTGTCGCAAAAACTCCAGAATTGTCTCGCCACTTCATGCACCCAATTTCTAAGATTTTTTTCTTTGAAGAACAAAATGTCTCGCCAAATTGTCTTGTAACTGTCTGTTGTTCCGTGTGGTGAAATTTACCTCGTACTAGTCGTACTGCTCCAGGCAAATAAAGTTAGCTATTTGTAGTTTTGGTTCAATTTTGGAGATTTACCCAGTGGTTGGTCCGATTGTGGAGGTTCTTCTAGTACTGATCCATCCAATTAGAGTCACCGACGGTGGTCCATGGTCCGATTAAGAGGTGGTCCGTTTATAAAGGTTATTTTGTATGAAAAACCAAATAAAATTGATCGAGTGTGGTTCAATTAGAAGGTGGTCCGATTATAGAATGGTCCGATTAACAGGTTTGACTGTATATAGGTACATAAAAACGTAGTCACCTTGAATACAATTTATCGGAGTTACACTGTATTTGATTCAGTGACAGCTAAATATTTCCAATAAATTCAAATGTTGTCGATGAAAACATGATTGCAACAGGTGTCTCTCATACAAAAAGGAATTTCAATTTACCGCCACATCCTTTAAGATTTTCAAAACTTTCTCGGCATTTAAACCTTCTCCAGGGAAAGACGGATTTAACAAAAAAAGAATCATATAAATCGGTCCAGCGGTTTTCGAGTTTTTGCGGTACAAAGAAATCACATTCCATTTTTATATATAAGAGAAGATATGATATATAATTATCTATCACCAGGCTAAAAAAAATGTTTTGGACACTAATAAAAGAAAAAAAAAATATGCTGCTGTGGGGACTCGAACACATTGCCCTGCGCACCAAGCTTGGCGGATACCCAACCAGGCTACATCGACTACAGCTTGAAACGATAAATCTAGCAATCATCACATGATCGTGTTCGAACGTACGTACGTACGAACGTACGTACTGTACAACCACTGCTACGTAGTGTTTCATTTCAACATTCAACGTTCAGTCGCTGTACAACCACTGTCAACCAACGTCCCAAAATGTTCCGAACACAACAATATCATTCTTCCGTTGCCCAGAAGCTCTTCAACTAATGATGACGATGACGACGACGGCGACGACGACAATGGCAATTATGTTCTGGCTGCATGCACCGACCTGTGCGAGATAATCTGTGATCGTCGCTAGATTTACTTGCCATCATCGAGGTCGGCATAGCCGAGTAGGTTAGATGATAGGTGTTTGGTGCATGGGGTGACGGGTTCGAGTCGTGACAGGGGCGTTAATTTTTTTATTTAGTTAGCTGAACATTCTTTTGATTTTGGTGATCATACTAAAACGACTATTGATTTTCTACTCTTCGTAAATTTACGCGATAAATCGTATACATTTCGGATGCCTCCTTTTTACGCGTGCGTTTTACATGTGGCAAATTCGAAAGTGCACGCATATGCAATCGAAAATTCAATTTATACCTGCTCACCATTTGCAATTGAACCAGGCAATTACATCAGCCATCCATGCAATTATACTGCACTGTGTGATGACTATAGAGTAGATGAAATGGATGATGGTCACTAAAGTTATTCGTACTCGCATAGCGCAGTGTGGTCAGAGCGGCTTGGTGGTCGTTGTTGACTTTTTGGATGGTATTGATGACGGTTTGGACCATGGTTCGAACCCCCCCTGGGACATCAGATAATTTTTTCTTTTTTCTTTTTTAAAAAAATATTTTGAAACCGATCACATACAATCCCTCAAATATCACCTTTCGAACGACACCCATAATGACCATACTCTGTTTCCTATGCTAGAAAAATGTCCTTTTTGGTGGTAATATCCTTTAACAAAATTCAAAATCAACTTGTCGTGATTTTACAAAACTCGTCACAACGGATTCTGTATTTTGATATCCATATCCTTATACATAGCGTCTATAATGCATTCCCACAGAAAAAAGGACATTTTGTGTCCAAGGACATCTTCTTCATAAGAAGTGCTGGCACCAAAATTTTAAGGATCGCACCACTTAACTTCCATCCGAGTTTGGTCGAGATCGGTCCACGGGGAGAGCCAGGAGAACCAATTGAAGGATGAATTTTCGTTCGCTTCAATGGCGAATTTACCGTTATTCCCGCAACTTATCGAAATCGTGATTGGCGATTCTGACTCAAAACGATCAAAGGATAATGTATACCAAATTTGGTGAAGATCGAACTACGAGAAGGTCGATTTTAAGCGTTAAACGTTTTCGTTACAGTTTTTCGTGACGCTTTTTCACGGAACGACACCCAGTAATTCTCAGGTAGCCTCCGCAAAGACATATACATGTCAAAATGTGCATATGATATTTGAATCATAGTAGAATTATTTATTAATTCATTATTATGCATACTGCCGCGCAGCTATGATTAGTCTACATATAGTCCCTCAAGTTATAGGCTTAACTCTAAACTGTTGTGCCAGTTATTTTTTTACCATTTTAAATAAAAACAAGACCGAGGCTAAATTTAAATTTAAATACTCGTACCCGTCTCATTTGAATGAAACTTAAGCTTCTTTTGCGTTAACAATTTCTACCGCAGCCTTACGACGTGTTCCGATTCCATCTGTTCCTGGATGCGTTGATTCTAATCCAGGAACACACTTGAATGAATTTTGGTTCAGATTCAAAAAGTAAAAGTTTTTCTTACAAGAACATAATATGTGGGGGTTGGTTTGTATGACAGCCCCATGACGCAGTGTTCCGATTTCATCCGTTCCTAGGTATCTTTTGAGGCTTTACTAGGAACACATTTAGGTGAAGTTTGGTTAAGATTGGTTCATAAAGACAAAAGTTTTTCTTAGAAGAACCTAATTTCCAGGGGTTGGCTATATGACAGCCCTATGTCGTAGTGTTTCTAGATATGTTTTGAGGCTTTACTAGGAACACACTTGGGTGAAGTTTGGTTAAGATTGGTACATAAAGAAAAAAGTTTTTCTTATAAGAACCTAATTTTCAGGGGCAGCCCCATGACCCCATGGACCGATTCCATTCGTTCCGACATATATAGAGCCTACACTAAAAAGAAACTTGTGTACAAAATTTCAGCACGATTGCTTCAAAACTGAGGGACTAGTTTGCGTTGCAACAGACGGACAGACAGACAGAAGGACATGGCTCAATCAATTTCTGTCGTCAGTCGTCACACTAATCAATAATATATATATTTGATATAGTCAGAGGTGCTTCCTTCTGTGCATTGCAAACTTCATGACAAAGTTAATATACCCTTTCACACAGTAATGGGTATAAATTTTGAATTTAAATTTCAAAGTTTTTAATGCATTCGGCGTTATTTCAAAATTAGCTACACAGCAAAAAAATGCCGGGTATTCGAGCAACAAAATCCGATAGGATAAAAAAGAAAAAAAAAATTCGGAGTAAACTTGCTCAAAATAACACCACCATCAGGGGTTTTATTAGAAAAGAATCCGAAACGGACGAAACTTCTAAATTAAAACCTTTTTCGGACACATTGCAAAGAATATCCCATTTGGTATTGAGTATTACGCCTATCGGATCAATTCCGTAACATGTTCAATCAAGTTACTGTGCTGGGGCTAATTTCATCCGATTTTGGTATTTTGTGTATCCACCGATCGGAGTGAATTTGGTGGTAGAGCGAAGCCACATGTTGTATAAATTACAAACTCAATCAGTTAGTCTGGTTGGCTTAGTAGGTAGGGCGTTCGTCTACAAATCATAAGGTCCCGGGATCGAATCCCACTGTAGGTAGGTATATTTATTATGCATTTTAGAGCGTAAAGAGGTAAATGATTACCTATAGAGGGGTTGTACAAATCTCATTTATGCGTTACATGTTCCTTCCCTGTGAAAATTGTTTTTTTTTTTTATTCCAAAAATATCGAGAATCACTCCTTTTGGTGTTAATGAAAGTATTCTTTTGAGTTCAAATTATTACACCATAAGGATAAAATCATTACATTCGTTCGGAGTCTTTAGCAATACCTTGCTTCGAGTTTTATGTCAATATTATCCGATTCGGATGAAAACATAAAAAACATAAGTGGTGTGAAATAAACACACATTATTCCCGATAAAAATGAGAGATTATCCTCCGGAGACAGACACAGGTGTTTCTACCATGCAGATTGGACGAGTATTTGCCGAGAAGTTCGTGCATTCTGGGGCGGACGCGGACTACCTCCAATAATTTTAATTCTCTCTAGTTTTAACCTCTTTTGTAGTAAGAGTATGAGCACATTTTTAAGTATTCTGCCATTATTGAGTGAATTCATCACGGGAGCCGGAAAAGTATAGTTCATCTTTTTGTGGTGTACTCTTACTTTCACTCATCCATTTATACATACATATATTAATATAAATAAATTAAAATAATGATTTATCTACTGCTCTCCGTGCAAACAATATTGTTGTAAGTGGATTCCCGCAAACCCCAAATGAGTGCTTAGTATCTATTGTGAAAGCCATTGGCAAATCTGTTGACTGTGAGATCGCTGAGCACAATATAAGTGACATCTACCGTTTACATGCCAATAACTCAGTTCCCAAAATCGTCGTCAAGTTTATGCAACATCTTACAAAAGACAAGCTGTTAACTGCTTTTCGGAAGAAAGTCAAAGAAGGCGGTACTGGTTCTGGAATCTGTACAAATTTGATCAACAATAACATAAAAGGCGGTAAAGTGTTCATCGGCGATCACTTGACAACAACAACTGCAATGCTCCTCCAACAAACGAAAACTGAATTAAAAAATTTCAAGTATGTATGGATACGAAATGGTATTATATTTGCAAGGAAATCAGAAGGCAATCGAATTCATCGTATCAAAACATCCAATGATTTACAAAACCTGCTTGAGTCATGTTCAGCTGACTGCGTACTAACTGAGTGTGATAAAGTGAATTAGATATCTAGGGACGCGGGAGCGTCCCGCACGCCAAAGAAAAACGAAGAAATTTGAACAAATAAAAAGTGAGAAGCGACTAAGACTATGTTTACACGACGGAACAAGTACGGGTTTTCGGACCTCTGTAGCTCGGACCCTGGTTGGTCCTGAGTCTTCAAATTCGGTAAGCGTTGTCGCTCGCGCCGTCTTACGAAGTGTAGAAAATTACAAGATGATACGATAAGAAACACCGGAGATATAAGAGTTTGAAAATCGCATTTTTTCAAAAATCTTGTTCTCGTTGTTCTCGTTGTTCTCGTTGTTCTCGTTGTTCTTGTCGTTCATTGACAGGGCTACAGCCTTGCAGAGGGCATCTCGGGATTTGGTCTCTTTTCCCATTGATAGAGTCTGTCGTGAAGGTGTGCATAGGCTATCGTTTGCTCCGATCCGTGAAGTAGAAAAAAAGAAACAGCGGAAAATGTGAAAAAATACATAGAGTTTCTCGCTTAAATCTTTTTATATGTTTTAAAGGAAGCATTTTGCAAAAGTCGGGGATAGGCCCGAAAAAAGCCTAGAAAAGAATCGTATAGTATAGTATAATTGGTAGGACCGAACAATCTTTTGTATCCAAAATTTTCAGTTTTAGATCGTCTGCAAGAGCGGGGGCGGGTCGAAGTTCCTGTTTTGGTTCGTCTCATATATACGAGTACGTACATATTAGTTTAATATTGGATGAGCATACGCACTGTTTCATTCATCCCGATGATCCTAAAGCTTCCACCAAATCAGCGCGGTAGCGGTACGCGGTACACACAACACACACACCACAAGTATTGACAAGTACTCCGTGGTGTACCGCGGCGGAAACTATTTCATACATTCGGACACGTACCGCTACCGTTCTGCGCTGGTTTGGTGGAAGCTTAAATATGGTGCTGGGACACCAAATCGGTTTTGTCAAGACGGTGTATTCTGTTGTGTTCAAACCAGAGTTACGTGATGATGGCATATGGAAAATCGATTTTTCAAGGAATTCTGATGAGTTAATTTGAACAAAATTTGGCATGTAGATTTATTCTTGTAATTCCACCCGGTTTGATCCTGTGGTGGTAGGCAAAAAGGTACTGTTAGTTATATAGTGAATTTCATAGCTATCCCTGATTCTTGGTCATGAAACCACTTTATTGTTGTAAAAGCAATGCTCGTCAGGACTCAACAGGTTTTCGGGACCTTTGATGAGGGATAATAAAAGGATATTTTCACATGTACATGTCTTTCTCTATGTGTCTTAGGCGCAATGTGGAACTTAGGAAATATGGATGTTATTTTAATCACATATTGAGTACACAGTGAGGCTTAATGGTTACATTAAAAATTAAGATTTAAGATTAGGAAGAATGTGATAGAGATGAAGTAAAGGTTTAGACTCAATTTAGGGCTAAGGTTAAAGTCAAAATCAAGTTTAGGGTAACGGATAGGGTTAAAGTTATTGTTACATCGCAGTTAACGTTATTATTAGGGTTAAATGTAAGGATAGGGTTTGGGTTAAGGTTGAGTCTGAGTTTGAGGTTTAGGTATAGGCCAGGGTTATGGTCAAAGTTAGGGTTATCATTAAGTTTAATGTTATGTATAAAGATACCAAGGTTAGCGAGGTTACTAGAGCTACCAAGGCCATCGGGGTTACCGAGGTTACTAAGGGTTTGCAAGATCACCAAAGTAGTCAAGTGTACTATGGTTACTAAGATTACCAAGGCGAGCAAGGTTACCAAGGAGACGAAGGTTAGCAAGGGGTTCATCATTCTTATAATTATTGTTCTCAAACAAATTCGTGACAATAGGGCATATCAATCCTTTTTGCGGCTGATGAGTTTTTCTTTGGCGGACACCTTTTACAACACAGTTGTTTTTGTGAGATTTAATTTACATTAGTTAACAGATAAAATTTTTATTTTAAATATTTATGATGATGGACATATTGAATGAAGATCATAGTAATAACGTTAATACAATACATTTAACTAACTTAGATAAATGTAGGGAATTTATTTTTAAAAATCAAGAACGATCTTTCACTGTTTTTCATACAAACATCAGGAGCATCGAAAAGAATTTAGACGAATTACTTATCACTTTGAAACAATTGAACGCGGATTTTGACATGTTAGTATTAACAGAGACATGGTCGTCACATACAAGCTATTACAACATTGAAGGGTATAATTCTTATGCAAAACCTAACAAGTATAACAAATGTGACGGACTAGTAGCTTACGTGAAAGATAACTACTCAGTTAGATGTCTGGATGTTGAAATTGAATTTTCATCGGTATCAAGGTTCCAGCTTAATAAATCCACAACATATAAATGTATCGATTATAACGCCCTTTCCAAACATCTTGCAGAAAGAGATTGGAGGTCTGTTTGTGACGAGAATGACCCGAACATCTCAATCAATATTTTTCTTAATATCGTTAACAGTGCATTGGAAAAAGTGACCTCTGTTAAGAGTGTATGTTTCAAACAAAATAAATCGCCTATGAAACCCTGGTGTACCCAAGGTATAGTTGTTTCTATACAATATAAAAATCGACTGGCCAGAAAACTCAAAAAACAACCTTTTAACAGAGCCTTGTTATCCCAGTTTAAGCAATATAGAAACACATTACATAATTTAATTCATTTATCTAAATCTATTTACTATACTGCAGAAACCATAAAATACAAAAATGACCCAAAAAAACTTTGGTGTAAAGTTCGTGAAATTATTTCTGGGGATAAGACAACAAGCCATTCAATCAAAGAATTAATTTATGAGAAAGGAAATATCCTAAAATCATCTTGTGATATCGCTAACGAGTTCAACAACTTCTTTGGAAAAATTGGAGAACAGATATCTAATTCAATTCCTTGTGTTCAGTTGCAAAGCTTACAATGTAGAGGGTCTATGCCATTTGAACATATTCAGCTTATCGCAGAAGAAATTGCTGAACTTATTAACAGCCTTTCAGACACTAAGTCTCCTGGAGAAGATGGTATATCTGCTAAACTACTCAAAGTTATTGGAAAATATATACTTAGACCCTTGCGACATATATATAATAGGTGCTTACTTACAGGAATATTTCGTGAAATCTTTAAAAATGCGATTGTGGTTCCTGTTTATAAAAGTGGAGATAAGAAGCTACCAAATAATTACAGACCCATTTCTCTTATTTCAAATCTTTCCAAAATATTTGAAAAAAGTATCAAAAGGCGACTTAACAAGTGTATGATCTCTTTAAATTTCATAAGCCCGAATCAGTTTGGATTTAGGGACGGAAAAAGTACTAATGATGCAATTTATAATGTTACGGAGTATGTAAACAGTGCTACCGATAACAATCAGACAACTTTAGCTATTTTCCTAGATGTCAAGAAGGCATTTGATACGGTTAATCACGACATTTTAAAAAACAAACTGCTCCAACTTGGGCTTCCCGGCAGCTTCTATAAATTGCTTTGCTCGCACTTGAATGGTCGCACACAAAAGGTCAAAATTGGTTCACATCTTAGTGGGAGCTTTGAAGTTAAGTATGGTGTACCCCAAGGAACTGTCCTAGGACCTGTTTTGTTTAATATATATATAAATGACCTCTGTAATCTACGACACCATAATCCACATTTTGATGGTCACATTACTGCATATGCAGATGATACAGTTCTTCTCTTCAAAGGTGGTGACTTACAGAGCGCGCTGTCCAAAGCTAAAGAAGGCTGTGAGATGGTTTTCGCATGGTTAAATAGTAACAAGCTGCGTCTTAATGTTGAGAAAACTCATTTCATGGTATTTGGATTAAATAAAAACGTTGATAATGTGGAGCTTAAGGTAAATGCATTTAATATAAATCGGGTATCTGAAACTACTTATTTGGGCGTTAAAATCGATGATAAATTAAAATGGAAACAACATATCTTACACCTAATAGAAAAATTGCGTAAAACAATGTATATTTTTGTAAGACTTAGACAAAATGTTGATATGTCAACAATTCGTATGGTTTATTTTGCCTTTGTGCAATCAATTTTACAATATGCAATTACTGCATGGGGTGCGGCACTTACAACATATATCTCTCCTCTACAAAAGTTACAAAGCTGGATTATAAAAATATGTTTGAAAAAGTCAAAATTCTCGTCTACAACTGATGCATTTGCTAAATTCAATGTATTTAACATACGGCATATTTACTTATATGCTTCTTTAAAATACTTATACGTAAATAGGAACCAATTCAACCTTCACAGAACAATTTATAACACAAGGAGACAAGCACAGCGACCTCTATACACTGTCCGTTTTAATAAGAATAACTCTAAGAGACACTTAAGCATTTTAGGTCCTCGTCTTTTTAATGGTTTACCCTTTCGGTTAAAAGGAAAATTAAGTCAGTCGAACTTCAAGATCATACTGAAAAAATTTGTGTTCGATAACCCTAACTATCTGAATAACTTTCTCTAGATCATTCTGTTTCCGTCTAAATTCTATTTCGAAAAAAAAAACATCACTTTGTTAATTGTTTATTTACCATTGTTTTACTAGAAAATAAATTGGATACACTTTTGGATTTTGTTAAAATTTTAAATTTTTATTGTACATATTTATAATCATAGATTTAAAACCGCATAGATGAATAAATAATAATAATAAGCTAAAAAACGCCCGAATACCACTCTCGCGCACAAGTTTAACTTTTGCGAGTAGTGAGCTAATGTATTAAATATAATGTAATTTTTAAATGTTTATCTCTATATTAGCTGAATAAATTTATTATTATTTAAATATAAAATCCACTGCAATACTTTCTCATTAAATTTACTTCGATAAAAACGTAAAAATGTATGAAATGGTGTTATATTATGATTTAATTGATTCACTGACTCAATCTTCCCAATATTTTAGCAGAAAAAAATGAGAATGACCAAAATTTAGCTTTAAGTATGCACAATTGAATGATAGGGCTTTTCGACCCTAAGAAAACGTTTTTTAATGAAAATCTAGGACATACTTTGTGCGATTTTATTTCAATTTTAATTGGTTGCTACAGACTTCTAGCTATAATAGAAAAGCACTTTGTGGAACATCCTTTTGGCAGCTTGTGGCCCCATGGCCTATGGGTGCACAAACCTCCAAAACAATTCCCAGTTTAATAGGAAATTTATCCCGTAGCTTCAACAATTAATATAATTTTCAAAGCTGAATGAAAATGTGAAATGCGTTTCTTATCAGCCTAGCATTAATGAAGAAGTCAATATTTTGGGGTCAATAAAAGATGAGAAGTATATGCCTTCCACTGTGCGTTTTTCTCTAATAAAAATTTTAAATTAAAAAATTTGTAATCTTTTTGGTTAAACTTTACTGTTAACATTAAAGCTTGGACTAAGATAGAGTGTGACATCACATTGCCCTTCCGGCTGTTGCAAGAAGAGTGTTAGGGTATATACCACAAAACCGACATAGGACATAATCTTACGAATTTAAGAGAGAGAGATTTTTTAAAAGCTTTCAAATGCCTGTAGCAGCAGTTGAGATTTCGAGGTATGTCTGATACAGCTTTGTGCTGAAAATCATACACAGAACCAAGTGGCAGTGCGCGGTAGCTTTTACGAACACCTAGAAAACATTTTTGAAAGCGTTTTTAGTTTCTGAATTCAGGGAAATTTCGAAGTTTCAGAGTAGCTCTCAGGAACGCTAAAGTAGCGTTTGGGGCGAAAGAGTTTGCCATTAGATTAGGACAAATTCTAAAATGTTCGTACAATTCGATAATTGATTTAAAAATGTGAAACATCTTCTAGGTTTTACGAGTTCAAGAAGTTTTATTAATATTTTTGATAGTTGGTATACATTAAGAAGAACACACTTTTAATCCTTGAAGATTCACAAGTTGACATCTTCAAGGATTAAAAGTGTATTCAGCACACTATTGATCCCTTCCGTGATTCTTAAAACTTCTAAAAAATCTATACATCCAACCTCCACCCTCGACGTTTGAAATGTAACATATGCTTTCCGACTTTGAATTTAATTTAGTCTAATCTACGAACTCCTCCCGACAATTTTTCTAATAACCATTTGAATTTCAGAGATATGTAATTACGTAATAACATTAAAGATGAAATAATGCACATTCATGAATATTCGGCTATCGGGTAATTTTTGTTATAGGTATACAATTTTAAATTTAAATAAAACGACAATTTTCTCGTAAATGATGCTGATTCTCTGCGAGATTGCATCAGTTCTAGATTTTGAATCCTTTAACCCTTCTGTCGGCACAAATGTCTGGCCAGACCTTTAGCACTATATTTCGGTCAAAAAAGTATAGAAGCTGAAATCGTAGCGATTTCATGCTTCATGCGATATTTTAAAATAATACGTTAGAAGCATTTTGCATTAATTCAATTTGTACTATAAACAATACAACATTCTGAGATTTTAATTTAAGAAGCCGTAAAGTTCGGAAATGGGTATACCTAATCAACAGAGATTTGGTTCTAGGAAATTCAAACCAATTTTATTTCCATTGAAATAGTAAGGACGAAGTGTAAGTGACTAGCGAACGTCTTTATACATAGATTTTACCAAGAAATTTACGGAAGATTTAGAGTGAATTGATTGTCTCGCTTGAAAATTCCCATTCTATCTATTTCTATAAATCTGCAGACTAATATCGGGGTAAAATATATCAAGGAAGCGCTAAATATTTCTTCAATCAAACGTTCTACTAGATATACGTCATTAAAGTAGAAAAGGAAAATAAGAAAAAAATAAGGGGAAAACCTGTTTGTACTAATACGAGTACCACCTCCAAATATGACTACTTAAAAACGTTTCCAGCATATCTACAAAAATTATATAAATCCTTTCATTGTTTAAAAATTCTAGTTTAGAATTGACAGAATAACTCTACTAATAAAAAGTTCACTTTTTCTTGTCTTACTCTCAGTAGGTCCAGCCAGACCTATTCGATAAAGAATATGCATATTGTAGTAGGTGCCGAGAGAAGTGTTAAATTATTCCTCTTTATATAATAGATGCTGATATGAAACGCTCTGTGGCTCACTTGGTTGACTTGCACTCTACGATGCTAATAATCTACAGGTCCGGAGATTGAATCTCGGCGTGGTCCAAAATAATCGTACATGTGTGGATAGGAAATATATAGTGCTTGCAACATTATATACACTCCGAAATGATATGCAATGTAACCTTGACTCGAAATTGCCTATAAACGACTGAGTTAACGCACCATGGCCCCACATGCGGCTATACGGTACTGAGAGGAAGATATTCTATAACATTCAGCGTATATGGGTATAGAGGTAACCCAAAGAAATCATTCTAATCGGTAAAAATGACACATACAGCCAGGTTCTCCAAGTGAGCAACCAATTAAATGATTCCCCCGGCGATAAGGAACACCAAACTTCCAAACACCACTCGTAAGGATTTCGGAGGTCCCAACCTCCTTCGAAATTTACCTACATATTACCTCATCGAGAATTCAAACTTAGTTTTCGACAATAAATTGTTACCCCATTGGTAGAAAACTGAAATTTTCAAAAAATATTCCATCAGATAAAATCAGTTTTTGAATCGGATCAAAAATTCAACCGAAAGAGAATCCATTTGAAACGCTGTGATTTTAGTGTGCTAGCGAAACGTTTTTCTTCTTCCTCTTCCTTGCCTCGTTCTTTATACCGCTCCATGGTTTCGCGTTGCTCGACCTGCGGTGTAGGCACATCGCCCGTTTTGGCGGTAATATCTCAGCGAAACGTTTTTAGTAAAGTAAATTATGGCGAAATAAGATAAATGAAATGTCTGTCCATTCTTATTTAGTATAAACATCCTCTCTTGACGACAAATAAGAATTAGAGTGCCACCAATTTCCGATCTGCCTTTTTAAGGGGACATACGCATTATGTGATGTTATGCAATTCGTTGCAAATTACTCATGCAATGGAAATTTCAAAACAATACTGTAACCTACATTTTGAACATGAAAATGAAAAGAACCGGAGAATATTTCTGATTCGTATATGTATAGATGGTTAGGGATTATGGCTTTTGCCATGAGTTGATTCATTTACAGACATAAAGGTTTGTGTTCGTAGAGATGACTCGTGGGATCATCGCTCAGCGATCGAAGTTAAACCATCGGTTTTGAGCACTATATGGGTAAATTTTCTATTCAGACATGTTCCTTTTATCCATATAGTCGATACTAGGAAAGTAGAACCGTTCAAAAAATATTTAAATACGGCTCGAAATTGGATGCAAAACTACGATCGCTGAGCGATCATTACATGAATTGTCTCTACGAACACGTACCTTAAGCGATAATCTAATCGTGATTGCAAATAGGAAGTAGGATCTACATGGACGTCCAATATATACACCGTTACTTAGCTAAAAATCCGAACTGGTGTGAAATTTTCTAATGAATAGTAACTTTAATTTATTCTTCATTTTATATACTTTATCAAAATCAGAACCTTAGAAAAGCACAATTCGAAAAATAAATATGCTAATTTCCAAATTGATCATTTTTCAATCTTATCAGAAAATTAGTATAGGTAATAGTATTTGTAATTGCGCAAGCCTTTCATTTCACTTTTCAATTTAAGTTTCAGATTTCAGAGATTATATTAGCTTATAAATTGGGCTTTAGTTTGTGAGTGTGACCATAAACACTGGACCGGTGATTTATTGTGCGGTTAACCATGCTATTAATTACAGATGAATTCATTCAACCGGCTAGACTTTTTCGATGAATCGATTTAAGTGACCTGGTAGGTAATGCCGATCAAGTCAACTAGATAGAAAAACTCAACGACAAATTATATGCGAAAATGTTAATAAACATGCAAAATATATCACATTATATTTCCTATAGAAGAATCATCAATACTACTCGTTTCCCTACACTCAGGAAAAAATATATAGAAAGTCAGTATTATTGTAAAATCTGGCTATATGTAATGGCAAATGAAATGACCACTAGGAATATTGCGATATGCTTGTTCCAGCCCATTTCGTTACCAGGAATATGTTGTTTAAAAATGCATACCCACAACAGTGTTGGACGCTTCCCGAAATCAAATGCTGACTACGTGCCTGATACCTGCCTGATTTTTCCTGGGCGGAAAAATGGTCTGACCACTGATCGCCTCCCCCTCTAAAAAGCTATCTGCCGCACTCTTAAGACATTTTGAGACGAAATTAACAATTTTCCAGACATTTGCGAAAAACGAAAATTTCCCCACTTTATCACGCCTCAAATCTGTCGCATAAACGAGTGTAGTTTTTTATAGCATACAGAGGGGTGTATATGAAACAATGTGCCATCAACACTTTGCTATTTTTTCATGTTTGGGCCTACATCCACCGTACTATAACAACGACAAAAATGTAAATTCAATCGATAAGTACTCATCTCTTTAAAATTCATTAATAGATCCTTTTGTATCGCAATGAAGTGCATTCACCATAGGTACGCGGAACAAGAAGAAAAAACTGTCTTATCAAATCCGTATAAATGTTACTATCACTTTAAACTTTTTAGCAACACTAATTCACAAACTTCACTACAATGATTTCCGCTAACTAATGCCCGAGAACGAAAGTAGTTGCCTTTTTGCACTTTCATAATTTTAAAGGAAAGTAATTTGAATATGTCACTTAATATGTAATAAATTTATTGTCAACGTAAGAAATTTATATTTTTATAATTTTATGCATGTAATGCGGTATTCTAAATTGTCATTCATTCCACATTTTCAATTTATGACGTCAAATGGAGAAGTATGCTGACGTAGATTCTGCCAGCTACATCAGCTGAATTTTATATACATACATATATACGTATCATAAAAATATGGCATCGAATATGTGTAATGAATGATTAATGACGAGTAAATATTGTCGTTTGAAGTCATACTGTCATTTCAACACGTACACGGCTGAGTGAATATGATTTTCTAATTACGAAATTTTAACGGAATATTAAACGACGTCAAGAACTTGTTTGTATTAGGCTAGTTTCCAAACTGTTACAAAAAATCATGCACGTTTTATGTGACTTGAATATCTAGTAATTCACAAAAGTGAAGAATCAGCATAGTCTTCTTTTCAGAATTTTTCGACGCTTCACCTAATATGTAGTACAAATTCAACAAAAATATTGATTTATATACAACCACCATAATGGTGTGAATACCATTTCATTGCCACACGACTCTATCTGATCCCTTTTCACATACCTATACGATATCATAAAATCATCCACACACTATCTGATAGCTGGAGCAAATACGGAAGTTTGAACTAGCCCGCTATGTCGCGGTTATATCCTGCCCTTATGGCAGGAACAGGAAAACACTTGTTAGACTGTATAGTAAGCCCTTCCCTTGTAGTCCAGTCAAAATATCCGAATTCAGGCCTCCAAATAGAAAAAAATATAGTAAGGCTAATTTTTGCTGTTTTTGAATCAGTGGGCTCCCAAGAATCTAAAACACATTTTGCTAAAAAAATTTGATCGTAAAGGTCCCAAAAAGGACAAAAACGGGTACTCTTTAATCCTTGAGGGGAGGTCGGCATGCGGGATATCATATCAAAGGGGACGCCGCGTACATTACATATCTGGTGTTTGCTTCCTGTTTGAAGGACGCTAAACGGAATAAATCCAGCTTAAACGGAAAATTATCGTGTTTTCCGTGTTTCTTTCCAAAGCCATAGCTACGAGAATAATTCAAGTTGTCGCTACTTTTCTCACTTTTCAGAATTTATAATAGCAGAAGATTCTACGATTAAATTTGCTGAGAAAAAGGACATAAAAGGACACTAATTACACACCTTGATCGAACGTGGGAATGCGGGGTGTCATATCAAAAAGGACATCGAGTGCATTGCATATCCGGTGTTGGTTTCCTGTTTCAAGGAAACTAAATGGAACGATTCGGGCTTAACTGGAAAATTACGGCTTTGGAAAGATACTGATACGGTGAACACGAAAATTCTTCATTTGAGCCCTATTTACTCCTTTGAGGGACCTTGAAACAGGAAACAATCACCAAATATGTAATGTACTCGGCGTTCCCTTTGATATGGTACCCCGCATGTCGACCTCCGCTCAAGGATTAAATAGTATCCTGTTTGTCCTTTTGGGACCTTTCCGATCAAATTTTTTTTAGCAAAATGTGTTGTAGATTCCTGGGAGCCCACTGATTAAAAGACAACAAAAAATAGCCTTACTCTATTTTTTTCTATTTGAAATGCTAATATGACTGGACTATAGCTGCGAAATCACCAACCTGAACAGTTGAACCTGAGCATATTCAATCTAAAATCCTAACCGGAACTATTAAAGGTCATAAATTTCAGCAACTAATCTTGATTAGATACATAACGACTCTATGATATGGATTCTTATTGAAACCCCCCTTAGTTGTATATATCCTAATGGACGCTCGTTCCACGTCTGAAAAAGGACGTTTTATATTGACTATGTATTGTATAGGATAGGCAATGGGAAAATAGTCGACTATGTATCCCGTAATCTAATCCGGTAATATGATTTTTGTGTGAAGTTGATACGACTGGTATGTGTACAGGTACCTACATGTTAATAGTCAGGTGGAAGATAGGTGGCGACTTTATGGAAATGAATTGTACCACCCCATTAGAATGGAGTCGTGTACTAGTTTATCTGATGATAGGATGTTCAATCGGTGGATTTACATCGAATAGGGCAAATGAGCAGGCAACTTGCTTTATACAGTTTGTGTATATGAAATACTGTGGAGACTTTGATGGGCATGCGATAAGACGCCACTTAATATTGCCTCATGCATAAAATGAAAACCACTAATTAATTAGTGAAACCACAACTCTTTTAGCTAATTAAGAAGCTAAAGGCAAACTGGATGTCTGTTTTTGCAACATAGTTTCGCCAGAAGTGTCGTAATTATGAGAATAGCAAGTCACAATAAAGTGTTCACATACAATACTATTTACAGTGCTTGTCATCAGATTAGCACACCCCTTCGCATGAATAGTTTCGACTGATTTCCAGCCAAACTAAAAGAGCTAAAATTTCAAAATTATAACAGTTAATAGTCTATTCAATTTTGAGTTAATTAACACAAAAAGAATTGTGTTCACATTTTTTAATACTGATTTATAATTGTTTTCCGAAAAAGAACACACAAAATATAAAATTTGTCATCAGGATAGCACATGCAAATTCTTTTTTGTCTATCTTCAACAATTAAAGACGTAGGACCCCCAATTTTTTGAGGTTGTTTGAGTAAGATATTGACTTTAATATGAATAAGGAATAATCATTATCTGCGGAAGAGGGACCAAAATTTAAGGCATACAAGGAGTCAAGGCGGTCAAAAAGTGAAATTTGGAGAAAAAATGTATAAAAGTTGATAAGTTGAATCCGAATTCGTGTGTAATAAGTAGCGTTAAGGTAAAAATAATAGAGGCGATAAGAATTGAGTACATGTCCATCCTTATGAGAGAGTAATTTTGAGAGAAACATCTAGCCCTCATGACTCGGTCGCAAGGATTAGGGTAAATTTTGACATTAAGGCGAGCCTATCTTTTGTTCAAACAGTGATAATAAAACTCCACATTTCAAGAAACTAAAACTGAAGAATAAACTTCAACTTAACTTTCCTCGAAGGAAAATACGTTAAAATTAATCATGAGAACACTTGACATGGAACAAAGAATGGCGGTATGTTATCTTTTCGGATAAAAAGAAGTTCACTTTAGAAGAGTAACACAGTTATAATGTCTACTTCCAGGATCTTTGCTAGGAAGGACACCATTAGGATCGCATTCATTATCGGACAGATTGTGTAATGGTCTCGAGGGCCAAGTGGTACTGTGAGATGATACTTCTTTTTATTCGAAAAGACAACTTAGCGCCATTCTTTATTACATGTCAAGTGTTCTCGAGTTTAATTTAAGCGCATTTTCCTTTAGTTTTAGTTTCTTTAGATGTGGAGCATTTTTGTATCACTATTTGAACAATAGGCTCACCTTAATGTCAAAATTTACCCTACTCCTTGCGACCGAGTCATGATTGGGATTGGCAAATACTCAATTTTTATCGCTTCTGTTATTTTTATCTTAACGCTACTTATTACACACGAATTCGGATTCAAATTATCGACTTTTATCATTTTTTTTCTGGAAATTTCACTTTTTGACCGCCTTGACTCCTTGTAAGCCTTAAATTTTGATCCCTCTTCCGCAGATAATGTTTTTCCCTTATTCATATTAAAGTTATTATCTTACTCAAACAACCACAAAAAAATAGGGGTCCTACGGCTTTAATTGTGGAAGATAGACAAAAAAGAAATTGCATGTGCTATCCTGATGACAAATTTTTAGTGGCTATTTTGTGTGTTCTTTTTCGAAAAACAATTATAAAACAATATTAAAAAAATGAAAACCCAATACTTTTTGTTTTAATTAACTTAGAATTGAATAGACTATTAACAGTTATACTTTTGAAATTTTACCTCTTTTAGTTTGGCTGGAGATCAGCCGAAACTATATTCATGTGAAGGGGTGTGCTAATCTGATGACGAGCAGTGTATGCACGGTATAGAACATACATAATTTGATTGTTAGTTTATGGCAGTTATTGTCTTCAAGAAGGAATAAAAGGAAATCGATGTCTGTCATAGTCACACCTAATTATTTTTCATAATTTAAGCGCAGTATAGACCTCGGGCGGAATGAAAATGAAATTTTTGTCCGCTGCGATTTTTTCAATGAAAATGCATGCTTACTGTCGTGGAACATGTCGGAAATGATGGGGGATTTCATAAGCTACAATCCGAATATGGTTCCAAAATTTTTCTCGGCCATTTTATGTATTATTTTTCGAGTCCCCGGTCATTTTTCACCGTGGAAAATATCTAATGACGGGGGAATCGAAAAATAATACATAAAATGGCCGAGAAAAATTTTGGAACCATATTCGGATTGTAGCTTATGAAATCCTCCATCATTTCCGACATGTTCCACGACAGTAAGCATGCATTTTCATTGAAAAAATCGCAGCGGACAAAAATTTCATTTTCATTCCGCCCGAGGTCTATTCAGGCCTTTAGACTTTATGTTAAATCTCACATAAGATTAAGAATGTCTTTTTCTAGGTTTCGATTGACAAGACCACAATATTCTCAAATTTATGGTCTGAAGTTTTTCAAAAGAAAACTTAACCTGTAAGAATCCTATAAGGATTCCATACAATCAAGCGTATAGAACGATTCATTCATATATACACACAAAACTTTCAATTCTTTCTATTGAAAATGCAATTTCTGTAGCATAGCAATGTAAAATGCAAGAAATACGCTCGCGATCCTTTTGTAATATAACAATGAATTCATATTTCATGAAATGTATTTAGAAGGGAATTTTCTTCAAAAACTTTCTTGAAATGCACATACAAAGGGCAATAATACTGTGGGTTGCAAGAGGTTTATTTGTGTTCATTCCATGCACTTTTGTCCTCATACAAAATTAATGTTCCATAATTGCATTAAGCTCTACAGGGTGTCCGGAAACTGCCGCATAAACGCACCGGATTGTGATTCCTCGTGTGATTTCCAGTAAAAAAGTTGTACTTAACATACGCCATTTCTAAACCCTTTAGCTGCTACAGGCATTTTTAGATTTTTGAAAAAATCAATTTCTTGTACGACTTAAATCTCAATACCTCCAAAGCTAGACCAGCTAAAATAGCGAAATCAAATTATTATTAAAGCCAACAAATTTACCTAAAACATAAAACTAACCACGCTAAACTCGGATAAAATCGGTTTGATTTTTGCGGAGCTTCAAAGTCAAATTTTAGACCCAAAAACAATCTATTTTTTCATCTCAATTTTCTCCAACTTCTGCCAAGGTGAGGTGCTTGTACGATTCTTTTAAAAATTTGCGCATAGTCTAACGGTGATTCCTTTCTTGTACATAATTTTATACTAGAATCGTTACTTCTAACATTTTTAATGCCTTAAGTGCAGAAAACTAGGGTTAATTTTGGATCGGTTTTGATATGATTTGAATAAATTTTACCGTATTGCCGATCTTTAGGGGCAGTTTGAATTGAATTGAATTGAAATCTAGGTTTTGGTCGTACAAGAAAAGGATTTTTTTTTCAAAAATCTTCCTGCCTGTGGCAGCTAAAGCGTTAAGAATTGAGGGTACGTTCCGTGCAACTTTCTTGCTGGAAAACACATGAGGAATCACAATCTGGTGCGTTTATGCGGCAGTTTCCGGACACCCTGTATATATTACACAATCGAGGTAAACTTTAATATGTAATGTAATTTGATGAGAATTAGATGAAATTATGCATGCGTTGGGAAATTACCCTCGTCCAATTGTTTACTTGCAGATTTACTCGTTTCCCAACGTTCTTTGCTTCGATTGAAATATATGTATGTCGGTAGTCATTAGAAATAATTCTCAAAGAAAATTACAGTATTTGGCAAAACTCATGTATCTCTGGATTTTTTTTCAGGATTGTTGGGAACGGCCCTCTGATTATGGGGAAAAAAGTTCTGACCGATAGGGGGTCCACAACATGGAAAAAGGGGGAACGGGGGTATTTTTAGTTTTATATGCGATTATTTCAAAAACGGCAAAAGATACAGAAAAATGGAAACGAAAAAAACTACATAAAATTTCCTTTGTATTAATATGTAATAACTTAGAAAATTCTTAGAAAATTAGGCGCCCGACTAAAACCCTTTTAAAACGCTCCGTAACTCTTGAAGAAAACGCAAGTTGATTCAAAAAATTGGTGTGAGTATTTATGTTAAGTTGAGGATGATTTTTACTCCAAATTGATTGATCCGATCAAGGACCCCCCGCATAGTCCCCCTTTGAATTTACAAAAGGACATGTCCGTAATACATGTCCCCCTGAGTTAGGGCAGAAAACTATATTTTAGTTTATCGCCATTAGAGGGCACCATTTTATAACCCACCAAAAAACAGCCCGATAGGATGAAAAATAAGCGTAGCTCCCATACAAAGTGACCTACGAGGATTTTAATTCGACGACGAATACTGTGGAAGAAAGTTGTGTTGGTTACGGTTTATTTTTTCTTCTGCTAATAAATTCATTGCCTTTATTTGTTTGCATTTTGATATTACTAATTCTTTATGACGACCAACCCGGATACTACTGGACAGCCCCGTATTTAACAAATCTGTCCTACATTGAAATTTCTCCCGAAATTGTCCAGAAAAACGTCGAAATGTCAATGAGCCACAATATGCTCTACATTGGCTCCCATTTTCCCCTTTTTTGACAATCGACCCCGTTTGCGCTTGGTTTTTCCTTTGTGATTTTTTTGTAAACACGAAATAAATGACCTGATCAAGTATGTCATCTGCTACTACAGATCAGTTAATCGTTTCTATAACTCCTTCTACTATGACCTTCTAAAATACTCATTTTGCTTATGATAAAAAAATTAAAGGCGATACGCAATCAGGTCCCGTTACTTTTACCTATAGAAGCTCTCGCAATTCAGTTTCCAGAACGAAATAATTGAACTTATCAATTTAGTGTTTCGTGTGACGTAGTTGCGATAGGAGGAAAATTATAGCGCGATTTTTATTTATCCAGAAACGAATTACAAAGAAGTGAGTTTTCATTTGAAATTTGCAGTATGTATAAGGTTTTAAATTATTCATAATTCTGTAGAAATGCCTCAAAGCCGTTACCTCTCGGATGAAGATCGAGTTAAAATTTCAACATTTCGCGAAACAGGGATGCCTCTGCGAAAAATTGATGCGAAAATAGGGAGAAGCTACTTTACAGTGCAAAAGTTTTTAAAGGATCCAGTGAACCATGGGAAAAAACCTCGTAGTGGTCGCCCGCCACTAGTGAAAAATCGCGATAAACGACGAATAAAAACGCTAGCAGTCACAGAAAACAAAAGCGCTGCTCAAATTTGCCAAGAATTGGCTTTCAAAACGTCACGTGCAACAAATTTTAAGTGCGGATCCATTTGTGTCATATGAAAAAAGAGCCGTTAAATGTCAGTTACTGCCTAGGCATAAAGCTGACAGGGTACATTTTGCAGAGACACACAAATTCTGGGACATGGAGTGGCGAAATATAATCTTCAGTGACGAGAAAAAGTTCAATTTGGACGGGCCAGATGGGTATCGATATTATTATAGAGATATCAGGAGTCCAAAACAAGTAAAAGTATCACGTAATTTCGGGGGAGGTTCGCTGATGGTTTGGGCTTCATTTGGCTTCAAAGGAAAGAGTCCAATATGTTTCATAAATCATCGTGTGAGAACTCCGAAAATATGTAGAACTTTTAGACGGAGTTCTTATTGACTTCGCAGAAACTCATTTTGAGGAATCCTGGACCTTTCAGCAGGATATCGCTCCAAAACACGTATCCAAACGCACAAAACAGTTTTTCGAAAAGCGAAATATACCGGTTTTGACGTGGCCTGCTAAGAGTCCGGACATTAATCCAATCGAAATTTGGGGCATTCTTTCCAGCAAGGTTTATAAAAATGGAAGACAGTTTGATACTCTTAAGAAATTGAAAGAGTCTATTGTGACAGAGTGAGAAAATTTAGATCTGTCCATTCTTCAAAATCTAATCAATTCGATGCCACGAAGAATGGTTATGGTTATTAACTCCAAAGGAGCTCCCCTCTAACCACAATTTAATTAACTACAGTTCAGGAGAATCAAATTTTCATTTTTTAATGATTAGTTCATTTATTTCGTTCGGAAAGTGAATTGATCAGTTCACTTATTTCGTTCGGAAAGTGAAAATGATCAGTTCACTTATTTCGTTCCGAAAAATATTGTTTGAATTTCTAAAAATGTTTGTGTTAATCGCTGAAATCTTTTTATGTTTAATTTTAAGTCTTAATTTTATGTATGTATATAACAGAAAAAATAAAAACTTGAAAATATCCGCAAATTTGTGTTTTTACGAAAGAAAATATAGTTGGTCAGGTGAATTATTTCGCACACTTTACTTAGGTTGCATGAAGAATTGACCCCGTTTGCGCTGGGTACTTTTTTAGTTTCCGTACCTCGACGAATACACTGGTATGTGTCATGGATAATAGTCACACTGAACGTGACAAATGAATATAAATATTTTTATTTTGTTGGTTTTGGGTGTTTTCGCAATATGTCCAGCATTGGTTTCTGAAAAAGTTGTTAGCCTTATACTTTCTTATAGGGTGTTTCAAAAATGAGTATGTAATTACTAAATTGTATATAAGCAGTTATCGAGATGAAGTTCTCCACTTCTCGCTCGCGAAAAACTGCAACGACAAAAATTTAATTTAAATCAGTGATTCTCAAACTTATCTTGTCGACGGACCCATTCATATTTCCAAAGCTTTTCCACGGACATTAGGGTGTCCAGGATTTTTTTGTTGCTTTTATTAAAGCATTACCTCTCAAAATCTGTGTAAGTGGCCATACATCACTAAATCACATTATAACGTTTTATTTTACATAAATAGTGTTGGTCAATCTAACTCGGAAGTTCAGATTTGTATTAGCACTTAGCACGGAGATAATAGTGTGTTAAATTAATCCCGAATTCGAAAACCATCATAAATTCCCTCTTTTTGGGTTTTGAGCCCAGGATAACAAAAACAGGTGTTAGAGAAAGATTCTTAAAAATTAGTGTAAGACACGAAATTACCCCCAAACGATACCGGGTAAAAATCTCGAACAAGATAACAAAAATTTGATTGCAAGTACCAACATGGGAATTGGAGATTATTAAAAATGACATTAGGAAAGCATAGGCGAAATTGGATAGACTTACTTTAGAAGCCTACGAAGTCCACTTGGAGCAGCCGAAATTAAATAATTACACAGGAGAACCCATCATTACTATGCTGGATAAAATCAATACGGCAAAAATTGAAAAAATTTAAGAAAGAGAAAACCCTCAATAAAAAACTGTCAAATCTTATAAGGACCCAAAGCGCAAAGACCAAAACTAAAACCACCAAAGTTGACGACATAAAAAACCACGTTATCAGTAAGTCATCCATTGGATTTACAGCAGACGAATTGAAGCTACTAAAGAAATGACTGAACTATGCAGTCAAACAGCAACCACCAGTAGAAAGCACAATATTGGATATAGAATCTAGGATAAAATTCTTCGAAGCTAATACGAAATATTGTATGCGGAAGTAGGTGGGTCAAATCATAACAAATAACACCAAAAATCAGATACCAATAATACGGAATGTATAGCTAAACTCAGGATGCCCAACTCCAATTCATAAAATAGGAAATGATATACGAGAGATCATAGCCGACATAAACTCGCCGAAGCATAAAATTGCGAAATGGGTCATCAGAGAAATCAACACTATTAACAAATATATATGTAACGGGTGGGCCAATTACAAGTTCGTTTTTAAATCATAGGTTAGTTTGACACTGACAGCTGTTTTTCGCTCGAAATCTGGATAGAAAATCAGTATAATACCTCCGCGGAACGAAATGAGTCGCTTTACGCTTATACAAAGTTGAGAAATATTGAAAACTTATTTTCAAAGTGAGTGCTGTCTAGCCCAAACAGTGCGTTTATGGAAAATAAGTTTTGGCCGAAATGAAGCACCCACCGAGCGTCAAGTTTGTGCAAAAAGTTCGTGAGACTGGCATGCTAGTGGAAAACACTCACGGCCGCCGTCGTCGTACGGTGCGCACAGATGAAAATGTGGCTGCTGTAGCCCAGAGTGTGAGACTCTATCCACGAACATCAACACGCCATCGATCTCAACAGTTAAACATTTCACGCACTAGCGTCAGAAGAATTCTACACAAAGATCTCGGATTATGCCCTTACAAGGTCCAATTGACTCAGCAATTAAAGTCGCACGACCATCCACTTCGATATTGCTGCGCAATTTGGGCCTTAGAGCAGCTTGAATTGGACAACGATTTTGGGCGAAAATTTATCTTTTCTGATGAGGCGCATTTTCATCTCGGCGGCTACGTTAATAAACAAAATTGCCGCATCTAAGGCTCTGAAAACCCGCACGTTGTTGTCGAGAAGCCAATGCATGGTGGCCAAGGGCTGCATTTGTCGACTAAACATTAACAACGGTAAGTTGATTTACGACAGGTCAATGGACCGCCCTCGGGCGGCGCTCGTTGTTGACAACCAGGTCAACTTCTTACCACTAACCAACTTTATTTCCAGAGATTTAGCAGCCGCTCTGGTTACCGTGTCTACCGCGTACGGTCATAGTCATAGCATCTGCCTACTTCTCGGCAGACGACGATTTTATTCCACCAGAGAGAGTCTCCAGCCTAATTGACTACTGCAAATCCAACAAACCGACAATTTATAATCGGCTGTGACGCAAATGCGCAAATAGTGTGGGGTAGTACGGATGTGAACATGCGAGGTAAGAAACTTCTTGACTATTTAATGTCCAAAAATGTGTTCGTCCTCAACAAAGGGTGCAAACCCACATTCATCACCGCGGCGCGGGAGGAGGTTCTTGACCTCACTCTTGCCAGTGGACCAATAACGGAGTTTATCTCTGATTGGCATGTATCTAGCGAGGAATCCTTCTCAGATCACAGGCACATAAGATTTAATCTTGCAGGGAGCTTAATGCTCAAGGCTGCATCCACGTGTCAAAAAAAAAATACCGGCGTACAGAGGGCTGCGCCCGCAATACGAGGGTTTTTTAGAATTTTAATGCACAGTGAATATTTTTGTACATATATTTTATAAGCAATAAATAAGTATTGTGCACAACATTAATGAAATGCTTCCTGTAAATCTATTTTTGGATTGGTCTAAATAAACGCGTTCCAGAATGAAAGGCTAGCGCCTCTCATTCTGTTCCACCTTTAATTAGACCAATCCAAAAATAGATTTACTATTTACCCAGTTTTTATAAAAGTACTGCAAGGCAAATAAATCTAAAGGCATTTTTGGATTTAAGATTTCTGATGGCCTTTGACCAAAAAGAAACTCAGGCAAACGTTAGAATGGCTTGGCTTTATATATGAACTGAATTATTAGCTGTCAATCTACTGTTACTGTTTTTTAATCAAGGAAAAGCCACCTTATATAAAATGATTCCATTGTGTTCCCTGTCATAAGAGCCAACGCAAGCTTTCCTATGAGTATTGAACAAGTATACTTTTGCAGCTATTCAGGGACACCCTGTTAACTTGGTTCTACTAACTTCAAAAAATTTTGTGGCACACTATTACCATTCTATGCATTTCCACCAAATTTCATGTTCATTGTTTCATCAAGTTAAAAGATATACATTGAAGAAATGCTTAAGAGGCTTGCATTGTGAAAGGCCCATACTAAATACTTATTTGGCTATATTTCCGGTTTGTATACAGTTATTCTAATGAAAATTCGTAGACATATTCTATATGTAATTTTCTAAAAACCCTTAGCAGAATTTTCATATTTGGAAACCTAAGAGGGGCTACACACGAAGAAATTGAAATTTTACAAATTTACTGTTATTTACTTTTCCTTTGCAAAAGTCAACAGTCTTAATATTTAACGTATATAAGGCCTTACCGACCAATCTTTGTGCAAAGTTTCATATCGATCCCTATAACGGTTTAGAAAAACGGAGCTCGAAAAGGAAGTTTAACTTTAAACGCCATTAACTTTTTTACCGTTACTCGAAACTGGAAAATTTTAACTGATATGAGGTGTACTCGTTCAGATCTTTGATTTAAATACCCATACGTCAATCTCCGATAAAAACTAAAAAAGTCTACTTTTTTCAAACGTTCGGGACACCCTGTTGTCTTCTTCTTACCAACTTCTAAGGTATATGTGCCAAAGACTGTAACCATTCTACACATTCCTACCAAATTTCATGACAATCGGTTGAGCAGTTCGCGAGTTATTTAGTGAACAGACGGACAGACGGACGGACGGACAAAATCGATTTCATAAGGGTTTTTTGAAAAAAAAATTTCTAAAAAACCCTAAAAACAAATTGGAAATTGTTCAAAGATCTGGTCGTTTCCAGTGTTAGTACTTTACCATAGTGTTATTTGAATTCCCCTATGCGATGTGGAGCTTGCCACAGATCAAATAAATAGTGTACTCATCTCCGCATACCAAGAGAGCTGTTTCGCTCCAAATTATAAGTCTACCTGGAAGGTCCCCTGCTGGAGATTGTTCAACTCAGCCAAGCGCTGTGGCCAGTGGGAGGCATACAGGCGCTCCTTAACCGAATACAACACGATGATTAGGCAATCCAAAAGGAAGTGCTGGAGGAAGCAGTGTGAAGCAATTCAGTCTTTACCTGAGGCCTCACGGCTTCACAAAGCCGTCCATAGAGGTACCTCAAACGGAGTTGGGTTACTAAAATGCCCGGATGGTTCGTTCACGACTGGTCCCAAGGAGACACTCCAACTTCTCCTCGATAAGCACTTTCCTGGATCTGTCCCCTCAGACAGTCGTCCAGAACACATACAAGGCTACACAGGACAACTGGCTAGATGGTTGGTGAGTCTTTCTGGGGTAATCTTTGACAGTGACAAAGTGAAATGGGTTATTCTGTCCTTTGATCCATTTAAGGCTGCGGGGATCGATGGAGTATTTCCTGCTATCCTTCAAATCCTTCCATACCTTACAGCTCTGTTCAGAGCTAGCTATTTTTTTTGTCACATCCCTCTTGCTTGGAGGAAGGTCAATGTAACTTTCATCCGTAAACAAGGTAACAAACCTGAGGACTTACCAAAGTCCTACAGGCCCATCAGTCTATCCTCCTTTCTCCTAAAAACTATGGAGCGTTTAATTGACCAACACATCAGGAATCTGATGATGAAAAATAACCCTTTACATCATACTCAATTCGCCTATGTAAAGGGTAAGTCGACGGTGACGGCACTTCACAAGCTCGTCAGCGCTATTGAAAAATCTATAGATGAAAAAGAGATCGCTTTGTGTGCTTTCCTAAACATCGAGAGTGCCTTCGACAATACTGGTTACGATACGATTACCAGAGCCCTCATTAGAAAAGGGGTGCCACAGCCCACCATCAGGTGGATTGACGCTATGCTAAAAGGAAGGAAAATTTATTCCTCCCTCGGCGGTCACACTCAAGGGGGTGTTCTATCACACCTATTGTGGTCCTTGATTGTAGATGAATTACTCTCGCTACTTGAGGTGCAGGGTTTTTTCGCCATCGGGTACGCGGATAGTGATACGTGATCAAATCAAGGGCAAATTCGAGTCCGTTATCACGGATTTTATGACTACAGCCCTAATGACGGTGAACATATGGTGCACAGCAACTGGGCTCAATATCAATCCACAAAAAAACAGTCCTAGTATACCATTCATGAGGAAAATTGCTCCTCCTTTTGACCCAATCTACTTAAGAGGTGTGCTCATTAAATATTCCAAAGAGGTTTAATGTCTTGGCATTACACTCGATAGTAGATTAAACTGGAATAGCCACTTGGAAAACGTTCTTAGTAAGGCTGTGCGTGTAATGTGGACTTGCCGAAACTGCTACGGTAAGACTTGGGGTTTTTCACCCAAAATGACAGAGTGGTTATACAGTACTCTAGTACGACCTGTAATCAGTAATCACTTATGCTTCTCTAGTGTGGTGGCCTAAAACACTACAACGCAATATTAAGGGCTGTAATAAGCTCCAACGACTTGCCTATCTTGGCATCACTGGTGCTTTTAGCACTACATCTACCCTAGCCATGGAAGCTATATGGGGAATGACGCCACTGTATAGTTTCATACAGGAAACTGCAACATTGAGTGCTTTGAAAATCAACCCATCAACTGATACTGGTGTCAGTGATCGGGGACACATGCGTATCCTGCAGCAAGTTCCTGGCCTATCAATCTGCCAGGTTTCAGATTACATGATCACGGAATTGCGCTTCGGCAGGAAATTCGCCCTTTACATCCCAGATCGGTCGGAATGGGCTAATGGCAACACGTGTATGGATCCTAGAAGCATCACTTGGTTTACCGATGGCTCTAAGACCGATCACGGTGTAGGTGCTGGAGTCTTTGGACCCAATACCAGAATCTCGGTTGCAATGGGCAAATGGCCTAGTGTCTTCCAAGCCGAAATTCATGCCATCAAAATCTGTGCCAGAGAGATCCTGGGACGTGGTCTCCGTGGCGCACACATCGCCATCTGCATTGACAGCCAGACAGAAATTAAGGCGCTAACTTCACACAACTCTGTTTCCATCTATTGGGTTCCGGGTCACAGAGGCGTTGAAGGAAATGAATACGCGGACGAATTAGCAAGAGAGGGCTCATCTTCCACACTCATCGGTCCTGAGCCCTTCTGTGGAATTAGCTGCTAGAGGCGTAATTGGTAACTGGTCCTCGGACCTGAGGCATAACTACTGGACATCGCACCCTGGTTTAAGAGTTATTAAAGAGTTAGTGCGCCCCTTCAGCTTCTCCTTCAGCTTAAATGTCTACGCAGGACCGAGCTCAGACTATTAATAGGCTTTCTTACGGGGTACTTTGGGCTCCGCTACCACCTTCATAAAATAGGTCTATCAAGGGAGACCCAATGTCGCCTTTGCCTGGAGGAAGACGAAACCTCCATTCATTTATTACTGGAATGCCCGGCGATCGCCAGGTCCAGGAGATCATTCCTTGGACGTGATTTACTCAGCACTAGTATGATTAGGTGCTCCTCTCTGAGGGATCTTCTATAGCGTTTATCAAACGGGTTGATGACCTTCTAAATTAAAGGACTATGGCACAATATACCTTTTAGGTAGCAGTGCCCACCTCTATGGTTAAGTCCAATTTGCTTATTATTATGCATCCACAGTTTGGTGCGGATTGTGGAGTGGTGGCAGCATTGGACCATTTTTTTTCCAAAATGATTCTGGTAACAACGTTTCGGTCAACGGTGCGCGTTACCGAGCCATGTTATCCGACTCTTTTTTTACTGAAATTGAAGACATGGATTTGGACGAGCTCTGGTTCATGCAGGATGGCGCGCCATGCCACAATCGATTTGACCCCTTTGGACTTTTTTTGTGGGGAACCGTGAGGACCGATTTTATGCCAACAATCCAGAAACGATTCAAGCACTTAAGGCCAATATCATCCAAGCAATCCGTGAGCTACAGCCTGAAACCATAGGAAAATTGGTGTGACAGAATGCGCTAAGTTGGCGTCAATATGAATGACGGAGCATTATTTCACTTATAGAAGACACTACTACAACACAACGAAGGAAACAGCAATGGATAGCCCGCTCTCCCCAATAACCTTTCGTTAGTCGCAATAAAAATGTAACACGAATAGACGCAATGCATCTTTTAGATGCCAACTTTATCATCCTGTTGTAAAGTAATGAATATCTTCATAAGGTTGTTTTCTTCATTATCTGAATATTTGAAGCCTTGCCATACCAATAGTCAATATCAAAAAAAAACCGGGGCTGTTAATAATATTTTTTTTTTGTAAGAAAAAGTCTTAAAAAAGTGAGATTTTTGGAATTGTCTTACATAATTGCAGTTTTACAGATTTCTAAGCCAAACTAAATTTTAAAATAAACTTCAATGGTAAAACAAAGGTGTAATAATGTAAATCTAAAAATAATCTACTGGTAGCAAATATTTTTTTTATCGCATACTGCTGCGCCTATATCAATTACACGTTCAAATCACTTGCACGAGTGCTCGCAATGCATCTATTAGATGCTCCAGCCTGCTACGTAAATTCAAAGGACCCCATAATTATCACTATCAGGCTAAAATGCTTCCGTACTCGGTATACGAAGCTACTCTGAGTTAGAAAATGGAATTCGCAATAGAAAAGAAGTTATGGTAAAAAAAACAATGCGAGGCATCTGTCAGATGCATTGCGTCTAACGGAAGGATAATCAGCCAAATATTTATGGTTCACCTCGAGAAAAGGATGTGGAGAGACGGCATTCAAAAATGGATAACATACGTTATGTAGACGACATCCTCGCACTAGCTAAAAATTAACGAGCCAACACAATACTTGACCACATTAACCGGCTCCACACTAGTATCGAATTTACAATGGAGAAAGAGATCAGGGTATATTACGCTTTCAGGTCCCCAAGGGAAATTTTTCTTGTTCTTCTTATCGACACTAGCGACACTTATCTTACCGTCCGCCATATAGCGGACACATAGCGGAAAATATCGGAAACATCAAAAATTTCCCTTGGGAACCTGAAAGCGTAATGTACCCATTTTTGCATTAAAACTTCCCTCTTTTTTCAATGTTTGTCCCATTTTCGGCTTAATTTCACCATACATACTATAAAGTTGATTCTCGGTCTGCCTTTGGGGCAGTCTCATATCATAAGGACTAGTTTAATAGTTTCCTCTATAGCTTCCTCTATAAGAAATACTATACAAATAATATAAACAAATATACAATTTTAATATATATATATGTATGTATATATATACATATATTCAATTCATTAGAAGATTCCATTAGAGTTTAAAGAGTTGGCTGTACGAATTTATTTAACAAATTCCGAAGTAATTATTATCTGACCAAAAACAACAAAGTTGTAAAAGTTACCCCGCCAAAGAAAAATTCGTCTGCCGCAAAAAGAATACATATCACTCCAATCCGCTGCTCATATCTAATTTTGTTTGCTGGATGTACTTTTGTTTTAGGTGTAAACGCTGGAGAAGTTTAAATGTACAGGACTACTTCTTAAAGTAATTTGGTGGGAGCTTTAACATTTTATTCAGTGCCACTTTGACGGCTCCCTCCAAATTACTTTAAGAAGTAGTCCTGTACATTTAAACTTCTCCAGCATTTACACCTAAAACAAAAGTACAGCAAACAAAATTAGATATGAGCCGCGGATTAGAGTGATATGTATTCTTTTTGCGGCAGACGAATTTTTCTTTGGCGGGGTAACTTTTACAACTTTGTTGTTTTTGGTCAGATATCATATATTTTTGCATACTTAAATAGCCAACTAATATTTTTGTTTTGGGAAAAGTTTCAATAGGTTTTTGTTCAGCATATTCCATAAATTTAATATCATAAGTTATATTCACAGGGTCTTCTTTAAAATAAATAGATACTGCAAACGCAATTGCAAATACGCCACAAATGGCTGTTGCTGAGCTTTTTTAAAAATAATTTTGGGATGAAATGGGTACAGTTTATTAATATGTATTTTGTGCAAAATAGATTTGTGTTATCTTTGTGTTATGGCTCTGCTAACATTCTGTTAGTAATCTGTTAATTTTTTGTTAACTCTGTTAATGCTCTATTAACGTTATCCTAACACTCTATTATCTTTTCGTTAATGATCTGTTAACGATCTGTTAATGTTCTCTTAATTATCTTTAATCATTCGGCTAACGCTCTGTAAACGGTCTGTTACCTTTCTTTTATTACTCGATTTACGTTCTGTTAAGGCTCTGTTAATTTTCTGGCAACACTCTGGCAACACTCTGTTAACGATCTGCTAACGCTCTGTTGTTGCCTTACCAACGCTTTGTTAACGTTCTGTTACTGATCTGTCTTAATGCCCCCTGACCCAGTGTCCCAATGTCACATTGTCCCAATGTCACAGTGTCCCAATGTTCCAATGTCCTAATGCCCTAATGCCCTAAGGTCCATTGTCACAGTGTCCTCATGTCCCAATGTTCTAATATCCCAGTGTCCCAATGTCCTAATATCCTAATGTGCCAATGTCCCAATATCCTGATGTCCCAGTGTCCCAATTTAGGTCCTATTGTCCCAATGTGCAAATATCACAGTGCCCCAATGGTTTAATGTCCGAATGTCCCACTACCCTAGTGTCCCAATGTCCCAGTATCGGAATATCCTAATGTCCCAGTCTCCCACCTAATGTCATAATATCCCAATGTCTAACTGTCCTAATGTCCCAAGGTCCTAATGCCCCAATTTCCTAATATCCCAGTACCCCAATGTCACAAATGTCCCAGTATCCTAATGTGATAATATCCCAATGGCCCAATGTCCTAATGTACCAATGGTCAGTGTCCCAATGTCGCAGTATACCAAGTGTCCCAAGGTCCCAATAGCCTAATGTCCTAATATCCCAGTGCCCCAATGTCCCTGTATCTCAGTGCCCTAATGTCCCAGTATCCCAATGTTCCAATATCCCAATGTGCCAATATCCCAATGTTACAATGTCCCAATGTTCTAATATCCCGATGTCCCAGTGCCCCAATGTTCCCACGTCCCAGTTTCCCCAGTGTACCTAATGTCCCAATGTCCTAATGTGCTGATGTCCTAATATCCCAATGTCCTAATGACCCAAGACCCTAATGTTCACATGTTCTTATATCCCAGTGCCCCTATGTGCGAATATCCCGATGTTCCAATGTTACAACACTCCAATGTCTCCGTGGTCCAATGCCCCTATGTACCAGTGTCCCAATGTCCCAATGTCCGATTGTCCCAAGGTCATAATGTCCCAATGTCCTAATATCCCAGTGTCCTAATGTCCCAGTCTCCTAGTGTCCTAATGTCCCAATATCCCAATGTCCCAATGTCCCATTGTCCCAATGTCCCATTGTCCCAATGCCCCAATATGCCGATGTCCCCACGTCCCTGTTTCCCCATTGTGCCTAATGCCCCAATGTCCTATTGTCCCAAGACCCTAATGTCCCAATTTCCGAATATCCCACTACCCCAAGATCCTAGTCTCCCAGTCTCCCGGTGTCCCAATATCCAAATATCCCAATGCCGCAGTGTGTTTTAAAAAATGGTCAATGCGATGAGCCGATAGACGCAGTTGTTGGAAATCTTTTGTTAACTTTACCTATTAATTTACCGTTATTCCATCCACTTATCTAAATGGAAGACATTGATTCTTTAGAAGGACCACCAGAGGATCATTCGTTCCAAATTTCATAAAAATTCCATCACGAAGAGAGACAGTAGAAGCAAGTCTTTCTGCAACTGTAGACTTCATTCTGAAATTAAGTCTGTGAGGGTGAGAATTTCACCGTTTATTGCATATATCTTACCCGTTATTGTGCCGATCGAAGATTTTATTTGGAAAGGCACTAGAACAGGATATGTGGAATATTTTGGTAAAAAAAAAATTTTGGGAGCTGTTGCCTGGAAGGCTGTAGCCTGATCAAACAAAAAAGCAAGTTGTCTCCGGTAATCATAGACTTGTTCGCTTTCGTTTTTCTTTTTCCTTTGGCGGGCGAGACGCTCTCGCGTCTCTTGATCTAGCAACGCTCAGTACAGATGAAGTAGACTTCAGATATTTGTAATTGGTAATGCTCAGGGCCCATTCAGCGAAAAGCTCAAAGCTCATATTACATTAGTTTTCGAGGAAAAAATCAGAAAATATATCTAATAAAATAAAGAAAGTACCGTTTCTTGCGTATGACTGTCGATTTGCATGGAAAATGATTATGACTGTGTACTCCAATCAATAGAGACGAAATAATAGGGGTTAGCGTGCAAAAATTGGGGACGTCTCAAATTTTTGATATGTTATAACGACAGGTGGGGTAAGTTAAAGTCCAAGTTTGCGTCACTTTCCCCCCTGTGCTCCCGCCGCTATCTTGAAAAAAAACATCTAAAATCTGCCCTTTCATCAGTTTTTGGCCTGTAACTTCTTTACAGTCCATTTGAGCACAATATCTGCCGAAACAATTTTGTAGAGGAAAAAATTTCCTACAAACTTAATGTAAGATGTTGTTCTCTACAATAAAAATTAACAGAGTTATAGCGCCAAGAAAATGGAGAAAATATCAAAAATCATGCCAATTTTCAATTCACAAAAACGCATTGTATACCAATAACTCATAGCCTCCTCTGCATTTTAGTACATAATAGAGTTCTCCAAGTATGTTTTGAAATTTGTTAATAATGATTCTTGGAATTTTTAGCATATTCTTTGCGCTATATCTCTGCTAATTTTGATTGTGGAGTAAAACTGGTCAGATGAAATTTATTGGAGGGAAAGGGGGAAAGTGACGCAAACTTGGATTTTAACTTACCCCACCTGTCTTTATAACATATCAAAAATTTGAGTCGTCCCCAATTTTTGCAAGGTAAAATCTCCCCGTTGATTGGAGTAGTGGCTAATGTCTGAAATGTGTGAATCCATCTTTATTACAAAAAGATGTCCGTACAATATTAATGGAAACAATACCAGCTTCATGTATTTATGTATAAAATTTAATTTCATCAACTACCATGGATGATTATGTACAGTATGTATGGATAAATTAATTCATCCTAAGCATGGTCCCATATAGTTGCCAGGCAACATTAGTCGTATTCATTTCATTTGACAAAGCAAGATATCGTCAGCTCTACGAGTATATTGTTATATACTTTTTCTCACAGTAAAACTAAGAAAAATATGAAGATGTCTCGTCTTTATGTTTAGATTCTCCTTTCTATATCAAGGAAATCTGACCTGACGCGATTCATTTCAATCATCAAATACCTTCGAGGCTCTATGATATTTTGTTGCTGTCTCATGTGCATTTTTCTTCTCTCTTATGATTTCCTTATGAATTTTTCCTTTTACTCATGCTTTGTTGTCATGTTGACGATGTTATTTTTATCAAGTTTTACATCAACTAAAGAAACAAAATTTTTTCTGGGTTGTTTATCACAGCTTCCAATTTACCGGGTTCTTATGGTGTCTGTATAAGAATAAGCGTTGCTTTGATACCGCAGGAAGGATGATGTGTAACTTTTCACGTGCGAACGTGACGAAGTGAGAGAATGGTTTTTAATTAAATTTGTTATCATTGAGTCCTGAAGAATTGATGGTTGTGTACTTTTACAAATCTTTTGATAAAGTAAATCTTATCCATTTGCTGAATGGAAATTGAAAAAATTAATTTGTTTTTGAGTATTGAACAGAAATAAACCGCTCGGCTTCTTAAGCATTTGTCATTTTTTTTTTTGTTATCACATATCTGTCTCACTTTTCAGTTTCGTGTTTGTAAAAAGTTGCAACCTGTTGTTTTAGATGTTTTTTGTTATTGCTCTTCTATAACACTCTGTTGTTACTTTCTGGACTCCTTTTTATTACACCAAAGATTTCCGCTTGCAATATCAATTATAAATATCTTCCTCTAATTAAAATTTACTTGAAACTCCCGGAACATTAAAATGCTAATCCGCACCGTATCTGTTACCCCATCGCATTTGTCAACTTAGTATAATCTTACCTTTTCGCCCTTAACAAGAATATAATTCATTCGCCTATATAAGGTGTCATTGTTGGAAACTGACTACGGCTAAAGGAAAGGCTATAACGCTCTCTATATACATTTTACCTCTTCTACCGTTGTCGTCCCATTAAATTTTCAAGTCACGTAAAATCGGATTCATCGAACCCGAAAACTTTCTTTCAGTTTCCCCGATTTTGTTTTTTTCCAAAGCAATTTTCATTCCTTTCATTTGACATGAAGTGAAAACCTAACGCGATTCGTATGGACAACAATCTTCGTGGATCTTGACTTTGTTTTTAGGAAATTGCAAATGGGATTTCTTTTCCTTTTTTCGTTCCAGAAAAAGAAACGAAAAGCGAAAAAAGGAAGACATTTACATTGGCTTTTGGTGAATTTTCGAGTAGATAATGCAAAGTGAATGTCCGGAAAGGAAAGATGATCCATTGTCTGGATTAAAAAATGAAAGGCTCCATAAAGGGAAATGTAGATAAAGATTACCGGAAAAAGGGACTAAAACTTCAATTTGAGAATGAAGTTTTTTTTCGCTGTTCTGGATTAGAAAAAAATTAAGATTTTATACATATACTATACTTGAATCATTTTTGAAAATCATAGGACCAAGTGATCAAATTTTGGCGATTGCAACATAAACTGCAGCAGATGGCACGTGCTTATTACGTGCGCAAAAGTTCAGCTTGTTAGCTTAAAACAGCTCGAGTAAATCGCGTCTAAGCAGACAGCCATGGCCCAATCAACTTACATTACACTTAACAAAAACCAGATATTACTATCAATTTAATAGTTATGTAAAAACATTTTCAAGAATTACAATGGAATGCACGATTCCTGCGAAACATAATTTATTGCAACTCACTGTGGAATTAATCGAAAACTTACCTGAAAAGAGAAAAAGGGAATTTCATTAATTGATGCAAAATAAACGAATGTTTAAAATTGTATGAATGTTTGTAGGTGCGCATTTGTAAAAAAAAACATGATGTAAGGTTGTAGTGACGATTTTCTGCGAATAGCGAATTGCTTAAACTGCATATGCAAAGCTTAGCAACATTTCAAGCAGTGAAAGCAATTCGCCATTCACTATTCGGAAAAAATCGTAACCGTGATCGCGTTTAATCGATACCAGTAAGTACCGTTATTTTGAAATCCCGATATCCCGTTTTTTCAAACCATATGGGTCAGTTCTGGCATTTTTTTTCAAACCGAATTATTTTCAGGCTTCAGGTTTCGAATTAAAAAAAAACATACTCTGGATACTCTTCGCTCTCCTCCGGGCTAAAAGTTTTTTCGGGCGTACCTACGACTTGTATTTAAACCCCACCACCACTCTTTTCCTTCCGTCTTCACAAAAGTTCCGTTGCGTCGAAAAAAACACTATTTGTGTGGGGTTTGGTTGGAATAAGTCATCATCAATGTGGCACGATAGCCCGATGTCGGGCCTTGGCCGCCTGAATCGTTGTCCTCCAATTGTCGCGGTTACGTGACCTCGTCCTCCAGTTTCGGAAGCCCAGCAGCTGGTGGGCGTCTTCACCTACGGAGTTCTCCCAGCGAGCTCTCGGTCGTCCACGCAACCTCGCTCCGTCAATTCGTTGTGCGTTCATCACTTTCTTTGGCATGCGATTATCGTCCATCCGTTGTACATGCCCCGCCCATTGCAGACGATGAAGCTTCACGATTTTCAATACTTCCAGCTCATCGTACAATTGATACAACTCATGGTTGTACCGGATACGCCATTGGTCTCGCTCGCGAACGGCCCCGAAAATTCGCCGAAGGACCTTTCGTTCGAATCGGTCTAGCAAAATTTCGGAGGCTTGGGTGAGGGTCCATGTTTCGCAGCCATAACATAGCACGGGTCGGATGATCGTTTTGTACACGCGGAGCTTCGTGTTCCTGTGCGCAAGTTTCGAATTAATTATAGGGAGGACCGAGAAATATGTCTTATTGGCTAGTTGTATCCGTCGCTTAATTTCGTCGGTTTCGTTGGCGTCCTTTGATAAGTTACAACCCAGATAGTTGAAGTTGTCTACATACTCGATATTAAGGTCCCCCACTGTGATGCTTGAATTTGCTGGCGTCCTTGTTTTCGATTGCATCATGGCCTTTGTTTTGCTTTCGATGATATGTAGTCCAACTTCCTTTGCGGCGTTATTGAGGTTATGCAGAAGGCTTTCTGCATCACCCAACCTTCGAGACATGATGTTGATATCGTCGGCGTACGCTACTAATTGAGTCGACTTGATGAGAAGCGTTCCGCTGCTGTCCATATTCATGACTCGAATTACATACTCCAAAGCAAGGTTGAAGAGCGTCGGCGCCAGCCCGTCGCCCTGCTTGAGTCCAGTACGAGTTTCAAATAGGTCAGTGAGTCGATTCTGCACTCTGACCTGCGAGACGGTATTAGTCATCGTCATCCTTGTGAGTCGCACTAACTTTGCCGGTATACCAAAATTCAGCATAATGTTGTACAGTACACTTCGATCGATACTGTCGTATGCCTGCTTGAAGTCGACAAAGATTTGGTATACGTCGATGTTATATTCCCAGCACTTTTGGAGTAGTAGCTTCACTGTGAAAAGCTGATCGGTCGTTGATCGACCAGGTCTGAAGCCGCCTTGATACTCGCCAATGATTCGTTCTGCGTACGGATTAATTCTCTTTTCAAGAATTTTAGATAATATCTTATAGGCCGTACAAACTAATGATATGCCCCTGTAATTCTCACACTTCAGCTTGTCACCCTTTTTGTGGATTGGGCAGATTATGCTTTTGCGCCAATCTTCGGGGATTTCCTCGTCGTTCCATATTTTCAGCAGTAGCACATGTATAGCGTTGGTCAGGCACGTTCCACCATGCTTCAGCAGTTCTGCTGGAATCTCGTCAGCGCCGGGCGCTTTATTATTTTGAAGCGACTGTATGGCAAGACTCACCTCCTCTACTGTTGGGGGTAGAACGGGAGGGCCTGGTTCGGCTAACTGCTCAAGAGCTGGCTCCGCGGGGGATGTTGAGGGTGCATTGAGGAGCTCTTCAAAATGCGAGGCCCATCGTTTGTTGACGCTTTCGATGTCGCTGATGATGTTACCATCCTTGTCCTTACATAGGCTTGTCCTGGGTTGATATCCGTTCTTAACATTATTTATGAGTTTGTACGCCTGTCTAATGTTCTTACTGGCTAATCTTTGGTTTATTTGCTGTAACTGCTCGTCAAAATGTTTGCGTTTTTTACGTCTAATTAACTTATTAGATACTCGCCGAAGCTCGTTATATCTTTCTTTCTTGGCTCGGGATGCGCGTTGTGTGTATTGGCGATAGGCTTCATTTTTTACCTCAATCGAGGCCCTGCATTCGTCGTCGAACCAGTCTGATCGTCTGCGCCGGCCTTTATAGCCCACGACCTCTTCTGCGACCCCCTTGATGCTGTCTTTGAGCTCCTCCCAGAACTCATGGATGCCTAAATTGTTGATGTCATCAAGCATGGGCGACAGTTTTTCCTCTAGTGCTGTTGTATACGCAGCCGCCGTGGCATCATCAATCAAATTGTCAACCTCGAAGATCTTGGCAGGGTTGATTCTCGTTAGGTGCACCGAAGAGATTCTGCACCTGTAGGTTGTCTTCACCAAATAGTGATCGGTGTCGCAGTTGGCTCCTCGATAGGATCGAACATCTAGGACATTAGAAGCCCATCTCTTGCTGATAAGTACGTGGTCGATCTGGTTCACGGTGTATTCATCTGGAGACTTCCAGGTCTGCTTGTGGATTCGTCGATGAGGGAAGCATGTAGAGCTTATTACCAGGTTTCTGCCGCTCGCGAAGTCGATAAGTCGCTGACCGTTGTTGTTGTTTTCGTCGTGGAGGCTATGACCTCCAGTAGTTCCCCTATGCCAGCTTTCATTTCCGACTTTGGCGTTAAAGTCTCCTAGCAGCAGCTTGACGTCGTTTGATGGAAGTGAGTCGAAGAGTGTTTCTAGGTCGTTGTAGAACTCGTCCTTAATCGCGTCTTCTTTTACTTCTGTAGGGGCATGCGCATTAATGAGCCAGAGATTAGCGAAACGGGTCTTAATGCGGATCGCACATAGCCGCTCGTTGATGGGTTTGAAGCCGATAACGTGGTCCTTGAGCTGCTTATTCACGATGAAAGCTACTCCAAACTCCTTGTTGCCCGCCTCTTTACCACTCGTAAAAATAGTGTGCGAATTGAGGTCGTTAATCTCGCTTTTGAGCCATTTAGTTTCCTGGATTGCAACTATGCTCAGCTTGTATTGTTCTACCTGATCCAGGAGGGCCCTTAAGGCCCCCGGTCTATTCAGGGAGCGTACATTCCAGGATCCGAAAGAGTAATCAGTTGTTCGTTTGCGGGGTCGTCGTTGTTTTGTATCCGTCCAATCCGAGGCTTTTGTTTCAGGTTTCTTGACTTGAAGTTTTTCTTAGGATGAGTTGTCGGCCCATCGCTAAACCATGATAGGGTTTAATCGTTGAGTAAAGGCCATCATGGGCATGCCTCGAATATGCTGCTTTAGTGGTTGGCTTAAATGTTTTCTGTCACCTATCACGTTAAGTAACCTGAGACGCTGCAGATGTTAATGCAGCACTCAGGCGCAGCGGTTACTCGGATAATGCGGGAAAGTAACGCCCCGTAGAGAGACATAGGAATTGGCCGAAGTCCTTTTCCTATGAAACTCCTCCTGCATAGCTAAGGGTCCGCAGTTATGCCACAACTGAAGAAGATATAGGAATTAGCCGAAGCCTTTCAACCTTTATCTTCCCCCTTACGGGAGGTTGGAATAAGTGGGAAAATAAAATAGAAATATTTACTAAGAAATTTTTATTAGGGGATGCAGGAGCATGGCCTCATAGTACGATCCCATTTGTTTTGACCTTTTTTGTTGCTTTGATTAAGACACATTAATTTAAGGTTTTGTGAAATTGGTGTAAAAAATGTTTCTTAGAAGAACCAAAATGGGCAGTTGGGTTTGTATGGCCTCATAGTACGATCCCATTTGTTTTGACCTTTTTTGTTGCTTTGATTAAGACACATTAATTTAAGGTTTTGTGAAATTGGTGTAAAAAATGTTTCTTAGAAGAACCAAAATGGGCAGTTGGGTTTGTATGGCAGCCCCAAGACCCCATGGTCCGATTTGATCCATTCTTACATGTTTTGTGTCATCAACAGAAATATATTTGTGTGAAATTTGGTTGAAATTAGTGCACAAATAAAAAAGTTTTCTTAGAAGAACTTAATATAGGGGGTTGGGTTTGTATGGCAGCCCCATGACCCCATTGTCCGATTTTACCGATTCAAACATACAAACTGCCTGCAGCAAAAAGAAGCTTTTCTGCAAAAATTCACCTTCATAGCTTTTAAATTGGCCGAGTAAAATGCGCCGCAACAGACCGACAGACAGACAGACGGACATCGCCCAATCGACTCCCCAAGTCATGCTGATCATATATGTATACTTTTTATATGGTCGGAGATGCTTCCTTCAATGCATTACAAACTTCACGACAAAGTTAATATACCCTTTCACTCAATGAACGAAGGGTATAAAAAGACAAATAGGGCATTTCAGGGAAGTTCTTCGTGGAGCCTTCTAGGGGATTGTGATGATCCAAGCCATAGTCTGGATCCATTTTCCAGATTGTCATTTCGTATGGAATTTCGAGTATTATAAGCGCTAAACAATTTAAAAAAGGACACTAACTTAGCTTTAACCAAAACTCAGCATGTTGGGTTGTCTATTGATGAGGATTTCGAGTGGTTCTGGCTATATGTACATTTATACATATGTTCTTGAAAGCTTAGGTAACGTGCAAACTTTCCACAGATTTGCAGGTTTGTCAGTTAAATTTTGGGTTTAAAAGTTGATTTTGCGAGATTCATAAACCGGTTGTAGCTCAGAAGACACGAAGAGCTTCGAAACGTTCAAGGTTTTACTTTATTAAGCCCCGGATAGAGTTCGAGCGGAATGAAAATGAAACGGTAATGAACCGGCATAAAAACCGTGGTGAATTTAAAATTTTAGCTTCGAAAATTGATACAAAGGCGTTTTACGTCCTAAATAATCTTAAAAATAACTAAAAAAATAATTTCCCCATTGTCCGAATGCATTTTCAACGTGAAAATGAGTCGACTCTGTAGCATATTCTCCGTCGGGCGTGGTGAGTTTTGCAAACGTCAAACCGATTCACTGTCCACGACGAGTTCATCGCGGAAATTATCTAATGACCGGGGAATCGAAAAATAACACATAAAATGGCAGAGACAAATTGTGAAACCATTCTCGGATTTTAGTTTATGGAATACCCCATCATTTACCACATATTCCACGACAGTAAGTATGCATTTTCATTGAGAAAATCGCCGCGGACAAAAATTTCATTTTCATTCCGCCCGATCTCTATTCAGGCCTTTAGAGATTAAAAGTTATTTTAGAACAAGGATGTGCAACCTAATTTATACGTGAGCCACATTGTTTTTTGGTTTGTAATGTGACGGGCAGGTGGGCCGCAAGACTTTTGTAATTGTTTTTACTATCTTTGATTAGTTTTACATTAGGCGTGTTTTTTGCACTCCGGTATGGGTTCGTTTATCGTAACTACATGGGGTTATAATAACAACATAACCTGTAGGGGTCATGTTATTATTGTAACCCCATGCAGTTACACTAGACTAACCGACAGTATAAATTATAAAGATAAAATTATGGAGACTCGCTGAAGGGCTCAGGCATAGCAAGCGTATGCTGGAATCTAACTGGCTTACCAGCTGCACCGAAGCCCTTAGTCTTAGTAAAACGAACCTCAGGGCGGTGACAGGCCTTATAACCGGTCATTGTACCCTATGGAAACATCTGCACACAATAGGGATCTACACACAAGACACACTATGTCGCCTCTGCAGCGAAGATGAGGAATCAGCCTCGCACGTTATTTTCGAATGTCCCGCTCTTATGAGCTGGAGACAAAACTTCTTTGGGGCTCAAGCTACCAGTATGGGTGCACCCAAAGTAAACCTGGTTAACTTTCTTCTTAGCCTTTTACGTAGGACAGAGCTCATAACCTGAAACTTTCTCGCTTAGATGGGGAATACAATAAGCCAGCAGGCTGCAGTATTGGGCGCAACCAGCCCAACCTATTTCAGCGCCTTATCCATGCATCCATCCATCCAACCTACAGTAGAGTGCAGAAAACACGCCTAATATTTTCATATTTGTAAGGCGGTCATTGGCCTTATAACCGGTCATTGTACCCTATGGAAACATCTGCACACAATAGGGATCTACACACAAGACACACTATGTCGCCTCTGCAGCGAAGATGAGGAATCAGCCTCGCACGTTATTTTCGAATGTCCCGCTCTTATGAGCTGGAGACAAAACTTCTTTGGGGCTCAAGCTACCAGTATGGGTGCACCCAAAGTAAACCTGGTTAACTTTCTTCTTAGCCTTTTACGTAGGACAGAGCTCATAACCTGAAACTTTCTCGCTTAGATGGGGAATACAATAAGCCAGCAGGCTGCAGTATTGGGCGCAACCAGCCCAACCTATTTCAGCGCCTTATCCATGCATCCATCCATCCAACCTACAGTAGAGTGCAGAAAACACGCCTAATATTTTCATATTTGTAAGGCGGTCATTGAGAATGGCGTATGTTCGCTACAATAAGCTGCTTTCCGCGTTAATATTTATACGTCGTTCATTTCGAGAACACCGAAAGCGTCTCCTCGACATATTGAACGAGGTGGGTGCCAAGGGGGTTTGATTGTATCTAGTACGCTATTCCTCAAAACTAACAAAAAAGATATGATTGAACATTTTAGCGTTTGATGATGCATTTATGACGAAATTTAGTGATATGCTGAACATAGTCATACGAGAGTTTTTGCTCGGAAGAAAGACTGAAATCGAGCTCTGATCTGTAAGCATTCGAACGTGTTATAATAGTCAAAGTTGAACTTCAGCCATTATAGCACGATCAGGTTGACGATGACTATTGCTGCTAAAAATGAACGTTTTTATAGCAAAATATTTCATTTCCAGTTCACATTGACGTTTTTTTTTGCTTTAAGAAGGAATCCTCTTATAGACTTTTCAAAAGAGCAAAATGATATAAATGTATGTGCAAACAGTTGTCTGGTTGGTCTAGCGGTTAGTGCGCGCATCTTCGGTGCACAGGGTCATGAGTTCGAATCTCACCGTGGATCATGGTGTTTTTCGAACTCACGAGCTTGTGACGGACTATGATCTCACTCAGATGTTAAACGAGTACCCATTTATGGGGATAAATAACACTGCTGAGCGTGATACTGATCTCATTACCTCAACAAAAAGCAGATAAGATCTTCGAAATAGGATGTCACTAACACATCCTGCGGCCTTAGTCCAATGCTGGATTGTCGCGCCTGTTATTTTTAAACAGTTGTCTCCAATATTAATTAACTATAGATAAATCATCACACACGACTCAGCAGGAAAGTATTGAGATCCCACCGTTGACTATTATCGACGCAGAGCAATTTTGGAGATGCATTCAATATTGTGCAGACATATATGTATTTGTGTGCGCCTCTGAATTGGTGGACAAAAGTATTTCTTTTTTCCAACATTATTCCAGTAAGAAACTGTAGGATCTATCATAGGTCTATGTCGAACCGGCACAAATCTAGACAAACACCAGTTTTGTTTGCAAGTTCCAGATTTTTGTTCGGGCGAAATCATTTTATATTTTCTAGTAAAATCTAAGCAATGTGTTGTGTATATTTTTGAAAACAATTTCCTAGGAGGAGTCTATCAAGTTCAGCTTTTTCGTCTAGCTTTGGAAGATTTCTTTTTTAATTTAGTGTAGCATCTTCTTAGGATTGCACAATTTATCTGAGTTCCGTGATTTTCTAAAAAAAATTAATATTTTTGTACGTCGTGAAGCTTTTTGGACATGAAGTATAGAGTTTGCCAATAAGGGCGGGTAGATGTTGAAATGGAATAAAACAAGCTACGTGTGAGGTATTAACGATTTTTTTAATTTATTTGAAAGACTCATATATATCATTCATTATGTATTGAATATAACGCCATTCAAATGTCCGCCGCGGCTTTTCACAGTGGCACGGATCCGAGTGGTCCAATTTTCAATGACTCATATAGCATAGATCCAGCTGAATTTGAACGAGGGCTTGGTTGATACTGACTTTAAGAGCATCGATCGATTTCGGCTTATTGGTATAGACTTCAGGAAACCCCATAGGAAAAAGTCTAGCGGAGTCAAATCGCACGATCTTGGTGGCCCATTCACGTTACCTCTGCGAGAAATAACCTTACCGTCAAATCGTTCATGTAGAATGTGCATCGTAGCATCTGCTGTGTGGCACGTAACGCCATGTACCTTGACATGGTGGTTTGGCATGAGTGACTGAATAGTAAAAAAGAGATTAGACCGACGCCACCAAAACAAACAGGCCGCTATAGGCTGCAAACATCTACCCGCTCTAATTGGAAAATCCTATATCCAGGAACGGTGTTTTTCAATTTTTAGATAAATATATATCAGTAAATTTTTGCAAAGCTAGTCATCATTATTCCAGTTCATTGCATTATTCATAAATTGTAGTGGTAAATATAGTTTGCTCCGAATAGGGAAGGGGATGTTTCTTAGCATCCTCCTCACATTGCAGTTATTGTGTACGTTTCGTTTACTGTAAAATAAATTCTAAGGTACGCCACTGATCCTGTGTCACAATTCCAAATGTAGCAGATCTGGCCATGACGAAGAAGAGAAACGAATTCTCAATCGGATTGCGATGAGAGTAAGTTAATATGTACTATGTCTGCCCAGCATAAATATGTATTGTTTTGTCCGTTGAGAAAAGTGTCAATAAATTTAGTTTATGTTGGTTTGTTTCCTTTTAATATGAAGCGCCAATATCACGTTTTATTCCTGACAGCATGCTCTATTAATTGAACTGTACACAAAAAAAGCTGTTAACCCTTTCGCCCTCAATGTGTTATTATAAGCAACTTTCATAGCATCGTTTCGCTTCGCTCATAGAGTGAAAGGGTATATTAACTTTGTCATTGAAGGAAGCATCTCCTACCATATAAAAAGTATACAGACATGACAAGCCTGGTTTGGGTAGTCGATTGGGCGATGGCCGTCTGTCCGTCTGTTGCGACGCGTTTTACTCGGCCAATTTAAGAGCTATAAAGCTGAAATTTTGTACAAATGCTTCTTTTTCCTGCAGGCAGTTTGTATGTTTGAATCGGTAAAATCGGACCATGTGGCCATTTGTGCACCAATTTCAACACAAGATCCGCTCTGTGGCTCATTTGGTTGAGTCGAATTCTACGATGCTAGTAATCTAGAGGTCCGGAGATCGAATCTCGGCGTGGTCCAAAATTTCCGCACATGTACGGATAGGAAATATATAGTGCTTGCAACATTATACAGGGTGTCCCGCAACTGGTTAGCCATAGACCGATGGTAGACTCTACAGGATGTTTTAGGAAAAATGTCGCCAAAATTCTTTCTCTAGCTTTTACCGTTAAGGAGTAATTGCCTTTTTTGTGATTATTGTAAAAAAACACGACTTTCTTAGAAAAGCTCCTATTTTCTAGGTTCCACTTTAGCCAAATCAATGGTTTTCATATTCTTCTGAAAGAACACAAAATTTCCATATCGAACGTTTCGTACGGTTTCGTATCTTCCGAGATACGACGTTTTGAATTTTGGAGAAATGTCAATTTCAATTTTTAATGTAAAAATTTAACCCGAATTTCGTATCGGCACATTGTAGTGGCAAATCTGCAAAGTTGACAAAAGTTGGCGTAGTATCTTAGCTTTCGAACGGCATATAAGAATAAGGCACAGAGTCATCCAGTTTCTGAATAATACGTATAAATGAAAAAAAAAACCATAGCCTGCAAATGTACCAAAGCGACTTCAATCTTGAAAAGGAAGTAAAATTTATATGTACATCAAGCAAAGACTTGGTTGTTATGCATCATGGAAAAATACTTTTCGCTACTGTTGTACATGCTACTTTACTAATTATAACGGTAAGTATAAAGAAATTTGTTTTATGTGTTGAATTATTTGTACGAAGGTTCACTTTAATATTGTGAGAGTATTTTTCATTTTCATCGTCTAAAGGATAAACATTTTAATATGCAGGTATTAATTAGTGTCCTTTTATGTTCTTTTTCAGTGTTTTCCGATCCAATTTTTTCTTAGTAAATTTAATGATAGAGTCTTAGATTCTAAAAAATTAAAAAGGAAGTGGCAACTTGAAGTATTCGCGTAGTTATGGCTTTGGAAAGATACAGATGATAAGTTACGGGAAACACGAAAATTTTCCATTCAAACGCGATTTATTCCATTGAGGGTCCTTGAAATAGGAATCAAACACCGGATTTGTAATGTCGTCGGCGTCCCCTTTGATATGATACCCCGCATGCTGTCCTCCAGTCAAGGATTAAATAGAGTCCTTTTTTGGGACCTTTCCGATGAAATTTATTCTAGCAAAATGAGTTTCAGACTCCTGGGACCCCACTGAATCAAGACCAAGGAAAAAATAGCCTTACTGTATTTTTTTCTATTGGAAATGCTTATATGACTGAACTATTTCCACGTAAAAGCAAGATTTCTTCCACTTACGGACTATGTTTTTTTCCCTTTTACACATATTATTCACAAACTGGATGATTCTGTGCTTTATTCTTATATGCCGTTCGAAAGCTTAAGAATTGGGCCAACTTTTGTGACATTTGCAGATTTGCCACTTGAATATATCGTTACGAAATTCGGGTTTAATTTTGACATTAAAAGTTGAAATCGACATTTCTGCAAAATTCAAAATGTCGTATCTCGGAAGATACGAAACCGTTCGAAACGTTCGATATGTCCTTTTATTGGAAATTTTGTTTACTTTCAGAAGAATATGAAAAACATTGATTTGGCTAAAGTGGAAGCTAGAAAATATGAGTTTTTTGACAAGAATCACAAAAAAGGCAATTACTCCTTAACGGTAAAATCTAGAGGAATAATTTTGGCGACAATTTTCCTAAAACATCCTGTAAAGTCTACCATTGGTCTATGGCTAACCAGTTGCGGGACACCCTGTATACACTCCGAAATGATATGCAATGTAACGTTGTCTCGAAATTGCCTATAAACGAATGAGTTAACGCACCATGGCCCGACATGGGGCTGTACGGTACTGTGAAAAAGAATTGCAACCAAATTTCACACAAATGTGTTTCTATTGATGACACAAAACATATGCAAGAATGGATCAAATCGGACCACGGGGTCATAGATACAAACCCAACACCCCATTTGGGTTCTTCTAAGAAACATTTTTTACAGCAATTTCACAAAACCTTGAATTAATGTGTCTTTATCAAAGCAACAAAAAAGGTCAAAATAAATGGAATCGTACTATGGGGCCATGCTCCCGCAACCCCAAATAAATTTGTTAGAGTTAATAGTTTTAATTGCCCACTTATTTCAACCAAACCCCACACAAATATTGTTTTGTCGACGCAACGGAACTATTGTGAAGTCGCAAGGAAAATAATGGGGGGATTTAATACAAGTCGTAGGTACGCCCGTTAGCCCGAGGAGAGCGAAGGGTATCCAAATTTCGGCCGCGCCCGAAATTAGCCTCAGTCTTGTATTATTAGAATTTAAATACATTAGATTAGTTTGAGTGTGCCTACACCGCAGTTCGAGCAACGCGAAACCATAGAACGGTATAAAGAACGAGGCAAGGAATAAGAAGATTAGTTTGAGTCTTTAGAGCGTGAAAACCTCCAAATACCTGACAATTTGCTATCTTTGGCCAAATTAGGATACTTCTTCCAAGTGAGGTCAGTGATTGTGATTTTTTATATACCATTTCTCAGTCAAGTTCATAATTTTTGAGCATCAAGTTCGTAAGTTTGGAACATGAAATTCGATATTTCGGGAGCTTAAATCGTAACTGTAAATGCATATTTGAGGGCTGAACTTTTTGGGAAGATATAAATTTGGTTGTCCATAGTTACGAATTTGATATTTCAAAGTTATGAACTTGACTGATATTTCAGCGTCAAGTGGAAGAACATTGACATTTTAAATATTTGTGGTATCGAAGCTGTATTTTTTAATAAGTGAAGTTGCTTGTATGCAACTTTAGGCAACCGAGGCAAGATTATGTTCCCCTTATCTTACAGTACAACATGAGAAATCCTTATACAAAGGGATCTGTGAATTAAAGATTTTATATTTGATTGGGCCAATTCTTTTAATAAAAGAATGCGAAGAAAATAAACTGAAGTTTCTCAAAAAAGATTAATATACATTACACGTTTTGGAACCGGTATTGTTTCAGTCTATACTCGATACTAGGAACACAAATCCATAAAAAAATAAGCAAATACTCGTATATAGTGCTCAGAATTTGTAAAAGAACAGTAATAATACGTTTGCGATTATAGCCTGAGAGACTCCGAATAACAGAAACCGTAAATCTAAATCAGCTAAGGGAATCGACGTAGACGTTAAGCCAAAGTCGGTAGTTTTGATTGATACGATTGTGTTTACGCCTACTAAAGCCATCAACTTAGTCGTTTAGATAAGCAAGATTTTGACTTCGAGGTAATTGTTGCCTGGCGTCTGCCTCCTTAGCCGATTTCCACGACGATTTCGCATCCTCATCTCCTTCAGGCGACTCCCCCATAAATATGTTATTCTTTCGCCAACTTATTTAGTCTAACTTATAATAATTCTACTGCAATAAAATGTATTGCAAAGTGTAATTTGAACAACCTCAATTTGACTGGTGATCCATCGCATAGTCCTAATGAGGAACCCAATATGTATTGTTACAAATTTTGCAATGCAAAAGCTACTCGTACATATAATGTACTTGGCAAAATAAATGACAAGTTCAAGAAATAACCTAACCATACAAATTTAGAAGAACAACAAGCAATAATAACTTAAAACTTCCGAATAACCCGATGTTGAAACTTTGAAAATATTGTCGCCATAAAAAACTACACTCATGCAAAATTGATGTCCTTGTAGAAATGTTACCATAAACATGACGAAATTTTAAAGTAGATCGAAACATATGTTTGAAGCTTCTCCATGCATTTAAAACTTGCAACAACTCTATTTTAACCTGGCTGCATGGCATTTTTCGAGCGCACGTATGGTGAACATACATTGTATACCACGACGAATATCCTAAATACTCGAAAGACATTCTTGTATTAGCGTCCGTAGATATGTTTTCTTACCTTTTTATGTGTGTCCTCTGGAATAACATTATAATGCTAACGCTGCCAGCCACCATGCTGCCGACTCAGAAAAAAGTCATACTATATTTTTCAAGGAAGTTTATCGGTGTTACAATGGTCGCTCGTATGTTTGGAATTTCAAATGAAATTCTTGGCAAAAGGTCACACACATGGTAAAAATGTCCATTCACCTATTCCAGCTATGCCATATAAATGCTATAGTAAACGTTATATACGACGAATGATGTGCAGAGCACAACAATGAAGTCTCTCCATGGAATTCATATTTGAATTTAACGTACGACCGACCGACACTGACGATGGCGATAGGAAATAACTTGGGAAATTTATTAGCGCACTATTTGCGGAAATTACGGAAAATGGTATACGTAGTATGGCAAAGTCGATTACGACGATGACCTGTAATATTCAATGGTCATTGGGTAATTTTTTGTATGTACATTTCGTTGAGTTGAGGGCGAATTTCTTAAAGAAGAGCTTCAGACTAGTTTCGATGCTTAAATTTCATGTTTTAATACGACAGCATTCGATAATTGAGTATGAAGCCCTCCACATAATAGAAAAGCTTAATGAATTACCGTTGGATTTCAACTTTTTCAAGTTTTATTTCAAAGGACGTGTCGCAAAGCAATATAATATTTATTTTGAGGAAACAGGTTTACTCTAATACTTCTTGGAAACTATGAAATATCAGAAATGAATGCAATGGGATTGAAAACGCGAAAATTATTATTTTTTAATTACAGATTTTTTTTTTTATTCAAAGAGTCAAGTTTTACTGCAATAATTGCTTAGGTTCGGTTTTGAAATTGAAATTTTCGAATTCATTTTTGATTTCTGGTATCTGCGATATTCTCCATCGGAAATAGTATAATTGATTTTGTAGTCAACAGTTTTATAATCAGATCGTCGTCGGTTGGAGACGGTCGCGATTCTGGAAATTTCGATCCACAGTAGATAAGAGCTCGATTGATAAAGCATACAGAACTGAACACATACAGAAATCTAACAAAAGGCCAGTTTTGCAAATTGCCTTTTCAATTCGTATTGTGAAGTTCATTTATTATCGTTGACATTAGTGAATTAATGTTTTCAACTGACTAATATCGAGTGTAAATACTAAGTGGAAGAACCGAGATGAAGAGATGATAGACCAAGATTTCAATACTTAATATAGAGTAACCCATTTTTCCACCTCCAGGCACAAACTATTAACATAGATACCTAGAACAAAATCATGAATACTATAAAGTCCTCGGAAGCCGACGGTCATTCGTTCACACCTAAAGATAGCCAGAAATACACGTTGATATTGAGAGGATCCAGTGCTCACTTCGAAGCAGGTGAGGTTAGAAATGACATCTTTCGTTCACGTCCAGAAATCTCCGCAGACAACATTTCAGTGGTAAGGTTTTCAACAGCATGGTCACGGCGAAATGATATTCAACTGCCTTTATTTAAAGTGACACTGGAAAGGGAACCCGATGTGAAAACATTAACTTCTTTAAGGTATGTAATAAACCAGCGAATATTTTGGGAGAAAATGAGAAAGCGTGACATTCTCCAATGTTTTAATTGTGTGAAATTTGGTTGAAATTGGTTCACAAATAAAAAAGTTTTTCCTAGAAGAACTTAAATTGGGGGGCTAGGTTTGTATGGCAGCCCCATGACCCAGTGATCCAATTTCGGTGATTCAAACATACAAATAGCCTGCAACAATAATAAGCAAGTGTGCAAAATTTCAGCTCCGTAGCTTTTATAGTGGCCGAGAAAAACGCGCTACAACAGACCGACAGACGGACAGACGGACAGACAGACAGACGGACATCGTCCAATCGACTTATCTCGTCATGATCATATTATAATGCTACCAACTATACTGTTTTTAAAAGGAGACTCCTTTTTTCCTATTCTGATCCTTTCAGAATTCTGTCCTTTTTTTGATACTTTATCCGACCTTTTTTTACAAAGAAAAAAAGTTCATTACTATTGAATTGAGATTATAATTTTAATCGAAACACCGACCTGCATCAAACGCATTCTAGCAATTGTCGCGAATGTTCTAACTACTTATGCAATGACTGTTCTAAAAAATACCGGCGTACAGAGGGCTGCGCCCGCAATACGAGGGTTTTTTAGAATTTTAATGCATAGTGAATATTTTTTGTACATATAATAAATAAGAATTGTGCACAACATTAATGAAATGCTTCCTGTAAATCTATTTTTGGATTGGTCTAAATAAACGCGTTCCAGAATGAAATTTACCTAGTTTGTATAAAAATACTCCAAGGAAATCTACAGGCATTTTTCGATTTTGCCCTGTGGCACGGGTTAAGAATAGTGCTACCGTCTTTCCCGACGTGTCGTAAGAGGCGACTTAAGGGACAGGAGAGAATAAAACTCTCCTGAGTTTCGAACATATCTCCACAATTGTGCGTGCAGCAATTCTGTTTTGCGCTCAAGGGTTTAGATATGTACGAAACTTAACAACAAATTGACCCCTGTGGTTTTGGGGTTAGAATTATACCACAGCGATCCCGGCTTGTCGTAAAAGGCGACTTGAGGGATAGGGTATGTGGGCTTGTATCCTGCGTACCTGAAATTTACTTTACACTCGAAACATCAAACGAGCCTCGGATACCTCGGACTGATTCAACGGCAACGACTTTTGGCTATAAACAACGGACTACGATCGGTTTTTGGAACGTTCGGACGATGTGGGGTGAGTGTAATAACACAAGGCTCACAGAAGTCGAACAGGAAATGACCGCATACAACATCGCTATACTAGGACTGAGCGAAACAAGATGGCTCGGATCGGGGGCGACTTTATCACCAAGCTCTCGCACTGTATTGCTCTACTCTGGAAGTGAAGACGATAATTCACCTCGGCAAGCGGGCGTCGGAATCCTGTTGACTAGGAATGCACGCCGATCCCTTATCGACTGGAAACCTATCTCCGACCGTATCATCACAGCCAGATTCAAATCCAGAGTACGAAACATCACAATTATTCAGTGCTACGCACCGACTGAACCTGCAGACCAATCCGCAAAGGACGTTTTTTATCAGCGACTAGGCGACACCTTTGATATGGCTCCCAGGGGTGACATCAAAATTATAATGGGGGATCTCAACGCCAAAGTCGGTACTGATAATTTAGGCTTGGAACATCTTATGGGCAATAACGGGCTTGGCGACAGGAACAACAATGGCGAAATGTTCGTGGAGTTTTGTAACTCTCGGCAACTAGTCATTGGCGGAACGTTGTTCAAGCATAAACCCTGCCACCTAACAACTTGGATTTCTCCTGATGGCAGAACAGAGAACCAAATTGACCATATTGCTGTTTCTAACACATGGAGAAACTGCCTCTTAGACGTCAGGTCGAAGCGTGGGGCTGATGTTGGCAGCGACCACCACCTTGTTATCGCGAAATTTCGCTTACGAACGGCAGCGATTCAACGATCTCACAACACGCGAATCTTGCCACGATTTAATGTGCAAAAGCTAAAAAATTCCTCAACTAGACGTGCATATTCGACCGCCTTGCACGAAAAAGCTTGTGCAGCAACATCTCTTCAGAATCCTACAATTGAAGATAGATGGAATTTTGCAAAGGATTCTTTTATTTCATGTGGCGAAGCGACTGTGGGAAGATTGGAGCGTGGTAGGAGACCAGTTATCAGTGATGCTACTTGGTCTCTTATCTCAGCACGCAAAAGAGTTAAGGAACAGATTAACTCTGCTGCTGATGATTCAGCTAAAAATCAACTTCGTGCTGAATACCGTTCACTACAAAAAGGCGTGCAGAGAAGTGTGAGGCGTGATAAGCGTACTTACATCAACGCTTTAGCGAAGGAGGCAAATGATGCGGCTTACCGTGGTGAAAGCGGTACCCTTTTTAAGCTAATTAAACCACTAATTGGCAAGTCGTTCACAACGGACCATCCTGTGAAAGATAAAGAAGGGTTACTGCTTGTTACTGAAGAACAGCAGCTTCAGAGATGGAAAGAGCACTTTTTTGAGGTCCTTAACAACCGTTTCGGGCCTGCAAGTGCATCTTCATCGGCAGAAGAAGACGTCCCTCCAGTAGCCAGTATTAATTCCAGACCACCATCTAAGACGGAATTAAAGCGGGTTATCGAATCTATGGACGCCGGTAAGGCCCCGGGGATAGATGGAATTCCGGTCGAACTATTTAAAGCGGATTCGAATGCTACAGCGGATATTCTGCTTCCCCTCATCAGAGAGTGTTGGGAAACCGAAACTCTTCCAGTAGAATGGAAAAAGGGCGTAATTATTAAAATTCCCAAGAAGGGTAACCTTAAGGATTGTAATAATTGGCGCGGTATTTGCCTACTTCCAGCTGTATCCAAGCTGATGGCTAAAATTATTTTGAACCGGATCAAGGATGAAGTTGATCGCACTTTAAGCAATGAACAGGCTGGCTTTCGTGAGGGTTTTTCATGTAGCGACCATATAAACACTCTCCGAATTATTATTGAGCAATCCGCCGAATGGAGATCCCCATTACACCTCATGTTCATTGATTTCGAGAAGGCGTTCGATAGTGTTGACCGGGAGTATATTTGGAGAGCTCTTCGTAGGAGGGGCATACCAGATAAAATAATTTCCATCATCAAGGAATCTTATCAGGGAGCCCAATGTCACGTTTTGCACAAGGGTAAGCTTTCAGATCCTTTTGAGGTGCACAGTGGAGTGAGACAAGGTTGCATTTTATCACCTATTCTTTTCCTCATAGCCATTAACGATGTACTAGTGAGCGCGCTTCAAAACCAGAGGAAAGGTATCAGATGGAAAATGTTTGATTACCTGCAACACCTGGACTATGCTGACGATATTTGTCTGCTTTCAAATAAAAAGGAGGATGTAGCTCAAATGGCCGATGCTCTGCATTGCGAAAGCCGTAATGCCGGGCTCAAGATAAACGCTGCCAAGACCAAGTACTTGAGCTCCCATCCTGGTGGACAAAGCGGAATTTGTGTTTCGGGCCAGGCAGTCGAAAAAGTTGACGAATTCTGCTACCTCGGAAGCATAGTCACAGCAGATGGCGGCGCGGACGCTGATGTACAATCGCGTATCAATAAGGCTAGGGCAGCCTTCTTCACTTTGACTCCTTTCTGGCAAAATAACAACATTTCCAGGCGCACCAAAATCCGAATCTTCAATTCTATTGTAATATCTGTGCTTCTTTATGGCTGTTCAACTTGGAAGGTGACCAACGAGATAACAACTAAGCTGCAAACTTTCGTAAACCAGTGCCTACGGCGCATCCTACAAATCCGCTGGCCGGAGATTATTTCCAATGATGATCTCCTGAGTATCACAGGCCTGGATTGGATAGGCACTTCTGTCAAAAGGCGAAAGTGGCAATGGATAGGTCATACTCTCCGAAGAGGGCCAACAAATATTGCAAAGCAGGCCCTAGATTGGAACCCTCAGGGAGCCAATGCTAGACGCCGTGTTGGACGGCCAAGAAACACGTGGAGAAGATCGGTTAATAGCGAGGCTGCTTCATTAAACAAACAGTGGTCAGACCTAAAGACGATGGCACAGAACAGAACGAGGTGGAAAGTAGGCGTAGTTGATGCCCTATGCCCCACAAGGGGTTAACAGGAACCAGAGAGAGAGAGATTTTTCGATTTAAGATTTCTGATGGTCTTTCCTCAGGCAAACGTAAGGATGGCTTGGCTTTATATATGAACTGAATTATTAGCTGTAAATCTACTGTTACTGTTTTTTTTTAATCAAGGAAAAGCAACTTATAAGAAATGATTCCATTGTGTCCCCTGACATAAGAGCCCACGCAATCTTTCCTATGAGTATTGAACAAGAATACTTTTGCAACTACTCAGGGACACCCTGTTAACTTCAAAAATATTTGTGGCAAGTACTATTACCATTCTATGCATTTCCACCAAATTTATTGTTCATTGTTTTATAAAGTTAAAAGATATGAAGAAATGCTTAAGAGGCTTCCCTTACATTGTAAAAGGCCCTTACTAAATACTTACTTGGCTGTATTTCCGGTTTGGATACAGTTATTCGAATGAAAATTCTTAGACATATTCCCTATGTAATTTTCTAAAAACCCTTAGCTGAATTTTTATATTTGGAAACCTAAGGGGGCTACACACGAACAAATTGAAATTTTACAAATTTACTGTTATTTACTTTTCCTTAGCAAAAGTGAACCGTCTTAATATTTAGCGTATATAAGGTCATACTGACCAATCTTTGTGCAAAGTTTCATATCGATCCCTATAACGGTTTAGAAAAACGGAGGTCGAAAAGGAAGTTTAACTTTAAACGCCAATAACATTTTTACCGTTACTCGAAACTGGAAAATTTTAACTGATATGAGATGTACTCGTTTATATCTTTGATTTAAATACCCATAAGTTAATCTCCGATAAAAACTAAAAAAGTCGACTTTTTTAAACGTTCGGGACACCCTGTTATCTTCTTTCTACCAACTTCTAAGGTATTTGTGCCAAAGACTGTAATCATTCTACACACTCCTACCAAATTTCATGACAATCGGTTGAGCCGTTCGCGAGTTATTTAGTGAACAGACGGACGGACGGACAAAATCGATTTTATAAGGGTTTTTTGAAAAAATTCTAAAAAACCCTAAAAACGAATTGTCGGAAAGGCATTTTCTTTGCATTACAACGGATGCATCCAATCACGGAAATATTAAGTCCGATATTTTATTCCCACAATCGGAGTACGTGTGAAGATGTTGGAGCTTTGTTCATGAAAAGGTGAGATAGTACAGATCATTTCCGAATTGATAAAACGTACTGCCGAGTAAAACGGAATCGCCGAAAAAGTTGTTGGATTCTGTAGCGGCATGCTGTCCGATTATTTTCGGCTCACGTGACCGTGGTGGAAGCAACAATGTTTTTAATATTTTGAAACCATGGAAACCACAAATTGTTGGTGTTGGCTACGCTGCACACATAGTTTTACGCACTGAAGTCGGCCTGTGACCGACTGCCAATGGACTTGAAATGCGTGGTCGTGAAAATTTACTCGCATTTTTACATAAACACAGTTCGTGTTGAAAGGTTGAAATCAATTAAATCTGCGATTCTGAAAATGCAGAATATTTCAAACTGTTGGGTTATGCCAAGACGCGTTTTTTGGCTTTGGGACCTGCCATAGCCTCGATTTTAAAAATCTTCGAACTAATAAAGGCATATTTTTTGGATCTCAAGATGTGTCCAAAAATAATCGAGGACTTTTTTCATTCGCCCTTTTCTAAACTTTGGCTGCTTTTCGTGAAAGACACTTAAATCCATGTCGACAGTCAAGATCAATACTCGTTTCGTGTGTTGACTTCTATAACTTCATTGCCAGAACTATTGCGAAAAGTTTCCGGTCAGGCGACAACGATTTCAAGCACCCAGAATCGAGTCCGGGTGCAATGTCAATTGATATGTTCTCTAACGACGAGGCTGACTAAGGCGCGTCTAAGGTAACGATAAGTTGGACGAACATAGTCGTGAAACTTTTACAAGCGATACAAATTTCCCATGTTGTCCAAGTCATCGCTACGGGCCCGATTTAGCTAAGTTAGCCAACTTGTAAAATTATTACGTGTTTGCAAAAGTTGACTTCCAATATTGTCCACCTGATCGTTCATTGGAGGCGTACCTCAACAAAATTTCCTTATTTTCATTTATTTCGATTTAATTTTTACATTAATCGTATTATATTATACGCCAGTAAAACTTTACAAAAAAAAGGCCTAACCTCGGGTTTCAGAGTATTATTAACTATATAAATCCAAATTTGCAACCCTGGGGACCCTGTGCTAATTTTTTGGCGAGCTCTTTTTTTACAAAGCAAAAAAATCGCTCTTTTTCGCTCGCCAAAAAATTAGCACAGGGTCCCCAAGGTTGCAAATCTGGATTTATATAGCCAGTAATACTCTGAAAAAATGAATTTATTCCGAGGTTAATGTCGATTTTGACAGTTCGCGCACAGCATCAATGGTTTCCGGAACAACAACTGATTTTGGACGACCTTCACGAAATTCATCTTAAGCTATTCGTTGCTATTTAAGACTATAAGGCTATTCATTGCTATTTCAAGCTATTCATAGCTATGTATAACTATTTTAAGGTACTAATTGCTATTTCAAGCTATTCATAGCTATTTATAGCTATTTTAAGCTACTCAATGCTATTTTAAGTGATGTTAATTTATTTATTTAATTTTCATTGCTATTTCAAGCTACTTATTGCTATTTAATACCATTCATAGCTATTTTAAGCTATCCATAGCTATTTTAAGCTATCCATAGCTATTTTAGGCTATTCTCATTGCTATTCAGCTATTCAAATCGGTTCGCTGATATTTTATTTATTTAATATTCATTGCTATTTAAGACTATTAATTGTGATTTTAAGCTATTCATTGCTATTTTATGCTACTCGTTGCTATTTTAAGCTACTCGTTGCTATTTTAACACTAGAATGGTCAGGAATTTTGTATACCTAATAGGGTCACAGCCGTCAATTTGACGGCAAGGTGTTTATAGCTGAATTGGTACTCCCAGAAATATAAAAATCAATCAAGGATTCGGAATTTTGTCTACTTTCAAAATGCAGATCATCGTTTTTTTCTAAGATAATTTTTTTTTAAATATTCTTGGAGATGTAAAAAAAGAGCACAAAAATCGCTCTTTTTCGCTCGCCAAAAAATTAGCACAGGGTCACCAGGGTTACAAATCTGGATTTATATAGCCAGTAATACTCTAAAACAGTTAAGCGAAAGAACGGTAGTATTCCATTTATTCCGAGGTTAATGTCGATTTTGACAGTTCGCGCACAGCATCAGTGGTTTCCGGAACAACAACTGATTTTGGATGACTTTCACGAAATTTATCTTAAGCTATTCGTTGCTATTTCAAGCTATTCATTGCTATTTAAGAATATACGGCTATACATTGCTATTGCAAGCTATTCATAGCTATTTATAACTATTTTAAGCTACTCATTGCTATCTCAAACTATTCATAGCTATTTATAACTATTTTAAGCTACTCATTGCTATTTCAAGCTATTCATTGCTATTTATAACTATTTTAAGCTACTCATTGCTATTTTAAGCTATTCATAGCTACTTATAACTATTTTAAGCTACTCATTGCTATTCTAAGCTATTCATATTTGACCGCTGATATTTTAATTTATTTATTTAATATTCATTGCTATTTTGGACTATTCATTGCTATTTTAAGCTATTCATTGCTATTTTATGCTACTCTTTGCTATTTTAACACTAGAAGAGTCAGGAATTTTGTATACCTAATAGGGTCACAGCCGTCAATTTGACGGCAAGGTGTTTATAGCTGAATTGGTACTCCCAGAAATATAAAAATCAATCAAAGATTGGGAATTTTGTCTAATTTCAAAATGCAGATCATCGTTAATTTCTAATTTTTTTTTAAATATTGTTGGAAATGTAAAAAAAGAGCACAAAAATCGCTCTTTTTCGCTCGCCAAAAAATTAGCACAGGGTCACCAGGGTTACAAATCTGGATTTATATAGCCAGTAATACTCTAAAACAGTTAAGCGAAAGAACGGTAGTATTCCATTTATTCCGAGGTTAATGTCGATTTTGACAGTTCGCGCACAGCATCAGTGGTTTCCGGAACAACAACTGATTTTGGACGACTTTCACGAAATTAATCTTAAGCTATTCGTTGCTATTTCAAGCTATTCATTGCTATTTAAGACTATACGGCTATTCATTGCTATTTCAAGCTATTCACTAATACTACTAATTTATAACTATTTTAAGCTACTCATTGCTATTTCAAAATATTCATAGCTATTTATAACTATTTTAAGCTACTCATTGCTATTTCAAGCTATTCATAACTATTTATAACTATTTTAAGCTACTCATTGCTATTTCAAGCTATTCATAGCTATTTATAACTATTTTAAGCTACTCATTGCTATTTTAAGTGATGTTAATTTAAGACTATAAGGCTATTCATTGCTATGTCAAACTATTCATAGCTATTTATAACTATTTTAAGCTACTCATTGCTATTTCAAGCTATTCATAGCTATTTATAACTATTTTAAGCTACTCATTGCTATTTTAGGTGACGTTAATTTATTTATTTAATTTGCATTGCTATTTTAAGCTACTCATTGCTATTTAACACTATTCATAGCTATTTTAAGCTATCCATAGCTTAAGCTATTCTCATTGCTATTAAGCTATTCAAATCTGTTCGCTGATATTTTATTTTATTTATTTAATATTCATTGCTATTTAAAACTTTTCATTGCGATTTTAAGCTATTCATTGCTATTTTAAGCTATTCCTTGCTATTTTAAGCTATTCATATTTGACCGCTGATATTTTAATTTATTTATTTAATATTCATTGCTATTTTGGACTATTCATTGCTATTTTAAGCTATTTTATGCTACTCTTTGCTATTTTAAGCTACTCGTTGCTATTTTAACACTACATAGAAGGGTCAGGAATTTTGTATACCTAATAGGGTCACAGCCGTCAATTTGACGGCAAGGTGTTTATAGCTGAATTGGTACTCCCAGAAATATAAAAATCAATCAAGGATTGGGAATTTTGTCTAATTTCAAAATGCAGATCATCGTTTTTTTCTAAGTAATTTTTTTTTAAATATTGTTGGAAATGTAAAAAAAGAGCACAAAAATCGCTCTTTTTCGCTCGCCAAAAAATTAGCACAGGGTCACCAGGGTTACAAATCTGGATTTATATAGCCAGTAATGCTCTAAAACAGTTAAGCGAAAGAACGGTAGTATTCCATTTATTCCGAGGTTAATGTCGATTTTGACTGGCCTATTATATCTGTATATCTATTATTATTACAAAATGTTTAATGAAACAAAATAAAAACTGGACGAATACACGTACTTTCTAACCCTTTTTTATTCCATGTATGTATGTACTTTTTTATCCTTTTATCTGGAAGAGTCGCATCCTTTAAATTCGGTAATACTAGTTGGTAGCATTAATCATATAATGTATGTATACTTCTTATATGTTCGGAGATGCTACCTTCAATGCGTTACAAACTTCATGACAAAGTTAATATACCCTTTCACTCTATGAGCGAAGGGTATAAAAATGTAAATTCAGTATTATTGTTGTATTTGTCCTTTTTACTCGCCGAGTTTAAATCTGAAGAAGCTGCATCATTCCTCAAGTTATTTAAAGCTTTTAGGAGGTCACAATGAAGTTTTAGAAACAAAAGCTCCACCAAATTGCGGGTTACAACAAGGTAACGAGGTTATATGCCGTTTGGAGTTTATAAAAGCTCTCATATTTTATAAACTCTAAACGGCATATAACCTCGTTATAAACCGCTTATAAGTTCGTTCCCGGCTCATAAACTGCATTCGTCCGAAAACCGGTTTAAATGTGTCAGGACTATAACGCTGAACTAGAAAATATTGTTTTTTTTTTTAATTTAATTTAAAAGGTTTTATAATATGAAAATGAAACACTATAATTCTCCGAAAATCGTTGCAATTATCTACGAGGATGTCTTTAATGCACAATTACTCTGAAGTCTAAGCGCTTCATATCCTCGTCTATATCCTGGCTAAATTGAAACACGTTTACAGGAATCTTCCCGTGTAGGTACATTGTAAAATATCTTAAGCCGTACCTAAGTCTAGATTAATATGCATAGCTACGAGATGAAGTGCACTTAAGATATATACACACAGTATGATATTGACAGCGTACGTCTCATATATGTACATACAAGGATGTGAATTCATCGGATTACATATCACAGCGGAATACCTTCATGTGGCTGAACCTCAATTTCATGCCAGACGAGACACAACGCCAACGTCAACATCGAAATTCCTGATACAATCTACAACAAATAACCCCAATCTACAAAACATACTCTATAGAGTTTAGACTTTACATGCTGTTCGACAGTACGACGAGTACTCCCTTTGCAATTTCCGCATTTGAAGTTTAATTAAAATACAGCAATTATTTTAGCCACAATAAAGTCATAGGTCAGCCTGCAAGTCACACAGTTATACAACAACAACAGCAAATATCTGTGTTTTTGTCTACAACGAAATTCTCAAAATTTCAGTTGAGGATTTATTCATCACATTTCAGGGAAATGCCGAGTTCATGGAAGAGGTGCCACAATGTCTCTTTTGTGGCCATGTCATAGACTTGCCATATCCATTGTACAATATGCAGGAAAAGCAAGCAACTATCCTTGGCATTACCTGTGCTGTGTCTGGGCAACAAACCACTATCAACTCTGCTGTAAATGTTACGAAAATCTAGTTGACAATATGGTTGTAGAGTAGAGTATAGTCAGAGTATATGGTTGTTGGAAGCAGCGAATGCAATTCCGGTGGATGGGCCAATAAAATGCATCCTGTGTGTATGGTGAAATACCTAACAAAGCAATAGTTTCAGAATACAATCTGAAACTTTGTGGTATCGAATACGATGCGAATGCAGAATTGACGGTATCATAGCGCTCTTGGATTACAAGCAAACTATTGCAGGAGACGTATACATTTTGTTCGGATGATCGAAACCACAAATTCCCGGCAGTAAGGGCAGATAGATACATACTAGTTACAACGTGAGAAAAGTTTCACGCGGTTACATGGAAACGTTAAGGGATATGTGGTGAATTCGTTGCTTGTATAAACATTGATTCGAGAAATACCAATAAAATTTGCTTAATGCAGAAAAAACTTTATTGAGTTCTACTATAGATAGCAAAGAACATCCCTATCAAAAAATATCTATCTGACTGCAACTGCACTGTCATATTTTGTAGGTACTATTACAAAATCCATATTCATATAGTTTTGAAAAAAAAAACACAGGTTTGAAATTAAGACATTAATTAAAAAAAATGGCTTGTTTTTAAACTTAAACGCAATGTGTTTTACCTCAAAATAAATAACAGGCGCGACAATCCAGCATTGGACTAAGGCCGCAGGATGTGTTAGTGACATCCTATTTCCAAGATCTTATCTGCTTTTTGTTGAGGTAATGAGATCAGCATCACGCTCAGCAGTGTTATTTATCCGCATAAATGGGTACTCGTTTAACATCTGAGTGAGATCATAGTCCGTCACAAGCTCGTGAGTTCGAAAAACACCATGGAACACGGTGAGATTCGAATTCATGAGCCTGTGCACCGAAGGTGCGCGCACTAACCGCTAGACCAGCCAGACTGTTTTACCTCAAAGTGCGCGCAATTTTCAAAAATCACATTGAATTCCGTATGATCGTAAGACTTTGTAAAGAATCGACAAATCACTAATTTTACTTTGAAGCTTTGTAGAAACCGAAATGCAAATTACGTTTTATATTGTTTTTAAGGTGGTTGTTAGGCCTGTTCGGTACTCAAATGTCAATATCGGAAATACAAATTTGTGAAGTTGGAAACGTCACTTACGATTTTTTTAATTTTTCTAACGTCGTTCGTTTGCTTATAGTTTGCCGAATTTTGCACAGGACAAATTTGCGTCTGCCCACTCAGTTAAAAAATGTTATGGACAGAAAATATTTTCAATTTCACTCAATATATGGAGTGCCTGTTCGGGCCACCCTAAGCATGCCTCCGCTGCCTGACTTGACCACTTCGATTGCCCATTAGGTGCCCTCAATAACCCATGAAAAATCGTCGATTGCCCACCACCACAAAAGGAGATATTCACTAAAGCCCGTTACTAGTCAGGAATTTCACTCAAAAATGAATTTTGTTAAATTTAACCACTTCACGCTCGACTTTTTAATATATTTTTACATACATATTTAGTTTACCAATCGCCAGCCCTCATTTTCCCAGGAAAATCGTCGTTTGTATACCCCCTGAAAAAAAGTTTTCGGCAAAAAATCTTCCACATAGAAACTTCACTCAATTATTTGTATGCCCGATCTGGCCACCCCTAATATGTCAGCGCAATCGGACTTTGCCACTTTGATTGCCCATGGGGGGCCCTCATTTGCCCAGGAAAAATCGTTGTTTTCCCACCCCCTGAAAAAAAGTTATTTTCAAAAAAAATCTTCCACGAAGAAATTTCACTTAATTATTTGCATGCCCGATGTGGCCACCCTAAATGTGTCAGTGCAATCGGGACTTGGCCACTTTTATTGCCCATCGGGGGCCTTCATTTTCCCAGAAAAAATCGTCATTTGCCCACCCACCCAAAAAAATTATTCACCGGAAACTTTACCCATGCTGAAATTTCACTCAATGAAAAATTTGTTTTGGAGAATTGTGCAATGTAACGTTAAATTTTTCCAATTTTTTTTCGTAGTTAGTTTCCCCATCGTCAGTCCTTGTTGGCCAAGTGAAAATATTAATTTGCCGACCCATTCAAAAAAGTTATAGTCAAACAACTTTTTGTGAAGTTGGCGACGTCACTTTCGAATTTATCATATTTTGTATATAATTCGTTTGCCCACGTTTGCTCTGGAAAAATTTTCGTTTGCCCACCCACCGAAAAAAAGGTTTTCAATTTAATTTATTATTTGGAGTGCCTGGTCTGGCCACCTTAAGCATGCTTTCGCGGTCTGATTTGGCCACTTCGATTGCCCATTGAGTGCCCTATAATAACCCATGAAAAATCGTCCTTGGCCCACCCAACCAAAAAGAGATGTTCACTAAAAAACGTTACAAGTCAGGAATTTCACTCACAAAACTTTTTTTTTAATTTGTTTACATACAGGTATCCCTCGACTTAGGACGCTTCGACTTAGGACATTTCGACTTACAACGCGTGATCAATTTAGACCACGACTCGAGTTACAACATTTTTGTTTCGACTTACAACGCGATTTAAAAAAAAAGATTCGTATAAAAACACACGTCCAAATATTAAGGCAGAATTTTGTTTGTTGTTTTTACTAAGTTTCTTTCCTGGTGCATAAAGGTTCTAATTTATTTGTTGAGCAGATATTTGAAGAAAGAATTTTGTTTCGGTAAAGGTAGTTAGCTGATTCGTTAAGGACCTTTTAAAGAAGTAAATTTCAACGGTAGTGTAAAAGATTAGGGCAGCATAAGTCTATCAACAAATTCTGCGGCGGCGGTGTAAAAAGTTCCTGATCAATCATCAAAACTTAATAATTAAACATTTTTTGCTCTTTTCTTACAATTTCAACAATATTTTTTAAAATAATTGTCTTAGATAAATACCGTGTTTGGCATTTTGAAAGTAGACAGAATTTGCAATCCAATGATATCCTAACCGATTATAGGTAAAATATTGACGGAATTACAGATTTTTAAAAATAGGGTATTTTTTACCAAAAAATTGCGAATTTCAAGTAAATGTCGTTTCGGCAAACAACATAAGCTTAGAGTTCGCAATTTTTTGTGGAAAATACCCTATTTTGTATCTCCGTCAATATTTAGTATATCATTGGATTGGAAATTATGTCTACTTTCAAAATGCCAATCATCGTTTTTTTTTCCAAGATAATTTTTGTTAAAAATATTGTTGGAAATGTAAAAAAAAGAACAAAAAAATGGCTCTTTTTGGCTCGCCAAAAAATTAGCACAGGGTCCCCAGGGTTGCAAATCCGGATTTATATAGCCAGTAATATTCTAAAACAGATAAGCGAAAGAACGGTAGTATTTCTTTTATTCCGAGGTTAATGTCGATTTTGACTGGCCTATAAGGTGCTTGAGCCTTTTGAATGTGACCTATAAGTTAACTGATACCGAAAATAGAAGAAATCAGCAAAATCCTTTATTTGTACCAAGTAATACGCACACAATAAAGAGTTTTAGCAAGTCGACAAACCCGTGGTAGTACAACTTGGCAGTGTACGTGCTTAAATTTGTGGCGATCACATTATGAATTGTTATTGAATTTAATTTTTCTGCTTTTAATTAAGCCGAACACACCATTCTCGCTATCTTAGGATACCACAGCAAAGAACTATTTAAATTTTTATTTAACATTTTTAGCGTTTTCATGAGTTGCTAAAAGTCTAACTGATGTGTAGTAACTCCGAAATAACTTTTTCTACTTATTGGACTCCCAGAATGAGGAATAGTTTCTTTAAATGTAAGAAACCTAAACCCCCTGCAAATTTTCTACAATGTCTACAGAAATTTGAATCATATTTCAAAAATTCAGTATCTGTCGAATAGTATGAAGTTTGAACGTTTGTACTGACCTTCTGCAATAGAGTCGTCACTTTGGAATCGACCTCCATTTGCCATACGGTAATTTATTTTAAACTGCTTTTATATTTTGGATATTGATAAAGGACTAGGTTATGCTGCCTGTCACTAGCTGGGGCTTAATATTTTACAATTGTGTTTACTTTTGAGCTCGAACTAAATTGCTAATTGCACAATTTTGCGTCTATATTTTAAGCCAGGGTGATGAGAATGAGAATTTTTCCTGAAATATAAAACGATGACATCAACAAATAATAAGAAGTTTTCTATACCAGTGTTTTCTAATTTAAATTATTGTTAGATAGGAAAAGATAATCCTGCCTAAATACTTATGTCACAACTAAAATTGACCCGACGACGGACGTCTCGCCAGTTCACAATAAGAGAGCCCAAGAAGGGATATGACAAATATTACGCAAATTAGTTGAATGTTGATGTGTACATGTATATTTATTTTGTATGCTCCCTTTTCCTTAAAAAGTGCCGAGTTTTGAGTTGTAACCGTGTTTTTGCCTACGTGCAATATGGTTATTCGACTTACAACGTTTTCGACTTAGGACGCATTTTCCTGGAACCAATTAGCGTCCTAATTCGAGGTATGCCTGTATTTTGTTAGTTCTTCATAAGCCTACATTTGGCTAGGAAAAAATTTCGTTTGCCCATCCTCTCAAAAAAGTTATTGGCAAAAACATTTTCACATATAAATTTCACTCAATTAGTGGTGTGCCTGATCTGACCACCTTATAATAATACTTCCGGATATCTATACAGGGTGTTCGGAAACTACAGCATATTATGTGATTGAATATTGAATGAATCTTTGGTGGCAAATGGAGGGATGCGCAGCCCGCTATGGACGGGTGGTTAGGTACCAACTTTGAACGAAGAATCTGGAGAAAAATGCATAGGAAGATTTTGGGCCAGTCACATGGCCACCCAGGAGCCGGGAATTAACGCCTTTGGACTTATATGTTTGGGATAAAATTAAAAGCGAAGTTTACAGTCAACCGATCGTTTCTCGGGTGCAACTGCAGGAAAAAAACAAACAGCATTCGATGATATGAAAGCAAAACCGGAAGAAGTCCTTGTAGCTGTTCTTCATCTGACAAAAGGTGCCAATTATGCATCCAACATGAGGGAGCCTTTTCTATAATCAATCTCACTTGAAGGCAAAATAGCTAGTTACCTACCTTGAGTTATTATATTTCAATTCTATTAAACACTTAAGGTCTCCTTGATCGTCTGTAAAAAATCTTCAGCGTTATCAGCTGCGACATTCGTTCGTGGCATAGTAATTTCTAAGCCATATGTGGTGCAGAGAGATTGAACTTCCTTGAAAATTTGGCTGAAGCTTGTGATCGCATTGGCTCGCATTCTCTGCAAGGTTTTTACGGCACCTTCTGCAATCAGCAGGGACTTGCTGAGATCCATAGTTTTCGATTGCAGCTACCGAGTTATAGGTTGACATACAGCGAAAATAGAAACTATACACCGCAACGCTACGAGAAATGGGGGAGACGAACAAAAATTATATTTGGATTTAGCATCGGCAGCAGTTTCCGCATTATCCCATTCCCTTATCACCAACAGAGAGGTCAGGATGGGGCCGAGCTGGTCCCAGAAACGCGTAATTGACGTGTGCCTTTCAATAAATCTTATGGGAATATATGGGATAAGTCCTCGAACTCGAGATTCGCCATCAGTAGCCTCGGCAATAGCTTTTCGGGGGGCTTCTTTTCGTTTCGGGGTCTTCAAGAAGACTTGAAGAGAATTAACAATTGCTAAGTAACGGCTGATTTCCCTGATGTCACATGCACTGGATACTGCTAAATTAAAACTATGAGGCTCACATTGCAAGTATAGAACTAGAGGGGCTTCTGCAAGTTGCTTAACGAATGATTGTTCGCACCTGAATTTTCCTTTCGTATTACTCCCACCATTATCCCTTAAATGCATGGGGTCTGAAGCCATTATCGTAACTGACCTCCCCTTATGTAAAATCGGTCACTGAACACGGAATCAGCCTTTTTTTCCCCAGGAAATAGCCCGTTTTCCCAGAAAAGCGAAAATAGTAGAATTTGTATTGTGTAGGTGCCAAATATGGTACGCCATGCATTCAGGCCATATGTTGTAAATGAAAGACATTTTTCAAATTTTATTTTATCTGCCTCTTACTTTAATAGGAACAGTGGCAAAAAGAAAGGATAATGATTATTGAGAGTTTTGATTGAAATTATAGTGGAAACTCGATATAATGAACTCCTCTTCATTAAAGGAAAGGTGGTCATAAAATCGCAAATATTTTTAAAAGGGAGGATCGTGATTAGTTTCCTATTCCTTATTGAAATTTGAATCGATGCTATTTGTGACATATCCTGGAAGTTGATGGAAAGTGGAGTAGGTCTTACTACTCCTACATCCCCTACAAACCTGAACTTAGCCATATCTTTTGATAGAATGTCGCGAAAAACTTCAAATGTGTGTCAAGTGGTAGCTGTTAGATGTCCTTATAAAATATTAAAAGTGCGCCAGATCCGACTCATATACCCCTTCCTCCCCTACAAAAAAAAACATGGAATTGATTATTTTGGGCTTTGCGTGCTATGGAGTATAGGGTATGCACACATCATGCTATTACTTAGTCTCGATAAAAAAAAATCTTTTATATAACAGTTCGTTATAAACATATTCTACTGTTAAGCGTATATCTCGAAACTTCTTTTGACTTATCATAGCTCATGGGATTCGTTTTTTGAAAAGTGAATGGATTGGATTGACTTTGCTAGGATATGAATATGGAAATGAACTACTGCCAGCTTTATAACCCAAATTTGTGCAGGTCCCAGGACATGTCCACAAAAATTACATTGATGTAATATTTATTTTGTTTATTGAATGTGGTACTCCACATAGTCTTCCATATGAAATGGTTGACCCTTGAAGCACATTTTCTGAGGATCCTGACCGAGGACCTCCAAGGCAATACTTGTCATAATCAAATGGTTTAAGAAATTGGATATCAAGGCGCAGCTGCTTGAGTCCTGGTGATAATCTAAGTATCTTACTAAGATATCAAGTACGGAAGCTCGGTTTTTTAGTGGCGTGTCCTAAGGACAGAACAAAAGATGTGAAAATTTTTTGCAGTATACTTGCCAGCCAAAAAGACTGGGATTATAAGAAGCAGCTACAGAAACGCTAAACCCTGACCGGTGTGCTATAGAAAACAAAATGACAAAAGCGATCCTTCTAAATCAACTAGGACAGCTCCGTTTCCTTGGATCCTGAACAGGACTGATTGACCTAGCTTTCGTAAAAAATTGCAGTAAATGTCCTGGAAAAATGGATCGGTGACATAATTTGTATGAAAATTTAGGTTATTTCGACCTGTTCTGGGCACGATAAAACGCACCATCATATTAAAAGAGCTGATAATCAAAATTTTATGAACATATCCTACCCTACCCAAGACTAAAGGAGAATAATTTCCTCAACTAAGAACGATGGGAATGTATGTATAGATATTTCTGAATATGCCCCAATGCATGGTGTACCATATATGGTACGTTGCAAAATTGATGCAAAAATTACCATTAGTGACTTTTTTGATCGAAATCTCAAAAGAATCTCAAGAACACATTCCAATTTACTCACCAGTATTTTTCCTTTTCCAAATAACGGTAAATTTCGCCATTTTTTTAGCTCTGAAAAATAGCTTTCAAAATTCCACATAAAATAACGTTCGTCCACTTTGACCAAGCACAGACAATTCAAGGAAAGCTTCAGGAAGCCAAAATTGAGTTTATGTGAAAGCTTGTTTTGTCTACTTTGGGAAAAAGTAAAAACAAAATCAAAAATTTAATAATCGCTAGAATTTTACGGGAATCTAGCCATGTACCATATATGGTACGCTATGCATTTAAGGGTTATATCCTTGCCCGCACATATTTCGAGTTTCTATTTCTACATCCCTGAGACCCTTGACAATTGCAGCACCAAGGCCTTCCCCAGACATATACCGAAAGGGCGCCACAAACCTGACAATTTCTCGGCCGATCGATCTCATAGGTTGCTCCGACAAAGCTAACCCATATTTCCACTATTTACATTTTTCAGAAAGACATGCCTGTAATTTATCGGCGAATCACAGCAGGCGGGTAAAAATTTGGTAAACGTTAAGGCTAAGTCATAGTAGATCCTCCACCAGATAGTACATGGATCGGATTAAAACTAAGGGTACCTCCCATACAAAGTGAACCCGAAATCTGCCAAATTGCACATTTTCTTCTCCTCAGAAGCCATCTGCAATAGAAAAAAATATTTATCTGTTCGAACGTCACTACAACAATTAACTATAGTATTCTTAATGTATGTTCAAAAGCTAGTGCTAGAGTGTGCACTACAAGTGTCGGAAAATCAGCTTGAAAGGTTACTACGTATTTGTCGATGATCTTTGAAAATAGCTTTAAACCTGGAACATTTTATAGGCTGGTAAGACTTATCACATAGAGAAGACACACACAATATTCAGAAAGCTTTTCCATTGTACTGAATTTGGCATTTTTGTTTATTTTGCATAATTATGTTATCTTTTGCTTATTTACGCGGTTGTATGAAACCGTGAAATGATTTTTTTAATCTAAGATGATGGCGTAACCAAACAAAATATGGCAGAACTATGCAAAATAAACAAAAATTCCATTCAATACAATGGAAAAGCTTTCTGAATATTGTGTGTATCTTCTCTATGCGATAAGACTTACCAGCCTATAAGATGTACGAAAAAATGGCCCTTTATGTAATTAATTGTTATAATTACGATCGATTGTTTTTCTATTGTAGATGGGTTCTTAAGAGAAGAAAATGTGAAATTCGGCAGATTTTTCCTTTTGCCCCCCTAGGTACGCCACTGCACTCTTCAATTGGGAAATCTTGTTAATTCGACAACATCATGCAAAATGATTGCCGGATTATCCAGATTCTACTGTACATTAGTTTTCCGAAAAGCTTTAAGGCCCATATTTATGAACATTCCTTAACTCAAGGAGACCTTGAGTCAAGGTTGCCGAAATTCAATAAATTAAATGTCATTTTCCATACTTTTTCATAGAAATTATTTATATTCACGAGTCAATGCATCCTTGATTTAAGGAGAAACTCGAGGAGACCTTAAAATTTTCTATAGTCAACCTCACCTTCCTTGAAATATAATATTTCAAGTCTATTGAAAACTTAAGGTCTCCTTGAGATTCGCCTTAAATCAAGGATGCATAAATATGAATATAAATAATTTCTATGAAAAATTATGGGAAATGACATTTAATTTATTGTATTTAGGCATCCTTGACTCAAGGTCTCCTTGAGTTAAGAAATGTTCATAAATACGGGCCTAAATATCGATATACATAAGTTCACTGAAGCAGATTTCTTATGAAAAAGTATGCAGTGCAATACATAAATTCGGATGAAGATATCAGAAAGGAAATTAAATACATTCTCACAAAACCATATAAAATAGGTACATACATATGTATGTAATAAATCGACACAATATGGCTATAAAAAACAACAAATCATTCAATCGTTCTCAATGCAATCAATCAACGATAAATAGACAAACAAGGACATCATCCTAAAAAAGCTAATTTGATTCACTTTTCATTTAATTTTTACCGTATCGAGTCAATCCTACTACATAGCACTCGTACATATCCATAAAATGTTAAAGGTCAAATGATAATGATATCAATTAAATGCGAAGTACTAAGTCATTTTCTTATTCTATCTTACAATTAGACATAATTTGTCTCTGACACACATTGGCGATAAAGGAGCAATTAGTCTTAGTTAAGATGTCTAGCCAGCTGATCAAATTGGTGGCTATCATTTCTATTTGTAAGCTATGTAAACAAATTAGTGTACTCGTACATATATGTAGCTCTATTTGGCCGGGCAAGCAATCATAATATCAATATTTTTGTAAATGAAACGGATAAACAAATTAAATGGCATCAATTAATGATAGGAGATCACATAGACTGTTTGATTGTTATATTATTGCAATTTCCTTATTATTGGATCAAACAGATAAAATTTTAGTTTTTGTTTTCTTTATGTGCGGACCCCAGTACCTATGTATATAAATAAATGAAAGAGGGCAAATATTTTTCTTTTTGTAAAACAAAATGTTGTATAATTTTGTATTCTAAAATCTCACAAAAACAACTGTGTTGTAAAAGGTGTTCGCCAAAGAAAAAGTCATCAGCCGCAAAAAGGATTGATATAAATACAATCCCGCCAAAATACTCCCATCTTGTCTCAATTATGGTGGTGGAGCAAAATTTTTTCAACGCTTATTGGCGGGGAACTGAACGAGGGTACTATTTGATGCTATGTTCTTTTCTTGATCAGATTTAATTTTGAAGCTTCCAGTCTTATAGAAAATAAAAATGCGTTTTAGAATCTTATTTTGCTTTCCTTCGTATGGAACTCGTTTTTTTCTATACGATAAAAGATCTTTCATAAATTTCTTAACATTGATTTTATTCTGTTATTAACCTTATTCAAGCTCCCCGCCAAATAGCGTTGAACAAATTTTGCTCCACCACCATCATTGAGACAAGATGGGAGTATTTTGGCGGGATTGTATTTATATCAATCCTTTTTGCGGCTGATGACTTTTTCTTTGGCGAACACCTTTTACAACACAGTTGTTTTTGTGAGATATCATATCTTTTTGCAGTTTTCGATTTACAAAATTCGCAAATAAATTATTAAGACGATATTCATTGCCCTATTGCCACGAATTTGTTTGAGAACAATAATTATAAGAATGATAAACCCCTTGCTAACCTTTGTCTCCCTGGTCCCCTTGGTAACCTTGCTCGCCTTGGTAATCTTAGTAACGATAGTACACTTGACAACTTTGGTGATCTTGCAAACCCTTAGTAACCTTGGTAACTCCGATGGCCTTGGTAGCCCCAGTAACCTCGCTAACCTTGGTATCTTTATACATCACATTAAACTTAATGATAACCCTAATTGACCATAACCTTGGCCTATACCTAAACCTCAAACTCAGACTCAACCTTAACCCAAACCCTATCCTTACATTTAACCCTAATAATAACGTTAACTGCGACGTAACAATAAATTTAACCCTATCCTTTACCCTAAACTTGATTTTGACTTTAACCTTAGCCATAAATTGAGTCTAAATCTTTACTTCATCTCTATCACATTCATCCTAATCTTACATCTTAATTTTTAATGTAACCATTAAGCCTCACTGTGTACTCAATATGTGATTCAAATTACATCCATATTTCCTAAGTTCCACATTGCGCCTATTAACGCCAAACTGTTAAGATACAAGTCCCGTTACTACAGACCCAAGACTGTCCTTATATCCAGGTTCCAACATTCTCCCTTTTAAAATACCCCTATCTACTGCTTTTGGCTTTTTGATCTTCATCGTCGTTGCTACGTTGCATTACGTTACGCTCGTTAGTTAGGACATAAAATGTATATCATACCATAGAGAAAGACATGTACATGTGAAAATATTCTTTTATCCCTCATCGAAGGTCCCGAAAACCTGTTGAGTCCTGACTAGCATTGCTTTTACAATAATAAAGTGGTTTCATGACCAGGAATCAGGGATAGCTAAGAAATTCACTATATAACTAACAGTACATTTTTGCCTACCACAACAGGACCAAACCGGGTGGAATTACAAGAATAAATCTACTTGCCAAATTTTGTTAAAATTAACTCATCAGAATTCCTTGAAAAATCGATTTTCCACATGCCATCATCACGTAACTCTGGTTTGAACACAACAGAATACACCGTCTAGACAAAACCGATTTGGTGTCCCAGCGCCATATTTAAGCTTCCACCAAAACAGCGCAGAACGGTAGCGGTACGTGTCAGAATGTATGAAATAGTTTCCGCCGCGGTACACCACTTCTCAATTCGTGTGTTGTGTGGGTGTTGTGTGAACCGCTACCGTTTGTTGAAAGCTTTAGGATCATCGGGATGTCATTTGTTCATCCAATATTATAGTAATATGCACGCACTCGTATAAGAAACGAACCAAAACAGGAACTTTGACCCCTTGCCGCCGCTCTTGCAGACGCTCTACAACTGAAAACTTTGGAGAGCATATACAAGGGATTGTTTGAAACAGTCCTGCCAAAGCACAAAACTATACGATTCTTTTCTAGGCATTTTTCAGGCCTGTCCCCGACTTTTGCAAAATGCTTCCTTTAAAACATATAAAAAGATTTAAGCGAGAAACTATATGCATTTTTTTCACATTTTCCGCTGTATCTTTTTTTCTACTCCACGGATCGGAGCAAACGATAGCCTATGCACACCTTCACGACAGACTCTATCAATGGGAAAAGAGACCAAATCCCGAGATGCCCTCTGCAAGGCTGTAGCCCTGTCAATGAACAACAAGAACAACGAGAACAAGATTTTTGAAAAAATGCGATTTTCAATCTCTTATATCTCCGGTGTTTTTCATCGTATCTTCTTGAAATTTTCTACACTTCGTAAGACGGCGCGAACGACAACCCTTACCGAATTTGAACACTCAGGACCAACTAGGGTCCGAGCTACCCGTACTTGTTCCGTCGTGTAAACATAGTCTTAGTCGCTTCTCACTTTTGATTTGTTCAAATTTCTTCGTTTTTCTTTGGCGTGCGGGACGCTCCCGCGTCCCTAGATTGTAAAATCTAACTGTTAAAAGTATATAAACACGATTATTGTAAATCCAAGTGGATGCAACTGCAACATTTTAAAAAATTTCAAATTTCAAAAAATACCGCTTAGAAATTTTGGTTTGAAATTCCAATGAATTTTTTTTTAATTATTTATGAAATCCTAATGAAATTTTTTTTTATTTCTCTAAAGTTTCAATAAGTTTTACAAGCAACTATGATATTTGAAAATGAAAAAGAAATTTATGTTCAACTGGATGTATAGGTTTAGAAACAGAGACTCAAATTTTTGACTAACTTAATAGGGGACTAGAAAAATTGTATTTAACGTGATGAGTAAGTCACCATCATCAAATTGGCAATTAGAATTACAATTGGATTTTAAGGGCAGTACCAACGCAAGATGGATCAATGGTAGCACTTGTACTGCGACGAAGATGATCTGAACTAGATATCCGCTCCACCATGCTATTGTCATTGGACCGGAAACATATTCGAAGTGTGGTTGGGGTTGTAACGGGCATTGTCCTATCGGAGAGCTTGCCAGGAGACTAAAAATGCCCCACAAAAACTACTGCAGAAACTGTAAGGATGAAGAGGAAGAGGAGAGCGTACATCATCTTCTATGTGATTGCTTGGCTTTAGCTGAGAAACGTTTAAGGTTTCTTGGTTCTAGGTATACTTTTACGATCTGGATGATCTCAGAGATGTGAGCCATATACAGCTCAAAAAATATATTGCCAGCACACGCCGCCGCGCCGGTTCCAAACAACTGTTTAAATTTTAAGGCATTTTTAAGGTTTTTCTCATTGGCGGTATCACAATGGACCTATCTCTTGTCTACGTGCGCTGGGTTTTCACTTCTTAGCAGTCCCATTACCTAACCTAAGGCATTGTTTTTGTGGCCCTTCACAAAAAACAAATCTAAAGAACGGCAACCTTAAATATTTCACCAATCCTATTGATCAATTTGTATACACAAACAAATTTCCTCACCCATTGCATGCCGTCGGTATAATACAGCTAAGGTCTTCTCAAATTAAGACTATTGCCATAAAGAAGAAGAAGAAGGTGGTATACTTCATTGGGAAATAAGATAAAATGTAATAAATGCTGACGCGAGACAATCTGATAATTCCCCGAAAAAAAAACTAACAAAATATTTCACAAGTTTCCTGGATACACATTTCCTTAAAAAAAAACACCACTTTCAAAACCATTTCTATAATACTTATATCCGCTTTGGGGAATTCTCCGAACGTCAATTGTTTCCGTTCCCAGAGTCCCAGAGAAAAAAGTATACTTTACTCATATAAGTATGTTCGATAGTATGAGTACGAGTATATGGCATTACATTGAATATCCTCCTTCAATGATTTTCATTGAAACTATTGCGAGGATAACGAAGGTAAAGGAACTTGAACTATACAAGTAAATTACATAGGCGGATAAAAATGTCGAAGGAAATTATGTCGGCTGGTATTTCCGCCTGTCTGTAAGAGGATTACTATTCTCTAAGAATGCCGCATTCTTGCAGGATGGCAAGCGCAAAGTTTCAACAAAGAACTATGTTATAGTGAAAATCCGACAGCATAAGTCAATTTATTTGTGTTGAAAAAAATAATAAAGTAAGATAGGTTGAACGGAGCAGAAATGATGGAAAATGCTTTTGAAATGGGGGTGCAGCCATTTTAAATCTGGCAGATTGAATTGGAAATTTTTTAGGAGCCTAGATCAGATCCCTGTATAGTCAAATATTTTCACAAACACTGCAAGTGTTTTGGCAGAAGTTTGTAGTCTTCTTCTTCTTGTAGCCGTGCAGAAAGGTGTGAAACCTCTGTGCATCTATGTGGGTACGATTTATGGTCAATTTTTATGTCCGTGGTCTAAGGACAAAAACATAGTTCCTGTGATAGGGTTTTCCCACTGCGATATAGGGGTAAGATCAGTGGGCGCAGCGGGGCATTGACACAAATGATCCACATCATGAGGAGTACCATCACAGTTTGGACAGATGTTTTGGATGTACGGGTTTATGCGAGAAAGGTACGAATTAAGGCGTGAACAAAAGCCCGACCGAAGTTGAGCTAGTGTTACTCTAGTGGCTCTCGGGAGCCTAATCTCCTCAGGCGAAATTGGTGGTGGGCGCTCTGAGAGGACTCTATTCGCACCTAAGCTCGCAATAGACCGATTCACTTCTTCAGTGTGGATCGCTGCAATGGCGGCTCGGTATGTAACTTCATCGTAAGGGTCCCGTTTGTATCCCTGAACCTCTCTCTCAAGGTCTCGTAGACCACGCCTGACATGTCGTGGTGGAGGAATTCGGTCCATGAGATGATAATTGGGATGATCCTCACGGTAGCAACCAACAAGATACTGTTTTGAGAGTAGGAGATTGTGATCACGTATTGGCATCAATTTTGTCTCCTGATGTAAGTGATCCTGGGCAGACATCAGAAGGCAACCTGTTGCGATGCGTAGAGCGGCATTTTGGCAGACCTGAACTTTGGACCAGTTTGTGTCACATAGACTATGTGTCCAAACTGGGGCTGCATAATCAGCGGCCGCTCGACCCACCGCTTTATAAGTAGCTAGCATGGTTTCTTTATCTTTGCCCCAGGTGCTACCAGCTAGAGCTTTTAGGATGTTGTTCCTACTGCGCATTTTTTCACAGACTGAAGCTGCATGATTCGCAGACGTCATCATGTTCTCTAGTTGAAGCCCGAGAATTTTGGGGTTTCTAACAGTAGGAACAGAATTGTTGCCAATACGTATATCCATCTCCCATCTGATGTCCTCCCACCAAGTGGTTAGAAAAGTCGCAGAGGATTTGGACACAGAGATGGTGAGGTTTCGGCTTTGGAAAAATGCCTGTAAATCGTCCTAGATAGCGATTAATTTGGAGGCGCATTTCATCCTTATCGTTCCCTGTGGCGAGTACGGTGCAATCGTCAGCATAGGAAATCACCTCGATTCCTTCAGGTGATGTGGGAAGGCCGGACATGTAGATGTTGAACAGAGTGGGGGAGAGTACCCCTCCCTGTGGAACACCTAATTTGATTTTCCTAAGCTTAGAACGTTTGCCTCGAAACTCGGTGAAGGAGTGCCGACCAGCTAGATAATTGGCAATCCAACGAATCTCTTGTGCAGGAAGAGGCATATTCAACAGGTTTGCTAAGAGCATTGAATGATTGACCTTATCAAAAGCATTTGATAGGTCAATTGCCACCAGAATGGTTCTGTGACAACGACGGCGTTGATTTAGCCCATCACGAGTACCTGTAGTGATCGCATCGAGGGCAGTGGTGGTACTATGCATTTTCCTGAAGCCATGCTGGTGAGGTTCTAGCTTCACATGTGCATCAAGAGTGGGGTGAATAAGGGCCTCCAGCGTCTTTGCGACAGGAGAAAGTATCGTAATGGGGCGGTAGGATTCCCCGAGATTTGCGCTCTTCCCTGGCTTGAGACAGGGAACAATTCGACCTGTTTTCCAGATTTCAGGGATGGCAAGCGTGGACATCGACAAGTTAAAGGCGGCCGTGAGATACTCAATGGCTGGAAGGTTGAGATGTTTCAACATGGTCATCGAAATGCCATCTGGTCCGAGGGCCTTGGAGTTTTTAGCATTCTCGATGACTTTTTTAACCTGGTCCGCGGTAAAAGATGGTATGGTGTCAACATTCCGGCTGCGAATCCGTCTTCTAATTTTGCGCTTGAGGCCGTCAGACTTGGGATGTTCAATAAATTGTTTATTGAACAGGCTAGCACACTGAAGAGGATCGCAGGTTTTTGTGTTGCCAAATTCAATGGCGTCATTGTCCTTTCCTTTCCGCGGATTGGAAAGGGCGCGGACGGTAGACCATAATTTGCTGACACCTTCATTGAGGTTACATTCATCGAGGTGCTGATTCGCCCTCCTATAGCCTTTAACTTGTCGGTCAATTTCGGAGTTAAGCTCCTGAATTCTGGGATCATCAGGGTGAGCGCTTCTGATCTGATCACGTTCATCGGCTAATCTGGCGGCACTAGTGGGGAAGTTAGGCCGAACTTTCGGGATACGTCCTGCCGGAATAAAACGTGCCGCGGCTGTGGTAATGACGTTCCTAATATTTTTCTCGGCCTTATGAATGTTGGTAGGTGATGGTAGCTCGATGAACTTCGCCGACGAGTAAGCTTTGAAACCATCCCAATCGGCTTTCTTGTGATTGACAAACGTTCGCTTCTCAGACTTTGTCATGTTCGCTGGTTTGTCAATTTTTATAATGATTGGGAGGTGATCTGATCTAAGGGTGGTACGTACTTCCCATCGGGAAGCAGCAATTAGGCTGGCACTGACAATAGTTATGTCAGGAGAACTACTGCAAGTGCCCACGACTCTAGTCGGCGAGTCTTCATTGAGTGAACAGAATTCTGAGGCGTCAAGTGATTCGGCGATATTTATACCTCTGGCATTGTTGTTGAGGTCCGAATGCCAGAGCTCATGGTGCGCATTAAAGTCGCCAAGGATGACCCTGTGCTCTCCGGAAAGGAGAGGACCAATATCGAAACGGTAGCCTGAAGGGCAACTTGAATGAGGTGGTACATATATATTAACCCTTCTGTCGGCACCTACTACAATATGCATATTATAGGTCTGGCTGGACCTACTGAGAAAAAATTTTTATTTTTTAGAAAAGGTGAATTTTTTATCGGTAGAATCATTCTATCAATTCCTTACTGCCATTTTTAAACAATAGAAGTATTAAAATCATTTTTGTAGATACACTAGCAACGTTTTTAAGTGGACATATTTTGAGGTGGTATTATTATAAACATGTTTTTCCCTTATTTTCATATCTTTTTGCTTCTCTATTTTCATGGCGTATATCTAGTAGAAAATTTGTTCGCATTTTTCAATATCAATATCTTTGGGCAAATATTTGGCGCTTTGTTAGTAGATTTTACCTAGATATTAGTCTGCAGATTTAGGGAAGTAGGTGGAAAGAAATAGGGAATTTTCAAGCACAAAAATCATTTCATTCTAAATTTTTCGTAAATTTCTTGATCAAATCTATTTAGAAAGACGTTCGTAAGTCTCTCATACTTAGTCCTAACAATTATAAAGGAAAAAAACTGGTTTGAATTTCCTTGAATCAAATCTCAGTTGATTAGGTGCTGTTATAAAACGTGATGAAATTAGGCATACTTATTTTCCGAGCTTCACGGCTTTTCAAAGAAAAATCTCAGAAATTTTTATCGTTTATAGTACAAATTGAATTTTAATGACATTCTTACATCATAAATAAGAGAATTTTAAGAGAATTTCATATTTGCACCTTTTACCTCAAGAGAAGAATGGGGGGAAAAACTGTAGGTCTGGCCAGACCTATTGGGTATCAAAAAGCACTATAAATTTAAAATCATCAAAAACATACTCAAAACTTCAACCGATTTTTTCAAATTTTTGCAAAATGCTTCTAAACATATTATTCTAGGATATCATGAAATATGAATTCTCTACGATTTCATCTTCTATACTTTTATGACCAAAATATAGTGCCAAAGGTCTGGCCAGACCTTTGTGCCGACAGAAGGGTTAAAAATTTCGATATTAGTACTCCCTGATGGAACTGAGATGGCTTGAATTTCCGCCGTACCGTCAGCAACTACATCTAATACACAGTAATGTAGGGACTTGTGTATTAGGAAGGCAAGTCCACCTCCAGGGTGAGAATCATCCGTGGCGGTCGGTCGATCTTTCCGCAGTATAACATATTCGCTATGGACGCTTAGAGACGAGTTTGCGTGAAGCAACGTCTCTTGGATGGCGGCGATGAGAATTCTGTTGGAACTCAAGAAGTGTGTGATCTCAGCGATTTTTCGGTGAATGACATTACAGTTAAACTGTAATATAGATAGTGCAGTGAAAACTGCTGGAGGAGGAGGGCCAGGCGTAAGACTGGGTCTGGCATTCCTTATCATATTGTTTGGCGGTGTAGTGGTGGAGAAGGTGGGCTGGGAGCAGCCCTGGGTTGCCCGGAATTCATACAACCTGCCGCAACATATGCTGAGGAGTGTTGACCCTGTCTTCGTAACCCCGAACACCTAAAGTGAACCCATTCCCTGCAGCAATTACACTGCACTGATCTGGCATTCGAACCGATTCGTTGCTTGCAGACACTACAAATCCATACCTTTGGGCCTGGATTTGTTTTAACACCGGCGCGAATTAGTAAAATTGAGAGCAGCCGCGCCGAGATGTAATGCTCCCAATATGACGAAAAAACACATATATCGTACCCACACATATACACAGACAAACACAACCTTCCTGCATCGAACCTTCAGGGCTCCTGCCGGGGCTCTTGCCAGGAAGGCATATTGGCAGCTTTTGGCCGTTTTGAATTGACAAAACGGGTGTGGTCCGCCCCGTAGAGGCAGTTGCCGTAAGACCACAGAAGTTTGTAGTCAATGCTATCATTAAATAATAATATTTTTAAAGCCTAGTACTGATATCGAGAGTGAAATTTTTGTCCGCTGCGATTTTTTCAATGAAAATGTATTCTTACTGTCGTGGAATATGTGGAGTATGCTGGGGAATTCCATAAGCTACAATCCGAAAACAGTTTTATAATTTTTTCTCGGCCATTTTATGTAATTTTTTCCGATTCCCGGTTATTTCATCGTGAAATGTCAAATGACCGGGGAATCGAAAAATAATACATAAAATGACCGAGGAGAATTATGGAGTAAGTGAGTATGCATTTTTATTGATAAAATCACACGGGGAAGAATTTCACGCTCGATCTTAATTCAGCTCTTAAGTTGGAAATACGATAGTGACCGAGATACGATTTACATTCATACATGTATTGAAAAACAACTTTCTGCATTGCTGTTTATTCTTTATAAAACGAAATACAAAATACACACTTCAAAAGAGTGCCACTATATTGAAAATTTCTTGGGTTGATCATTGCCAAAAAAAATTTGTGGAAAACAAGCGAATCTAGCCGAAATCAAATGGATAGATACATACATACCACACTTTTTTACGGACGGATAAGCAAGAAAGACGAACTGGGCTGTATGCCAAAACTTGTCCATCGTGAAATTGTAAAAATAAGCCTTATCTGTCAACAATCAATTTTGTATTCGACTGGTTTATTAGATTCTTTTATTTTAAATTTTATTAGTCGCATTTTATTCGACGATGAGGTTCATTGTCCGAGTACAAACACTCAACTGAAGTGAAAAGTTTCCATAGGAAGTAGAATCTGCAAATGTATTTGTCAAAACCCAAACGCAAAAAAAAAAGTTTACATGTACTCGTACTACAGCTAAAAAAGTGCCATGAAAGAAAAAAATTTACCACACATTCATGCAAGCTTAACCTGACTGCTGCTTCCAACCAATGCACTCAATTTAGGTATACTTCATCAAAATCAGGAAGCTACAAGCAGAAGATATACATACATATTAACTCTAATCCAGGCTCAAAACTGGCTGGCACTGGGAAAATTTATGCTATATCCTCTACATCAGTGCTTCCAAACGTGGCTTCGCGGAACACTACGCGAGGATCTCTCAGGGGTTTCACGAGAACAACAAATTGGAAATATGTACAAAGTGATTTTACTGCAAAAAGCAATAAATACATATGAAACATAAACTTTATGTTTTAAAATTCTGAAGTTTAGTTCAAAAATTAGTATAAACGAGACCGAGGCTAATTTCGGGCGCGGCCGAAATATGGATACCCTTCGCTCCCCTCGGGCTAAAATTTTTTTCGGGCGTACCTACGATATGTATTTAACTTCCCCCCCGCCATTCTTTTCCTTCTGTCTTCACTAAACTTCCGTTGCGTCGGCAAAACAACAATATTTGTGAAGGGTTTGGTTGGAATAAAATTTTATTGGGGCATGCGGGAGCATGGCCTCATGGTACGATTCCATTTTTTTGACATTTTTTGCTTTGATAAAGACACATTAATTCAAAGTTTTGTGAAATTGGTGTAAAAAATGTTTATTAGAAGAACCAAAATGGGGGGTTGGGTTTGTATGGCAACCCCAGGACCCCATGGTCCGATTTGATCCATTCTTACATATGTTTTATGTCATGAATAGAAATACATTTGTGTGTAATTTGGTTGAAATTGGCGAACAAATAAAAAAGTTTTTCTTAGAAGAACCTAATTTGGGAATAATTAAGGAATAATTATTATATATTAATTCAGTATCTCTTCGATCGATGGTCTACTTTATCTGACAACCCGTTCGGCGTAGTATTTGATCAGATTTAGTTGAAACATCGCACGGTCCATTTCGCTGTTCGTTCAAAGCAGAAGGCTGTTTCGATGATGTAGAATTTTCGTAGAGCGAATGGACGACTTCCGCAAACGGTTCAAAACCAATAGATGAATCATTAGTTCTCGTCATTAGCTGATTGGCGTGGAAGCGATTTGAAGTCCATCTGATAGGCGAATTTCGTATACCACATGTCCACATTTTCGCATCATTTTTCCTGGTCTCCAATATTTAGACGGGCGGTGGCGCGCATACACTAGATCGCCAATCTTAAAGGGACGATTCCTTGCTCCATGTTTACAATTGAATTGTTGCTCCATTTTAAAGTCGTGATCTAAAAGTTTTTTAGATGGCATTAAAAGATCAAGTCTTGTACGAATTCGACGTCCCTAAAATAATTCTGACGGAGATTTGTTACTTGGAAGTGAACTGTTCGGTGTAATTCGATATGTTTCGAGGAAAATATCTACGCTATAAACATTTTGCTCCCGCTTTAGTTTCTTTAGAGTTCTTTTCAGAGTGTCGACGAATATTTCTGCCTGGTCGTTAGATTGGGGATGGTATGGAGATGAGAACACATGTTCGATTCCATTTTCAAGACAGAATTTCTTAAATTCAATTGAACTAAATTGTCTCCCATTGTCGCTTACGAGTGTTTGTGGGAGATCATGCCTGATAAAAGTCTGACGCAGCTTTTCAATTGTAAGGACTGAAGCACTTTTCTCTATCACGAAAATTTCTGGATATCTTGAGTATGCGTCAACGATCATGAGAAAATATTTGCCCATGTACGATCCAGCGTAAAGGTACGTTGTGCTAGACGCGGCCGCACGACTGCGACTCGCTCATTCCATATAAAAACTCGTTTTTAAAATGAGAGAGAAACGAGTTTTATATGGAATGAGCGGGTCGCAGTCGTGCGGCCGCGTCTAGCACAACGTACCTTAATCGACATGTTGCTTTGCGGCAGCGGCAACGATTCCATTTGTTTGTCCATATTCGGCCAATATGCATACTTCATCCAACGAATTCCTGGATGCTTTTGATGAAGCAATTTTAAAATGCGCTCTTGGAAAGTCTTCGGGATAATGACACGATCATTGTATAGTAGCACGCCGTTTTCGACAGTTAAATGACTTCTACGGTTATAGAATTGTTGGATATCCGACCATAGTTTTGATTTCTTCAAATCAGATAAATTCGACCAATGGGTTCCGATATTGGCTTTTACAATTTGAAGCGTTGAATCACGATTGGTATGTTGCACCAATTGTTTGGTAGTTAGGAAAATCAAAATCGAGCATGGTTACTATTATGATTTCTTCGTTTGAAACTGGTTGACTCTTAATAAAACGCGAGTGCGTCTGCTTGACCGAAATCCGCAGTGTTTCGGTATTCAATTTTGAAATCTTGTGACAGAAGATTGGTTGCCCACCTTTGTAGGCGGCTTGCTGTATGCTGAGTATACCTTTCTTGTTCCCCAATATAGCTACAAGCGGCTTGCGGTTCGTTAGAAGCGTGAATAATCGACCATAAATCATTTTGTGCAACTTCTGTATAGCGAAGATAAGAGCAAGGCCTTCCTTTTCTATTTGGCTATAATTACTCTCAGCAGGAGTTGAAGATCGTGAGGCGTGTTATATAGCTTTAATTGCACCATCAGGAAACGATGCTGTATGACTGCACCCAAGCCTGCGTTGGATGCATCTGCGGCCACTATAATACCCAAGGAAGGATCGTAGTGCGTTAAAAGAAGATCCGACTGCAGAATATTCTTAATTTCTGTGAACGCATTTTCAGTTTTTCACATTGTGTTGACCAATGCCATTTCTGATCCTTTTTCAGGAGTTCGTCAAGTGGTTGGCGAATGAACCGTAAATTCTTGACGAAAGATTGGTAATAATTTACCATACAAAGGAATGAACGTAATTTTCTGCCACGTGGTGTGGCTGTGGCATGTTGACAATAGAATCTGTCTTCGCTGGATCGGGGCGGCGTCCATTCTTGTCGACAATGAACCCAAGGTATTTTATTGACGATTGGAAAAACCTGCATCTTGTATACGGCGAAGTATCTCTTCAATATGAGCGAAATGTTCTTCTTGACTTTTACTAATAATTGCAATATCATCAATAATATAGCCAATAGGAAAATTTATACCCGTAAGCATTGTGCCCATTATAGATTGAAAAATTCCAGGCGAAGACTTTTCTCCTACAGGTAGTCGCTGCCATTCAAAAATTCCGAAATGAATAACAATGTTGCATAGCTTCTTCGATGCTTCGTCGAGCTCCACTTGGAGAAATGCTTTTGACAAGTCGATTTTGGAAAAAAAAATATATCCCCTACTGAGTACGGCAAAGACGTCGTCTGGATGAGGCAAGGGATATTGGTGCAATTCTAAAACTGAATTCAATCCGGCTTGCTCTGTGCACGGATACATGCAAGGCTTGTTTACTTTCAGTATTCTCATCGATTACGTTCACCTCTGTTCCACTGTCGAGACACAGTTCGCACGGAACACTATTAATATCAATCATTATCTTTATTAACTTATCATTTTCTGACTTCAGACCGATGTGAGTCACTCTCGAAATTTCTTTTTTCGGCACACTCGCGCTAAATGTTCATTGAATGGCAGTGATGACACTTGGATTTGGCATATTGACAATCTTTTTGCCCATGCAAACCACCACACCTCTTGCACGGTGAGGGTGGACTATACTTTTTAGCGTTTGACGGAACCTCCGAAAAAGGCTTCGTGTTTTTCTTTGTTCTTTGTTGCTTGGGTGGTCTTCTTTTGACGACACTACTGTTATAAGTTGGGTTGCAGTGTTTGACGACACTACTCACTGTATGTTCGGATCGTTCGTACATTTTCGTTTCGTTTCGCATGGCTAGAAATTCTTCACAATCTAACATCACGGCAGCGAATGACTCTTTCCATGTCCGCGGTCAGTTTTTGAAGAACGCGCGCGTAAAAACTCGTCCATGCTGGATTTTGGACAAGCAAATTGTTCTTCACTTTGCTCCGAATTCATACTTATTATTTTCGCATGGCGGCTCGTAAACGCAAAATGGCGGAAATCTTCCCCTTCGTGTTTTGAGATTTTCAGACATTGGTACCGGTCACCAAAAATTGAACGGCGTTTGCTGAACAATGCGCATAAAGGTTTTTTTTTTTGTGTGCGAATAGTCGACATCTGTAACGGTTTTTGGCATGCAATTTTTCGTATACTCACTAAAGCAGTGGTTCTCAATCTTTTTTAGCTCGCGCGCCCTTGCGAGATCTGCTGATCCTGGCGCCCCCCGAGAAAATATTGGCCAAAAACCAAAAATAGATCCAAAAATTACCATGGGCAAGGAATGCTTTTAATTTCGGACATAAGTAGCAATTTAAATTGTTTGAACTTGAACATTTGATTGTTAGTGCAGCCTATATTTTGGACCTACTGGAATTTTTAGAAAGCATTATTTAACTTTCATGATTTCCACATGCTGAATTTCGTCGTCAGTTTGGCCGTCATTATGGCTTTAGTGATACGTCGAGCAGCAAAATTGATATCAATATTACTGGAGCCACCAAAATCCGTAATTTTTTTTATCAAAAATCATGCAAGGACTATAGCTGGCTGATGCGGTACATATCAGCCATATCAAGTGATATTTTTTCTCGACCTAATATTCTCAGCAGCGCGCCCCCCAGTTTGGGAATCACTGCACTAAAGGCTGCAGCAGACAATTTTGTCATAACAAATTTGCCTTTTTCGCGGTCGTCCATATTGGGTGACGCACAATCTATTGAAAATTCAAATCAGCTGATCCATTCGTCGAATTTCTTTGAATCTTCATCGTCAGCTTCAAATTCTGAAATTTGCGGGAACGATGATGACTTAACGGATGTTGAAGTTGATGCTGTTGGTTGAAAGCTTGTTACCAACTGTATAAAAGTCTCTTCTCTCCGTTTCGCGGCGTTTTCCTGCGCGGTTAGAAGTTCTGCTACTAGCGTCTTTATTTGACTCGTCGCCAATGTTAGAGTCCGTTGAAAAATGATGATTTTAATATTGAAACGACTTGAGCACTAAGTTTTACAGAGATGTACTTCAATCAGCGGTGACAACGAAACTGTTACAAAAACTGTATTGTTGGCAGATAAGGAGGTATAACACTATCAAATAAAGTTTGACCAATGACGCACACTAGTGTACGGGCAAAATAAATGACCAAAAATGAGTTTGGCCAAAAATGATTGACAATCGTGGTTATTCATTTCGGGTCAAACATATGACCTTAGTGGAATAACAAAACACGCAGCCTTGATCAAATTTATTTTGCAGTTTTTGGTCATACGGTCATTAAAAAAATACGAATTTTGGTGTGATCCATGGTAGTCAAACGAAATGATTCGATTGGGTACATTTAATGAACAATATAAAAAATAGTGACAATTTTATACTTTTGTACAAACTGTGGGATAGTGGAAAATTCAAAACTAAAATTAATCCGTGGAATTACATCGATGAAAATGTTTTTGATAAATTCTCGGTAATAGCTTCGACTGGAACAATCTGCGTGTTCAGGACACAACTCTAGTGGCGATCTCATCTCTACCAAAAAACGTTGGTACACGCACGCCGTTTCAATCATTTTCTCGAAATTTTCTGGTTGTAAAAGTTTCTTTTTCTCAACAACTTGGAACCTCTTGGCCATAGTGTCAACAATAAATTAAATTGCAAATAGTAATTAGTAATCCACGATTTATAAATGCATTTTTTTTTCGGTGGAAACACAGTACATATTTCCCATTAAAAAATGTGCAAAAAATTTAAGGAAGGACGAAAAATATTGATTTATTTGGTTTTACCTTTAGGCAACTGTTAGATATTGTACCTTTACTACCAGATATTGGCAATAAATCGCTGTCGCTCTTAACCCTCATCCAGCGGGATAGGTACAGGTGTACCTTTTTCGTTTTTAAAACACCGTAACTTTTTTGCTATGGGTCCGATCGGGCTGAAATTTTCTGACATCTCTACGATTTTATTTTAAAATATGTATTCCAAATTTCAAAAATGTGTGACCACCCATCCCCAAGTTAGGGAGCAAAATTAATCTTACACCCTTTAACGGCGGCAAAGGTACATTTGTACCTTCATATATTTTGTATGAAAGAAAATTTACAAAAAACGAAAATAAAATATTTTTGGTGAATGCTCATGCTTAGAGAGATTTATTATAGCATAATTAAGTAGAGAATCGAGTGATGTACAGAAGTATTTGATTTACGAATTTTATTTGTAATGATCAAAGTCCTTGGAGATATCGATCTATAAGGACTAATCTAACTCATACAGCGGTTTTTGGTTATTTGACATTAATCTGAAGACTTTTACTGGCATAGCAAACTTTTTGAAGAAATGGCTTGGGCCAACCAATACAATGTATTACGCCCTCTTTCTCCCATAACATCTACTGAAAATTAGGTTTGTAATAAATGCTAAAATTTTGGATTTTAGCGGTTGATTTTCTTTACCACAAATTCCTATAATTTGTATTCCATCACCTAATATTTATTATTTGTGTAATTCGGGACCTCCACCCGAGTTCCTTTTGAAGTTTCAGCTGAAAACCAGCAGATGCATCCAACCAAATTTCTAAGTGGATGTTTGGGTGGTACATAAACTTGGTTGAATTGTGCGTCGGTACCATATATAGATGACGATAACTGCTATAGAATATGCCACATGTCCTCGGTTTCTTGTTTTAATTTTTCAATCGATCCTTGGATTTAATTACATATACGAGCAAATATATTAGATACAATTAACCAACAACAATCACAATTAAAATTTTAGATATTTTTCTACTATACGAATTGGCCTGAGTTTAGATTTACAAAGATTAGAGACTGAAAATTATACTAGCCGATTCTACTTGCTTGTTGCTTGACAGGACCTTTCTTTCGTATAATAACACATTTACTCATTTCTCCAATATATTTATTGTTTCAAATATTGTTGTTTTATGGAAAATAACGAGAATGTGATAATTATTGACGTTTTTTCGTTAGCGATAACGGGTTCTAGTATCAGAATAATATAGTGGGGGCAGGGGGGTAAATTTTAACCTAAGACTCCACAATTCGCAAATCAAACATACCAAATTCTTCTAAAATCATTAATGACTTAATTTGAACCGTTTTCTACTTTTCATTTGTAAATCAATTTTAGACTTCGTCAAATTAAAATTCCAAGCAACCCATTTTTTCAACTTTCTTTTTAAAATTTTGTCTATTTCCTAAATTTACCCACTCCAAAAATTAAATCCACATAAACCCAACTTCTTAAAACATCCACTTCGGCAAAAAAAGTTACTAATTTTTGACTAGTCAACATAATACAACGGTTTTACGGTCAAAATTCATACAAATAGTGAAGATTTTCATACAAAATGTACTAAGGTACAGGTGTACCTTTGCCGCCGGCAAGCGTTGTAAAAATCTGCCGCTGGATGAGGGTTAAAGTCACTATAAAAACGTTCCCGTTCAGGGTGACAGTTTGATTTTTTACATGGCCGAACGGACTCACAATAAATGACTTGAAACTAGTGGCGATCCTACATATGGTTTTGGGGGTTCCCACCTCTCCGAAATTTGGTGATGATATTTGGATGAGAAATCAGTTTAAAATAAAACACGCACTGCAACTTCAAAAGCACAATGTTCGAGCCTGACATTCGAGTAAACTGTAGCATCTTAACTGACAGTTTCTTCTGTTTCTTCTTTCACAAAAATTATCATGTAATGACTTTCAGAATTGTATTATGAACCAAAGCTATTCATTGGACAAAGATTGATTGTAGGGACTCTCAGGTTAGAAGTAGGTGTTTCTCAATTTTTCCACTAGCTTGAGACTAAGATCCGCAGTTAATTTTGAATTTGTCTTTCCGCAATTTTAGATGAGATGGGAGAAAGAACCTGAATAGTGACTGATTAGAAGACTCTATTCTTTAGAAATAACAGAGGACCATATTATTCAAGCTGCAAACGAGAAGGCGGAGAACATTTTTTGGAGGTTCAAAAATATGATCCTTTAACTCTCCCAGTGCTTTTTAGTATAAACTCAGTGATGCACTGAGTATAAAATATGAGCACCGTCAACCTTATTCCTAAAACCCCTTTCGAAATATTTTCTTGAGTACGCCCCTGCATGAAACACACAGAAAATTTATAAAAAGAGCTAGCTGCTACTCTAATTTTCCCTAAGTTCTCCATACACCCCTTTTTTGATTCTAACATTCTTTTCATTCTCCCGGCGGTCACTTTTCGTCTTCTTAAATTTGAAATAGCATTTTAAATAGCAAGAGGCAAGATTACGCCTTCAAGCAAAATTAAACTGATTTTCTACAGAACAAACATTTTATTCAACTAAACCGTTGGAAATTCGATAAAGAAATGAAACAATGCACAATAACCACTCTAAATACGTATTGGAGCTCAGTTAGCTTTGGTCATTTTTTTCTGAAACGGTCATACTAGTGTGATAGGTAAATTTGCCTTGGTGAAACAACTGACTCGAAACCTGACTGACTACGTCATTGGCCAAACCAATTGGTTATTTGTTTGTCCCATAGTGTAATAGGTCTCGAAAAACACTTTTCGTCATTGCAAATGTTGAACAAATTTTGTGTGACCCACTGGACAAATTTTATTTGATAGTGTAATACCACCTATATACATGATAGTTGTACAGTGGTTTACGAAATAACATCCTAACAATTCATTAGGCGTTGTTTATTTATATAAAATCGATTCTTCAAATACACGCCGCAAAAGAAATGGAGGCAGCCTAACTCGATCTTGCTGAAACTCTTAAGAGCAAATCCTCGTTTGTCCAATTAAGGGTATTCGATCACCTTACTAACTGAAAAAGAAACGTTTTCAAACAAGAAAAGGAATTCTATATCTGGTTCAAGCCAATCTGCAACCGTACTCTTTCTCACGAAGCTAAGGTTTCGTTTCCGTGTGATGAATTAACTTTGATCGGCTGGGTAGAATTTTCACGGCTGTTTCTGCAAATCTCTTCAAGTGCATTGATGAAATATTCGAACTCTTATATATTTTGTTTTTTAATCCGCCATTTTAAAACGCAGTCAAAATTGGGTTTTGGGGATCTAATTCCGGAGACAATTATTGGAAAATTCGGCTAATAGAAGTCAGAACACGTTTTGGGACTGACAAATTGCTTCGCGTTATCGATTAATTCGGCTAACCGAAATTCGAGTCACCAAAAATATTTATATGGAAATTTCAAGGGACCGACGAAATATTTCGACACATCGAAAATGCGCGTAATAGAGGTTCGTGTTATGGAGGTTTTACTGTACTTATATGCAAGAAAGTATAATAACATTTTGTTTCTAGCTAATATCAATGTAGAACGTAAACAGACTCATTCCATTTCCTTTCTATTTTGCCGCAATTTAATAATTTAGAATTTTATCTAATCACGGGTTTAAGTTAAAAAATTAAAAACAAAAATTAGTTCCTCTACGTCTGGTCAGATGATGAGCTTGAGCATATCACTGTATGTCATAAAATTATTAATTAACATTGTATTCGCGTGCTTTTCTCCTAGCAGTTATGTCGTATTTTAATGAAATTATAGCAAAGCGATATTCATACTACGTTGAATGTACTTATAGTGTATGAAACGTGACTGTATACTTAATGAACAAACAAATTCGTAATATTTTTCCTTATATATTTACATTTTTGATAATAGGATAATACTAAGAAAAAAAATTTAAAAATCTAAAAATGGGGATTGCTAAATAAGAATAAGGCTCTTGCTAAAATCTATTTAATTGTGAATTTTGTAAATTATTTCTTAGCTTCGAAAGCCATTCAAAATTCATTTGTTTCACACTCTAAAAATATCATAAATGTTTAACCCTGATCTACTTATATTTTACGAATAAAACGTATTACAGTACAACTCGTTTTACACAAAAATCAAACGTAATTTATCCACATTCCATACACATGGTATTTGGCGACATTCATTATTTTCAGTATAAAATATTAGTATTATATCGTAAACATTATTTATACGAATATTAACTCAAATATTCGGTTCATATTGTTAGTATAAAAAGTCATAAAATCGTTCACTACTTTCCCGCTTTTATGGCCAATAATTTTATTTGATAAACACATATTCTCATGCTACTATATGCACTATCGTATTATAGTGTTCAATTTTTGAATTGCCGAATGGTGATTTCAATTCAAAATTACACATGTACATACTCGCGTAAAGTCCATTTCCATTGCGATCACATGTGTTCCAAAATATAAAATTGTGTTATTAATAATAATGTGTTATGTGTGACCATATTGTCGCCATAAAATTTATCTAGCAAATCTTCCAATTTGCGTCAACATGAAAACTATGTATGCTGCCGTCTGTTTGGTCCAAACCCAAGGAATCGAAAGACGAATAATTTTATTATATTCCTCAATTACAACCACTTTACACCTTATGTCACAAATCATTAGAAAATCGTCATGCAAGAGAAGAGAATAGAATGAATGAAAAATTGTGGGTGGGTGGCGGCGTTTAAATGTGAAAATTGAGAATTTTCTAATAAAACGTATACGTCGCGTTGGTTTTGTACGTACTACATACGTAAGTCGGTGCCCCAACCTTCGCCTAATAACATTCCGCGGTCATAATAAATATGTCAGCAGCAGTTAAATTAGATACTTGTCGTGTCATTTTGGGTTTATCATTTTATAAATAATGAGGATAAAAATTGTTCATTGGAAACGTGAGAAAATGCCGAAAATTTTTTTTTGTGGAATGAAGATATATGCCTGTGTACATATTTCTAATTTTAAATTGATATTTAATAAAATTGTTTTTTTAATTTTTTAATGAAGAACCGAAATAAAATTAATTTTGTATTTACACATATTTATTTTGAAAATTATACTCGTATAATAGGGAAATTCTCATTATCTAAAATATTTCACTGAGAACGATTGTCGTTAGCGAAAATTCTGTCATTCAATAAAAAGCATACATATCCTGCAAAACACATGGTATCGGAGAAGTAGAAAATAGATGCACTTCCACGTGAGTTCTCATGTGATTTTCAGCGAAAAAGTATACGGAACATAATCCGGAATCCCTTGGCTTAGCTGTTACACGGATTTAAATCTTTAAAAAGGTTGTTCGTCCGACTACTCAATCATCAATACCAACAAATCTGCACTATGTAAGAAACTAAAAAAGGAATAAAAAGTTCTGCATGCTTAGACTATCGACAGAATTTACTAAAAGCACTTAATAATTTCAGTGAAAACTAGGGAAGACCATCGAACATGTTTTAGAAATTTCCATGTTTTCAGCTCGTTTTTCGATGTGTTTAACCCTTCTTTCGGCACAAAAGTCTGGCCAGAATAACCATAATTTTTTTATCTGCTGATGCACAATAACCGTTATCAAGCCGATGTTTTTTTGTAGTTGTTAGTGTAACCATAAAATTTAATTTTTGCTCACCTTCGTTTTTTTCCAGACTTCTTTCACTTTGATTTTCTTCCAAATGGGCCCAGTGTATAAATGATTAAAACAGCAGTTTGGGACAAAAGGACTTTTGGGTCAAGGACACTTTAGTCTCCTGGTGCGGAAAGCCTAAATATGTAATGATGGATTTCCCCTATGCACTGTAAATTATTATCAACCTCACTGGATTGAAAGAAGTACACCCCTGCAATTCTGTGGCATGTTTTTTGATACCACAGCGCTCGCGAACCATCGCCCAACAAGATCTGTCCTAGCGGAAATAACTCCAAAAATGACCAAAGCATCGGCACTTAAAGCCCGTTCGATAGAACCACAAATAAAAACAAGCAGTTTTATTACAAGTTCACCTGACAATATATTGTCAATTAAACAGAATGGTACTGAAAATGTCTTTTTTGCCCTACCTTCTTTGGCATTGTGCATTGTTACAAAATGATAAATATTAATAAAAAAGACACAACTCATAAATAGCAGAGTTGGTACATACATTCTTTTTAAAATTCTTTTTTTTTACATTTTCCTACCGACTTGGATTTATTTATAGATTTATCTTGAACCGATGGCTAGTTTTAGTGAACTGTGGTTTTGATAATGTTCAACTAAAGGAAGAAAAGAACATTTATGTATTTAGGTTGGACTAACATAACTGATCAGTTAGTTCCTAGTAAAATAAATGTTATAAGGAAAACAAAGTGCAGATAGTATCCAATATTGGAACTATTTCATTGATTCTTTCTATGATTTTCCAATATCTTGCTGCTTGCAAAGGACGAAATCAATTCAACTAATTTAAAAACTTATCAAAAACATTCTCTTTCAAATGAAATCCATCTTGTTTAAATAACGACTACTTATGCAAAAACAGTCACTCCAAAAAAATTCAAAATGCTTCCATTAGCATTATGCGAACCTCCTCTCAACAAACCCTGTCTTTTGATTCCCATATTGAGTATGCACCACTTTCAGGGTGCAAAAGGACATTTAGCCCTGAATGAAATAACCAAATGAATTCGGTTGTATCTTGCATCGTTTGTCGTGACTTTACAAAACTATTGCTCTAAATTTGGTCAAAATTTGGTTTCAGGGAAAGGTTAGCGATGATGCTGAAAAGTTATGCTGCGGCTTCTGAAGGACGAAATTCGCCCTGAAATTATAAAATCCGCTATTCTAAGCATCCTCAGCCGCTCGAAACACATTTACACTTTTTATACCTACATAATTCCATTAGTATGGTGGGGGACTCCTTTAAGAAAATCTTGAAATTTGATACCCATGTAGTCTACATCTATCTTACAGGACGAAAAAGGATATTTTGTACCGATTGACTGAAGCAACAGTATAATAGTGTACCATACTATATTTGTTACGGCGAAAGGTAATAATAATATTTTAGCTTCCCTATTAATTAGATATGACATAAAAGCTGTAGCTGCAGTTAAATATTGACATTTAAGGAGGTATTACACTATCAAATAAAATTTGACGAATGACGCAAAAAGTTTGTCCCACTATTTTAATAGCAAAATAAATGACCAAAATTGTGTTTTGTTTGTCTGGTAGCATATGACCTTAGTGTAATAACAAAACACATCTTTGGTCAAATTTATTTTGCAGTTTTTAGTGATACGGTCATTCAAAAATCACCAATTTTTTGTGTGGCCCATGGTGGTCAAACGAAATTATTTGATTGGGTGAATTTAATGATCAATATAAAAATTAACAAAAATTTTATACTTTTTTTTGCACACTGTAGGATATTGGAAAATTTAAATTAACCCGTGGAATAACACCGAAGAAAATGTTTTTGATAGTAAAATTGAACTATCGGTAATAGCTTCGAAGTGGAACAATCTGCAAGTTCAGTGCACAACTCTAGTTTGGCGATCTCATCTCTATCAAAAAATGTTGATAGACACACGTCGCTTCAATCATTTTTTGGACTTTCCCGGTTCTAAAAGTTCTTTTTTCTCAACAACTTGGAACCTCTTGGCCATAGTGTCAAGAATAAGTTCAACTATAATTAGTAATTATTAATCCACGATTTATAAATGAAGTAATATTTTTTCCGGTCGAAACAAAGTACATATTTGAAAAATGTGGACAAATTGATAGAAGAATGAAAAATATTGATTTATTTGTAAATTTGGTTTTACCCTTAGTTAACTGTTCGATATTGTATCTTTGCTACCAGATATTCGCAATAAATCCCAAACGGAGATATGAAACTATCGCTGTCGTTGGAATTCTTGATGTCACGATAAACCCGTTCCCATGCTCCAATTATTTCGCTCAGGATGGTAGCTTATTTTTTTTTAATGGACTCACAATAAAATTATAACTTGAAACTAGTCGCGATCCAAAATATGTGTATATGGGTTTGGGGATTCCAATCCCCTCCGAAATTTGGTGATGATATTTGGGTGAGAAATCGGGTTAATAAAACTCGCACCGCAACTTCAAAAGAACAATGACCAAATTTCGAGCTTGTATGCCGAAGTAATCTGTAACAACCTAACTGACAGAATGAGGAAGAGCAAGGGATACAACATTACATGGATGATAGCAAGATGTCTCTGCAGTCTCAAATATCCTTCTTCTTTCACAAAAATTATCACGGAATTACTTTCCAAATTTCATTTTGCACCACTGGACAAAGATTGATTGTAGGGTCTCTCAGGTTAGAAATAGGACAACGGTGTTTCTCAAAATTTTACCCAAGCTTGAGACTAAGATCTGCAGTTAATCTTAAATTTTGTCTTTCAGTAATTTTAGATGGGCGGAGAGAAAGAACAGAAAGCCAAAGCCCGAGGTCGGGCTATCGTGCCACATTTATGATTGATGAAATAATACGAACTAAAATATTAACGAAGCTATCACTTAAATACCATCCAAGTTTCATCGGAATCGGTCCACGGGGAGAGCCAGAGGAATTGATGGAAATATGCCTTTTCGTTCACTTCAAGGGTGAATTTACCGGTATTCCAGCCACTAATCAAAATTGTGACCACCGAATCGTTGTCAGTGCCATCAAGGGATCATGTATACCAAATTTGGTGAAGACAGCACCACGGGACGATCGATGGCACCATGCAAGATCAAAAATGTACGCCCATGTAAAGTATTGTGTTTTTAAGCTAAATATGGAACGGGCTAAAAATCAGCAAGATCCACTCATATTTTAGAGGAATGTGAAGCAGGCGTATTAAAAGCTATACTTTAAAAGCTCAAACAGGTTGCTAAAAACCAGAAAAGTTCTAAAGTACACAGCCCTCATGATAGACGTTTAGAAATTGAGCACAAAAGTTCCATAATTTCCATTCTTATGCTCGCTTGAAAGGCGTTTTTGCCGTAATCTTGGCGGCATACTCAAACCATTTGGAAGAGAATTCCTTACGACATGGTTGCTTCTTTTTAATTTTTAATTTGCTTAAGCTCCTCAATCCTTAGAGGTTTGGATTCATATGCAACTCCCGGAAAACCTTTCTCATAGCCGATACAGTATGTCATCAGATTCAAAATGCATCGTATAATGTACTTGCATTATTCAAATTGCAGTACAATATGGTACAATTGTTAATCAAATCGAGGATTTGATAAATCCTGTCGGAAGTGTAAGTCCCCTATTACAGCCCATCATAAAGTTTTATTATAAGTAAAGACTGGATTTTCGTGCATTTGTATCTTAGAAAAAAAAAATCGTGGATTAGGCATATCTAGCGCCTATATGCATTTAAAAATATATACATTTCGAAAAGTTTTTTATGTTATTTCAATATACAGTTAATCGATGATCCTAAAAAGTATCAGAAAATCTCAATCCACTCATCCTAGCACCTAGCATGTTTTTGATAATTTATTTCAATTCAATTCAAACTGCCCCTAAATATCTGCAATTTGGTAAAATTCATTCAAGTTATATGAAAATCGATCCAAAATTAACACTAGTTTTCTGCACTTAAGGCATTGAAACTGTTAGAAATAACGAAACTAGAATAAAATAATGTAGGAAAGAAATGATCCTTAGACTATGCGCCAATTTTTAAAAGAATAGCACCTCTCCTTGGCAGAAGTTGGAGAAAATTGAGATGGAAAAACATCTTGTTTTTGGGTCAAATCACAAAAATTTGATTTTGAAGTTCCGTAAAAACCAACCCTCTTATCCAATTTTAGTGCCGTTAGTTTTATTTTTTAGTTAAATTTGTTGGCAGTAATAATCATATTATTTTGCTATTCTAACTAGCTAGCTTTTGAGATATTTAAGTTTTAAACATAGAAGAAAATGATTTTTTCAAAAATCCGCAAATGCCTGTGGCAGCTAAACAGTTAACCTTCGGGCGGGCGCAATGCATCTGACAGATTAAGTGGCCAGTTTTTGTTGTGCCAATCAGCGATATGAAAACGGAGAAATCTGAAACTCACAGTAGCTTAATCTTTATCGATCAACTACCCAAAGCAGTTTTCAGTTTCTATCTACCATATGTCTGAGGGGCGGGAGGGGATGAAATAATCTCTCAGATGTATTGCGCCCGATTGTGTTATTTTTTTTTTTTTTTTTTTTTTTTTTTTTTGCCTCATAGAAACTTTTGTCCCGGGACTAGGCTTCTCGGCATCACTTTACTTACTATCCGTACGTAAGTGACTAATCAATCAATCGAGTGTAAACTCTAGCAGATCGTAAAAAAAACTGAAAACAAAATATATTAATAAGGAAATTTATCACAATAACTTCTTTTAAAAATTAGTTTATTAGTACAATTAAAATTAACTAAGTCCTTCAAACTATTATAAAGAATAATTGACCTTGTAATTGGTTCATTAAGCCCATAGTTTACTCTATGATAAGGCTGAACAAGAAGGTTGTTCCGCCGTAAATTGTGAGGAATATTTCTGACTTGAAAGTTATTTAATATATCTTCACAAACAATATGAGAGCAAAACAGGTCTCTTATAAACATAGCGTTTAAAAATGTTCTTCTATAATCTAAGGCTTGTAAACCCAATAAGGAACAGCGAGTTTTATAATCTGGCTTGAAACGCCAGCCAATTTGATAAATGGCAAACCGTGTAAAATTGTGTTGAATTCTTTCTATACGCTCGATATGCACCTTATAGAACGGATTCCACACAATAGAACAATACTCCAGGTGCGAACGAACGAAAGCTGCATACAATATTTTTAAAGTAAAAGCATCATTAAATTCGCGCGCATTACGTTTAACAAATCCTAACATACTATTCGCTTTTGAAATAATGTAATCAATGTGTTGTCGAAATGAAAGCTCATGGTCGAAAATTACACCAAGATCTGATATTTCGGCAACCCTTTCAAGAACACTACCTGTTAAGGAGTACTCAAAGAAGACCGGAGTTTTCAATTTATATATGCTAAGTACTTTACATTTACTAACATTTAAATTTAAATTATTATCGCGGCACCAAAATTGCAGCTTTTCTAAATCGGATTGCAACTTAAGGCAGTCATCAATGTTGCGTATTTTCATAGCGATTTTCATATCATCGGCATACTGCCATACACGCACGAATTTAAAATTTTGGATGATATCGTTTATGAAAACTAAAAAGAAAAGTGGTCCTAAATGGCTTCCTTGCGGAACCCCTGACGAGCACTTTATAACAGAGCGAGATATACAGCCATTTAACTTCACCAACTGAGTCCTATCCGTTAGATAGGATCTCACCCAGCTTAGAAAAATTGACTGTATTCCTAAATGTTTTAGTTTTGTAAGTAAAATATTATGATCTACTCTATCAAAAGCCTTCGAAAAATCGGTATATACCACATCAACCTGCATTCCCTGCTCGATACCATCAGCAACAAATTTAGTAAATGATACCAAATTTGTTGAAGTTGATTTTCCTTTCAGGAATCCATGTTGACATGGCGATATCAAACGGCTAATTAAAACATCTATTTTATTTTTAATAAGCATTTCAAACAACTTTGGTATTGCAGATATTTTAGCTATGGGTCTATAGTTTTCAATAAGATGCTTCGGACCCTTTTTGTGTACAGGCGTTATGTATGAAACTTTCCATTCATCAAGAAAAACACCTGAAGTCAAGGACAAATTAAAAATAAAGGCTAAAGGACGACATAACGATTGCATGCAATTCTTCAAAAATATATTAGGAATGCCATCAGGTCCGGCCTGAATACTAACATCAAGATCACGCATAGCATTCAATAGGTCATCCTCAGAAATCTCAAGAGCACTCGTAAGGTCCTCCTGAGCTATCCGAGGGACCAATGCACTCTGACTTCCATTGATGTTAGCATTCATTTCTGATGAAACGGAGTCTGGCACTTTGTAAACTGAACTGAAAAATCTAGCAAATCCGTCACAAACGGATTGAACATCTTTGTAAAAATTGCCATTGAATTCTAAATTTTTTGGGATTCCCGTATTCTTACGCTTGCTGTTTATAAAATTCCAAAATGTCTTACTGTCATTCTTTATATTATTTTCAGCTCTCGCAATATACTGTTTGTAAAGATTTTTATTCATTAATTCATACTCTCTTCTCAATCTAAAGAAATTTTCTTTATTGGCAAGAGAGGATGACTTCTTGTATGATTTATGGGCCCTATTTTTTGCTCTCTTAAGTTTGAACAATTCTTTGGTAGCCCAAGGATTTTTTGCTTTTATTTTGTTCTTTTTTAAAGGAACGTACTTGCGAATAGATTTATTTAAAATTGAATTAAAAATTGTATAACTTTCAATAAGATTACTATTCGATATAACTGGAGCCCAATCCATATTAAAAAATGTTGAATTTAATTTTTCAAATTGGGCTTTTTGAAAATTTCTAGTAGGAATAACTTCGGGCTCTTCTTCAATATAATCATAAAAAACAAACTCAAGAAGAAGAGCACTGTGATGGATTGAATTGGGCAAAATTGGTTTATCTACTTTAATTACAGAAGCATTCAAGCAAGTACTAACAAAAATTAGATCTAAAATTCTACCAATCGAATTTTTAACAAGATTCATTTGCATCAAATCCATTGCAAACAAACAATCTGTTAGAACAGATTCACACTCAAGATGTAAATCACGCGGCAGATTTTTTTTCTCGTCGTCGTTCCAGTACCAACTTATATTACCAAGATTGAAATCCCCAACAACAATCAATTTGTCTTTTTCCTCAAAAGATGCAAATAGCTTGGAGATATTATCTACATGTTTGTTATAAACATCAACTGAACTCAAAGGTGGTAAATAGCTATTAAAAATATATACTTTTTCGCTGCGAGAAACATTGATAGAAACACATATCTGTTCCACGTCCTTATGAAAAAGCTCAACTTCATGAGATGGGAATGTTGTTTTGATAGCTACCAAAACACCACCTCCTCTCTTAGTCGAAGCCTCATAACGGTCGCGACGATAGACATCATAGTCTCTTATGAAAAGTTCTTCATTTGAAATGTCTGTGTGAAGCCAAGTCTCGGTTAAGCAAATGGCAGCATAATCTTCTTGTGAAGCTGCAAGGTAAAAGTCATTTGTTCTTGAACGAAGACCGCCAACATTTTGATAATAGACGGAGAAAAATGAATTGGAAATTATGTGTTCTGCTGGACACTGTTTTGGCGTTTGTCGTTTTTTGAAAATTTGAAGGGTGATATGTTGACGCCTTTGGGCCAGAAGTTGGCACAAAACACTTGCTTCGAATATTCATGAGGAAGTTTCAAACCGAAACTGATTGAAACTAATTTGGATATATCACAATCTTTTTTTATCAGAGGATAAACCGAAAGAAAGCTGTCATCTGTTAAATTAAGCTTTTTCATTACATATTCCTTTAAATGTTCTGCTTTTACCGAAGCATGCAGCTTAGAAACATGGAATACCTTGAAACTGGGGACACTTCGAAGAGAATCATTAGCTTGATCGATACCGAAGATTCTTTTGTGTCGCCTATTATTATTATCACTCTTTTTGGGAATAACATCACCAACAGGAGAAGGTTTTTTAATATGTTTCCCTTTCTTACGAACTGTGACAAATTTATCAATCGGAGATTGATTTTTGTCAACGTCGGAAGGAATTGTAGAAGATGAATCTGAAATAACACTAGAAGTCCCCGCTTCTTGGCTATCAGGAGGATGCTCAGAAGATTTCGCAATTACTTTCTTAACATTTTTTTTCATTTCTTTCCCTATATTCTTTTTATTTTTCACGTTTACGTTCTTATTTCGTAATTCATAGGAATTGTTCTCACAACAATTTACAGAGTTCATCAGGGATCTCAACTTGCTAAGTTGGCTCTGCAACGACGAAACGAGCTGAGATAAACCGTCAATTTGTACTTTATAAAATTGCTCGCAAACACAATTCATTTTACTTTATGAAAAAAAAAAAACTAATAACTTAATAAAAAAAAGAAAAAAAAAATGTTAACAGTGAGATTCGAACACAGGACCTGACGGGCGTGAATCTAACACGTTACCACTGAGCTGTATACTACTTTGAAAATTGTTATCCAGATAACTCAGTTAAGCTGAGATTGAACCCGCTACTGGACAAAATCAAACAAAGAAAACAAAGACACACGAGCGGCGGTGAAAACAATGCACAATCAAAAACTTTCCAAGTCAATATAATTTGTTTCACTGCACAATCCGCGAAACTACTTTTATCGAATTAGCAAACGAGCAATTCAAGAAAAAAATGCCGGATTTAGTAATTAAAATTATAAATAAAAGCGAAAATTTTAATTTTAATTTCGTGCAAAATTTTGCAGTGTGTCACTCGATAAACGTCAACGGGATGACTTTTCTCCCTTTCTATGAAAATTTCCACATGTTATACTCTTCACATTGCGTAATAGCGTTGTGTTGACTTTTAGGTTCACCAAATCGTTCAATAGTGTGTTTTTAGTAAAATAAGCTCACATTTTTTAAGCGGTCGAGTTGTTGGAGGTTTTTTAAATATTGAAGCCATTGAAAGCGGAATATTCTTAGAAAATTAAAAATGTGAAGGGTATCAAACTTTGTGAGCCAGCTTTTGTTTCTAAAATTTCGTAGAACTATTTCAAAAAGACAATGCAACAATAAATAAGAGTCTAAAATATACAGAAACTTAGTTTCATCCCTTTTTCTGCACTTAATCTGTCAGATGCATTGCGCCCGATCGTGTTAGGATTAGTATTGCGCCCGCCGGAAGGTTAAGCTAAGGGGGTATATTCCGTACAACTTTTTTGCTGGAAACCACAATCACAATCCGGTGCGTTTATGCCGCAGTTTCTGGACAATGTGTATAAATTGCGCGAATCGACGACTGATTTTCGAAGTAAATTTTGATAATTTGGAAGCCGTTCTTCAGGCGTGAAACTAAACATTATGATTTGTCAGGTATACTGACAACATTACGTCTTATTTGTGGTACCTACATTTTGAATTATGCTAAAAAGTACGAGTATGTAAAAGAAATTTCTTACACAAATGCGGATGCATAGATTCCGGAATCCACTTACCTGTAAGAAAAATTAAATAAACAAATCGATTAGTAACATGAATTGACAATCAGAAAAAATTATACAAAAAATAAGTTAATTATTAGAGAGTTTTAGCAGGTCGTAGAAAATATTACGATAGTACGAATATGCTTTGACATTCTCTATAAAAAATTTGGTTGCCTCCGTACGCAAAGCAGTATACCACAATGTTGAATGTCCCAAGTGGCATAGGCGGATAATCATGACAAATAGAAAATCATGACCCCACAATTTCGACTGTTTAAAGACAGTCAAATTCACGAAAATTGTGGTATACTGTTTTGCGTACGGTAGGCAAGCGTATTTTTCATAGTGAATATCAATGCCTATTCGTACTATCGTAATATTTTCTACGACCTGCCAAAACTCTCTATTATTAATCGATAAGGATCCTATACGTTTTATGAAAAACAAATTAATTGAAATCCTATTCTTACCAACTGCCGTGCTCTGTGGCCGACATCGTTAAATCGCCACACTGTTATACGTATAAAGATTCATAGTGAAACGAGGTTTCAATATTCGGCATAGCTCGTCGCACGTTTATTATTCAGAAAAAGATAAGACATTTTTTTTTATCATAGAATAATAGACAAAAAATGCGACTAGGTATGGTGGTGGTTACGTTACGTTACGTTTATTATTCAGAAAAAGATAAGACATTTTTTTTTATCATAGAATAATAGACAAAAAATGCGACTAGGTATGGTGGTGGTTATCACACTCCGAATTTAGTTGTCGTTGAACCGTTAACGACTACACAGCAGTAGACAAAGCAACATGCTTCTCAAGGAGTTAGGGCAAAACAAGAGGATTACCAAATGATAGTCAGAATCACATTCATCTGGTCGAGTTATTCTGCAGTCCATAATAATATAAAATCCACAATGCACTGATAATTTCCATCTCAAATAAACATTTATTTCCTCATTCCATAAGATTCTAGACAAAGAAAAATAATCAAAAACAAGTTGAAGTGATTTAATTTTTACCAGGAGACGAGGTTAATGACCTAAATCTGAAAAAAAAAATCGAAATGCACAGAAACAAATCGATTGTTATATTAAAATTAGATTAAATTAAGACAACGGTCTCCATCTTTTTAGATGACGACCTTACCATACAAACAAGAAATAGGTTATACCAAAAATACATTTTTAATACTGTCATTACTTATTATTAAGCTGTCAGCGTATTCTTCAATATTTCATAAAAAAGAATATTTTTTACAAAAATCTTCGACAATAATAATTTTCATTATTTTGTACAATTTTGTTTACACGCATTATATCAGTGGCGCGAATGAAATTTAATTTTCTATATTCATCTCTTTGGTTAACATGCATTTTAGCGAGAAAATATTTGTGTAATTAATAGCAAGTTCTTCAGTGCGATTTCACTTTTAGCTACTACTTCGCAATGAAGCGTTCTTCGACTAAAAATATCCGCCAATACGCGAGTACACTTAAAATTCTTTTTGACACGCTGTACCAACCGCTACCCCAGACTATTATGATATATTTTTGACATGTTGCATATAACGCGAAGCTAATGATCCTTTGCTGTGAAATATTTGTTAGGTGATTAGGAGAAAATCTACAGGCAGATGTTCGGATTCATTATGTTCAGTCTATAGATACTATACAGGTGTGAGTATTATTCTTGTTGGGGATGACGGGTCAAGGCCGGGGATTTATAGTAAAATTTTGTCCACAAATATTACACATTAAATTGAAGAATTTATTGTTGCAGGATTTTTTTTTTAACTTTTAAAGAAGAAGTATCTTTGAAATTGGAGAAACTGTTTAATTTGTTGTTGAAAAACCACTTAACAAAACACTTCAAAAGTAAAATGTATGATTTTCTTGTATATAGTCGACACTGAATAAAATACCGTATTTTTCTTTTGTTATTTTGACTAAAAACTCAACTGTAGTTTGAACCAAAACGAGACCCAGGCTAATTCGGGCGCAGCCGAAATTTGAATACCCTTCGCTCTCCTCGGGCTAAAAGTTTTTTCGGACGTACCTACGACTTGTATTTAATCGCCCCTCCCTCCCGTTCTCTTCCTTCCGTCTTCACAAAAGTTCCGTCGCGTCGACAAAACAATATTTGTGTGGAATTTGGTTAGAATAAGCGGGCACATAAAAATATTTACTCCGCAAATTTTATTGGGGGATGCGGGAGCATGGTACCATAGTACGATTCCATCTGTTTTAACATTATTTGTTGCTTTGATAAAGACACATTAATGCAAGGTTTTGTGAAATTAGTGAAATAAATGTTTCTTAGAAGAACCTAATTTGGAGGTTGGGTTTGTATGGCAGCCCCATGACCCAATGGTCCGATTTGATCTATTCTTACATATGTTTTGTGATATCGATAGAAACACATTTCTATGAAATTTGGTTGAAATTGGTGCACAAATAAATAAGTTTTTCTTAGAAGAACCTAATTTGGGGGGATGGGTTTGTATGGCACCCCCTTGACCCAGTGGTCCGATTTGATCCATTCTTACATATGTTTTGTGTTATCAATAGCTTCTATTGATTCGTGCGAAATTTCGTTGAAATTAGGGGACACATAAAAAAGTTTTTCATAGAAGAACCTAATTTTTGAAATTGGTTGAAATTGGTGCACAAATAAAAAAGTTTTTCTTAGAAGAACCTAATTTGGGGGGTTGACCCCATGACCCCATTTTCAGATTTTAGCGATTCAAATGAACCGAGTAAAACGCGTCGCAACAGACGGACAGACAGACCGCCGGACAGACGGACATCGCCCAATCGACTCCCCAAGTCATGCTGATCATATTTATATGGTCGGAGATTCAATGCGTTACAAACTTCATGACAAAGTTAATATACCCTTTCACTCTATGAGTGAAGGGGCGTAAACCCGGGGAAGACAAAACTGATGCTGTTCACAACAAAAACAAAAATGCCGCCTTTCTCACTCCCAAAACTAAATGGACATCAATTGCAACTATCGCCCAGCTCTAAGTATTTGGGCGTTATTCTGGACTCAAAGCTCAACTAGAAGTTGATGTTGAGGAGCGCGTTAAAAAAGCCTGTATTGCTTTTTACGCCTGCAAGACAGTATTTAGCAAGAAATGGGGTCTCAAGCCAAACATGGTACTCTGAGTGTACACGGCGGTGGTACGACCCATCCTAACATATGGGTCACTCGTCTGGTGGCCAGCGGTCAGTAAAGGCTACAATGTAACAAAACTCGGTAGAGTGCAGAGATCACAGGGGGCATGCGAACATGCCCGAGGGATGCGCTGAATGTCATCTTGCATCTTCTACCCATCGATCTGTTTATTAACCAACTCAGCATGTAGTGCAGTCAGACACAAAGCGTTAAGCTGCTGGGGTGCTAGGCCATACGGCCACAGCAATATTCTAAACCAGCTACCACAAGACGTACGCGACGCTGTAACGGATCTCAAAGTGCCTAAACTACGCTTTGGGAAGAACTTTGATGCCAGATTCCCAACTAGAGGTGAATGGAAAGAGAGTGAGGTGGTCAATGATTTTGACATCACACTCTTCACCGATGGGTCTAAAATGGATTGTGGCGTGGGTGCTGGAATCTTCTGCAGATCACTAAGTATCTCTGAATATTGCCGTCTTCCTGATCATGCCAGCATTTTTCAAGCAGAAATGCAGGGACATACAAAACAACCAGAATATCGCCATCTGCTCAGATAGTCAGGCTGCTATCATGACTTTACAATCGGTGAAGACGACCTCCAAGGTTGTTGAAGTATCTGAGGATGCATTAACAAGCCTTGGTACACGACAAAGAATCACCCTACTCTGGGTACCTGGACATAGGAGCATAGAGGGTAACGAGATGGCTGACGAACTAGCCAAAATGGGTGCCACTCTTGACAGCTCTCATGCGGAGCGTGTTTGCGTCCCGATGGCAGTTGTTAAGAGTAAGATCTCCACCCACTATATAAGGGCTGCGAAATCTGAGGACTTGCGTTATATCAAGGAAGATGTAGCCCTCCTACGAATGGAAAAGAAAGTCTGAGATTCTGACTAAACCGCGTAGAGATATCGCCAAGCTTACTGCTGTTATCACGGGGCACTGGCCAATGGGGCTCCACGCTGCCAGGCTGGGCATCCCCTACAAAGCTCATTGCCGCAGCTGCGGTAATGTAAATGAGAGGGAAACTCTGATTCACTTTCTACGTGAATCTTGCCAGAACCCGGTATAGGACGCTCGGTAGGGCTTTTGTGGGAGGCTTGGAGGATGCAGCTAAAATTAGGGGAGCTGCTGTACTTCCTAAATAACACTGGCTGGTTCAAGGCACCTCCCCACTTCTAAATTCATTACCTAACCCTTGTCATATACACTAGTTAAGCTTCGCGGAGTTTGTGGTTTCAAAACGGCGGTTTATGCGCTAATTGGGCTTTTCGCTAGCCTCTACCTAAGCCGCCACTTTTACCAACCAACCAACCGAAGGGTATAAAAATATAACCTTTTGTGTAGCCATTGTGGCAACTGAAAAAAAATTTAGCCGTAAACTTGCATCTTGCCAAACCATGCGTGTTGTTATGGTTAATGATCAGTTTCGTGAGGTTATATCGAGGATCGACTGTACGAGATTTAGAATGGCATTGAAAAACAGCTAGTTCAAATATTGAGGTTGAATGGTTTTCAAATAATAAATAGACATACTGTCTAGAAATCCAGTTAATACTCGCAAAATTAAATGGAATCTACAATTCAAGTCAGTCTCTTTACTGGAAAAAAACACCTCGAGTTGTGCGTTTGTATTACGATCATTTTGGTTTACATAAATGGTATGATCTTTTTAGGCCAAGCAATAATAAAATTCTGCAAAGAATATTTCAATCAATCGCAAAATAAAGAATTGTCATTCAACTGCAAATTCCATCGATTGTAATATGAACTCGTATAAGCACAGATTCGCTGAATTAAACTTATTCCCATTTAATGTCTAAATCTCAACCTATACCTTCACCATCAAATAATTTCATTTCCCGATATTCCTTTCTCCTTTGATTCTAGTCGACTAAACAACTCCTTCCTCCTGTCCAATATACATACTATATATAGACTTCATTCAGTCCTTATTTGTTCAGCAGAGCTGCCGTGATACGAATAAGATTTGCCGGAACGTTGGTTCCTTTCTATACATACCCATACATATATCCTTCCATGGAGCCCGTATATATTTCACGGCCACCCCAGTCAATGGTAATGTGTAACGAAGAATTACCATCACTTCACGATGACCTGTAAATATTCTAACAGATGATTTGCAACTTTTTTTCTCGTGCGTATTTTTTCATTCAATCCTTGGAATCACCTACCTACGAGTATTATGTATGAAGACAGATAGCCGAAATTATTTGCGGTTCTCCATTTAATGCCAATAAAAGAAGGTGTTTTCTTCGTGTCCTGAAGAAAACTTATATAATAGTAGACACGGTGGTCGGTGTTCATACTCGTACTGCGAACTACGTGCATACAATATATTCGTGACGGAAGGATATGAATAATTCAGAAATTGTACCTGATTGTGTTTTGTTGCTGCTTATAGTTGGTCATGCAAATATAAACATGAATGATATCCGTTTCAAGGCAACTACCAGAATATGGCAAGTCTTTATTGATGTTTTGATTTTTGTGGAATTAAGGATGTTTTGCATATTTACATAAAATGGAACATTAAAGGGATCGTAAATGATAACGAGTCTTTTTGAGTTTAAAACTGTGATTTGAATGTTATAGGTTTGGTTTTGTAAATAAAAGTAGGAAGCAGTAAAAAATGATTCAACTGAACTTTCTTACTTTAGGTACACGTCTCTTTGTTTGTCCCTATATGATCAGACATACAGCATTCAGGTGATTCAGGTATGGCTTTTGGCAAAGCAGGTAGGTCATCTTAAGATGTCCACGGGACCTCTACAACCGTTGAGGTTATAGGCATGAAGATTAGGGCTACTTAACAAGCAAGCAGCTTGTTACGGGGTTTGGGTCACTCGTTCTTCCCGTCCTTTTGGAATTAAACGGCATTTCGCATGCCTACGGAATCAAGAGTTCGGCACATGAGATATCTATTAGTACGGTCTGCAGACCCGGTCCTAGCGAAAACTATTTTATAATCACAAAGTTTAAATGTAAACCCGTCCGGATCCACACATGGCTGAATAAGACATAAAGGGCGTATTCCCTTTGCTCCTGGAATGGAGGTGAGATACTGCAATAGCAACTAGCAGACAAGGCCACATTGGCATATTTCTGCAAAAACTTTGGTGACACTTTTGCAAAATTTGCCACTTTATTAACTTCTACTCTCTACACATTCTATTTCACTTATTTGACAATCTGACGATTTTTCGATTTTTTTTTTTTATTTTTTAAAATTTTTTTTCTAAAAAAATTACCAAATTTCAAATTTCTTAAATTTCTGTGAAGAACAGGCGTTTAATGAAGTTAAAAATCCCGATCCTAAAACTAACCACTCTAGTCTTTATCCTACTCTGCTTGCCAATTCAGAACTGGCTTTAGTAAGTAATTGTGACGAAAATATATAGGGTCCTCCATATGTAACGGTGCTGCTGCAGATACCTATCATCTGGTACTTTAAAAAAAACTGCTACAAATCAAACGGTATTATGGAACACTATCTTGAAGGCTTATTAAAATTCACATTTCGGTAAATTACACGAATAGAGAGGAATTTCAGTTACCAGTCAAAATTCGTGAAACATAATACCGTTATATCGGCGACCAAGAAAATAGATGGTCATAGTCACAAGACCAGGGTGACCAGATAACATTGATCAAAAACAGGTGCACAGCATATTATGCTTGTGCCTGGGGAGGTGAGATGTAGCGTTTTTTCCTGCTTATTAATAAAAATAAAATTTTAACAAGGGACTCGATTATCGCCACTATGAATGAGCTTGGCATTGCCAATTATGAAATTAAGATGATGTCAATTGGGTGCAGATTATTTCTAACATCGACGGACGAATACGATAAGACATGTAAACATCTAGTCACAAAAAAAGTAAGTTTCTCCACTCATCGAAGGTCTGATATACGCCCAACCAAAATTATTCTATCTGGGCTACATGACATGCCATGTGAAGAACTTAAAAGCCACATTAACGCATCCATAAACTCTAAGTGCAACGATATCAAAAAGTTCACCTTTACACAATATCGAAATGACGTGCGGTATCTACTTTACTTTCAGCCGGGTGTCAAGTTGAATGAACTTCGTGCTACGAAAAGTATTATGCACACTATAGTTCGTTGGGACTACCATTCCCGACGCAGCTCCGGCCCAACACAATGTCGGAACTGTCAGATGTTTGGACATGGATCATCTCACTGCCATCTCCCAGTAAAATGCTTAATATGCAGTGGAGACCATTTGTATACTGTATGCACACTGCAACTAGATCAGACTGACAAAATCAAATGTGCAAACTGCGGACTGAACCACTATGCCAACGATAATAGCTGTGCGAGCAGAGCTAACTACTTGCAAATCAAGGCAAGAGTGCAACAACCGAAAGGCAGGAAGACAATGGATAGAAACAAAGCGTTTAACTTAGCGCAGAATGCAGAGAGCAATTTTCCAAAACTCCCTAATCATCTGCGACAGACTGGAAGTGAGAAAACTTTTAACGCGACAAAGGTAACTTTTAGTGAAGTTGCGAGACAAACTAAAATGTCAGCAAATTCCAATATAAGCTGTAACAAAGATTTATTTACTGCTGAAGAGCTACTGCGTATCTCGTCTGAACTTATCACTAACCTAGCGAACTGCAAGACAAAACAAGACCAATATGATACAATTGTTAAACTAGCTATTAAATTTTTATATGGATAAACATGTATAAAGTATTAGTTTGGAATGCTCAAAGTATCAAGAATAAAATAGTTGAAACTTCTGATTTAGTTGATAAGTTAGGTATAGATATATTTATCATTACAGAAACCTGGCTCAAGTCAAAAGATCGCTTTTATCTACCAAACTTCTGTATATATAGACACGATAGGACCGGCGCTAGAGGAGGTGGTGTTGCAATTTGCATTAGACAAAATATTTCACACTCCAATATCAAAGTATTGAATACAAAAATTATCGAGACTATTAGTTTAACATTAACTGATGCAAACCTGACAATCGTAGCCGCTTATTTTCCAGGCACCAACTTGACGTATAATAAATTAAAATTATTTGAGGATGATCTTAAGACTCTTACACTTTACGGCAAAAAAACATAATTTGTGGAGACCTTAATGCAAGGCATAGATTCTGGAAATGTGCCAGGGCGAATAAAGCAGGGAAAATTCTATTTGATTTAGCCAATAGACGTAACATATTCATCTTGGCCCCGAATGAGCCATCCTTCTACTCTCCACAAGGTAGAGGGTCTTACCTCGACCTTATAATTACAAGTGAAAACGTAACTATGTCAGAGCCTTCCGTTTTGCATGCCTTGTCGTCAACGCATATTCCTATTCTTTCCACACTATCATGTGAAGCTTCTTATAGTCATGCAAATAATGACAATCAAAATTTCTGTTTCAAAGATACAAATTGGTTATATTTTCGTCAAGTAATTAACGAGTTGACTTCTGTTAATCAACTGTTAATCTCACATTGATCAACAATAAAGGTCAGATCGATTCGATGATAGACTTGTTAAATCTCAACATTTGGACTGCAATATCCCAATCAACACCTGTGGAATCCTCATCAGCAAAAAGTCACAAGGTTAATATCAATTCTGAAACCATAGAGCTTATCCGAAGACGAAATACGCTCAGGCGACAATGGCAACGCACCCGTGACATCAGCATACGAACGCAAGTCAATCGAATTTCCAAAGTAATTGAAAGAAACATTAAGTCTCATAAAAATAACTTGTGGAATAAAACTTTGAAGAATTTCAGTAAAGGGTCCAAAAATATGTGGAAATTAAAAAACACCTTAACACACAAAAACGGTCGCTACTCAGCTCAATTAAAATCCTCAGATGGATCACTAGTTTACAAAGACAGCGACAAGGCTAATATTCTGGCTGAAACTTTTTACTCCACGCACCATTCAGCTGACCACATGAGCAATCGGATTCGAGAAGACTTAGTCAATAGTACCGTTGGGCAATTGCCATTAGAGTTTATCTTTCCATCAAATTGCTTGTGTAAGCCTAAGGAAATTGTCGATATCTTCAAAAAATTGAAACAGCGTAATTCACCTGGAATAGACAAACTCCCGAATATAGTTCTCAAAAATTTACCAAAGAAACCTATTATATTAATTAACTTTATTTTTAACTCAAGCCTGAAACTAGGATACTTTCCATCTATTTGGAAAAAAGCGGTAGCAATACCGATTCCAAAGTCGGGAAGAGATCCAAATTCTCCCTATAACTACCGCCCCATTAGCTTACTGCCTTCTTTAAGCAAGGTTTTCGAGAAAATAATACTAAGTAGAATACAAAACTTCACGAACACTAATCATATCATTCCACAAATCCAATTTGGATTCCGAAAAGGATTGTCTACTGTTCATCAACTACACAGAGTTACCGACTACATCAAGGACTCACTATGCGACAAAAATTCTGTTGGAATGGTAACTCTGGATATCAAAAAAGCTTTCGATACTACTTGGCATAATGGCCTCATATATAAACTCATCAAGTTTTCCTTCCCGTTGTATCTAATAAAAATTATCCAGTCTTTTCTGATGGAAAGATCATTTAGTGTTAAAGTTAACCAGTCGCTATCATCACCTAAACATATTCCAGCTGGAGTTCCACAAGGTGCGTGTTTAAGCCCGACACTATTTAACATTTTCATATCCGATATCCCGCTTGATAATCATTGCGAACTCGCACTTTTTGCAGATGATCTATGCATCTACACAAAGTCATGTGATCCCAACGTAATTATCAATGCTTTAGAAACTAAACTGGAGGAGCTCTATCAATTTTATTATAAATGGAAAATTAAAATAAACTCAACGAAAAGCAAATCTATCTTTTTTACCAGGAAAAGAAAAATAGAAAATCTACCAAACAGAAACATTAACTTTTTAGGTCAAGACATTCAGTGGGGTAAAACAATCAAATATTTAGGTATTATCCTCGACAAAACAATCACCTACCAGGATAACGTAGAAGAGACAGTTCAGCAAGTTTCTAACGATATCAGGTCCTTGTACCCTTTCTTAAATAGAAACTCTCAAATGAATTTGCAAAACAAAATTCTTATCTACAAAACTGTCATGCAGCCAAAGATATTATATGGAGCAGCTGTTTGGGGTAAATGTGCACAATGTCATAAAAATCGTCTGCAAGTAGCCCAAAATAAGTGTCTTAAAATGATCCACAATAAGCCATGGTACTTTGCTACAAATCGATTGCATCAACTCGGGAGAGTCCCCTTGATTAATAATTTAATCGATAAAATTTATTTAAAATTTCATCGAAGATTATAGCAACTAAACCTTTTTGGCGAGTCCACTCCTCTCAAAATACAGTTTGTAGCAAAATTTCTTTCTTATGATAATAATGTTTTAGTTTAGGTTTAGTTAAGGTAGTATAGTCTTAGTTGTAAGTAGCCCAAGAGCAAGGTTTTTTATTGTGAATTTTCCTTGTAAATGTTAAACACTAAATTTAGCGATAATCTACACAGCAATGGCTAATGAAATAGTTTAAAGATGAAAAGACATTATATTAGTCTGTAACTCCTAAGAATTGAATTGTTAAACATTACTTTTTGAAGTCAAATAAATGTATTATCTATCTAATAAAAATGATACCTAGAAATCACGGCTGACTATAATTTTCTTTGAGTTAAATAATGAGATTTTTTCGGCCGGATAAAAATTTATTTTTGCGAAATCGGGCCTTTGTATGTACATTTGGCAATTTAGATTGGTCACAAAATCATGGAAGTAGGCAAAGTACTAAACCTAAGGGCAAAGCATGCCACATCGAGGGGCGCAGGTTTTGGCATTACGCCCAATTCACCATAAATTCACTACTGACTAATGGAATCATTTATTGGGAACCTGAAGGGGGAGGGTGGGTGGATGTTCTGGCTATGATCTCATTTCATTGGCTGCGTTGCTTTTTAGTCAAAGTCAAGGGAGTAGGGTAAAAATATGATTAAAGGAGCACAATTGTCTGAAATGATGAAGATGAAATCGGTGAATTCAGTACAGTGATTACGTAAAGGCCATTTTTTGAAGAACATATAGGTTACATGGCTGCCACGTGCTGTTCAACCGACGAACATTCTGTAAACTAGGTCGACCACGTATTTATAGGCAAAATATGGGCACCGAGCATATTTAACGCCCCTCGCTGCTTTCTTTGGCTATGCCCAAGCTTCAACAGCATAAATAAAAGGTGTGGCCTCCTATTTTGAAGGACATCTCAATGTGAAGGAGATGACTGACTTCGCCACTCTCGCCGAAACAGCTTTTAAAAAAGAAGTGATGGGAATAATTAATCTCTGACAACAGGCATATACGACGCAGTGTACTGTACCAAATACTCTGCACTTTGGTAAACAATCGAAGCTAGCACTAACTCGAAAAGTTGGCGGCGACAAATGTCGTATCACAGGTCAGAGTGGAGAATAGACTCACTCATCTCTTTGAAAGTTTCACTGCACTTAATCAATGCGATCATGGGCGTAGCCAGGGAAGGGGGAACAGGGTCGAGAACATGGCTCCTCCCCTCGCGTTCAGAAGTTACATTTGCTCAAATCACACTTTCGTGTTGTCTAATTGGAAATTTAATTTAATTTATTTATCCTATCACAAAACGATGGAAAATTCATCCACCATACTCCATCGGATTCTCCTATCAATACATCTATACTAACGAAAGGACTTTTTAGATTAAGTTTTTTTCCCAAAATATGTCCTTCGATTCCGTTAAAATGGCGTTACAGCACAGCATCAATAATGTAACCATGGAGGGATGCATATGCTCCTTCATAAATATCATAACTAGCATACGCAACCCCTTCACTGCTCTGGAGGTTCTCATCAGACTCCACTCTGAAGCAACTACACTGAAACTGTGCCTGGAAGGCCACCACCAGCCATGGGCGTAGCCGGGGGACCGATGATTATAATGAAAAAAATCCTTACCAATGTAGTAAAAAAAACACTGCTATACAATGCTTAAAGGCGTAAAAATGCGAGTTTGATTCCCAGCACTACGTAAAATTTTCTGGTGCTGAGACTAGTCTGGAAAACTAACCAGATGCCTTCTTTGCCGCTCCATATACTGCCACGGAATGCATGACTGTGATAGTTTCCAGCACGGACAAATGGAAAATAGCAAGTGGCCACTTGAAACTGACAGGGGCGCGGAGGCTGCGTCCCAATACATACGTTTCACTCGTGGAAAACTAAAATATTTGTTATAGTTTTGGGTGATTTTTCACTATATCCAACTTGATACACTCCCAATTATTAGGATAGTTCCACTTGAAAAATCGCTATATCTCGGCAAGTGATAACGGTATTTTTTGCAAAGTTGGTGACAATATTTTCAGTAGCCTGCTTGTTCTTTTAATAACAGAAGGTCTCAAATCCGGAGTCCCGATTGGATTTTTTTACGAGAATTCTTAAGAACAGTACAAAGGTGAAAGTCATTGGATAGTTCCAGAGGAAGGAAAACCCAAAATAACGGTATAAATAGATAATTTTATTTTGAAAAATGTGGCTAGTTACGAGTACAACTTCCGTTAAGTGATATCAGCCCAAAGATTTTATCCGGTATTAAATTGTGTAGGTTTTGAACGTAATTTAAATAAATCTCGTACCAAGTTCCTCTAATCGCTTACAGAAGCTCTTCAGTGTTGGTAAACTGTCGTCTAATGGTATAGATCTTCCATATCATCCATCCCTAAAAATTTTTGATGATATTTTGATCTAGGAAGGTCTTCGAAACTGACATTTTCCATTCCACTCCTATAAGATTGTGCAAGACAATGACCCCAACTATGAAACAAAGCTAATACAAGATTGTTTTCAAGACCAATCCATCAGATTGGATCCATAGATCAAAATATCATCAAAAAGGATAAGGACAAAGGAGATCTATTCCGATACACGCAAATTTACTAGCACTGAGGAGCTTCTGTAAGCGATTAGGGGAACATGGGAAGAAATTATTTTAAATTACATTAAAAACCTATACAATTCTATCCCGGATTGACTTCTAGACATATCACGGAAGTTCAACTTATTACCAGCCTCATTTTCCAAAGTAAAATCATCTTTTGTTTCGTGTTTTATTTGCTGTGTAACTATCCTAATCACTTTCACATAATGTACTGTTTTAAAGAATTCTCGTAAGAAAATCCTAACGGGACTCCGAATTTGAAACCTTCTGTTATTAAAAGAACAATAAGGCTACTGAAAATATTGTCACATGAAGTCGCTCCGGGAAGGTAGTGGAATTTATCAACATTCCATCTGAAAGAGATTTTAGTGAGAAATGGTATACAGCTTTACCCAGTTAGGGACCTTGTAAAGAACGAATCTCACATTTCCGTGTCTTTCAAGTTATCTAATCGTTTCATTATGTAGATTAATCATACCAGCAATGAAATTTAGATCTTACAAGAGGAATATGAAGTCCGAGAGACAAAAATAGCACCGAATATAGACGAACTACCGTCTAAAACGCAGAAGTTGGAGGCTAGTTGAATGTAATCAGAATCACCAGTGAATGTCTAAACACGTTAATCTCGACTGGCCTTTGCTAAAAACTAACAGGCCTGACAGTCCATCTTTGGACCAAGGTAAAAGAGATACATATGTAAGTTACATCCAATTTCCAAAATCTTAGCTACTTTTTTGTTGAGGTGTTGAGATCAACAGCACGCACAGCAATGGTATTTATCCCTATCATAGAAATAATATTCCGTCACATGGGTCGTGAGTTCGAAAAACACCATAAACTAAATTCGTTCACGGTGAGTCTCGATACTATATGACTCTGTGCACCGAAGGTGCGCGCTGGAACCACTACACTAGCCAGACTAATTTGCCTAACAATATTTTCGTGACCGGCAATTTCAACTTCTAAGACAATCATGATGTTGAAAAAATGTTGGAAAATTTCGTAGAACTGTTTCAAAAAGACAATACAATAATAAATAAGAGTCTAAAATATACAGAAACTTATTTTCATCCCTTTTTCTGCACTTAATCTGTCAGATGCATTGCGCCCGATCGTGTTAGGATTAGTATTGCGCCCGCCGGAAGGTTAAGGAATAGTAACCACCATCTAGTATTGTTTCTATGCTTTTCTACCAATTAAAAAATCCTTTTATTCGTTTGATATCTGCCGACGAAATCGAAAAATGGACTGTCGCTTCAAGGTTTTAAAACTGTTTCAATTCGACTTGTTTAGCTGAGAAATTGGTTTGGCACAGTGAAGCAATTATTGTAGGTACGTCGAACAAAGTAGCACTAGAGATTAAATGTAGATTTTTCATAATCCCCACCTTAATGACTTAATACCTACTTTATTGAAGTTACGACTCCTGAATGATACGCGGGAGCTTAATCCCGTCAGCCGACAACGCATCTCAGGAAGAACTCAGAAGTTTATAGAATCGCCTAAAGATGATACACCTACACCTTGAAAGTTCAATCATGGAAGGTTGAACCATATACAAATAATACATATATGTCCAAAGCTCACTCAAAATCGGGTACACATTTTTCTGGCCATGTAGTCCGATCGGCACCCAATGTCACAAATACGACAATACAGATACACGTATACAGGCTATTAAAGCTATTTGCTCTTTTGCTACACAGTTCAAGTTGAAGAGAGTTTAGATACTCTGCCAGAGCAGGTTTTCGTGCATTTGTCGACTTCATGAGTGTATCTTCTTCCACTGTCCCATGCCATGGGTCGGGGTGGCTTACGCAAAAGTATCTGCGCCTGCGAAAACTGCGTATTGAAAAAAGATGAAAGATGATTTGATCACAATGCATTTCTTGAGGTTGCGGAACAGGTAGCCATGCGTTCATTGACCTCATTAGTGCATTTCGTAAATTGCATGCCGCGCTGTTAATGCAATGTGGTGGTAGCATGCGGTAGAGTGAGTGGATTTAGTGCAGGAGAAGGTAACACAACTTCCATACACATTTGAAAAGAGTTATATTTCTATACAGAACATCAACTGAAAATTTGTATGCAGGTTGTTCAGTCTGGTTCTGTACTCGATTCAATTAGAGGGATATGAGAACGAGAATGAGTTGAGTATTGATCAAATAAAAATACGATATTTGATCGGCAAAAATCGTATATCGCTGGATTTTTGCAGGATGGTTGGTGATGCTGATGGCGTCCTGATTATGGAAAAAAAACTCCCCAACGATTGGAGGGCTCCAACCTTGGAAAAAGGGGATAGGGGAGTATTTTTTTACTTTTTAGCAAACATTTCAAAACCGACAAAATACATATACAGAAAAATGGTCTGAGAACGAAAAAAAACACATAAAATTACCCTTGCGATTGTATATACATACATTATATGTATGTATGTATAATTGTATAATGTATATTATACATTAGGATTTTAGTGAAAAATTTGTCGCTAGACTAAAAAATAAATTAGAATATTTTCATTTTAGACTCTTTTAAAAACCTCCAACCTCTGAAAACGCAAGTACGCCTCCCTCCTTTTCAAGGCTGCAAACCTATAATCTGTTGGGACTCCCCATAATCAGGAGGCCATCCCCAAAAATCCATCAATGTAAGATTTTTGTCGTTCGACGTCCATATTTTTTTTTCTTCGGCTATAATAAGATCATATTGATTAAATTGTTTGAAACAAATCAGAATGCCCACTTTAGTATGAAAGTTTGTTAACGAAATTTGTATCAGAAGTCTGAAAACGCAAAAGTCTCTATTGGAGAGTAAGGAATATATGAGTTTCAATTTTGGATTGATTTTGATATAATTTGAATAAATTTTACCAAATTGCAGATCTTTAGGGGCAGTTTCAATTGAATTGAAATAGAGCTAAAATTAACCCTAGTTTTCTGCACTTAAAGGTCCATCTAGATTAGTCGCCAAATGGCGACACGTACAGCCAAATGGCTGTTGTAATTCCATCCAAGTTAGTCGCCATTTGGCTATGCGTCCAGTTTTGATATTCAATATGGCAACTCAACCAACCGCTTGTCAATTTCAAAGTGACAATTTTACAACTTTTGTTCGATCTTTTGTGTGAAATTGAATAATTATTGAATGGCCATGTAATAATTCAAACGCGCAGAGTCCGATTTTGATAATTAAATTTTAAAAAATCACCAAAATGAAATTTTGGTTATGTCATTTCCTGTCTCCATTTGGCTGCTACAGTGTGGCTGCTAAGGAGCAGCCAAATGGCTGCACGCGATGCCAGTTTTTGGACGCGCAGCCATTTGGCTGCTAGTGTAGATGGACCGCAAGGCATTAAAACTGTTAGAAATAACAAAGTTAAAATAAAATGATGTAAGAAAGAAATGATCTTTAGACTATGCGCCAATTTTTAAAAGAATCGTACAAGCACCTCACCTTGGCAGAAGTTGGAGAAAATTGAGATGTAAATATATTTTGTTATTGGGTCAAATCACAAAAATTTGACTTTGAAGTTCCGTAAAAACCAAACCTCTTATCCGATTTTAGTGCGGTTAGTTTCATTTTTTGGGTAATAATCATCTGTACCTAATAATCATCTTATTTTGCTATGCTACCTAGTCTAGCTTTTGAGATAATGACGTTTTAGTCGTAAAAGAAAATGATTTTTTCAAAAATCTTCAAATGCCTGTGGCAGCTAAAGGGTTAAGCTAAGAGGGTATGTTCCGTAAAACTTTTTTGCTGGAAATCACAAGAGGAAGCACAATCCGGTTCGTTTATGCGGCAGTTTCCGGGCACCCTGTATATTTTCTTAACTTACAACTAATAAAAAAAAAGCTATCGGAAAATTGGTTTTGATACCGAAATTTATACTTTTAGGCCCGTATTTATAGACATATGTATGTCCGTTAACTCAAGGCGACCTTTAGTCAAGTATGCCAAAATTCAAAAATTAGATGTCATTTCCAGTAGTTTTTCATTGAAATAATTTATATTTAGAAGTCAATGCATCCTTGATTTAAGGCGAAACTCAAGGAGACCTTAAGCTTGTAATACAAGTGTAATATAATAATAACTCAAGGTAGGTAACTAGCTACATTGACTTCAAGTGAGGTTGACTATTGCAAAATTTCAAAGTGTCCTTGAAATCGCCTTAAGTCAAGGATGCATTGTCTCGAGAAAATAAATTATTTCATTGAAAACTACTGGAAATGGCATTTATTTTAAGGTAAGGTATGTTTATAAATACGGGCTTTCGTTTTGGCTAATTTTTGCTATGCTTGTTGCGGCCGGCATATCAAGAAACAATACTATGTATACTATAAATTGAAGGGACTAACAAAGAAGGTATTTTTTCAGAAACTCCATGTCTTTGACCCTAAAACTCACCTACATTTATATTAATTATCGTCTCCAATAGAGACTTTTCATTTTGACATCGGCTCAGATAATCTGAACCTCAAAATATAGATGCACGTGCCACAGACGAATTTTAAATGGTCCACTTATCTTGCGCGCGCCGCGCCGCGGTGCCATACATCGCACACGGAAGTCGCAGGCAATGGCAAGCGATGAGTGATTCTTAAAAGATACTATAAAAAGAGTCTCTTGACTCTCTTGAACTGGAAAACGTGTTATCTCAAATTCACACGCACACAGGCTCATGCGATTCACTTATGAAAGCTCTAGGAAATTTCAGATACATTTTCATAGGAACAACATTTTGTACCAATTTGGACATATATGTATTATTTGTATATGGTTGAACGGTGAACTTAAAATTGAACGGTCGTATACAATACTGAGCGCAAATGTTAAGAATCGTTCCCGCACAGGAGATGAATGCGGTAAAAATGGTTCTGAGTGAGTGGTTTGTATGCAGCATACAATAATGTTCTGCAGAACGAGGAAGCTATGAAATAATAACGAAAGATCAGGCGGATAAGTTAACGAGATGGTTATGATGACTTTATTCGAGAAAAATCCTACATATAACTACATACCGCACACTATAACTGAAAATATCGCAAGAAAATCTCATGTAGGCGAGTATAAGCTAGGAGTTGTCGAAATTCTAGCCAGGCAGTAACAATTATTCAATTGAAAATACTAGAAAACGGGTTAATTCTTAAATTCCCCTGTGGATGGCATTTTGGTAAATATTGTTACGAAATATACCCAATTACAGTCAAACTTCCCTATAACGAACTTCCATATAACGAATTTCTCTTTAAAACGAATTTACTTTGTAAGCTCTGCATTTTCGCGAATTTTCCTGAAGAATTTAATCTCCATATAACGAATTTCTTTATAACGAATTTTTCTCTATACCGAATGTTTTCCCAATTCCAACATGCTAATTTCAGGTATTTTCAATTTCTATATAACGATTTTTTCCTAATTAATTCCCCCGATGATTTTGTAACTAAGGGGAATACCCCAGTAATGCAGGAATCGAACAGAGTGGAATAAAACTAAAGACACTTTAGGGATTCCCGGACTATGCATGTCAATTGTCCGACAATTTTACGTTGCAGCAACGCAATTTTGAATGGGAATGGACTGTATTTGACTTATTCTGAGCTTTACAGGCCTCCTGAGGTCTTTTGATATTTTGAGTGTTGCAATTTTTGGGTGAAAATTTCCATGGTTTCAGGTCTTTGAAAAAATATTCTGACTCCAATCGGGAATAATGAAACAAACGTTTCACCGTTTGTAAACTAGAGACTATGCGCCAACTTTTAAAATGACTTGCCGGAAGGTCCCGGTGCAATTTTTTTATTGTACAGTTATTTGAAGTTAGACGAAACGATGAATTTGATCTATCGGTTTTTAGAGTCACATTTCTCTCAAAGCAAAACAGTTATTTTTTCGGATTGGGCTGTAGGTAAGAGAGCAATTTGTTGCTGTTTTAGTAGCAAAAGAAAATTTGAGAAATATTAAAATTTGCAGTTACAGTGGATGAAAAATGAATTTTTTTTTTTCTTTAATTACACATAACTGTAAAAAACGCGACTGATTTTTTTTAATGTGTTTTCCGTAACGGGCACTAAATGCGCTATCATCGGTTACCGGGTTATCTTTGGGGTATGAGAGACCCTCTATACAAATGAAGAAAAAAATAAAGTTTTTCTCTATAACGAATTTTCTCTATAACGAAGAAATAAGTCGGTCCCTTGCTGATTCGTTATAGAGAAGTTTGACTGTAATAGCAAAAAACTAAAGAAATATGTGTGGATCAATCTCCTTGATCTCCACTTATCTGCGCTACTGAGGAGAACATTGAGAGGGTTCCCTGTTTAGTATCAACAGAATCTTTCCTACCCTTTAGGTTCAGTACATACATATTTGCGAGAATATCGGCTAAGTCTTTCTCAATTCTGTTTACGAATATATCACTTATGAAAGAAAGAAAAATATGAGTTTATTTTATGGCATGCGTTATAGTGCTATCCTCATTTTTCTCCAAACCGGCGGGAAAACCGAATTCGGCCGTTGTGTACAGTATTGGATCTTCGGGAGTCTGGTCACCTTACTATAGTTTATAATAAATTCTCAGCACTACGATGTTTAAGAGCCTAAAAATGGCACGGCACGAACAGTTCCGTACTAGAAAATAACAACTGCCTGTAGCAGGTGATAAATCCGCAATTTTATTTTTTCCTTAAATCAAAAGATTTCAGTCTCAGGGTTTTGGATATTGCAAGCAAGGATATAAAAAATCATTCGCAATTTGTCCTATCTTAAAATATAGGTTCAACATTTTCAACACCTTTTCTAACAATATTTTGGAACCAACTATTTACTAACGGAAAATTGTAGATTTTTCTTTTTTTTTACTATGCCAAGGCTTTAGGCTTAGGGGATAACCCTTTAATGTAAGCATAGCCTTGTTTGAAGGGAAATTAGGGTAAGGGATGGGGGAGGAATTGCATAAATTACTCAAATTGCATAACCCCAACCGTTATGAGTAATGAGGGTGGCTTGCTCCTTCTGAAAGATATTATGAGTACGCCCATGAGAGCCATTCAAGATCGATTTTAGATATCGAGGTTTTCTTGTGTCTATCTTCCCAATTATTGGTCAATAAAATTTCGAATATTTTTAACTTTGTAGAGATTTCCCTTAGGGCTGCAGAACTTATATACATAAATATTACATGGATTACTTATTAATGAACGTAAAACAAAAGTCATGATGTACTAATTTTAGCAATTCCATTTTTACAGTATTGCTTATTATAGTGGAAGTCAAACTAGTGGCTCGGTGTGCACTAGTCGAACGCTCTAGCTATCCAGACTTTTTATTTAGGCACTACTTTTGTCAAGATATCGAATGACATTTAATTTAAAATAAATACACCTATGTAGTCTGGCTGGTCTAGCGGTTAGTGCGCGCACCTTCGGTGCACAGGGTCATGAGTTCGAATCTCACCGTGGATCATGGTGTTTTTCGAACTCACGAGCTTGTGACGGACTATGATCTCACTCAGATGTTAAACGAGTACCCATTTATGGGGATAAATAACACTGCTGAGCATGATGCTGATCTCATTACCTAAACAAAACGCAGATAAAAATGGAAATAGGATGTCACTAACACATCCTGCGGCCTTAGTCCAATGCTGGATTGTCGCGCCTGTTATTTTTTTTAATGATATATGTTAAATTGGATACCCAACCATGTATGGTCGTATGTATATATTCATCATTTATTGCAAATTAAATTATGTGTCAATCAGGTCAAATACACTTTCACCGGTCAAAAGTCAGATTTTGGTACCATTCGGGTTTTGGTACCATTGAATATTCCTAATGAAACCAGAGAGAGTCAACAGTACCAAAGGTATTAGGCTAAAAAAGGCTTTACACAAAAATTTCCTGTTACTTTCCCCAACCCCTCGAATACGGAAACTCAATTTAAAAAAAATTCCCCTAACCGCCCCGTAATTTCAGCCATTACATTTTTTTTTTTTTGAGTAAATACAGCTTTTTTCTAGTAAACAGAGTTTCTGTGTGTTTGTTTCTTGTACTATTTTCCCCCATGCAGCATTTTTAAACAAAACTACTTCAACAAAAAGCTTAACTCCTTTTGTTCATAACAATTTTTTCATGAATTCGGATTGTCTTAATGCACATTTATTATTATACATGAAGCATCTACTAGGAAAATTATTATTTACCCGAAAAGGACTCTTGCATATTGCCGAAACAATGCAAGTGCTGCACTTTCGAGTGTTTTATTTCGAACCATCATGATGGTGGTTTGTATCCTTGATCCAGAAATATGTACGATGTACCTACGTGTTCTGTACATACAACGAAGAAAATGTGTGCGTGTAATTTTCTTTCTTCATTTCTTTTTTTTTTGTGAAATGAGAATGCATTTATGAAAAGCGAATGAATGAATGGAATAGAAGGCGAGAGAAAATAAAGTTTCAAGGAGGTTGGTTGGTTCGTTGCAATGCAATACGACCAGACGACGATTTGATGATTTGATTTTAAGGCAACGATGCATGAATGGAAATTGTACAGGAGTAGATTTTCAACGAGCCAAGAGGTATTCAACGTTTTTTTTTTTGAGAATTTCAATTCAAGTTTTAGAGAAATTTATTTATTTTTAAAACCTTCAACTTGACTACGACCACATATTATTGTCTGACTTAAAAGCCATAAAAAAGGACTGAAAAGTTATCGATGTAGAAAGCGAAGGACTTTTTGATCAATATTTTTTGAAGTGTTTCGTATAATGTTTATATATGTACATAGTTGATTCATGATATGGAATGTTATTTGATCAGAATGCAGTTTAATGAATTCCATAAATGAATGGGGTTCTTCTATTTCCAATTGATTAAACTTGTTCAATAAGTAAAACAATTTTTTGTTAAAAAAAAATTCAAACTAACAATTTTTTTTAGAAATTTACTACTTCTCTTGTATAATTCCGAATAGCGCCTCGGCATGTAGTGTGCAGCTCTTAAGTAAGTGTACACTCTTGTCGCATGTAAATACTGTCATACATTATACAAAGGAGCAAACAATACAGTAGACATGCAAACAATCAAATGTGTTTGTCAGATCTTGTACTCTGTGTGTGTCAACAAAATTTGATGGAAAGGTAAACACTTTGGAACGAGTCAATAGCTATGACATCTGACACTATATTTGCAACGATACGGAGTCTCCTATTTTGGACAATGGATCACAAAGGGAAATTCCGAGTAGGAAGTAAAATTAAACAGGGAATAATGGTATCCTTTTGATTTGTGCAGGCTAATAGTACATATAAGAATAAATGTGGTCGGATAAGCGTTCGACTTAGAACAAAGGAAAATTAGAATTTGATTTTCAACTTGTATTTTTGTAATCCCTTTAGTTTAGATTAATTGGATTGGAGATACGAGGGCGGTTCAATAAGTACCCGTGTTGGAAATGAAAACACATTTTTTTCTATTTTTTATTTTTATTTTTCAACTTAGTCCACTTTTAGTAAGATATGTACACTTTTCCCAACGTTCCTGCCATTTTTTTAACTCCTCCAAAAAATAGGATTTGTCGAATTCGCCAAAATACGCCTCTGTCTCGGCGATGACTTCCTCGTTTGAGCTAATTTTTTTCCCGCGAGCCATTTGTTCATGTTAGGGAACAAGAAGAAGTCGCAGGAAGCCAGATCGGGTGAATACGGAGGATGGGCCAAATGCGATCGTGTCTCCTTCAATTTTTTGTCGAAGCGGTCCAATAACTCACTGTCCAGTGATCATTCTTCCTTTATCTAAAAAAAATCCATAAGGATGACGCCCTTCACATCCCAAAAAATCGTCGCCATGACCTTTCCGGCCGATGGAACCGTTTTGGCCTTCTTTGGAGCAGATTCACCGTTGAACCAATATCTAACGGTGGTCATAGACGGCGAAGTGTCCCCATAAATAGCATCCAACTTCGCTTTTATCGCCTCGCATTTTTTCTGATCCACAAACAGAAATCGAATTACCGAACGATACTGCTCTCTTTCCATCTTATCGAAAATTACGAAACACGCGTTACTCGAATGGCTGTCAAATCAAAACTAACCTATAAATTAGTCTGGAATTTGTTTTGGCTTCGTTTGAGAGATGGCAGCACACGATGATGACACCAACTTCATTCAGTACCATCGTATGTCTTCAAACACGGGTACTTATCAACGAACCCAAGCCATATGGAAAGGTTTACTTATCTGTGTATGGCACGCGGAATAATTCCCCTTACCTCACTTACACCTCTTAAAGAACCACCGACCACAGTCAAGGTCATCACCGATTGTCATTTCGTAATGTCACTCGCTTGCCCGCAAAATTTTACTTGTGTTTATATTGCAGTTTTTCGGGAATTAATTGATTGATTCGATTGTGCAAACAGCCTATTTTTTGTGTTTACCGTCTGAGTATTGCGTAACGCAGCGCCGTAGTTTGTCTAAAGATTATTTTTTGAAACGCGAACGGTGTAAAAGAAAATAATGCAGTGCGTGGTTTCTGGTTGCTGGAACAAAAAGGATTTCAACCCGAAGGGAGTGTCTTTCCACAAGTAAGTGCACTATATTTACAACTACAAATATGTATCTAACGATTAAAACCGGCTGTTTGAATTTGCGTAGAGATTAATAGATCGATTTTCACTTTTAAAAACCAAAACAGAACTCGCACAACACTTCTTGTTTCGCCATGACAGTCACTTTGACGATCAGAGATGAAAACAATCTTTATCCTGTTATGTGTCCATAGGCGTTACAATTTTCGATTTGTTGTAAGGGGCTGTCAAAGATTTGCCATCGATTTTCTTTAATTTTATAGTTTTCTTACGAGATATTTTCTAACCTGAGATAAATATAATTTATACCATTGTAGATTTGTAGATATGTATAGTATATAATATCCGAGCCCTGGTGAGCATGATGATGCGGAATGCAGTATGAGTGAGCCAATGGTAAATTATTATATGGCTATGTTTTTTTTTTTTTATCTAATAAAAGACGAAAAAACTTATGCTAAATTTGTATAGAAGCTATCTTATTCTTTCTTATACTGTACTCCAAAGCTATGAAGCTAAATTGTTTGCATTTTTAAATTCTCTAAATATTTAGATTGACATCAAAAACCCATTGCCAAGTGAGGCCCGTTTTTGTGAATTTCCCTGCCTCAACAGTGATGGTGAGTTTAATAAAAATTTAATCCTGAAATTGTTCAACTGCTTCCTAATACATATACATATACATACATACACCTAAGTCAAGGAAGCCAACACCTTAATTCCGCCGAAGACGGTCCCAAGCCCGTTTATAAAACCCCTGTATAATTTGTAAGACTATCATGTTGCAAAAAACATGGGCTTTTAAAGGAAGATGGAGGTGTTTGCGTGGTATATTTCTAGCATTAATCTTCTAAGAAACGCAATTTGAAAAATAATTGTATGGACAAAAGTAACAATTGTTACTTAAAGCCGTCCGATCAAATCACCACCCACGCTAATGTAGTAGTAGTAATGAGAGATAGAATTTAATGTACATGCATGCATTAGAAAAATGTAGCTATATCATAAATGTATATCCAATAAAATCAACAAAAATAGCTTCCAGTAGCATACGTTTAAACCTATAAAAACTATATTTAATACAACGGCCACACAACTGATATAAAAAAATGTTTTATTCATCTACGCACTGGAACATTCGCTTATTAATAAAACTTATTAAAATTATGATTCAAATTTTTCGCGCCAAATCCGTGCCCCTTCAGTCTCTCATCATCTATTTCATTGGCAATTTACAACTACATACTATGATAGCACGCACACCAATCGGAAAAAATCGTGCCAATAATTTGACATAATGGCCACCCCTTGGTACTTATTGAACCGCCATCGTATATTTTTTTATTTTTACCCTTCAAACGCTTAGGGCCGATTACTCGCACATCTTATCCAGTGGTTAGTCTTATCGTATAGTCAAAACGCAGACCATTTTCTGAAAGCTTCAGCATTATATAGAATGGAACTTTGGTTTACTTTGCATTGAAATTGCGTAATGATTTGTTTTTTATTTCACATTATGGCGTCACCAAGTAAAATAGTGGTCTGGCTGGTCTAGCGGTTAGTGCGCGCACCTTCGGTGCACAGGATCATGAGTTCGAATCTCACCGTGGATCATGGTGTTTTTCGAACTCACGAGCTTGTGACGGACTATGATCTCACTCAGGTGTTAAGCGAGTACCCATTTATGGGGATAAATAACACTGTTGAGCGTGATGCTGATCTCATTACCTCAACAAAAAGCAGATAAGATCTTGGAAATAGGATGTCACTAACACATCCTGCGGCCTTAGTCCAATGCTGGATTGTCGCGCCTGTTATTTATTTATTTAAGTAAAATATGGCGTAACTATGCAAAGTAAACAAACATTCAATTCAATATAATGTACAAGCTTTCGGAAAGCGGTATACGTCTTGTCTATACGATAAGACAAACCACTAGAAAAGATGTACGTACTCGGTACTTAAACGTTCACCTTTTTCCAGAAAGAAGCTCAATAAAAACCCTTGTGCTTTTTATACAAGTTTTGAAAATTTTCAATTCTAAATTAATCAATGGCTAGACATACCCTTAATATATTTTATCGTTTCTAAAAATAGAAAACAGAATGACCAGCACACTTTCATGATATTTATTTTCATTGAAAATATCCACTCAAATTGCTTAATATTACCGCTTTTTCCCTTAATAGTTGACATCTTCACCCACATTTCATGCCAGACATACACATGTCTGGCAAATGACTCTATAAAACCGCACGATGACTAAATAAATAACCCGAAGAAGTCGAAGAAAACCTACCCATTTCGTGTCTCGGCCTGAGTCGTCCATATGCTAAAGAAATTATAGCCAAAGCCCAACCATGTATTGTCAACCAACCAACCCCGTTTAGAGAAATTCAGAAAATGTCGCATACAAGTGCCATACAATGGCACGAAATAAGCTGACTTGGTTCGTCCGCCGGGCAAAGTAATTTGCATATACATATCACACCCCATGACTGTATTTTCCTACGGCTAGCTTTATACAATATCGAAACTAGTGTGGTGGGGACGAGGACTACAATGTCGTTCGATGTATGTACCAAAAACACATTGGGGGACGGAAAAATTGTCTCTCCGGTACGTTTCGTATTTTTCAAGCCTAAAAATTCCCAAGATGATTTTTTTCACTTGAATTATTTAGCCTTTTTTTTGTCCTACCTGTGTGTGGCCTTAAAGTTAAGTGAACCTGCAAAAATCGTTTTGAATTTTTGTATCCGTAAAAACTTCGATATACGATTACGTGTTATGGTGTCGTGCTGTCGTGTACGTTGTACCATCATATACACATGGGTCTATTCAGTGTACTTGCCTGTAAACACATGTGTATAAAATGGGTTGTGTAAATCGAAACTTTTGCAAGAATCCTTTCATTATGTACCTACAACGGCATCATGAAAGAACTTCACTTGGTTGAAAATCAAATAAGCCCTAAAGTCAGTTGGACGAGAGCGAGGATTTCAACATTTTCCCATGAAGACTTCAAAAATGGACGAATTCGTCGACTAATTCCAAACTGACGTAAACATTGTCGGGAGAAGAAACCCTACTAAATCGAATAACAATACCAAGGTATTACCCTTATCCCGGACTCTCGGTGAAGATTTACGTAAAGAGTTCGTCGGTTGATATAGATACGTACACAATGTGTTACATGACGTTATTTTGGATTGAAGCTTGAAGGCTGAAGGGAATCTTGCCCGGGCCCGGTAGCGAAGTCAAAGTCCCGTGGTCGGTCTAGTGGTAGGAAGCTGTGTCGAAAAAATGTAGGACACTTGATGAAAGATTTTATACAATATATCCGGACATATCTTTTTGGGTAGAGACCTTTTTTTATTTTTTGTGTCAAAGCATGCTTTCAGCATGGAATAAGTAGGGCACCATGGCCAATGTGTATAGGCGGGCAATCAATTAAATAGAAAAAAAGCACTCGGCACCATGATTAATATAAAAGTTTGTCGGGGTAATTCTGGGCGAATGGATAAAAGGTTTTAGTCTCTGTATTGAGGCTGGATAAATACATGGTTTTGGGATAAAAGGAATGTTTAGGGGATTTTATTTTCCACATTGTAATATAAAAAGTGAAATGCCAAGGCTATGGGGGGAGTATTTTTTCGTGAATAGCATGGCTTTGAATTGATATTTAATTGAGAATGGGTAAGTAAGTATTAAAAGAGCCAATAAATTTCCCAAAATAGTCAAATGCTTTTAAATTTGTCAGTCAAGCTACATACAGTGCGAGTCACAGTCAAAGTGAGTTTTTCTGCAAAAATATTGTTTTTTTTATATTTTTTGCCAACGTAAATGTTTATCTAAACACATATTAATAATATGTGTTAGAATAAGCTGACCAGACGTACAGCATTTCGCTGTACAGTACAGCATTTTAACCGGTCGTACAGCATGGAGAAATGTACAGCAAAATGTACAGCATTCTCCATGCCGCACAATAAAATCGACTTCACTACATAATAAGTTGCTCAATAAGGCCTGTGATCAGTCATGTCTGCTTTTATGGTGCGTAAAGTTTGACCCTTGTACGATCGAAATTTGGCAAGATAATCGCATTTTTACTTTGCGGTCATTTGCGACAGCTTGGGAACCCTTCTCTATCTTTTGGAAATTTCGTATACGCTCACATTTCCTCCAAATAACACGGTCTTACCGATCCGCGTTCGGAAGTTACGGGTGCCCAAATTGCATTTTTTCTAATTGAAAATAATTGTCTATCACACAAAAATTCGTGAGTGATTAATTTTGGAATTTATGAAACTTTAGAGCACCGTACTCATCACATTTGGTGGAAATTTCAAGGCTCTAACTGTCAACGTTCAGAAGTTACAGCCGCCGAAAAATGCGTTTTAAGGTAAGTTTGACCCGATATTTAGCGAGATAATAACACTTCAATCCTTTAATTTGGCCAATTTGTTGAGCTACTTGGTGCACATTACCTCTGAGTTTACTCTAAGTTACAGCTGCTCGAATCGCACTATCATGTTTTCTAACGGAAACTTGACCAAACTCTTGAGCGGAATTGTGAAATTTGGCAAACTTGTAGATCATCGCACTGTCCTTGGTGAACATTTCAAGGCTCTAGCTACCAATGATCTAAAGTTAAAGTCCTCAGAAGATGCGATTTTAATTTATTTTTCCTATAACAAAACGATGGAACTACAGCCACTGCATTTCATCCGATTCCCCTATCAACTTCTCCAGGAAAATGCATACCAAAGAAAAGACTCCGCATGGGCCTTTAGATAAGAGTTCTTTCCCACAATATGTCCTTTAAATCTGTTAATATTTGTGAACTCAGGGAACCGGGATGCGTATTTAGGAACCCTAGTTTAGTTCGTCCGCCGCATGAGACGAAATCGCTTTGCTTTTCTAGTGGCTAAGTACCAAAAAACCCCTCATATATTTCGTCCCCTGAAAGTGGACGAGCATAGGGTTTCGAGTACATTTTGCGTCGAAAACAACCAAAAACCCTTGTACAGTTGATTAGCTTTTCTAATGCCTAAGCAGTCGAAAACCCTCACCTTACTCGTCTCTTTTTCTGGGGACGAACTCACATAGGGTACATTTTTCGTATAAAACAGCAATAAAACCATGTTCACCTCGTCTCCTTGAAAGTGATGTGATCGATAAACTTTGCAAGTCGCTCCTTTTCGACGCAAAATGTACTCGAAACCCTATTGCGAGCTCGTCCACTTTCGATAATGGTTTTGGGCAGTTTTGGCACTAGAAAAGCTTATCGATTTCGTCCCCAAGCAAGTGACGAACTGAACTAGGTTTCCTATACGCGACCGGGATGGGAATGCATATACTCTCCTCCAGAAATCTCGAAACCAGGTTATCCCACCCTTCCACCGCTCTGAAGGTTCTCCTCGGATTCCACTCCATAGCTACGTTGAAACTGTGTCTGGAAAGCCACCGCCAGCTGAAGAATCAGCGCGAAGGGGACGGGAACGTAGAATGGCTGAAGATTTATATGGAAACCGAATTACGCGAGTATGTGTACAGCATTGGGCCTTCGGGAGTCTGGTCACCTTATGTTAGAGGCTTAGATAAATTATCACCATTGTCTTTAAAAGCTTTAGCATTAATACCATCAATACCGGGTGCTACATTTGACTTAAGGTTACTAATAAGAACTAAAATTTAGTTTTCAGAAAACGGGCAGAAAAAGAAAGATCTAAAATTTCTTGTGAGCGTTATGGTGGGGGAAAACTCATCGATAATTGTCATTATCAACATGTATATCTCTAGTTGTGTTATGGACTACTTCAGTAAATATTACCATAGTTTTCAAATTTAGTTTTATAGTACATATGTAGTTATCTTTGGCGCGGCGCGCGAATGAGCGATTTTAAACTATGAAGTCATATGTATTCTCTACGTAGTTCTAACTTAAGCGGTTTTCTTTGGAATTTCCTACCCAAAATGTCTCTTTTCCGAATTGGAATAATTAGTCCATTGGAGATCCAGGGTTTAAGTTGTTTCATATTGCAATTAATCTTTCTTTTACATAGACTGCTTTTATATAAATGTAAGAGGCCCTTGTAAAAATGATCAAAGGAAGTTTGGGCATCGGTTTCATAATAAACCTCATTACCAATTCTCTCATGTCTTTCTGGACATGTTTCACTATTGGACTGTTTAGCAGGTTTAGGAGAACATGAAATGTAGCCAAGTAGAGTAGAATGGTCAGTTATAAAAATGTTTTGTATATAGCATCCACGCTCTGTGGCTCACTTGGATGAGTCGAACTCTACGATGCTAGTAATCTAGTGGTCCGGAGATCGAATCTCGGCATGTTCCAAAATTTCCGTACATGTGCGGATATGAAATATATAGTGCATGCAACATTATATACACTCCGAAATTATATGCAATGTAACGTTGTGAACGCATTGATTTGTATGATCTTATCGATCTCACCTTTTTTCGTTTAGATGCATTCATTTTTTACTCATACAAATTTGCATTGTTTCTCCATGGCCCCAAGGACACCTTGGTTTGTCTTATTAATGTTGCTGTAGTTTTTTTTTCTTTTGCTGTATTGTTTGGCCAACTTTGCTCGCTTTGCTATTGCCGATGCGATCCCAGTTAGCATATATCGCCATATATCGTCAAAATAGTCATATATCGTCAAAATAGTCAAAACTAAACTTCACTTCAGGAATCACGAGTCGACGTGATGTGTCTATATGACGCATTCAAAGTGAAACACATGATGGTGAGCTGAGGGAAATTCAATTAATCAGTATGGGTCCTTGCATATGGGAAATTCAATAGTTCTTTTCTTCTCAAAAATGATTTGTACGCTTGTCGAATTCTTCTTACTATATAAGACAAACGCAAGTCAGATTCTTTACGTACCAGCACATTAGCGTTACGCACTGTGACAAGTTAGCTGCCACACCACACCTTTGCAGATAACAAATATTTTTATAAGCGTAGCTTGAAATATTTGTTGTTTGAAAAAACATCAACATGTCGCCATTGATTTCATTCCTCCTTATTTTTATACCCTTCACTCGTAGAGTAAAGGGTATATTAACTTTGTCATGAAGTTTGTAACGCATTGAAGGAAGCATCTCCGACCATATAAAATATATGTATATATATGATCAGCATGACGAGCTGAGTCGATTGGGCGATGTCCGTCTGTCTGTCTGTCCGTCTGTCCGTCTGTCCGTCTGTCCGTCTGTTGCTACGCGTTTTACTCGGCCAGTTTAAAAGCTATCGAGCTGAAATTTTGCACACATGCTTCTTTTTATTGCAGGCAGTTTGTATGTTCGAATCGCTAAAATCGGACCGTGGGGTCATGGGGCTACCATACAAACCTAACCCCCCCAATTTGGTTTTTCTAAGAAAAACTTTTTCATACGTGCACCAATTTCAACCAAATTTCATACAAATGTGTTTCTATTGATGCCACAAAACATATGTAAGAATGGATCGAATCGGCCTATGGGGTCATGGGGCTGCCATACAAACTTAACCCCCGAAATTAGCTTCTTCTAAGAAAAACTTTTTCATTTGTGCACCAATTTCAACCAAATTTCATACAAATGTGTTTCTATTGATGCCACAAAACATATGTATGAATGGTTCGAATCGGACTGTGGGGTCATGGGGCTGTCATACAAACCCAACCCCCCAAATTGAGTTTTTCTAAGAAAAACTTTTTGATTTGTGCACCAATTTCAATCAAACCTCGTAAAAGGGCATTTCAATTGATGCCACATAACATATGTAAAAATGAATGGAATCGGACAATGGGGTCATGGGGCTGTCATACAAGCCCAACCCCCCAAATTGAGTTCTTCTACGAAAAACTTTTTTATTTGTGCATCACTTTCAACCAAAACTCGTAAAAGTGCATCTCTATTGATGCCATAAGACATGTGTAAAAATGAATGGAATCGGTCTATGGGGTCATGGGGCGACCATACAAACCCAACCCCCCCATTTTAGATCTTCTAAGAAACATTTTTTCCACACCGATTTCAAAAAAACTTAATGCGTCCTTGTAAAAAAAAAAATTAGAACGAATGGAATCATCCTATGGGACCATGCTCCCGCATCCCCCCAATAAAGTTTTCTGAGTAAATATTTCTATTTTCCCACTTAAACAAAAACACACAAATATTGTTTTATCGACGCCACAGAAGGAAAAGAATGGGGAAGGATTGAACACAACTCATATGTTCGCCCAAAAAAAACTTTTAGGCCGAGGAGAGTGAAGGGTATTCAAATTTCGGCCGCGCCCGAAATTAGCCTCGGTCTCGTTGTAACTTTTAATAATCATTTTGACGTGGGATTCATATGGACTTATTTCGAGGTGTGCATTTTTCATTTATCACGAATGATACATCCTTCCTTCATTTTGCGTAAGTCATGAATATTTTTCACAAGCGATACATTAAACACATATGCTATATAATTATTACATCATCTTTATGAGTAACGATTTTGCAGTCTTTATCGCTAATAAGGCGCAAAGGCGTGTATAGATGATACAGGGGGACATCGTCATATACTGTTTGTATGAAAACGTGATAAAAGACAAAGGTATATGGACTAAGTAGTCTGGCTGGTCTAGCGGTTAGTGCGCGCACCTTCGGTAAACAGGGTCATGAGTTCGAATCCCACCGGGGATCATGGTGTTTTTCGAACTCACGAGCTTGTGACGGACTATGATCTCACTCAGATGTTAAACCAGTACCCATTTATGGGGATAAATAACACTGCTGAGCATGATGCCGATCTCATTACCTCAACAAAAAGCAGATAAGATCTTGGAAATAGGATGTGACTAACACATCCTGCGGCCTTATAGTCTAGTACAGATAGCTCGAAACCCATACATCCAAAAGAAACAGGAATTTTTGATGCAAAATTGTTGAATACACTGCCTAATATACGCAGTAAAAAGTTACAATAATTTGCGCCATGGGTTAAGGGGGGAGGGGGTAGCAAAGGGGTGAAAATTCAGTTTCTTGAAAATATCTGGAAAACTATGAGTCCGACCTTAAAATGTCCTAAGGACGAAACAAACTACATAAAATTACCTTTGTAATGATATATAACAGTCTAGAGATTTTCTCAGAAAATTATACCTTAGACCCAAGAGTATTATAGTAAATTTACATTTTTTTAGTTTTACATTTCGCACTGTAACTCTTGATAGAATATACCTACCGTCATAAGATCTTGTCCATATATTGATAACAAAATGTATTTGATTTGTACCAAAAATTGGAGTGCTCCGATCATTAACGCCCCCCTCACTCCTCCTAACATTTTCCAAAAAGGCATGCCTGTAGCTTCTTTGTAAATTGAGCCAGGCTGATCAAATTTGGTGGGATGCCTATTCTAAGCTCCATTATCCTCCCCACCAAAAATTAATACCATCGGATCAAAACTAAGGGTACCCCCCATACAAAGTGAACGCAAATTCTAAGAAATTTCACGTTTTTCACTTCTAAATTCTATGTAAAATACAAGAAAAAAATTTATCTCTTAGAACGTCATTATAACAGTTAATTGTAGTCTTGTGAATGTATATTCAAAAGGTTGTACCAAGGCGTACGCTACAAGTATCAAAAAATTGGGTTTGAAGGTCAGTGATACCAGTTCTAAGACTATTTGCGAATATTTCGAGTAACATGTACTAGCAACCTTCAAACTCGATTTTTCGTACTTCTAAGGCACGCTCTTTTACAAACTTTCGGATATACATTCAGAAGACTACAATTAACTGTTATAAGGACGTTCTAAGAGATAAATTTTTTTTCCTATTTTAGGTAGAATTTAGAAGTGAAAAAATGTAAAATTTGTTAGAAATTTGGGTCACTTTGTATGGGGGGTACCCTAAGTTTTGATCGGATGCTAATAATTTTTAGTAAGGAGCATAATGGTGCTTAGACTAGGCACCCCACCAAATTTGATCTGCCTAGCTTAATTTGAAATGGAGCTACAGGCATGCCTTTTTGAAAAAATGCTAGGAGGAGTGAGGGGGGCGTCACTGGGCGGAGCACTTCAATTTTTGGTACAAATCAAACAAGTTTCGTTAACAATATATGGACAAGATCTTATGATCCTAAATCTATTTTATCAAGAGTTACAATGCAAAATGTAAGACTAAAAAAATGTAAATTCACTATAATACTTTTGGGTCTAGAGTATAATTTTCTGAGAAAATCTCTAGACTGTTATATATCATTGCAAAGGTAATTTTATGTAGTTTGTTTCGTCCTCAGGATATCTTAAGGTCAGACTCAGACTCATAAAAAAATAAAATGACCGGAGAATCGAAAAAAAATACGAGAAAAATTAAAGAACTGTTTTCAGATTTTAGCTTATGGAATTCCCCACCAATCACACATATTCCACGACAGTAACAATACATTTTCATTGAAAAAATCGCAGCGGACAAAAATTTTACTCTGGAGGTCAATACAAGGCTTTACTATGAACGATAGTGGAGCCGGTCCCAGTAGTAGACGCCTAAGCGCCATGAGACCAATGTATAGGTAAGTACTCGTATATTCAATAGACATTTTTAAGTTTTTAAAATAACCATTTGCATACTGTTTCTAATATATATTTTTAATTTTTGTAGATGTACCACGGATGGAATTAGAGATATTATTGGTGAGTCGGATTTCGAAGATGATCCATATAGTGCATCGGATGATGAAAATTATGTTCCCCAAATAAAAAGTATTTATGAAGACTCTGACATCGAGGATGAATACGTAATTTGTTATCGAACATGAAGAATACGATTCAGACGAAAGCATTGAGCACTGTCCAATTACCGAAGAACTACGCAGTTCTTTTCATTGCGAAATATAGAACAAAAGAAGATTTTTTTTAAAGATTTTTCCAAAGATCTTAGAACGCGCGCGCGTTCTTAGATCACACCTCAAATGGGGATTGGGAATATCGTTTGGGGATTTTGATTTTGGGGATTTTGATTTGGAGATTTTGGTTTGGAGATTTTGGTTTAGGGATTATGTGACTGTGTATATCGTATCCAACCCAATGAATACATTATTGCTCGTGTGTCTTGATACGAATCTTTCATTTTTTTTCAAAACACGTTGTAAGTCGAAACAAAAATTGTTGTTACTTGACGGTAACAAACAGTACATAAATAAATTTAAGGAATCAATTCAAGAAAAAAACTCGAAATGAGAAAGCTGCGGTATTCTTGAAATAGTGTTTAAAAATCACGATTGGAGGAGCACAGGCGCGCAGCGTCCGCCGTAGTTTGGACGATAATATTACTTTTAACACGTTCTTGATTCAACCCTGTTGCATCGACATCACCACCGCATTTCGATGTCTGTTTTTTCGTTGCATAAATCTTGTAGCTTAAAGAAGTGAATCATAACAGTGACGCCTATTTGTATTTTCGTTATCGTGATTTCTACTCTTGTAATTTTCTTAATGAAGCTTAAGCAGAATTTCGAATTTAGGCGTTTTTAGGGTTTTTTAGATTTTACAAAAAACCCTTATTAAATCGATTTTGTCCGTCCGTCTGTCCGTCTGTCGAACGGCTTAACCGATCGTCATGAAATTTGGTAGGAATGTGTAGAATGGTAACAGTCTTTGGCACGAAATACTTAAAAGTTGGTAGGACAAAAATAACAGGGTGTCCCGGACATTTGAAAATTTGTTCACTAAATAACTCGCGAACGGCTTAACGGATCGTCATGAAATTTGGTAGGAATGTGTAGAATGGTAACATTCTTTGGCATGAAATACTTAAAAATTGGTATGGCCAAGATAAAAGGGTGTCCCGGACATTTACAAATTTGTTCACTAACCGATCGTTATGAAATTTGGTAGGAATGTGTAGAATCGTAACAGTCTTTAGCACGAAATACTTAGACGTTGGTAAGACAAAGCAAACAGGGTGTCCCGGAGATTTGAAAAAGTCGACTTTTTTAGTTTTTTATCAAATCAAAGAACTCGATGGGTACATTTCATATCAGTCGCTTTTTTCCAGTTTGGAGTCATGGTAACGGCGTTACAGCTAATAAATCCAGTTAATATGTGGAGCCATGATACATAGTAAATCTTCTTTTTAGTTAGACCAATCCAAAAATAGATTTACGAGAAGCATTTCATTAACATTGTGTATAATTCTTATTTATTACCTATAAAATATGTATGTATCCAAAATCTAAAAAACCCTCGTATTGCGGGCGCAGCCCTCTGTACGCCGGTATTTTTAAAATTTACTTTTTATAAAATGGTACAGGGTAGTATGCAGAAAAATATTTTGGGAGGGGTTTTTGGTAAACGGGTTCGCGCAACTACCCAACTTGGTGCAAAGATACGAGTAGTTAACATAATGACTAAATTTTAGGATACTACATTGATACTCAGATGTGTGATTACCGAATCCCGAAAGTCAATAAAGGTTCAGGAACAAGAACCTTTCTTTCCGGTTCTCTCAGTGATTTAAAAAAAAAACACAGTACATATAGGGTTTTCCAAGCATTCCCCTTTTCTGTTTGAGTGAAATCAAAATTGGGTTTGATTTAAATATTTACATGATAATACTGAGAAAAAGCCCCTTGACGAAAGAAGGAATTCTCCAGCCGCTACTGGAGCAATAACGTCAAATTGTCAAAACACCGTTAATTTAAACAAGTAGTAGTAATCGTATTTTAAAACAAAATCAAATATCGCATTCTTCACCAATGTAATAATTTCGGAAGGGAAGTGAACCTCCAAAGCCCTACACACTATTGCCAATGAGTACTAGGAAGGAGAAATGCCGCCTACAATGTTTTTCGCTCTCTACAGAGAGTTCTGCACAGATAAAGCAGCGCGAAATCAAGAATTGGTAATGCGGCAAGGAAGAAAATCATCTATGTATAATTATTTTGTGCAGAAAACAAAAAGTAATACTCCCTACACATGTTTCATTCTCACCGAAAATAGAAAGCACTAATCACCAAACTCCATATATTTAGGATCCACCATTATATTTCACCTGAAAATCTATAAGAAATCCTTTTACGAAACATCCGCACACCTAATGCACTCAAGAAATGTCGAATTCCATTCGGCACGGTCATCACACTGACGAAAAGGTTTAGTTTGATGTACTTTCGATAAAATTCTATTTTGTCGCTCTCTTTATAGCCTTATCTTATAGAGATTCGGCTTTCGTGTAATCCTCTGAAAGAGAGAAAGGATAATGGTTTCCAAGAAGGAATAGAGCAGTAACGGTTAGTGTTTTAATCGTGAACGTGGGAAGGAATAAAACGTTAATTGGATATTTTAAATTTTCAGAATGAATTTTCTGGAACATTAATCTGACACTGGATTTTGTTCGGGGCAAGACCAAAATTGATTTTAATTAAATAAGCTTCGCTAGTAATTGAATGTAATTATAAGGTTAAGTGTCAAAGTCAAGTATTAATTCATATAGAGTCGAAAATAAACTCACAATGGGTAGATCTGGGTAGATAGTGAGATTACCCCATAGGGATGCAGGTCATTCAGTGCTTCCGGCTGATAGGATGAGTGACCAATTGACGAACTCAGTCTTATGAGTTGCATTTGTGACAGGCTGCTGCAATTTACAGCTTATACAGCTAGAGATGATAATTCACAGTTTAGCCAGGACCATGAAAAAAGCACCAGGATGCCTAGCTGCCTACGATCGTATGCCTTACACATAATATTAAATTCCAATTACCGTTTGTAAATACAATCTTATCACTGCAAGACACTTCAACATCAACGTCCACTTTATATACAGATCTTCATCATTTCGTCTGGAAAATCAAATTCTCTCTTTTCAGCCAATTGATTTCAAATACATATTTGGCAACGATCCAATAAAGTCTAATTTCATTTATACATCTAATTAAATTTAAAGATGTTGCCAATTAGCATGGCTAACTAACGACACATTTCACTTGCTAATTGGGAATCTACCTATGCGTAATACGTTTTGGGGAAATCCTCCTCTCTCTTGCTCGATGGGATGCGTCAACATTGACGTTTCACATCACTCCATAGATCCACACTTTACTGCTATACTACAGCCGCTACGTAGGTACTTGCCTTGCCATTGACCCAATTTCGTCGCCCATTATTTGCCGAGTCATTCACCAAATCGAATGGAGTGTTGTATGTACGAATGACTATACGGTCATTGGACAAAAGCGACGAGATTTGCACGTTTTCCAAATAAAACGAGAGTGCTAATTGTAAGTGTCAATGAAATATACTGCGCGCTGTCGAATCCGCCCGAGTTCGCAAAGAAGATTGAGAGCTGTTCATGTCTAAACTAAATTGATGTTTCCATTCATTGGAGGACTAGTCCTCGTTCCGAAAAGATTGTGCATCGTTGGGTGTAACATTAGCTTGAAACTGGTGGGATTTTTTTTTCGTGGTGTACTGGAAATTCCGGAGAGATTTGTTTGGAATTTTGACAAAGTTCAGGATGCATTTTATGAATGGAATCGATGAAAAGAGAAGCACTTGAGTGTGCGATTATCTTTATCACATTTGATAAAGTTTAATCACGAGAAATATACGTACACTTATTCAGTATGCCCACCACGATAACAGTAAAGGAGAAGGAGTCGGGAGGGGGGGGGAGGGGATTTTCAGACATGCGACAGGATTTATTAAATCCTTGATTTGATAAACAATAGTACCATATTGTACTGTAATTTGAATGATGCACGTACATTCTACGATGCATTTTGAAATTAGTGACATACGATTCGAACTAGTATCCAGGGCTTTGACTGGATTAATTCTAATCTACACCAGGTTTTGTTGGTAGTCTGTATCGGCCATAATGAAAGTAAAAGCTATCCATTCGCAATCCACCTCGTCAAAATCTAGGAAATCTAAATCCAGATTTCAATTACCAAGGCAATATTTCCTTTAAATAAAATAAATAACAGGCGCGACAATCCAACATTGGACTAAGGCCGCAGGATGTGTTAGTGACATCCTATTTCCAAGATCTTATCTGCTTTTTTTTGTGTTGAGGTAATGAGATCAGCATCACGCTCAGCAGTGTTATTTATCCTCATAAATAGGTACTCGTTTAACATCTGAGTGAGATCATAGTCCGTCACAAGCTCGTGAGTTCGAAAAACACCATGGAACACGGTGAGATTCGAGCTCATGACCCTGTGCACCGAAGGTGCGCGCACTAACCGCTAGACCAGCCAGACTACATATATATTTCCTTTACGTATAAAAAAAAATAATTTTCGCTTTTGTACATTTTTTTTTTAATTTCAAATGGATGGATTTTTGCCGGGTGGATTTTTTTGGGTTGGATGGAAATTACAATTTTTACCCAAAATTTATCTCATAACCTAGTTTTAATATTTTGATGGATTTCAACGAATAAAATACAAAAATATGTACGGTTTATAGCAAGATTATACGAGTAATATTTCGAGAAGGAGTAATAACGATCCTTCTCGACTCTCAGCCATGGAAAGATCTACTACTCGATATTTCTTGTTTTTAACGACACTTCTATCAAATATCCATACAACGAATATTCACGTAGACATATTTTACTTAAGTGCCTTTTAGCTTTTTACGTCCCTTTTCTTTGCATCGACTTCACAGGATATAAAAAAAATACCAATTCCGTATATGGACACTTTGGTGGTCTGCTTTTAGCTAGCTGCTGGGCTATATTCTCGTAGAGCTTCAGCTCGTAACTAGGTTGAGATGAAATCCATTTCGGCGTAAACTCTCCATATTCGTTCCGTGCAAGCTTCAGGTTCAGGAGCTACTATGGCTGCCAGGCCAGGCCGTTATCACGATACAGACACGTAATTCAATGCTAAGAAGATGAATCCGTAAAATGTGTGGAATTTCACAAGTCTACCATCGTATTCGTACATGTACTCGTATACTATCGTATACTATGTTCGTGTGAATAGGAAAATTTTTATATTAACATTCAGAACGGAAGAGTGTATACGGATCTCATATTCAAGAGAGTATAGAGATGTGTGTACAATGTAGGGTTTGTATGCAAACTGTATGCAGACTTGGCAGGTCCTTGAACCATTTCCCATGATTGTATTACAGATGAAAAAGACCTTCATATCACTCGCTGACGTCAGAAGTAGCGCTCAAGTATTATATGCCAACCTTCAGAGTGAATATGAATCGATGACTTCTTCTCTCTTTTTTTCGCAATGGCGAATAACTTTTGCCAGTCTGAATTCACGAGTTATAGCAAATATGTATTTTACAAGAATATTATAAAATACGCAGGTTAGTACGAATAATGTATAGAAATTAAGAAAATAGGTACTATAGGATTCAAAGAAAAATTATGGGTTCAGTAATCAAGTACGTCTTCATCTTCAATTTTATAGAAAATTCTCTTAGCAAAATATATCATCTAAATTATAGATAGGTAATTGTGTAAGTGACCATAAAGACTTACAGGATCAATCTTAATTAATTAAAAGTAGGAGGACTTACACAACTTACAACCGATGCACATTCAATACATAATCGTAGGGTACTCAGCATCTCAGTCGATAGAGACGACCCTCTTTATTTACTGGAGCCTGGGGTCAAGTCCCACTGTATCCAGTGCATACGTTTGTGATACCCGTATAACTGAACAGCAAAACATAAAGAGTATTCCATAGCCAACCAACTTTTTGCAATGTGTTGGGCACAGAGCCCCATATAACTTGAAAGACACTGACTGACAAGGCGACATAACTTCTACTACTAGGTTGCCTTAACCCCTTGCAGGGCATAGCGCGTCTACTACTCGCAATTGCGTACGGTTTCTGGTCATGTATCGACCCCCGTTCCTTCTCAAACACGCACATCCCTCATTCACAGATCTGCGCCACGTGATTTTAGTGGTACCCCTCTGTCGATCGCGCTATTGCGACCAGCGATGCAGTTCTCATCTTTCCGCAACGTATGACCAAAACACTGACGCTTTCGACTGGGAATCAATTTTCCGATAGGTATATTTGACCTATGCGCCGACGTAGATCTTCATTCGAAAATATATTTTCTCAAGATACGACAAAGGAAAGAGTACTGAAAGTGTCAGTTTGGTTTTAAAACTGAAATAACTGCTTTTTCAGAGTTTGGACAACATGCATACTTGGCATGGTTAATGCGGCGAACGATGTCCTGATCAGTGCCGCCATAAACATCAACAATACTACCTAAGTAGACAAATTCCTCTACCTATTTTACAAGTTGTCTATTGATACTTATGGGGAAAATGGGGTTCCCAGTCAGGCTAAGGATTTTAGTCTTGCTGGTATTGATCTTAAGCCCGACAATCTTTATATCCAGAGCCATTTCGCTCAGATTCATGATCTTATGCGTCATCATGTCATCATGATAGTCCGAATGCTGTAGGTGAGATTTCAGAGTCCACTGAATGACGCGGTACGTTCTTCAGGGGAAAGATGCATGGAACACATCACCAATCACTAAAAGAAACAGAACCGGTGATAGGATGCAAACCAACCTGACCCCTCTGTGAACTTCGAACCCCTCCGGCAGTTTACCTGTATTACGCGACGCATCGCTTCGACGTATGCTGCCTTAATAAGCAGCGGAGATATAAATGCAACGCATTGCTCGATTACAATTCGCAAGGTGTTGTTATAATTGACGCAAGAAAACCCAGATCGAAACCAGCTTGCTCTTCATAGATTTTGCTTTCTAAGTGGAGCTTGATTCTCTCCAAGATTATCCCGGCTATTATTTTGGCAACAGCGGGAAGCACACAAATGCCCCTCCAATTATTGCATTCTTTCAGACTGCCTTTCCTTGGCAGTTTGACAATTAAAACCTTCATTCCAATCAGTGGGAAAAGATTATATCCCACGCAGCACGCACTACCAATGCAATGCCACAACTCCGCTGTTAAACCTGTTGTTGATTGCTGAAGTTCGGCTAAAATGCCTTCCAGCCTTGCCACATTTGAGTGGGATAGTTGCGTTCTCAATTTCCTGTTTCTTGGGAGTTGATCGGAAGCTAAACTATCAATATGAGGGAGGATCCCACCATCAGATGGTCTCAACGCTCTCATGAAACGCATCCTTTATGGCATCCCGCAAACGAACATTAGCAACCATCAGATAGTTGTCTCTTCCCATACCTACGTCAAAATTGAGCTAAAACGAGACCGAGGCTAATTTCGGGCGCGGCCGAAATTCGGATACCCTTCGCTCTCCTTGGGCTAACAGTTTTTTTCGGCGTTCCTATGACTTGCGTTTTTAAACGCCGATAAAACAATCTTTTAGTTAGGTTTGTTTGGAATTAATGGGTATATAAACAAAATTACATTACAAAACTTTATTTCGGGGAAGCGGGAGACATGGTCTCATAGTATAATTCCACTTGGTTTTACATTTTTCGTTGCTTCGATACACACATTAACCCTCCACCGAGCACGTTGGGTCTTTTAGGACCCCAGAGGGTATTTTTTATATATTACTTTTGAACGGTTTAGCCCATCCAGTTGAACTTGTAGGTTGTAGGACATCTAAGCCTCCAAATATCTGCCCAGAAATATGCTTGAAAAAAATCCAAATAAAGTATCATTATTTCGTGACTGAAACGCACAATCTTTTATGTTCATTATTTTATTTCAATGTTTTCCGTTGACACAATAATAATTATTATAAGCATACTCAATTAATTTTATATTTAATGCCTACTTAATTCACTCCACAATTCGGCCGTCCTGACTATTGTGAGTCTCCGGTCGATTACTTAGATAGCTAATGATGGCTTGCTGGCAATCGTTGACTGTAGCGAAATGTTGACTAGCGGTCGCCTGTTGTAGTTCAGGATCTCGTATTCCGTCCCGAATGTATTTAATAATTTTACCATCGGACATATTGTATTTTCGACCCATTGCCGTCATTTTAAAAACCTAATCCATGATGGGTTCACTGGGCATACGTTCTCTCTTACTCATTTCTAAATGAATATCTGCTTCGAGTTTATCCTATGGAAAATCACATAAACGTCTTGCGAAGTCTTCAAAATTCGTAAACACGTCCGTTAGGCCTTCGTTCCAAATTTTTTCAGCTCCTTTCAAATTCATTTGTGCTGCTAATAAAACCGATGTATCGTCCCATCGATTGCTTAAAGATAATCTTCGGATTTTCTTCACAAAATGTTCGCTTGTTGTTGATGTAAGATCCGATGGATCAAACGACGGTATTATATCACGTATTTCTTTTGGGTTCATCACGACCCGAGGAACGTTCATTAGTATCATTCACTCTGTTAATCGGCACGTTTGTTTGCACTTTCATTAATCCTTCAACTAACTCGCGCAATTTTTCAATCATACTTTGTAGTGATTGGTACTCTCCACGTTGTACTACTACCGAATCGCCCTCTTCATCGGAGTTTGAATTTTCACACTGTATGGACGAATTTCCGAGTACTTGTTGAAGCCGTTTTATTAAAGTTTTCTTTTTACCGTCTTTTGGAAGTTCATGTTCCATGCACAACCGTCGTAACTCGTCCAATTTCATCGTTTTATCCTTACTTTCACGATATTGAAAATAAGAATATCTCGCACTCGCACGTTCGTTGGCGTCGTAGTTTTCACACATGTACTCCTATCGTTTTCCGAATAAGAACGTCTACACGTCGTCGTTCCGTCGTTTCCTCGATAGATGTTTTTTCTCGTTCTGTGTGAACCGTTTCGTTGTCGATTAGCGAATCGTTGCAATCGACATATAACTTCACCTAATAGTCGTTTCGTATGGAATGGAAATGATATCCCACTACTGATTTAAAGTATCATTATTTCTTGACTAAAACGCCCAATATTTTATGTTCATTATTTTATCTCTATGTTTTCCGTTGAACGTCACAATAGTAATTATTATAAGCATACTCAATTAATTTTATATTTAATGCCTACTTAATTCACTCCACACAAATTCTTTCCAAAAAAAAGTTTTGATAGCCGAAAGTACAAGTTTGCAGGAACTTGCACGTGGGGTCTTCAAAGACCCCATGAGTACCAAGGCCTCAATTGTCCTGAATATCCTGAAAACTAAACTCGGAGCCATACTCTATGTTGAGACCTTTTCATCTCGACTATCTCGATATCTTTACTACTTTCCCCTTTTCTTCCCCGGTCGTTTCACTGCGTCTTTTCACACTGAACTGAAGGCCGAGGTAAGCTTCATATAATTCTTGGCTGCAATGAAAGTAATGGATGATATTATACCATGGATCGACTGGTCAGAAATTATCCTGGCTTAAGAAATTCACGAAAACAGCTGCTAGTTTTGTTCTTCAAGTGCTGCGATAGCTTCTTCTTCTGATATAGGACGGAAAACACACTTTGACTGTAGCAAATCTGAAAAAATGAGATTATAATTTTGCCTCCCCTAATTATAACCACAGCTTATTCTATGTCAAATAAAGTCGCAGGGGCATCTAGAAAGAGTCAAAAACAAGTTTACAGGCATTGGCTATTTCATATTTTTAAAATTTGTTCTAAAAATTATCCTCACTGCTCTAGGAATAAATTTGCTTTCCTTAAGTCTAAGGCAAAGGGACAAAACAGTAAAAACCTTGATCGCCATATAGGCACTTTAAATGTGTACAGCTTACAGTATGTATAACAAATTTTGTAAATAATTGTCTTAAACATGTTCAAGAACATAACAAAGTACTTTCAAATTGTTTTTTTTTTACAATTTGATACATGTTCAAGGATATGTAAGTCCATTAAATTGCCGTGCCCGTTCGCGTTGATCGCGGAATGTGCCTGGCGAAGGGTTAATAGTAGCACAAAATGTTACTTAGATGAAAAAAGGAGGGGAGGGGGGGTTGTACGCCAGCCCATTATCGCATGGCTCTTTGCCATCAAGTTTTACGTATATTTTGCGGAATCAATTGAAACATATTTGTGTGAAGTTTGGTTGAAATTGGTGGACAAATAAAAAAGTTTGTATTCGGAGAGCCTAATTTTGGGGGCTGTGGTTGTAAGGCAGCCCCATGATCCGATTTCATTAATTTTTGCATATGTTTTGTGACATCAATAGAAATACATTTTCATGAGGTTTGGTGTAAATTGGTGCCCAATTAAAAAGTTTTTCATAGAAGAACTTGATTTGGGGGGCTGATCATATATATACATATTTTATATGGTCGAAGATGCTTCCTTAAATGCGTTACAAACTTCATGACAACGTTAATATAACCTTTTCGCTTGATTAGCGAAAGGTATAAAAACGAAAGAGAGATAATTTCTAACGGTTTTTTATTATAGCTGCACTAAAAATCTAAAATTTAGATTTAACATAGTGAACTATCTTGTCAAACATATTGAGAAATTATATTTATCGGAAACATCTCAAAAAGGGCACAATATTAGCTTCAGTTATCTTCAATTTCTAATTTTAGGCACCCAGGGCGGTGTTCACCGCGCAACAAAGACATATTTTCGTATACATACATATTTCAAAAGTAATTCGAATTTCCCCCGCGGCTACAATTACTGAAATGGGAAGAAAATACCTAACACATCAATGTTCTGGAAAAATAAGCGTTCCGATTTCAAATTGCCGATTCTTTTGCATACGTTTTTCCTTCGGCATAGGCAGCCATTACGCACTTACTATACAGGGTGTCCGGAAACTGCCACACAAACGCACCGGATTATGATCCCTCAGTTCATTTCCAGCAAAAAAGTTGTACTGAACATAACCCCTATTCTTAACCCTTAAGCTGCCACATTTGAGGGTTTTTGAAAAAATCATTTTCTTGCACGACTTAATATCTCCACAGCTAGACCAGCTAGAATAGTGTAACAAAATGATTATTACACCCAACAAATTTACCTAAAAAATAAAACTAACCACACTAAAATCGGATAAGAGGTTAGGGTTAATTTTGGCTCGATTTAGACATAATTTGAATAGATTTTACCAATTGCAGATCTTAGGGGCAGCCTGAATTGAATTGTATTGAATTCGAGCAAAAATTAACCGTAGTTTTCTACACTTAACGTATAAAAACTGTTAGAAATAATGGAGCTAGAATAAAATGAAGTAAGAAAGATAGATTCGTACGAGTATGCGCCAATAGAAAGAATCGTACAAGCACCTCACTTTGGCAGAAGTTGAAGAAAATTGAGATGTAAAAATTGATTGTTTTTGGGTCAAATCACACAAATTTAACTTTGAAGTTCTGCAAAAACCAAGACTCTTATTCGATTTTAGTGCGGTTAGTTTTATTTTTTAGGTAAATTTGTTGTTGTTTCACTATTCTAGCTGGTCTAGCTTTGGAGATATTGAGCTTTAAGCCGTGCAAGAAAATGATTTATTCAAAAATCTTCAAATGCCTATGGCAGCTAAAGGGTTAAGAATAGGGGGCATGTTCGATACAACTTTTTTCCTGCAAATCAACTGATGAGTCATAATCCGCTGCGTTTATGCGGCAGTTTCCGGACACCCGGTGCAGTAATTTTGTAAATATAAAACAAAATTGGTTGTTTTTGTTTCTACGAGGCGTGAACTTTTAGTTTTGAAATATATTTCCAAACTTGGTAATGCAAAAACAAAAGTGATTTTACAATGAACCGTGATAGTGTACTCACATGTTTGAATGATGTGCTTTTTGGTGATGGTGGTGATCCCTGAAAATTATGAAAAAAAAGGTAGTTCATATATGTGTTGCAAATGATAATAGCGAAAAGCTACAGTGATACAGTGCATAATATAAAAAGGGAATACGGAGTCATAAAAGCAATAAAATTATGTAAAATTTTCAAAAATGCCTATTAGAGCTCAGGAAGAAAATGCAGGCCAAACCCAACTCGACCAAATTATATGGAGCTTTTTTATACCCTATACTCATAAGATGTTATAGGGTATACTGTCTTTGTTACGCCAATATTATGTAACACCTCAAAGGAGCCTCCGGAATCCGGTAGTACGACAAAGTACATATATATATATACTCGTATAATCAGGGTCGGTCCCTGAATCGAATAAGCCATGTCTGTCTGTCCGTGTGTCTGTCTGTTAGCACGATAACTTCCGAAATAATGAACCTAGCGGTTTGAAATTTTAGTCAGATGTTTGTTTTGATAAAATCTTGGACGGTATTGAAAATGGGTCAAATCGGACCAAGGGTTCCCCAACCTCCCATACAAATCACCCCTCCTTGATAATATGTTAATTCGGCCGTAACTTTCGATATAATATCGCTTCGACTTGAAATTTTTATCAATGCCTAATTCGAACATATACTTTAAGTTGATCGAAAGAGGAGTAGGTCCAGCTACCCTTACCCCTACCTCCCCTGCAAAGTTATATTCAGCCATATCTTTTGATAGACTTTCGCGAAGAACTTCAAATTAGTATTAAATGGTAGCTGATGGATGCCCTGATAAGATGTTAAAGATGTACCAGGTCCGACCCATCTCCACCCTCCCGCTCCCTCCCCTACAAAAAACATGAAAAAGTCAGCTTTTGCATGTTTTCTAGGTCTGAACATGTGTATACACTCACCATGCTATTCGCACGATTAGAACTCGGTTTCGTTTTTTTTTTACGTCCAGAATCCATATTTTATAGGGTAGAATGTAGGTACATATTACGTATATTACGCTTGCATTTCCCATAATGGTCATAACTTCACTTTTCGATGGTCCAGTGAGTTTAGGCGTAACTATGCTATACAATGCTATTTATACAAATGCCGCCGTAAAGGTTAAGGTAAAGCCTTAAAGGAGTGTCGGATCAAAAATATGCATTTAGACTAGGGTTATTCAATATACGGCCCGCGGTCAACAATCCGACGCGCTAAGGTTTTTAATGCGGCTTATGAGCAATTTAGAGAAATAAGCAGAAACGGCCGAGTACCACAAAAGTGAAAAAAGTCATAGAATGAATTCACAATTAGAGCTAGTGCCAAGTGAAATTAAAGATGATTTTAGGTACAAGAAGTGATTTGCTGATAATGGTAACATCCAAAGGGTTGTGTCAGTAACGGATTTGCGAATAGGCTGACTAGATTGGAGTCTAGGGCGATTGATTTTGGGGTCAGTATTTCTTGAAGTTGCTTTTCAAATGCCGTGTAGAAGATTGAGTTCAGAATACAGTCTTTTCAATTCCAGAAAAAGCAGGATGTCTTTAGAATTGTTTTCTAAACAGACAAATTGTGAGACTCTCGGTGGGGCATATTACTGAAGAAGTGATTTTGGCTATTATGTACTTCGAAGCTTATACACTGCGAATAAATATTTAAGACTCTCGTGGCCATAGATATAATAATAATGCAGTGAACATGCATGTTGTATTCAATGTTTAACAGGCTAAAGTGCAAGCCCCTTATATTAAGCCGTGCTCAGCTCACTTTTTAAACTGATACGATACTCTTCTGCTAAACCTGGCACAGAATCTATTTGGTTTTTTGTGTTGTTTCAGGACGTTTTTTTATCTGTTCTATTTTTTTAGTTTGACAAAAATGTTTGGTGAAAAGTTATTGTTAAAAAAAAAACTAAAAACGGAACATTACGCTATTAGTTCTTGCACGAAGAATCGTCTTTGCTTTCTTATCGACACTAGCGACACTTACTTCACCATCCACCATATAGTGGAAAATATCGAAAACACAAAAATTCTCCTTCTTCCCGGATAACAGAACAAGCCGTCGATCGGAGTGAAATCAAGGAATTATTTCATTGTATGTATTTCTCCCTAGTTAAAAATCGAAGAACCATTAGGACCTGCGTAGCTAAAAGCTTGAGGCGAAGCTCACATGTGTTGGTGTAAAACTAGTAAATTGAAAATTAATGAAAGTAATTCATTTCTTGTTAAGGCTATACACACACTTGTCGTTAAAGTATGGAACGACGTAATAATCCCGGAAGATTGGCGTAAAAGTATCATTTGTCCAATCCACAAAAAAGGGGATAAGTTAAAATGTGAGAACTACAGAGGCATCTCATTAGTTTGTACGACTTATAAGATTTTATCTAGGATTCTGGAAAATAGAATTAATCCATACGCAGAAGAAATCATTGGCGAGTACCAAGGCGGCTTTAGACCTGGTCGTTCGATGACAGATCAGCTTTTTACAGTGAAGCTTTTACTCCAGAAGTGCTGGGAATACAACATCGACGTATATACCAAATATTTGTTGACTTCAAGCAGGCATACGACAGTATCGATCGAAGCGTACTGTACAACATTTTGCTGCATTTTGGAATACCGGCTAAGCTAGTGCGACTCATAAGGATGACGATGACTAATACCGTCTCGCAGGTTAGAGTTCAGAACAGACTCACTGACCTATTTGAAAATCGTACTGGACTCAAGCAAGGCGACGGGCTGGCGCCGACGCTCTTCAGCCTGGCTCTGGAGTATGTGATTCGAGCTATGAATTTGGACAGCAGCGGAACGCTACTCATTAAATCGACTCAACTAGTAGCCTACGCCGACGACATCAACATCATGTCTCGAAGATTGGGTGATGCAGAAAGCCTTCTGCATAATCTCAATAACGCCGCCAAAGAAGTTGGGCTACATATCAACGAGTCTAAAACCAAGGTCGTGATGCAATCAAAAACTAGAACGCCAGTAGATTCAAGCATCACAGTGGGGGACCTCAATATAGAATATGTAGACAACTTCACTTACCTGGGTTGCAATTTGTCAAAAGACGCCAACGAAACAGATGAGATAAAGCGACGGATACAACTAGCTAATAAGTGTTACTTTGCGGTCCTCCAAATTATGAATTCGAAGCTGGTGCACAGGAACACGAAGCTCCACGTATATAAAACCATCTTCCGACCTGTGCTATGCTATGGCTGCGAGGCATGGACCCTAACCCAAAACTCTGAACACCTGTTGGACACATTCGAGCGAAAGGTTCTCCGGAGAATCTTCGGGGCCGTTCGTGAACGAGGTGAATGGCGCATCCGGTACAACCTTGAGTTGTATCAGCTGTATGATGAGCTACAGGTGTCGAAGATCGTGAAATTGCAGCAATTGCAATGGGCGGGACATGTACAAAGGATGAACGACGATCGCATGCCCAAAAAGGTGATGAACGCGCAACGATTGGACGGAGCCAGATTGCGTGGACGACCGAGAGCCCGATGGGAGCATTCTGTATGTGAGGACGCCCACCAGATGCTAGGCTTTCGGAATTGGAGGACAAGGTCGCGTGACCGCGACAATTGGAGGTTTTCAATCCAGGCGGCCAAGGCCCGACGTCGGGCTATCGTGTCATAAAGAAGAAGAATTAATTTCCGAAATAGCGTTCTGGGGGATTCCCCGTCATGTTCATGTAAGCTTAAGGATATGTTAATGTAAATATGATGTTATGACGTAGTGTAATAGAGCCCTAAGTTTGACACGCTACCTCTTCTTTTCCAAAGACATGTGGCATGAAAGGCGTTTAAAAATGTGCAATATTCAAATGTTAACATTTTGTAACAATGCATCCCGGTACAAACTGCCACAGATCAGTTATGCTGAGGTGTAAAGTCACAAAGTCTGGCAATACCACTAAACTGAATCTAAATCGTTTGATTCAACAAATAATTTATTAATCTAATCGGAGAACTAAGAACCCATGCCGATAGGGGTAAGGCAGTCATGGAAATGTAAAAAACTCAATTATCATTTATTTGCTTGTTGCTCTTGTTACTATTTCTCAAAACTAAGTCATCTGCAAATAGGATCTTTTCAAGAGCAAATTTTCATATTTTGTCTCGATTTGAGCAAGCAATTGTGTGCTTTTAGTCAGGAAATTTTCGTGAAATGCTAGGTGTCAAAACTTGTATTTTAACGCTTTCAAGCAACGTAGTACAGTGATTTTTTATGAAGTAATATAGCAGTAAGTAAAAAATGTACCGTTATCATCGTTATTATCATCCCCTCCTTGGCTACGTCTATGTCAAAAACCACTGTAGAGACTTTTGTGGGAAGTGAGTACGTACCACCTACCATTCGGATTAGATTTAACGATCACCAAAATTGTGCCAGTATTTGAATGGGTTTCACTTGAAATGCCGATGTTAGAACCTACTCTAAGTCAGGAAACCGTAAAAATGGCGGATTTGCGATCCCTTCATAATTATCCTTCAGGTACTTACAGACGAAAGAGATATGTATTTAGGTTTGACCGATGGTTGATGGACATTCGACGTAACTCTATGCCTACAGTCTAGCCGCTAATCGATATTATCTGCAAAAGGTGTCCCGTCTCTAATTTTATAACAAAAGGGTGGTATCAAAAGGCATATTGCAAAAAAGATTTCGTTCAGTCACTCATTTACAAAAACAAAAAACCGAACTGCACAATGAAACAGCTAACTCGAGAATTTCTCAAAAAATTACCGAGCTCCGTGAGATAAATAAGATTTGCCATCCGTGATAGCATTTTGTGTTCCAGCAAACTGGGTTTCACTTTATATGTATACGGTGCCCGGGAACTACTGCATAGACACGCACCGGAAAATGAATCCTCATATGATTTCGAGCAAAACAGGTTTACAGAATATACCTCGGATGGATAACTCTTTAATCATACAGGCTTTAACAGGAAGTACTATACTAGCTAGAAAGGTATAGAAAAAAGTTTACAGCAGTCAAAAAATTTGCTAAAATATAATAAAAATATCTCAACAAAAGAAAAAAAAATACCGGCGTACAGAGGGCTGCACTCGCAATACGAGGGTTTTTTAGATTTTGGATACATACTTAGTGAATAATTTTGCACATACATATATTTTATGGGGAAGAAATAAGAATTATGCACAATATTAATGAAAAGTTTCTTGTAAATCTATTTTTGGATTGGTCTAAATCAGTGATTCCCAAACTGTGGGGCGCGCCCCCCTAGGGAGGCGTGACGGTTTGGGAAGGGGGGCGTGAGTAGAACTTATATATCGCTGTAACAATAAATTTATTTTAAAAATAGTTAAGAAACTCTGGCCAAAAGACCGCTGAAAATATTTTTGGCCGAAATCACTTGATTTTGACGTGTAGGCTTGTGCACAAATTGTTTGCTATTGATTCGAACTTCCAACAAAACTCACGATGCGTACTTTTCAAAAATGTCCAGAAGTTCCAAACTTGGCCTCCACTGGCTCCACTAACAAAGAATTGTACTTTTTCTATGCATGATTGGGATGAAAATTTTTTGGGTTACGTTGTCATTCGAGTACATATGTATTTGGATTATAAACGAGGTAAATTTGTGCATTGGACTTGGTCAAAATTATATTACAACCAAATTAATCCAGAATTGTGTCCAAAATCAGTGAGTGTCTTCGCTGTGATATGTAGTCTTATGTATCTCAGTGTCTTCATATTTTGACAGCTTTGAGAATTTATAAACAAAATAAAGCAATAAGCCAAAAAAGCAATATTTAAAATAGACAATATCTTGATGACGGAAATAGAAAAATGTCCACATCTGATTTCGGGTTTCGGCCAAATTTTCTCGGGTGGCGCCAGTCCCACCAGACTTTGCAAAGGGGGGCGTGAACTGAAAAAGATTGGGAACCACTGGTCTAAATAAACGCGTTCCAGAATGAAAGGCTAACACCTCTGTAACACTTTTAATTAGACGAATCTAAAAATAAATTTACTATGTAAAATGGCTACACATGGGTTAACTGAACTTATTAGCTGTACATCCGTTACCATTTTTCCGAATCAAGAAACAAGATCTTATATGAACTGGCTTCGCTGAGCCCGTTGCCCACCCAAAGCTTTCTTATGAGTTTTGGGAAAGTAGACATTTGAAGCTATTCAGAGACACCCTGTTAATTTGGTACTACAAGCTTCAGAAGTGTTTGGACAAACACTATTACCATTCTATGTATTCCCACCAAAGTTCATGTTCAATGTTTGGTCCAGTCGAAAGATATGCAGTGCACAAATGCTTCAGACGCTGCCCTGGTATCGTGAAACGCCTTTGCTAAATATTTGGTTCCCTATATTTCCGGCTGGGATAAAGGTATTCGAATGAAAATTTTAAGGCATATTCCTTATGTATCTTAAAACGGTCATCATAATTGTCAAATTTGCAGACTTAACAGGGGCTGCACACGCACTAATATAAATTTTGCAAATCTACTGTTATTTTCTTTTTCTTAGCAAAAGTCAACAGTCTTAGTATTTGACGTATATAAGCTCATGCTAACCAATATTTGTGCAAAGTTCCATATCGGTACTTATAGCGGTTTAGAAAAACGGATGTGAAAAAAAAGCTTAGCTTGAAACGCCCATAACTCCTTTAACGTTACTCCATACTGGAAAAAAAGCAACTGATACGAAATGTACCCATCGAGTTCTTTAACTTGAGTACCCATATGTCCATGTCCGATAAAAATGAAAATTGTAGACTTTTTCAAATCACCGGGACACCCTTTTATCTTTGCCCTACCAACTTCTAAACTTCTTCTTTCGTGCTAAAGACTGTTACCATTCTACACATTCCTACCAAATTTCATGACGATGGGTTAAGCCGTTCGCGAGTTATTTAGTGAACAAATTTTCAAATGTCCCGGACACCCTGTTATTTTTGTCCTACCAACTTTTAAGGATTTCGTGCCAAAGACTGTTACCATTCTACACATTCCTACAAAATTTCATGACGATCGGTTAAGCCGTTCGCTAGTTATTTAGTGAACAGACGGACGGACAAAATCGAGTTTAATTTTTTGCACACATTCTTAACCCTAGTTTACCGCAACAATTATCTTACTAGTTTCATGTTATGGGGTGCAAATGCACCCCACAGTATGTATGCCCATATTTCTGCATTAACTGACTTCCAATTTTTTTTAATTTGATTCATTTTGATCGTCTGTTAAGTTAATTAAATAGGGAAAACAAAAGTGAGATAGTGAGTGCGAATTCAGAAATGCGGGAGGCATACATGTTCAGTTTGGTTAGACGGCAGGCACTGATATTAATACTATAAATGACATGATAAACTCAAAAAGAATGGTGTTCATGAAATTTCCGTATGGTAAGCATTCGATTCACTGATGTTGCGAGTGTTATGCATCTCTTCGGGTTCCTCATCATTTGACGGTTTCAGCAGAACTAATTACTTCAGTTATAAAAGTGAAATCGCTTCGCATAGATAAGAATAGCAGGCCGAGACAGTGGGCTCGAAGTGGAATTTTGTTCACAAATTCCGAAATGCAGCTCTTTTTCGGAATTTTAGTTAGCAAACTCTTCTCCATTTAGTATTTCTGATCATTGACTAAGTTTCTGTTGTTTATTTATGAAATTTAGAGAAATATGGAACAGTTTCAAATTGAAATCGTGTCTGAAACACAGCCACATTTGGTGTCCCATAAGTCATTCCGAAGAAACTATATTTCGTACTATTATTAACATTTTTAAAGTTTCTTTTTCATCCCAGATGAAAGCTTAGATATTATTTTCTTTATTTTAAAATAAATATTAGTTTAACATCAAAATAAATAGTTCTGAACTCAAATAAATTATTTGGGGTGCAAATGCACCCCACGACAGAACCAATGCCTTATTTCCACAAAAAATTCGTAAAAAATAAATTTATCTAGCTAAAATTGTACAAACATTAAAAACTAAAACAAAACTAAATTTTGTTAAGCTATTGAAAAATTTATAATGAAAACTTGAAAAATCTCGAAGTTATATTAAGTGAAACATGCGATTGCACCCCAAACAGTAAACTAGGGTTAAAGCTTTGTGGCCGGTTAAGCTACAACGTTGAATTTAAACCCGGTCCTAAAGCAGCTTGCGTGATTAATTACGTACTTTGTACATGAATTAGTTTTAAAACAATTTTTATTTAACCCTTTCATTCCCATTGTAAACTGCAGTTTACATCAACTTTAAAACACTTTTTCCATGTTTTGGCTTACTTTAAAATTAGTGACATACACTAAAACTTACATATAACAACATTCGAATAGTAAACATTTAGTTAATGCATATGAATTGAAATTTTTATGAAAACATTTTAAGAATTAAGGCCGTCAGGGTGTTTTCGTCCATTGTGACAAGTGATGAATTGCTCACCTCCTACATAACTCTAGGTGCAAAATCCATCCGTGAAAAAAATATACCGTTATTCGCCAACAACAAAACATTCATTTGCCAGAATTTTCTGTGACAAAAATTTAATAGGGCGGCATTGGGGGACGTTGAAAGCTATGTAAACTGTGGTTTACATTGGGCATTTATGGAATAATGTTGTTGCCGGTGTTGGAATGAATCCGATATGAAAAAGATGAACTAGGCGGAAAAAGTAGCATAAAACCTTTCAGATGGTGAAAATTTAGCGATTTCGACCTGTTGGGGTATATTCCGGATTAATTGGGACCAATGCCCGGATTATCGAATTGTCCGGATTTCCAAAATGCACCGATAAAGACTCCACCGTCGTCTATAATATATCATTTATGCTAAAATTCTAACTAAATTTCATAAATTTAGCACCAGTCTTAGAGAAAACATAGCAACTCATGCCATGCGTTAGTCCAGAGTGGCTATGTGATCACACAACCCATATGTGTTTGACTCCAAATTTATTACACTACACTCCACGAAATGATTCAAATGTCAAAATATTGTCAATGCAATTATTAACCCTTCTGACGCCGGCTACGAGCTATTATGCCTAAGGTGTAGCTGAATCTTCTGTCTTCAATCTTATTTTTTGAAGAGGTCTAATTTTGGTTCTAGAAACAGTTTACATACTGTGTCTTACGATGATGCGCCGTTTTTTCGATTCTTTTTTAGACATAGTTTACATTTCGCCGAACGTTTGATCGCATTTGTGGCCGTCGGTTCCTTTGAAATTTATATTGAAAGGGGTGGAAAATATTATTGAACGATATTTTTCATCAAGATATAGTACCAATGGTCTGCCTGGATCTATACGCCAACAGAAGGGTTAAATATCACGTTGGCATTTTAAGAGAGTAATGAATATTACGCGGATTTTATATTCTCAATTATAAACAAAAAATTGACGTTTGAATAATATTTCACGCATACTATGAACTGCAATAGTGTGAGAACGGTGCCATTTTTCTTTTCTGATGCCCACTCTGGACTAATGCTTTCTCTAAGGCACCAGTAGATTCGATCAGAAAAACTTATAGTTTTGCCAGTTATTATACCCTTCGCTTATTAAGCGAAAAGGGTATATTAACTTTGTCATGAAGTTTGTAACGCATTAAACGAGGCATCTCCGACCATGTAAAATATGTATATATATGATCAGCGTGACGAGCTGAGTCGATTGGACGATGTCAGTCTGTCCGTCTGTTGCGACGCGTTTTGCTCGGCCAGTTTAAAAGCTATGGAGCTGAAATTGTACACATGCTTCTTTTTGTTGCAGGCAGTTTGTATGTTTGAATCGCTAAAATCCGTCAAGGGGGTCGTGGGGCTTCCATACAAACCTACCCCCCAAAATTAGGTTCTTCTTAGAAAAACTTTTTTATTTATGCACCAATTTCAATAAAATTTCACACAAATGTGTTTTCATTGCTGACACACAACATATGTAAAAATCGACCAAATCGAACAATGGGGTCGTGGGGCTGCCATACAAACCTAGTCCCCCGAATTAGGTTCTTCTAAGAAAAACTTTTTTACTTTCTCATAAATTTCCATCAAATTTTGCACAAATGTGTTTCTAGTGATACCACAACAGATATGTAAAAATGGACCAAATCGGATCATGGGGTCATGGGGCTGTCATACAAACCTAGCTCCCCAAATTAAGTTCTTCTAATATTTTTTTATTTATACCCTAATATCAGCCAAACTTCACACAAATGTGTTTCTGTTGATGACACAAAACATATGTATGAATAGATGGAGTCGGACCATGTGGCCATGGGGCCACCATACAAACCTAGCCCCCCAAATCAAATTTTTCTAAGAAAAAACATTTTTATTTGCATACCAATTTCAATCAAACCTCATAAAATTATATTTCTATTGATGCCACATAACAAACGTGAAAAGAAATGAAATCGGACTATGGGGTCGTGGGGCTGCCATACAAACTTAACCCCCAAAATTAGGTTCTTCTAAAAAATACTTTTTTATTTGGACCCAAATTTCAACCAAACCTCATGGAAATGTGTTTTTATTGATGTTACAAAACATATGCACAAATGAATTAAATCGGACCATGCGGTCATGGGCCTGGCATATAAACCCAACCCCAAAATTAGGTTAGGTAAGAAACCCATGTCCCCCGCTTCCCCCAATAAATCTTCGCCCCGGCACTTATGTCAAAATTCAAGGAAAAGCTTGGAAGCGGGGACGACTGAACACAAGTCATAGGTACGCGCGAAAAAACTTTTAGCCCGAGAGGAGCGAAGGGTATCCAAATTTCGGCCGCGCTCGAAATTAGCCTCGGTCTCGTTTTAAATTTGATTTAATTTTAAAACTCTAATTTAATTTTCAACTTTACTGATAAATGGCCCTAGATCCGGATTATCAAACAAATAATCCGGACGTTGAAGTCCGGATTGGCCGGATTTTACACTATTGGTTTCTAAACATAGCTCCAGTAAATATGTGGGACCTTAGTCTTACTCATCGAGAAAATTTCTTTCATCGTTTCCATAATAAAAAAAATTAATAACTCATATTGCCGTCAACTATTTGTATTTGAAAAAGTTTCCTCAATCCCAATGTAAACTGCAGTTTACATACTATTATTTCCCAAACCCAATTTTTTTTCCTTGTTTTCATTGAAAATGTATTATTAGACACAAATAAAGACGAAATAATAACAATATTATTTTTTTGCCCGAAGGAATTTAATTTGGGAATGAAAGGGCTAAGAATTTAGCCTTCAATGTTTTCCTTTGAATGCGGACTGATCATTATTCAAACTATTGACCTAATTGCTATTTTCCCTATCCAATATTTTTCGGAGCTAAAAGTAACGATGGAAAATAAAATGGCGTAATCGGAAAGCCATACTCTATTTTTTTTTTTTTGCTAAAACTGTGAATGATGATGCTGAGCTAAGTTGAAGACAACAACGCAATGACTTTTCTATACCTAACCAGCATTCTATCTAATGTATACATAGTGGTGAAAATATGTATTTATTTTTCTATAACACGAAATTCCCATTTGCAAGGCTTTTTTTTTACAACATCTACTATATGTATACTACTGCTAGTCGTACACTACTATTTTATCCTCGTTTATTGATCCTTCACTTCTAACTTATAGTTGTCGTACAGTAGAAAGCACTCAACACACGGGGAGACTCTCTACAAGAGGTCCTCCTGCTGTCAACATGAAGCCATATTTATAGTATTACGTCGTACTTTTTCTCTCTATTCAATAGTATGTACCGTACCTATGTTATGAATGAGGCACAAAAAAAGGATGTATGTATGTGGAAACTTTAACTGGAAAACGGTCAAAATGATTTTATGTTTGTAGGAGTCTTAAGCGCCGTTCGCACGATTCAACTTGTTGTCCAACTTCTGAGCATTCAAACAAGTTGGAACATTTATCGTACGTGTGAACAGAAGTTGGACAACAAGTTCGAAGTTGAAAGAGCATTCAAACAAGTTGAATTTGAACAGAAGATGGACAACCTGTGTGAGTTCGAACACCTGCACTTTGCTTCCATTGACTATAGTCCGATCGAAATACCAACATATACTTTTTAATAATAAAGAGTTAATTAAACGAACGATTTTTTCCATTTGTTTTCTAAATTGTTTGAGTTGAAGAAAATATCGTATCGTGTGACCAGCCTTCCAATTTGCGACAAGTTGGAGGGAAAGTTTCAAGTTCTCTGGGCGCCCCATTAGAATGATATTTTATTTTATTCGGTATTTTTTTCGATCTCTCATTTCGAATCGCAGTGCCCACACCAGCCTCAGACAAGTAGATATTATAGGTGGGTCGGATTTAAAGTTAGAGAAATTTAACAAATGTTGAAGGTGTGGCATTTATTTTAAATGAGATTATTCACATGCCTATTAGGCCAGTCAATAAACCGAAAAATAAGGCGTTAGGTCGCAAAAAATTGCTCGGCTCTGGTTTTTTGGGATATTGTTAGGATAGATACCAGAAGTGTACCACCAAGTTTGCAACTTCGAAAAACCTGTGCTAACCCCATGACCCTCAAAAAACCTCAAAATTTTCGGACTTTTTTCATATTTTTGTTTGTAATTTCTAAAAGGTGCTTCCTACAAGTAAGTTGTCCACTGCACTGTTAAAGCTAAGAAAATCTTCTTTAATTTGAGTGTAACCCCAGCTTTGTAGGCGCAAAGTATCCTAAGATACAGCACTTTAAACATTGTTTTTTGAAAAAAAGTTCTAAATTGTAATTTCAGTCATGTTCCGAGCTGAATATCGGCTTAAATGCGCATTTTACAGAGAAAGTCATGTGGCATGAAGTTATAAACCAGTTCCTTAGCTGAATGGAATCAGACCATGGGGTCATAGGGCTGCCCCTGAAAATTAGGTTCTTCTAAGAAAAACTTTTTTCTTTATGTACCAATATTAACCAAACTTCACCCAAGTATGTTGCTGGTTAAGCCTAAAAAAATATCTAGGAACGGATGAAATCGGAACACTACGTTATAAGGCTGTCATACAAACCAACCTCTGGAAATTAGGTTCTTCTAAGAAAAACTTTTGTCTTTATGGACCAATCTTAACCAAACCTCACCCAAATGTGTTCCTAGTAAAGCCTCAAAACATATCTAGGAATAGATGGAATCGGAACATTACGTCATAAGGCTGTCATACAAACCTCCTAAAATACAATTTCGGACTTTTTTACAAAAAAGCACATTTTTTAAAGTGCTGTATCTGGGGATCCTTTGCAAATACAAAGCTGGAGTTACACTCAAATTAAAGAAGATTTTCTTAGCTTTAAAAGTGCAGTGGACGACTTACTTGTAGGAAGCACCTTTTAGAAATTACAAACAAAAATATGAAAAAAGTCCGAAAATTTTGAGGTTTCTTTAGGGTCACGGGGTTAGCACATATTTTCTAAGTTGCAAACTTAGTGGTACACTTCTGGTATCTATCCTAACAATATCCCAAAAAACCAGACTCGAGCAATTTTTTGCGACCTAAAATCGGTAATTGACTGGCCTATATTGCCTACACCGCTGGACGAGCAACGCGACGCGCCTCGTCGCCCGTTCATAGAACGATATGGTAAGGCAAAGAAAAAGATCAAATATTCACATGAGATCAGAGAGAATAGAGATCGTAATTGATGTTCCTACCAAATTGAGGACTTTATTTTTGTAGTCAAAACTTAAGACGATAAATCCCAGAGAATGAAATGAAAATCAACAAAAAAGGAGACCTTTGAAAATTGTTAATCCTATTTCCTTTTAAAAATGATGAGAACCTTTGAATTTTCAAGTTGTTTGAAGTTTATTGTTTACTTACTTAAATGTTTTACCAACTCAATGTTTTATCAAGAACAATTTGACTCTGAGCACATTTCAGTAAGGATATCAAATTTCCGGGATGCTTTCAAAACTTCAAAACTATTAGTACACTATTTGCTCAAAACGGTCCACCGACAAGCACTCAACTTCTAAAAGCATACTACTCTTCATTTGCATATAGAAGCACACCGCGCATTAGAGAAAATCTAGGAATTCCAAATGATATCCAAAAGGCACTTGCCCAAGCTTTCCTCGCTTTTTCGTCCTTGAATCATCATCATCATCAACGTTCCAACGAACGACATTACACTTTTCCAATGTGAATAATTTTCATTCAACTATTATATAAATATGCAGTTCCAAAACGTTGGCATTTACTTAATCCTCATCATGACTCTTTTTGCACAAACTATATTTATACATCGTCCAACGCAGTACTACATAGAAAGGATGCCCGCGTGCACAAGCTAAGTGGCGGCGAAAATTCTGAAGGACGCAAAAAGACTAATTGTTGACTCAATTTTGAAAATGTTACCTCCGTCGTTCCATCAATATTCTAGATAGCTGGCAGCTAGCGCAACATTTCTTCTACCTACGCTGCGCTGTATATTCTGAAACCGCACAGATCCACTTCGTATAAATTCTCGTTACACTTCAAACAAACATAAAAGAATACTCTTTCCATACTACGAAATAGCATAGCAGCAAAAGAAGAAGCTCTCTGAAAGGATCAAGTTACCGTGCACTTACCACCGGCAAAAGTTTCTTTTCTTTCTTGATTGCCAGGATACCTACTCCATTGAGATATTAGAGAGAGAAAAAGAGATGATATTGTGTTGGGTTTTCGCGCACGTTTATCTTTCAGAAATAATAATTTATCTTGGCTATCTTTTGGGGGATTAAATGTCACCATCACCATTGCCATCACCATTATCGTAATCATGATTTTTGCATTCAGTTTGTGGTTTTTCTTTACATTTACTGGTAAATGATGAAAAAACTCTACGATGAAAATTTGCAATGGAGTTTTGCTTATTAAATGTATTGTATTTGCATAAAGAAATGATTTGTGGGAGGTTGTGTTTCATTTCTCTGTTGGAGACGGTTCGGTTGGTGAAATGTGAATGTAAAATACTCGTAGAAAAGATTCTTGACATTTGGAAAAAGTTTATTGAAATATCGTGAAAATATAGTGAAAATCCTATTGAAATTTTTGAATTGGATAATCCTCCCACGTAAAAAATCCGAATCTGCGTGTCTTTACTTGGAGACTCCTACTTAGACACCAAGTACAGATCCCTTGAAACAATAATAGAAATCAATCAGAGAATCTCCAAATGGAAAACTTCCAAAAAATAGTAAAAGAATAAAAAACAAGTAAATACACCCAAAAAATAGCCCCAAACGGTAATCTCAATTACGTTAAAACACAAGACATTTTTTGAAGAGCTGTAATAAAATTACTGCCTTTTTACCTCCACACTCTTAATTTATCAACCCTTGAGTAATCTGGTTAATCATAATAAATTTAGAATTGTGTGTTACTGTTTTGCATTTAGAGATTAGACGATCGGGAACTTGGTGATTAGGGATTTTGTGATTGAGGACTTTGTGGTTGGGGGTTTTCCGATTGGTGATTTTGTGATTGGAGGTTTCGAAATTGAAGCTTTTGTGATTGGGGCTTTTTTGATTAGATATTTTGTGATTAAGGATTTTATGATTAGGGATTTGTGATGTGTTGTGATTTCTTTTAACGTTCGTGAAGAACCTACCGGTCATTATGCTATGTTCGTGAAGGGAATTGGCAATTTTGTGTAGGATTTTTTTTTGGGAGTTTCTTGATTTGGGATTTTTTTTAGGGGGATTTGTGTGATTGACGGGGTTTGGAGATTGGGAATTTCGTTATCGGCAATATTTCGATCGATAATTTTTTGCGATTTGGTTTTTGGGGTTTTTTTGCTCGAGGATTTTGTGATTGAGGATTTTGAGATTGGGAGTTTTGTTATTGTTGTGATTTGGTAAAAAACATATTAAATTTAGAATTGTGTGATTAGATGACCGGGAATTTGGTGATTGGGGATTTGGAGATTGAGGATTTTGTGGGATTAAGTGACAGGGGACTTTGTGATTGAGGAATTTTTGGTTGTCCGGTTAGTGATTGACGATTTTCTGGTTGACTGTTTTTTGATTGGCGATTTTGTAATTGAAGTTTTTGTGAATTTTTTTTAGATTGGATATTTTGTGATTACGGATTTTAAAATTGGGGGCTTTGTAATCGAGGATTTTTTGATTGGGCATTTGATAATTAAGGATTTTGTGATGGGCAATTTCGTGAAGGGAATTAAGGATTTTGTGATGAGGAATTTGATTTGGGGATTTCGTGATTTTGAGATTGGGAATTTTTGTAATAAGAAATTTCGTGATTTCGTAAAAGGCAATATTTTGTTTGACAATTTTCTTGTGATTTGGGATTTTGTTTTTGGGGGTTTTTTGATCGAGAATTTAGTGATTGAGGATTTTAAGATTGGGAGTTTTGTGGTTGGGTATTTTGTAATAGGGGATTATGTGATTGAGAATTATGTGATTGGGGATTTTGTGATTGAGACTTTGTGATTAAGGATTTTGTTTTTTGGAAATTTTGTTTTGGAATTTTTTGATCGGCGTATTGTGATTGGAGACTCAATAATAAGGGACTTTGTTTTCAATCTTCTTGAAGAAAGGGTCTTATTCATATGTGTTTTCATATGCTCTTTTCCCAAAACACAAATTTTAGAATCGTCATTAATTAAATCCGAAACCATCAATTTTTATGCAATATTTTGTTTTAGAATACTAAATCTCTGAACGAAACTTTTGCAAGGAGATTTGATTGAATGTGGGGATGTTTTCCTTGTTCTTCGTAATTAACTTGGGTGTTTGGAAATTGGCTACTTTGAGTTTTTCTTTTCCATTTGGGGACTTGATAACATTTCCATTAGACACGCTGTTTTTTCTCTCTATGCAATCTAGACGAGAAACGAACACTCAACGATTTGCAAAAAATACGGTTGTTTTCATCATAAAACAAATCCCTTAGTCCTCTACACCATACTAAATCGACAACTTACTCAAATTATTCCCTTCCCTCCTCTCCAAACAGTCAAATACCCTGTCACCATCGCGCGTCCTCTGTATAATATAGTCTCATCAATTTCCCAAGAACATTCGAGATGTTGTAAAACAATTTTCCCTACTTAAAGTTTTCCTCATGAATAATCAAAAGGACGACGGTAATTAAATAGGGTGCCTAATACATATACACACGTACCCGTCTCGCAAGTGAAGCTCGCGCGCCACAAACGTTTTTTTTACGGAAAACAAATTTCCCAGAGGAGAGTTGGTGCCGAGAAGCGAAGCGAAGCGGGGCCGCGAGTCGCGCAACATTCTCTTGCTTGCAACAAATCTGTCCTACACGCATATACATTACAGTACAGTAGTTAAAACTTTGTATACCAACCAATATAGAGACGTGGCAGCAAAGCTGATACATATACATTCAAATGTGTTCGTCTGTCGCTTCTGTATAAACACAAAGCATTCATCCTTACATGCAGGCTGTTTAGCTTTTAAATTTGAGTTAAGTAAATATTATCCGCAGAGAACAACCGCTATATTGCGCTCCTTATCAATGGGCCTATACATAAATTTATAATTTGGGATAAGTGCTAGATATTTGGGAGAGAGTGCGTCTTCTTATCGGATAATTAGTGCGGGCAGCGAAAAGGATCTTGGGTATAATATGTAAGGACATAATGCGAAAAAATGTTTGCCCGTATTTAGCATCTGCTGAAGACAGCAGTATGTTGTAGTTAGCAGTAGTTGGCCAAACTTAGGCAAAATTAGGCATCTAAACAAGACGTCAAAGCTTCCCCCCATCTGCCCATGTGCTGCTAGCGACGCTACACAGAGTCGAGCATTTGCAAAAACGGGTTTATATGTGGAAATGTCAATAACGGTTACTCATGTACTGAAAAGTGATGACAAACTTGAGAAGCTCATGAGGTTTTTAGGGAAGTCCCAGAAGACCCTCATCGATTGGCAGTCTTCTAATGGTGTTAAGGGGTCAAATGTTGTTTTCAAAAAGGTTTCTTGAAAATTTATATTGTAATGGTAAAGTTCTCAAAAAATCGTGGTAAATTTGTAGTCCGTGGAGTTATCTAATATTTCGGGAAACTTCACTTCGGAAGAATTAGAGGAAACCTAGAGTTTTTCACGAGCCTTCCTTTCCAAGATCCCAAAAGTTATCATCTGTACGTGTGCGGCCGTCGACAGAGGGTTTACCACCTGCAATAATAGTTGGTTGTGACGGTGTCGATAACCGTAATCGGCATTGAAAAGTAGTGGTAGCCGACATCCTAAAAAAAAAAAACACAAAACTAACACGCTGATTTCTGAAGTTATATACGTGAATTCAGACGTTTTTTCAAATCGATTGGCGCTACAATGTAACGGAACTGGACTCAGTGCAAAGATTGCTTAACCTAGGTATCACAGGTGGCATGCTTACATGCCCAGAAGATGCGCACCTTTAGTCTACCGAAAATTGTATCTACCAAATTTAAGCAAGTAGTGCGTTCAGAATCCGGGGCTGAAATTATTAAACCATAAGGCCACAGTAAGATTCTGAGGCAATTGCCACTGAATATAAACGATGATATGACGGACTTCGCATAATAACAGCACTTAAATCTGTGTCACTGTCAAAGTCACTACTAGAGGGGAATGGAAGGGGGGAGTTAGGAACGAATTCTGACATTGTTTTCTTTGCGGAAAGTCAATTCGCTATGACGGCATTTTATATTGGAGGATATTTTTAACTCTTGTCGAGCGATGAACCAAGACACTAAACAGCCGAAATTCATTAACTTAAGTAACTTAAGTAAGGGGCTGAAGTCTCAAAAGGGTCATAAACAAATAACCGGTAAAAAAAAATTAGGCCAATCAACGAACACATTATAGAGAACCAATTGTTTTGTTAGGAGTAGTTAGGAGGTAAAGTTACTAATTTTACTCGGAGCTGAGAGGTAAACTAACGCGGGGAGGGGGAGGGGATTGAAGGTGTAATTTTTGGTGTTTTGGGCTATATCTCGAAAACGGTGAGTCGCATAGAAAAAAGTTGTAAGTAGGCATTATAGCTTTCTAAATATCCTATTTATTTGTCCATACGTGCATTTGCAAAACTCCTAACGGTTCTTCCGATATTGTTTAATAAAAGTCGAAAATACTTTTTTTTGCATTCTATTGACTCTGGTGTCTCTCCCAATTGTTATTCAAAAAACTTGTGTAGGGTCAAGTTAGAAAGTATTAAATTTGCTTTAATTTGATATACTCCTTCTTGGCTTGTCTCCTATCATTCGAAACTTAAAAGAGTCGCAACGAAGTAATATTCTATATTCATCAGAACATCAGACAGATATTGTATGGAAATTGGGGAAAGGATGACGTTCTTTCATTTCACGGATCTATAAGGGGTGGTTCGGAGTAAAACATACTAAAAGCTCGTGGTCATGAGGTGTGAGCTAAAGTGGGGAAAGGGGGCCAAAGGATTCATTTTTTCCAGGTTTTCGGCTTAATCTCGGAAATATCTCAGAACCGGTGGGTCCTACTGAGAGTATTTGTATGGCAGTATTAAAGCCCATTAAATTTCCAAAAACTTATTTTCACATACAAATGCCGAATCCTAACGGTTCCCCCGATCCTTTACACCCCTTTTTGTGCATTCATTGATTGGCCTACATGGCTGGGCCTGCGCAAAACAAAAACAAATGGTCGGTTTATCGATACATTAATGACCCATGAATATGTATGTAGGTACACAATGCGGAGTACAAAAAATACACTCCTGTTATTTCGATGAAGTGGAAATGAAATGTAATCCAAGAAAACTTAAGAAAACGCCCCCGAAAAGGTAAGGGTAGTTACAATTAACAGCAATCTTAAAGCTCTGTCCCAAAAGACATCTATCGGAGGACTGTCGGTCCTGGGTAGCGGAAGAGGTTTCCAAATCCAATGAAGACGCCTTTTGGATGGATTTCGCCCCCCAGCACTAGGAGCCAAGATGCCTACTTACACGTTACTTCATCTGTATCTCGCCTCGAGCTACTCTGCCAGCCTGCTAACACCACAGCAAATTTCGCCAGATGCCAGATTTCATTCTAAAAACTGGAAGAGTGTCCATAAGAAGAATGTGAGGGAAGCGATGGAGGCGGCAATTGCTATTGACAGCAGAAAGGGTTCTTCCTCCGCGAGAAATAGTATACCACACCCAGGCGTTGTTGCTACCAGTTCTTCCAAAGGACAGTGTACCTTTGGAAGAACTGGTAGCAACAACGCCCTCAACTAATTCGGTGGAGCCAATGGAAAAATCATCGAAATTAGCACATTTAGCAACCGCAATCTCGGGGATATACGCGGATGAGTTCCAGAGACTAGCCCTTGATTGTAGGGCAGACAGACCGGAAATAAAGCGCAGATGAACTGCTCCATTGCGTTTGTGTGTGTCAGGAAATCTTTCGATTTGTTGGTTGCTTCAACATCATCATCCTTTTTAGGTACCTAGGTATCGTGTCATCGAAGTCAACGAATTAGCTGGGAAATGTCTGGGAAAGAGCTACAGCCCCTCAACACTGTGAAACTATCGGGGACAATGGCGCTAGTCGTCCACCGAAGTTGTTGCTTCTGTCTCTCTGTAAGAGGACATTTCCCGCAAGAGGGAGAGTGTCCCATGGGGGCTGCACAATAAAGCCTTTGGTATGGTTGATACGCCATGCCGTACATTTGTACAAAGACATTCGGGTATTGATGCTCTCGATGCATTCCAGTCGTGCAGAGTCAACAAACCCCGTCCTGATCGTCAGTCGTTATTAAGTCAAGCACGTCTCGCCCTGCTCACTCGGTGAGGAAGATGCCATAAGCGAGCGTGTAAAGCCTCGGAGTTGGTAGCTCCATCCGGATAGGAAAACACTCGTCGGTCGAATAGGCCGACTCCCGACTCCGAAATTGGGTTTGTCAAGGAGAGTGCATGCTCCGGGTGAAGAGATCCCCTCCCTTTCGACTTTTTAACATTATGACAATTGAGGCATCGGATGGTCTAAACCAGTCATGGGCAAAGTACGGCTCGGGGGCCAAATGCGGCCCTTTGGGCTAGTCAATCCGGCCCGCGACATGAAAAATACACACAAAATATAATTTCTGTTTAGCTAGAACAGAATAACAGTTTCCTTCTCATTGCGTTGTACGGCATTGTCGCATATAATATTAACACCAACATTAACAGGAACGACAAAATGACCAAACATTTTTCAAGAATTTCAAGAAACTATCACGATTATGAAAAGAACCTTTGTCCACTTTTTGTAACATTACTACTGATAGAGCACCAAAATCTGTTTTTAGGCATATTTAAAAATAATGTCCTGAGAACGAAGTTGTGTTTCTTCATTGTGTCACACATCAAGAAGCTCTGTATAAATCTGCTCTAAACATGAAACATATGCTTGATGTTGTTATTAAGCTTGTCAATAGCACTCATTGCAATCTGAATATTCTAATGTACTTTTCTACACTAAAGTAAGGGGGCTCAGTGCTGGACGGATTTTTGAACGAGTTTGGGATCTAAAACAGGAAATAATATCTGTTGAGGAAATAATAGATAAGTGTAAACATTTGAAAGATAGTGTATGGGAGAATTCACATTGTAAGACAAAACCGGACGGGTAAACTTGCAAGACAAGAACCATCGTTCTTACAATCTGAATTGCACAATGCTTGTCTGCTGGCCACTACAAAAGCTCTCGCAGGGTGTTTGTTTGTGCTAATAAACGGACGGCGAGAGCTTTTGTAGTGGCCAGCAGACAAGCATTGTCCAATTCAGATTGTAAGAACGATGGTTCTTGTCTTGCAAGTTTACCCGTCCGGTTTTGTCTTACAATGTGAATTCTCCCTATGGCTTTCGGACTTAGCATTTAAAAAAAAATCTTGCCAGTCACTTCAACAAATTGAATCTTAAACTCCAGGGAAGAAATGAATCAATCCATTATATTTAAGATCATATCAGGAGTTTCAAAATGCAATTGAATCTATTTTCCAAACAAGCTCAAGAAATACCTTACTCATTTACCAAGACTAAAAACTATTGCAGTTAGGGAAGACTAACTTAAGAGCTACGAGAAAAGCGTGAAATGTCTTCATGGCGAATTCGAACGAAGGTTCCATGACTTCAAAGTTATTGAACAGATAATTGTGATGTTTGGGTCATCCTACATTTGTGAACAGGTATGCATGCAACCATGAAGCTTCAAAAGAACAGCATTAGAAACCGATTGACTGACGACAATTTGGCTTCCCTACTGCGAATCAACTTATCATCGTTTTAACCAGATTATGAACAATTTTTAGAATCTCAATCACATAGTTTAATCCGTTACATACGCCTTCATACACTACTAAAGAATAATAAATTGTTGTAATTAATGAAAGCTTTTTTATATTGTAGCGTATAAGACTGCGAGTGATGGACAAATCAAAAATTTAGTTTATCAGTTTTTTCCGGCCCGCCTAGATATTCTGTTATTTCATCTGGCCCTCCCCCTAAAAAGTTTGCCCATGTCTGGTCTAAACAAACCGACGGACTGGGAGGTGAGAGCAGATTAGCTTAGGAACTTCTTAGCTCAGGCTAGCTAAATTGATTGAGCTTCAACTTCAATTTTTAAAAAATGTCCGCGCTAGACATTTTTCAGATGAACTGAGGGACATTTGAATGTCTGTCACTCTATTATATAATAACCTGAGCGTACATTCTGTAAGGGGATAATCGCCATCACCAATGGCGATATTCGAAAGTGATCGCCTCGCCATTTGGAATCATGTAAGGTGACAGGCGATAATGTAACCCACTGTGGTAATGATAATGATATGTGTGTGTGGGCGACATTCCCTATTTTTTGGGATCATCTAAGGGAATAATCGCCCATGACTGTCGCCAATAGTGATCACTTTGTGGCGACAGCTTCGTTACTGGCGGTCGCTTTCACACGAAATTCCGAACAAATATCAGAAATGGGCTCATAAATAGTAAAATCATCTCATGAATGCTTGTATTGTGTATGAATAAACAAAATGGCGACATTAAAATAATATTGGAAATTCGGGAGGGTGAACTTATTATTTTGCTACATGTATTTATTATACAATTTATAACAGTTGGCGTTTACTAAGGGTGCATTCACGCACACACCGATGAGTACATTTGATCTGATTCTGGATCATATGTATTTCCAACATAACGCATCGTCCTTTATTCACCGCAAAATTTCTACGCTTCCCAACCAAGTAGCTATAGCGTAGTAGATGGCGGCAAAGAAACTTTAAAATTATGAAGAAATATATATAGTTACAGAAATGCACCGCAGATTTGGTGTATCTACACACCGTCTGTAGCGACGGTAAATTAAGCGCAGAAACAATCTGGCGCTAGTGAACCTTTAGAAGTTAGTAGTCTTTCCGAACGAATTAACGCTTCGGGAACAGGGCTCGCAAATGCCGCCCCCCATGCAAATATAAGGCCTCGGGAAACTAAAAGTGTCGACATTTCCGAATCACACCGACTTTTATTAAGAGATGCGCAAAGCGGTATGTTATTTTTAGTCGATACAGGAGCCAGTGTATTTGTGGTTCCGCGCAAGAAGAACGATCGAGTGTCTGAATTTAAACTATACGCGGCGAACAATTCAATTATTCACACGTACGGTGAACGTGTACTGGAGTTAGATTTCGGGTTTCGAAAACGCGTTGGTATTTCCACGCCGCGGACGTTAGTAAACCCATAATTGGCGCTGATTTTCTTCATGAATTTAATCTCCTTGTCGACGTGAAACGAAAGCGGCTCGTAGACGGACAATCGCGGAATTTCGCAATAGCGGAATCGCAAGAAAAAAACTTGTTTGAAACCTTTTGTGCCGTTCGTCCGAATAATGAGTTCTATGGTTTACTTGCCAATTTTCCAGAACTCACCGCATCCTCAAATTATGCTAAATGTCTACCACATACGATCGAGCATCGTATAATAACATCTGGACCGCCCAGCCAAGAGAGAATTTGAGTACATGGTACAAAAAGGGATTTGTCGTCCGTCCGATTGTCCCTGGGCAAGCCCATTGCATATGGTGCAAAAGAAATCTGGTGAATGGCGACCATGTGGGGACTAACGATGCCTAAACGCAGTCACGTTGCCAGACCGATCTTCACGGCAAAACGATATTCAGCACGATCGACTTAGAGCGGGCATATCATCAAGTTCCGATCCACAAAGATGATATTTCAAAAACAGCTGTCTGCACTCCTTTCGGTTCGTTCGAATTTCTCCGAATGACCTTTGGCTTGTGTAATGCCGCGCAGACTTTTCAGAGGTTTTTGGATTCGATTTTACACGGCTTAAATTTCTGTTACGCTTATTTGGATGAAATTCTGGTCGCTTCTAGAAACCCAATTGAACATGCCGAACATTTGAACGAAATTGTTAAGCGTCTGAGCGAGCACGGCATTCGGGTTAACATCGAAAAGTTCGAGTTAACAGTAAAAAGCGTAGAGTATCTGGGCTATTTGATTTCAGAGAAAGGAACAAGACCACTACCTCGGCGTGTTGAGGCTATATTAAACTATAAACAACCCGAAACGGTCGTGGATCGTCAGCGGTATTTAGGAGTTGGAAATGCAGCAGAGATTCTAGCGCCGCTCAATCACTTTATTTCGAACAAGAAAAAAAAAATGTCAAGACTCCAATTGAATGGACTGAACAAGCACTTAGGGCATTCCATGAAAGCAAAATATTAATTGCGGATTATTCGTTGTTAACACATCCGTCACCGGTAGCACAATTGGCTCTATACACGGACGCATCGAATACCGCAATGGGAGTGGTCCTCGAACAGTTCGTCGACAACGATTGGAAGCCTTTGCCGTTTTTTTTTTTTTTTTTCAAAAAAGTTCAACGCTGCCCAAATAATTTACAGTACTTACGACAGGGAGTTATTAGAGAATCAAATAAATACTTCGGACATATGTTAGAAAATCACGAATTTATAATGAAGACCGACCATAAGCCTTTGGGTTTTGCGTTTCAACAACGTTCGAACGAAGCAGCACCGATTCGAGCTCGACAGTTACAATACATAGCCCAATTTTGCACAGACATTAGATACGTCAATAGTGTCAAAAACATAGTAGCTGATACACTATCCCGGGTAGAAGAAATCGACGCCATCACTGCATCAACGGAAATCACGGTTAGAAACATCGCGGAAGCAAGCTGCGGACGAGGAGCCTGCCTAAAAGGAGAAACGTCACTGCGTCTTCAGAACATTGCTACACGAGGGAACGAGATTTATTGCGACATGTTTGGACCAACATGGGAAAGGACATTGCCAGTTGGACCAGAGCCTGTCTTCCGTGTCAGCGTTCGAAAGTCAGCCGTCACATCAAATGTTTTCAACATATACATCTAGATATTGTAGGACCTTTACCACCTTCGCAAGGTTGCACATACGTATTGTCTATCATAGACAGATTCACACGATGGCCGGAAGCGATACCTATTCCAAATGCATCGACGGAAACCATATGTTCGGCGTTCTACAACAACTGGATTTCGCGTTTTGGTGCTCCAATCGCAGTGACCACCGATCGAGGTTCACGGCGTTATGACAACTAGGACATAGGACAACCGCTTATCATCCGGCATGCAATGGCATGGTGGAACGCATGCGCCGAACTTTGAAGGCATCGTTAATGTGTCACGAGGATTCGCAAGGGACAGAGGCGTTGCCTACAGTTTTGCTCGGCTTGATAACGATGCTGAAAGAAGACTTAGGGTGTTCGGGAGCGGTTTACGGGACGACACTCCGCATGCCCGGCGAGTTTTTCATAGACGATGAGCGTACTGTAAATCCTCAGTTGTTTGTCGAGCAATTAAGAAAAAACCTGCAACATCAACACGCTCATCTAGCGAATCAAAAACTCAGTCTCGACGGAACGACTAAAGCCCGCGCGCGCCTGCCTAATGTTAATCTTCCTGATGAACCAGTAATCATCAGCCAATTCATCGTAAATCGAGAAGTCGGCCAACCTAAAACTTACGCAGCATCTCGTTCGCATTCCGCTACATCTTCGATAATGCAACGTGTTAGTACTTCATGAACGTTACCAGCAGGGGAGTACTGTGGAGTTGCGATAAGTCACACACTCACCACCAGAGCAACTATCGAGACGTCAACTATTTTCGAGCAACCAAACCGACTTCACTCTTACGCGATCATTGTAGCGACACAGTATTTTTTAGATCGTAATAAAGATTGTTATTTTTATAACCGCGCTTCTTTTATTTCGATTGCGATTTGTAACGCTACAGTGATACGTATCGCAATGTCCTCTCCTTAGCGCAGAATTTTAACGATTCTCAACGAAGTAGCGATATATAGGAGTAGATAGCGGGAAAACAAAATTATGAATAAATAGATTGGTACAAAAATGTAGTGCAGATTATAGCTATCTAAATATGTTTGATGATTGTACACATGAGAATGAATATCGTTTGACATTAGTGTTTCATTGCCTTCACACTCCACCTTATTGCCGCTCACTTGTGTGTGCCTTCTGGTGGAGGAAAATACATATAGAATACGCCGCCATACAAAGTGATCGCCTTACATGACTTCAAAAGGCGACAACTATCACTGTCATTGCACATTGGCTTTGTTCATTCACACGAAACTGACTATCTAAAGAAAGGTTTTGGTGTTAATTATTACTTTCGCAGTGTCACATTGTTTTATTGGCACAGTATTTATGTTTCAACAAAAATTCGTATTAAACTTTTCGTGAATTTTTCATGAAAGTGACTGTCGCCTTGAAAGCGACAGTCATATAAAATACATTGGGCGACTACCACCCTAGATGATCCCAAAATGACGAAAATGGCTGTCGCCGTATAGAACGCCAGGTCTGAACTCCAGTATATTATGTACCTAATGGTGTCCGCTGTTCGCTAAATTATAAATACAGTATTGACACATTTTCCAGCGTATCGCCAAATAAAATCGACAATTGAGGTTAATTACCGTCGCCACGGTGTAAAACAGCCTGTACATGCCACATAAATACCGTCCTGAAATACAGTCTCTTCGAAAGTGTTTCCCTTTCCCTTATCATATATGTTGTGCATTATCGGGATAAGTAACGAGTTTTGTCCGTGCAATAAATCCTTTTTACCTATCAAAACCGCTACTTCTAAATTTAACAATCATGCCGCGCCGGGGGAGCAAAGCACATGAGAACGAGTGCAAGGAGATTGTCGGCTTACAACCAACGTGACATGCAAAAGCCCAGGACATGCATGAACTTCCGATGATACATATAGAGTCGACAAAAGGCCATTTCTAAGTTGCAAGCAAATGTGCACTTTGTGCCCAGAAGTATTTGCCCATATTCCATCGTGTTGCCTCATACTTCATGCTGACTTTGATTCAGTAGGCGTTCATTTAAGTTTCCGTTTTCTATTGCAAAAATTGCATGTTAGCTGTACAGAAAGGATTGCGTGTCTCAAGATAATAAAGAAGAAAATGTTAATACACAAGCAGCAGGAGTGTATGGGTATGCATGCTTCGACGTACATACAGCAAAGGATATAATGCACATCCGCTTTATAATTATTATTTTAATGATAACGTCATTAAATGAGTGGGAGAATGCTAAGCAAAAGGCTCTGGACACTCTCAACTCAATTTTGAGACAGCGCTAATTCTGTATGTATTCCTATAATTTTTTTCCATTCTTCCTGAATACAAGCTAATTGATGCACGAGGTTGATATTTTTGTTGGATATACATACATAACACCCTCATCGTCAACCCTTCCTTCATATTCTTGTTCGCAGAAGCTCTGAGAAAAGCAATAAATTTCTCAATGTCATGTCGATATGAATTTAATCTACAAAAGCTTTTGTGATATTTTTGTCTGCACTTAATGTCCCCGAGGCATACGTCAGGATGATACGAGACATGTATGACGGAGCTACGACTAAGGTTAGATGCACAGCCGGTGAATCAGAAGAATTTCCGGTGAATGTCGGAGTACACCAGTAGCAGTACTCAGTAGCCCAAACATCGTTGCCTTGCAAGCTGCGCTTACAAAATGGTGTGACATTCTGGAGGAGCATGGACTGAGGGTAAGTATAACAAAGACTGAGTTCTTATGCTGCCAATTCTCAGACCCAAATGCACCGATACCTGAAATGTACGTCAAAGGAGAGCAGCTTAAATCTTGTACCAAGTTCAAGTACCTTGGCTCGATGGTGAACAGCGGAGCTACATGCGATGATGACATCAAACATCGCACAAAGGTTGGGTGGATGAGGTGGCGAGAAAACTCTGGAGTTTTCTGCGATAAGAAAATGCCACTGAAGCTAAAGGGCAAGTTGTACAAAACGGTTGTACGTCCCGCACTCATGTATGGATCAGAATGCTGGACCATGTATGAAGGTTACGCGAAAGAAATGACAGCGACTGAAATGAAAATGTTACGCATGTCAGTTGGTGTAACCAAAAGGGACCACATCAAGAGTAGCTACATCCGAGGCAGCTTGTCCATAGACCAACCAATCACCGAAAAGCTCGAAGACCGACGAATGGATTGGTATTGCCATGTTCAAAGGCGTCCGCCTGAGAACCCCGCAAAGAGAGCGATATCAATGGAAGTTCCACTTGATGGACCCAAGGCCAGAGGCAGACCGAAGAACACCTGGATGTGTCAAATGAAAAAGCAACAACAACGCATTGGTCTCGGCGATGACACGATCCAAGATAGAGCTGCCTGTAGAAATATGCTGAGAAATTATCGCAAAAACGGGCGATATGCCTACACCGCAGGTCGAGCAACGCGGAACCATGGAGCGGTATAAAGAACGAGGCAAGGAGGAAGAAGAAGATACATACATATACCGTTACATCGCAGTCACCCTCATCGTCAACCCTTCCTTCATATTCTTGTTCGCAGAAGCTCTGAGAAAAGCAATAAATTTCTCAATGTCATGTCGATATGAATTTAATCTACAAAAGCTTTTGTGATATTTTTGTCTGCAAAAATTTGCAAATTCTAATAAATACTTCAAATTAAAATGATGAATATTACATTTGTATACAGAAGAACTTACCCGAATTTATGTTGCGTCTATCCATGCAAATTTTCATTCATTACATTGTAGACTTTGCAGGATTGCGAACAAGCTGCTTTTTGTGTATTTTTTTCCATTTTCCTTACAAACACCGGCAAAACGTTTCTCATTACATCAACTAATTTACCCAACTTTCTCCGAATAGGATAACTTAAATGCACAGAAGTAAGTCTTGCAAAGTTGCTCTGCTTCGAGTGTTTTTTTTTTTGTATATTGGACAATTAACATGAAGTTTCTTCGATCGAAATGTCCTTACTTCAAATATAATGCTAAAGGAAGGACTTTTTTAATAGAAATTTTCAAAGTTGGCTCGTTACGAAATATACTCGTAGTACTATAAGAAGTTAGACGTGAACAAATGGCTTTTGCGGTAGTCGGACCTCGACAACGAGGTTTATATATACTTTAATCCATTTAGTCGTAACTTTGGAGAAAATTTGCTACTAAGTTAGGCATATAAAATGTGCCTTTTTCTGGTGAAATGAGTTTAGTTTATGCTCGTTTAGGATTGAATTAGTGGTGTACATGAGTTACAAGGGATTTATTAAAAGTGAAATAAACGACTCTTTCTCGTGCGTGTACTCACGCCTACACACGATAAAGGGTCGTTTATTTGAACATTTTTAACACGTTTACTGTCTATGAGTTGAGTCACATGTGCACCAGAGCGTTTCTCCCCGTCTACTTCTGTGAGTCACATGTGACTCATAAATGTATGGATTTTTGATACAGCATATTGCCAAAATATCATATGTATCACAATATGCTAGAACCGCGAAACTACTATGTATGTAGCATTTTCCGATACATATACTCCCAGGACCAAATCCTTCTCTGTAATCTGTATATTACATCCTACTGCTGTTGGTCGCATTGATTTTGGTTTGATAAAACTAGTTCGATTCACCATTGAGCAAAAGGGTACCTTCGCCAGAGGCACCGCTTAGCTGTTGCTGCGTCTAGGTATATTCAAGTGTAGGAATCTCTTGCCTCTGAAAATTACTAAAGACAAAAGGTATGTATACATGTACTTCAAGCATTGAGACATTTCTATACACAGTACCTATTTTAAGTAAGTTCATTCTTAAAACAACACCTCACCTCGGAACCCACCCTCGACAAACAGCTTTAACTGTGGATCAAAACAGACGTCAAAATTTTGGGCAAAAATTTAAAAATCACAGCCTATGTTTCATCGTCAAATTATAGGTACTATCGCTTCTTCCTATAAATGTATAAAGAGGACTTTAGACTACGCTCTCTGAAATTCTAAAGTGCGAAACGGAACGCTTCTGTTACGTGACGTCCCGAAGAGCTCAAGTATAATTCTGCTTCTGTGCCGTGTCATCTGTGCAGTTGCATATAAACTGCATTAGATAAACTTTGACAGGTGTTCGGCACGTAACGAAAGCATTCTGTACATTTATTCTAAACGGAGCGTAAAGTCAGGTAACGTAAACTATCTGGTTGGCCCTTTATTCTGATGACTCACTCTAATGCTGTTTTTGCGGAAAATAACGTTCATGAATTGAAAATCACACGTTCGGAATATCGAAAAAAATCTAGCCAATCAATAAAGCAGTCCGCTAATGCGTAAGAACACGTTAATCTTCTGTTTTATCAACAGGGTGGACGGCGGCCCTAATCAAATTGAACAACCATAGTAAGCTTAATGGCGAGTGTTGACCTGCACTTATTTCAGAGCTTCAGGTCCGTCATTAACCTTACCCTTCAGAAACCTTAGAAATAAATTAATTAGGTTATAGAGCCTGCCAATCAAAATCACCAATTTTTGACAAAATCTAAACCGAGGCCTAAACAAGAGGGTCTAGTTTTGGATGGTAGACATCGAAACACGGTCTTAAACCCCGAGCTCCTCGTTGGAATGGCAAAACTTCGCAACTCTACTTTTTATTGGGCGATTGCCTCAATACACTGAAAGAAAAAGGTGCCCTGAAGCAAGGAAATTGTTCATTAAAGTAATGAATATTTACACCGATATCCCACCGAAGACGGCTTTCATCAATCTAATGAATCTGATTTCATCAAAACAACGAACAAAAATTTCATTAAAATTATGAACTAATTCATAAAATTAACAACTTGTTCATTGATATAATTACTGAGTTCATCAATTAAAAAAAAACTGGGGCATGCCGGCATCCAGCTTCATAAGTGTTGACGACATCTATTTTACCTCTGATCTGAAAAGTCATAAAAAATTACCTACCTACCTACAGTAGGAATCGATCCCGGGATCTTATGATTTGAAAACATGCGCCCTGCCTACCTACTCCAACCAGGCTATGCTACGAAGGTTTATCAAATACTCTTAAAGCGATAGTGACATAAATATGTACTACTATGAACGATGTCATGTAATTAATGAACAATAACATCGAATTTTGTTTTATTTACTTAATATCGCGGCTAATGTATGAGTTCATCGCCGGAATGTACAATGCATAAGATTCTACTGATAGTTCATTGTGTTCATGATCGCTTTACATTAAGTTGAAATTTTGTTTTCGTTATACTAACGACCGGTGTTTCGTAAAAGAGATGTACTCTGTATTATTTTAAGGAAGAGAAGGTTTATTTATTATGAACTAATTCATCATGGTAATGAAAAAAGTCTACTCCTAGTTTATTAATATTATGATGATTTTTTGTTTTCAAATCATAAGGTCCCGGGATCGATTCCCACTGTAGGTAGGTAGGTAATTTTTGATGACTTTTCAGAGCAGAGGTAAAATCGATGTCGTCAACATTTATGAAGCTGGATGCCGGCCTGCGCCAGTTTTTCTCTTTTTTTTTTTTAATTGATGAACTCAGTAATTATATCAATGAACAAGTTGTTAGTTTTATGAATAAGTTCATAATTTTAATGAAATTTTTGTTCGTTGTTTTGATAAAATCAGATTCATTAGACTGATGAAAGCCGTCTTCGGTGGGATATCGGCGTAAATACCGATACATTACTTTAATGAACAATTTCATTGCTTCAGGGCACCTTTTTCTTTAAGTGTAGGCCGCCACTAGTATTGCATCAAAAAGCACAGTAAAGGCGGTGGCCAATTTAGTTTTTCCCAGATTTTCCTAAGAATTATTAAAGAAAAAATACATAGGACGTATGAAATTTTGGTTATGATTTGGATCCGACGAAATAGCCTTTTTGGGACAATGATAGAAATATCATTGAAAATACACTGAAAAAAAATCAACATAATATTAATGAACTAGGAGCATAGACTTGCTTCATTACCATGATGAATTAGTTCATAGTAAATAAACCTTCTCTTCCTTAAAATAATACAGAGTTCACCTATTTTACGAAACATCGGTCGTTAGTATAACGAAAACAAAATTTTAACTTAATGTAAGGCGATCATGAACACAATGAACTTCTTACATTATCCCCGATAGTAAGTAAATTTGATGTTATTGTTCATTAATTACATGACATCGCTCATAGTAATATGTACTACTATGAACGATGTCATTATCGCTTTAAGTGTATTTTATAAACCTTCGTAACGTATAGTCTGTATGGTGTAGTTAGGTAGGGCGCATGTCTTCAAATCATAGGGTCCCGGGATCGATTCCCACTGTAGGTAGCCAGGTAATTTTTGATGACTATTCAGAACAGAGGTAAAATAAATGTCGTCAACACTTATGAAGCTGGATGCCGGCCTGTACCAGTTTTTTTTTTTTAATTGATGAACTCACTAATTATATCAATGAACAAGTTGTTAATTTTATGAATTTGTTCATAATTTTAATGAAATTTTTGTTCGTTGTTTTGATAAAATCAGATTCATTGGAATGATGAAATTCGTCTTCGGTGGGATATCGATGTAAATATTTATTACTTTAATGAACAATTTCATTGTTTCCGGGCACCTTTTTCTTTCAGTGTATGAATGAAGTGAATATTCGATTATAACAATGAGATTGTTTATCGATTCTATGTAAAAATTTCATTGAATTTAATTTAATTTGAATTTTTATTTTAGAAAAATTAATTAAGCTAAATATTTATTAACTATGATGCAGTATTATTGTCCCAATTTGCATGCACAATGCAATGATTTGCACACAATTGGTATCCGATGGGTATTTAAATACCTAATATGTTTTAACGAATTTTCAAGCTATATATGAATAACCAATCCATAATGTTCCGAAGAGTCCAAATCTATATTAATCTCTCTCTCTTCTTTAAGTGTATGAGTCAGATGTGTCTCATAAAAAATGATTTTTAGAAAGCGATGTTACTGGTAATGTCGTCAAAAATAAATTAGAAAGTGAACATGTACTCCCTGGCGTTCTTAAAAATTAATGGTTTTTTGTTTTCATTCGAAGTTATATCACTCTAAAAAAACGCAACCGTATTGGCAAAAACAGAATTAGAGCCCTGCTGGTGAAAGATATCAATATTTAGACTACGCCTGAAGATAGCTTTTTTTATAGATTTTTTTGACTTCTAAAATTGCGTGTAATAATAATTTGGCATGTGGTCATCTAGTTTTCTTAGTCCGTTCTATACAGGGTGTCCGGAAACTGCCGCATAAACGCACCGGATTATGATTCCTAAGTCGATTTCCAGCAAAAAAGTAGTACGGAACGTACCCCCTCAGCTTAACCCTTTAGCTGCCACAGGCATTTAAAGATTTTTGAAAAAATCATTTTCTTGCACGACTTAAAGCCTAATATCGCCAAAGTTAGACCAGCCGATAGTAAAATAAAATGATTATTACAGCCAACAAATTTACCTGTAAAATAAGACTAACCACACTAAAATCGGATAAGAGGTTTGGTTTCTACAGAGCTTCAAAGTCAAATTTGCGTGATTTGATTCAAAAACAATCTTTTTTTCCATCTCAATTTTCCCCAACTTCTGCCAAGGTGAGGTGCTTGTACGATTCTTTTAAAAATTGGCGCATAGTCGTACGATCATATCTTTCTCACACCATTTTGATCTAACTCCATTACTTCTAACAGTTTTTATACGTTAAGTGTAGAAAACTAGGGTTATAATTTTAGCTCGAACTTAATACAATTCAATTTACACTGCCCCTAAAGATCTGCAATTGGTAAAAACTATTCAAAATATGTCGAAATCGAGCCAAAATTAACCCTAGTTTTCTGCACTCAAGGTACTAAAAATGGTAGAAATAATGGAGCTACAATAAAATTATGTAAGAAAGATATGGTCGTAAGACTATGCGCCAATTTTTAAAAGAATCGTACAAGCACCTCACCTTGGCAGAAGTTGGAGAAAATTGAGATGGAAAAAAATATTATTTTTGGGTCAAATCACGCAAATTTTACTTTGAAGCTCTGTAAAAACCAAACCTCTTATCCGATTTTAGTGTGGTTAGTTTTATTTTACAGGTAAATTTGTTGGCTGTAATAATCATTTTTACTATTCTAGCTGGTCTAGCTTTGGAGATGTAAGGCTTTAAGTCGTGCAAGAAAATGATTTTTTTAAAAATCTTTAAATGCCTGTGGCAGCTAAAGGGTTAAGCTGAGGGGGTATGTTCCGTACAACTTTTTTGCTGGAAATCGACTGAGGAATCATAATCCGGTGCGTTTATGCGGCAGTTTCCGGACACCCTGTATTTTGAAAAAATACACAATATGAAATTTTTTCTGTGGGGATGCACTTTGGTTGATATGTATATGAAAATATAGGATTTGTTGAGAGGAGCCCTCTAAAATGTTAATAAACTGATTTTGAATATTTGAAAAAGGATATACATATACAGGGTTATTGGTTAAGTCGACCTAATCCCTGCAACACGTTATAATAGGGTAAAAATGCAACAAAATGAGGCCATAAATGTTAGGCCGATTTTCAACGGTCACTGAGATATTTGAATTTTTAGGTTTTTTTTAAATAACCTCGAATTTTACTATTTAAAGTAAGAATTAAAAAAAACTACTAAGGTAATGGGTTAAAGCTTATTTTTGGATTTTAGTCAACACTATAGCAAACATTTCTTAATCATTTAAAATTTCAAAAACCCATTACAATTTCGGAATTTTTAATTTTTAATAAAAAAAAATTATCTTAAATTTTTTTAAAGTTGATTTTTAATATAGTATTACTAAAAAAAATTATATGACACGGACTCTGCAGACCGCTGGAAAAACATACTCGTGTTGTCAGCTTTCCAAAAAGGTGTCAATGTCAATATAAATATTTGAAATAATTGAAACAGTTAGCTTTGCGCCCCTCCTTCCCCTTAAAAACTACCCTTAAGTGCATTTGAGCCTAGTTAACCAAATTCGAGTTCCAAGAATCTCCCCAATGCTAAAGGTGTCCAGTAAGATATCACAGGGGCTGCTTAAGAGATTTCCACCCTGAAAAAAATTGTCGCGCCCCTCCTTCCCTTAAAACCTACCCCCGTCAAGTTAGCACTACCACCTCGGTAGCGGCCAATTCAAGCATTTCCGTAAAACAAAAAGTATCCAATTAATTGTCGCAGAAACCGAAAGGCATATTGCACGCTTCAAAAAATTTGTCGCGCCCCTTCTACCCCTTAAAAAGTACCCCTAATTGCATTTCAGCCTTAGTTCGCCAAACTCGAGTTCCAAGAATCGCCCCAATACTATAAATGTCCAGTAAACTCTCACTACGGCTGCTTAAAAGATTTCCACCCTGAAAAAAATTGTCCCGCCCCTCCCTCCCTTAAAAACTACCCCCGTCAAGTTAGCACTATCACCCCTTTCGGTTCCTGCGACAATTAATTGGATACTTTTTGTTTTACAGAAATGCTTGAAGTTACCGCTACCGGGGTGGGAGTGCTAACTTGACGGGGGTAGTTTTTAAGGGAAGGAGGGGCGCGACAAATTTTTTCAGGGTGGAAATCTCTTAAACAGCCCCTGTGATATCCTACTGGACACCTTTAGCATTGGGGAGATTCTTGGAACTCGAATTTGGTTAACTGAGGCTCAAATGCACTTAAGGGTAGTTTTTAAGGGGAAGGAGGGGCGCGACAAATTTTTTTCTTTTTCCATTGAATTACGACAAAATCGCGACATTTAATGCACTATAGCATTTGTCGAAATTTTAAAGTGGTAGTGCTAACTTGACAGACGTGTTTTTATTGTGTTATGGATTTGTCGTTTTTTATCAAACGAAATTATGGTCCCCGAACAAGTTGCAGCTAGCTGTTTCAATTATTTCAAATATTTATATTGACATTGACACCTTTTTGGAAAGCTGACAACACGAGTATGTTTTTCCAGCGGTCTGCAGAGTCCGTGTCATATAATTTTTTTTAGTAATACTATATTAAAAATCAACTTTAAAAAAATTTAATATATTTTTTTTTTATTAAAAATTAAAAATTTCGAATTGTGATGGGTTTTTGAAATTTTAAATGATTAAGAAATGTCTGCTATAGTGTTGACTAAAATCCAAAAATAAGTTTTAACCCATTACCTTAGTAGTTTTTTTAATTCTTACTTTAAATGGTAAAATTCCAGGTTATCTAAAAAAAACCTAAAAATTCAAATATCTCAGTGACCGTTGAAAATCGGCCTAACATTTATGGCCTCATTTTGTTGCATTTTTACCCTATTATAACGTGTTGCAGGGAATAGGTCGACTTAACCAATAACCCTGTATAACCACCAAAAAGAACACTTGCCTACAGGAAGCAGAGTATGAGCGTATGAGCATGATTGGTGATTAGTTTGAAAGAGTATGCACTACAAAACTAAAATGTTTATACATAGAGGCTATGCAAAATAATCATAGTTCCCATGAATTTGACTTATTTCATTGTAAGTCATTTGTTGCATTAGTTGTATGTGGGCATGTTTTAATTCTATTACTACTGAAATTTTAAATTCTATGAAAGTGTATTTGACCCAATGGTATTTTAACTTTATTATTTCAATGGTATTCAAACTTCATACGTTTAAAGAAATTTTATGTTCACTAGAAGTAAAGTAAAAACTTCATTGGGTTTAATACACGTTTTTTTTCTGGGTGTAGGAAAGTCGGGATAGTATTTTACATTTGGCTGCAAGAAAAATAGTAGAGTATACCCAAATAGTGTTGCGTCAATCAGGACCAAATGTACTTTTTTGTCCCGTACGCAACATGAGTATCAAATGACAGGAAAGGAAAGTTTCCGTATCCAGGGAAACTTTTTTCCTATAATCAATGGAACGACCTTAACGCTCGATGTCCATATCTCTTGCAGGCCGATTTGGTTTGTAGTCTGCAGATCTACAGGTCTGCTTGTGAATGCGATCTGAAAGCACGTTCTATTCAGGGAGCGTACATTGCGGGCTCCGAAAAAGTGATCAGCTCTTCGTTTGCAGGGTCGTCGTTGAATTGTATCTGTTCAATCAGGGCATTCAATCCAGGTTTCGTGACCTGAAATTTCTTTATAAGGTTGAGTTGTCGGCCTATCGCTAAGCCATGATAGTATTCGTAATCAAAGCAGGTCTATCATGGAGGAGACTCGTGGATGCTGTGTCGGTAGCTTATGTGCGATGTACGATTTTTATCACCTTACTACGTTTAGTAGCCTGAGACGCTGAAGTAGTTAATACAGCACTCAGACACAGCAATGGCCTTTCAATTGTCATGTCAAAAAAGAAATAACTTCCAGGGTGCGCCCACAGAGAGGATCATGGGAGAAGGCATTTTGAAATGTTCTACGATCAAGAAAACATAAGATAGAGTATGAATATTTTTATATAGAGGGGTCAGTGTAATTTAGTATTAATTAGTATTTATGATTTAAGCACGTGGCAGTCATGAAACCTATAGGTTTTTTTTAAAACAAAGTTGCCTTTACGTAAACTTTGTATTGAATTAACGACTTCATGTTCATTATTTCATACCCCTTCAACTTAAAACATACTTTTACCCTACTCCCTTCTCCGAAATTAAAATGCAAAACAACCAAAGTACTGCGATGGCAACCAGACAAGAAAAACATATTATGTTCGGGTAGAAAGAGAAGAAGAACCGAGAGACTTTCACTTTTCGATAGGATATCAGTACGGTAGTATCATTACTTGAAAATATTCTTACAAACATGTTAAATCTCATAAAGGCAGAATGTCATCATTACAAAAGTAATGTTTTCATTTTATATGTTAAATCAAATTGGGAAATACAGATACGTACAACATAATGTATCAAAATTCCGCGTTAACCTTGGCATTGACAATTTTCGTATTGTGAGATTCTATTGCGAACATTTCCTTAGGTAATGATAATGAATAAGTATTCGAGTTTAACATTTCACTCCGACTCTTTCAATACATTTAGGTACGTTTTTACATGCACAAAATGTTGTCCTCCAGGATTTTTTTTTTTTGTTATAGCTATATAAATAATTGGTAACATAACTCTGTACTTAATTTTTTCATCGCGTTTTTATTTAATTTATTAATATAATCAATATATGTAAACATGAAATCGTACCAATATTTTACATAAGGTAAAACATTTAAAAATAGGACGTAAAAAGGAAAATTATAGATACATAGATAGATTTATAGATATCATCTTATTTAAAAAAAAAAATAGGGTTCTAGCAACTTAATGGATAAATCTTTTATTTAATTGTTTATTTTCTCCTCAATAATCAGTCTAGCTCCATCTTTATCTAACGTTGATTCTACTTCTTCTTTTCCCTAACATAACCGGAAAAGCATAATTTCGCCTTGCTTCCAATCTCCATACGAATTAAAACATTTTAACTGCAACAAAGTTGCTTATTTTAGCGACAAAACGAACGGCAAACGTCGTAATTTATATGGTGTTGGGAAACCTAAGCGAAAGTAACTTACTTTACATGTCATAGAAAAGACTACTTTTTTATTTCGACATATCTTGAAATTTAAAAGCTATTAAATTTGTATTTTTTCAGTTTTAAATTTGCATATCCTTCACGAAAAGGGCTGTGCACGCCACTGCTAGGAAAATTTAGGGCAGGCTTCCATTTCCTTTAGTCAGATTCAAATATACATCTATAAATTGTACGTCTTCCATTTGTATCAGTTTTATTAATAGTCCATTCAGACTAAATTATATTGTGTGGCTGTAAATTATTCAGGGTCTCTCACGCCTCCGCCAACTGAGATTCATCTGGCGTGAAAAAAAAGTATGTAGGTCTACACATACCCAACTTTTATTTCCTCCCTTATATGTTGCGGTGGATGAACGATTCGGCCAAAATTTTATGAATATTTTACTTATTTCGCGGTTTTACTCAACGAGCCCTGCCAACATTTTATTTTGAATTCTCACCGCTCCCCCAAAACGCACCACCCTAACAAGACAAAAAAAAATTTGGTGAACGGCAACCAGAGCAAAAAGGAAAGCTATTCTCCCGAAATAAAGAAAAAAATTTCAATCCAATGCTCTTTCTCCTATACTATATGGAAATTTAGTGAAGTGTGAATTTTGGTTATGGTTTTTACCTTCACATCATATGATAGACACATGCACCTTGTTTGAATTTTGTATGGAAATTCTGAATGAATTCATTAAAATTTTGAGTGGAAGGATCATCATGAAGGACAGGCTCAGGCACCCGTATAGAGACAGAGAGAGAGAAAGAGCAAAATGTTTGGAAAGCAGTGTGTATGTGGAGCGATGAAGTGAGTTGAGACGTTGCTTTGAAGACGCGATTTACATTGGCATATTAAAACACATGGATGATTTGAAATTCGAATTGAATTAACTAAAGTTGAATAAAGTGATGTGTATTTCATATATACATACATACATGTATAAAACGTAAGAATTCATATTGGAAGATTCTTAGAGTTCCCTCCTGAGGTATACATAATGTACGTTATGTGAGCACATGCCCATACTAGGTATGGGTGATATGTACTGATTGCCCGAATGAGAAATAAGAAATATCTATATACGTATTTGCTTATGCTCTTTGCAAAAACAATTTATCTCAGTACCGTATAGCCCCATGTGGGGTCATGGTGCGTTAACTCAGCCGTTTATAGGCAATTTCGAGTCAACGCTACGTTGCGTATCATTTCGGAGTGTATATAATGTTGCAAGAACTATATATTTCCTATTCGCACATGTACGGACATTTTGGACCACGCCGAGATTCGATCTCCGGACCTCTAGATTGCTAGCAATTTAGTTATGTATTGTCAACTATGTAGAATTTCAAACCCTAAAATATGTAATAAGGTAATTATGTATGCAGAGTACTATCAATATCTTGAGGACAAACCATATCATCAAGTATCGCTTGAAATTCAATAAATCAAATTACAATGATTTATCGCATAATCTCCAACGATATGCCTTTCAAATTTCTCTTTAACATTTGAAAAACCACAAAAAGGCCTTCAAGCACATTCTTCGATGCATATGACAGCAATTTGTTCAATGAACATCGAAACAGTCCACCTGTCATTTTCTCTAAGTACAAAGTTCAATTTTTTCACGTACCCGATGTTGGAAGAAATTCATAGCACGTTATACAGTAAAACTTCGTTATAACGCTCTTCTGGGGTCCAAGCCAAAAAAAGCGCTATAAACGGGAAAACGCTATAGCCGGGAAGTTCAAGAAATATATTTCATAGACGCATACACCTTTTAGGTGACAAAATTTATTATTCGACTGATACATGGAATGAAATAGTAAGGAAATGGCAATCAATTGATTACTCGTTAACAAAAACAGATATTTGTTTTTGTTTTAGGAGGTTTTCACACTTAGGGCCAGATTACGTAATCTGTGCAAATTACTTAATTTGAGCTGTCAAATTCCATACATTATTAAATTCACCACATCCCAGATTAAGTACAAGTGTGAAAACCTCCTTAGACTGGCAACAGGCTTCAGTAATATTGAGCTTTTCAATTTATTGAAAGATCCTGCCTCTATGTCCATGCTATAGGCAAAAATTGCTCCTATTTTTCACCGTGAAAAATATCTAATGACGGGGGAATCGAAAAATAATACATAAAATGGCCGAGAAAAATTTTGGAACCATATTCGGATTGTAGCTTATGGAATTCCCCATCATTACCGACATGTTCCACGACAGTAAGCATGCATTTTCATTGAGAAAATCGCAGCGGACAAAAATTTCATTTTCATTCCGCCCGAGGTCTATTCAGGCCTTAAGACTGCAAATGTTTTTGGCGTGCTTGACGCCTCTTTCTTGTTCTCTTCGGTATCGATGGATGCTGATACAATTACGAGATCTTCAATTATACTTTCAATTGTTGTTATGTATTTCCCTTTTCCAGAAAATGTGACGTTTATGTGAATTAACGGTACAACATGTGCATCATGGTTTCGTTTGTGATTATTACAATGTAAAGATAGACTACGTGCTCAATGAATTTTTCAATATAAATTGTTTTAAGAAAATGGGACTGGGAAAAGGGCGTTATAACCGGGAAATAGAAACGTTATAACGAATCGAAATTCCCTGTAATAAATACTAACGGGACCAGGGCCGAGAAAAAAGAGCGTTATAGCCGGGAATGCGTTATGTCCGGGAGCGTTTTAACGAAGTTTTACTGTATAATAAATTCGTAGCTTAACATGATTTATCTACCACAGCGAGTTCTTACATACGTACATTATGTACTGTACAAGTATGATGGCCAAGAATTAATCCTAAAACCATAGCACTGTACGCTGCTCGTAATACTGATGAATACTGTATGTACGCGTCTGTACGTACTATAGCTATAAAGACGATTACGATGGCCACAATAATCCTTTCCGACAGAAAGGATTATTCAGATAATATTTTCTCTCGTTTTCTTTCCTTTTTTTGGCAATTGCTTCTCCAAGTACTCTCTTAGCTTCTAGCTAATTCGATCGTTTGTAAAATTTTCAGTAATTTATCTGTGGAGCCAAGATACTTGCAAGTTTTGACAGGGCATTAATAAATTTCGTTGAATGCAGGGAGAAATGGGAAGATTGAAATAACTGCCGAAGAGAGCGAAAAGTGGAGAGCAGAGTTGAGCTTTTTCTGTTTTTTGTTTTGTGAGAAATTTGAAATTATTTTTTGTGTTCTTATAAAGTGTCTGTGTCAGCCTGCTAGTTATTAAAGTTAGCTGGACATTTTTGACAAGAAAATAATGAATTACTTAAAATTAGTGACTCTATAAATTTACTTGTCACTTATAGCTACGTAACTCTATTTGAAACAAACAAAAATTTTCGTTGAAGCTTTAAAAAAAATTAAAAATAGTAAAAAAAAACTACAAAGTTTGAGTTTTTTTTAATTACTGTCTAAAGAAGAACGCAAAGTAACCTAGTACAACCCAGTTCTAATCGTGCGAATAGTAATATTCTGTCGAAAGTTATGTAATTTGTACGGGAGGTAGGGGGGCGCCTTGGTCCGATTTGCCCCATTTTTATACCGTCCGGAATCGTAGCTCCTTTGAGGTATTATACATAATAACGGCATAGCAAAAATAATATACATACCCTGCCTATACTATCTATACTTCCAAATGTGGAAAATACATAATGTCGAAATGGATGGGGTATCTCATAAACTTCTGCTTGTGGAAGATTCCATAATTCGTCTATGTGATTTTATGTATTCTTTTTCGATTCCCTGCCCATTGGCTCAGCCCGTCCACCCGAATAGGCTGAGCCAATGGGCAGGGGGTGGTAATTATATTTTAAATTTCTTGTACCTATTTTTTGTCTTTGGTCGTTTCTATTTTTAAACAAGGTGAAAGCGAACAGTCAATTAATACTCAAAGTCATAGGCAGACAACAATCTTAAATCTCTCCCCGTAAATGTACCTATGAACATCTATGAATCTTTTTCTATGAATATGCACAAATTTCGTTATCGTTGCTTCAAGAGGCAGGACTATCAAATTAGCCACTTTGTACTGATTTGTTAGAAAATGTTGACACATGGTTAAAATAGATATCCCGCGTCAGCATCAGCATCGGCAGAGGCATCGGCATCAGCAGAAAAATTTCAATTTATAACACACGCATTTGCCTTTGATGACCCACAATGACAGCAGCGGCAGAAGCAGAAAAATGCTTCTGCCGATGCTTCTGCCGCTGCTGTCAATGTGGGTCATCAAAGGCAAATGCGTGTGTTCTAAATTGAAATTTTTCTGCTGATGCCGATGCCTCTGCCGATGCTGATGCTGACGCATCCAATCTATTTCAACTAACAGACTTTTCTTCCTTTTTTTCAGAGAAGTATGTTCCTATTGGGTGAATTCAAATTGTAAGACGAAACCGGACGGGTAAACTTGCAAGACAAGAACCATCGTTCTTACAATCTGAAATGCATAATGCTTGTCTGCTGGCCACTACAAAAGCTCTCGCCGTCCGTTTGTTTGTGCTAATAAGCAGCATTATGTAATTCAGATTGTAAGAATGATTGTTCTTGTCTTGCAAGTTTACCCGTCTGGTTTCGTCTTACAATTTGAATTCAGCCATTCGCTTTCCTGCAAGAAACGTGTTATGGTTAAATGCCTTGGTGCACATTCGTTTACAGGTCAAAAGTTTGATAACATTCTCTTTTGTATTTTTTTTTTCGGACGAAAGCTTTTAACGGCAGTCCGCCGACGCAGATTCCACTGGTCCTGTACGTCTTGACTATAATGCGCTAAGCACATATTAATATGAAGCTTAGTTAACCTCAGTTGGTTAAAGAATATTTTTTTTTTAGTTGGAAGTACCTACAATGTAGCAAATGGCGATAATTGCAGCCCCATGATGTACTGCTCAAATTCAATGCTTTCCTACATATATGTATTTATAAAGTAGTGTTCCAATTCCATTCGTTCCAACGTACATACATACACAGAGAAAAATCTTTTGTTGAAATCAAACAAAAATCAACTAAAGTTTTCATTGATTTCTGGTCAATTAAGTCATTTGTTAAATTGACCAAGTTAGTTTGATTGATTATTTTACTAAACAAATTGTGAAAACTAAACAGTGTTTTAGTTGGTTTAAACTAAAAAAATTCTATAGTTTTACTAATTACATAAGGTAATTCAATAAAAAAGACTGTATGATTTACCAAATAAAATATTTGATTCTTCTAAACAAATTGGTGGTTCTAACAAATGCCTTTGTAATGTATGACAAAAATAATTGGTCATTTTGACCAAATGTATTGAGAATATCAAACAAAGCATTTGATGAATCGTCAAATATTTTTTCTTCAGTTCAAACAATTGCATTTGTCAATATACCTAATACTTTTGTTGAATTCCCAGAAATTTCAAGATGCGCCCTATACAAAAAAAATAAAATACTTATATAAATACATTTAAAAAATCATTTTATTTCGATATTTATTTATTTTCAGTTTTTATTGTTCTTTGAAAAAAAATAAAACAAATAACAGTTTCACGTTTAGAGATTAATTTTAAGTTTCATGTTTAGAAAAATTGTGTTTTTAAGCTAATAGCGACTCGTTTGTCTGGCAAATTAATGATATGCAAAGGACCAGGCTGCTAGTGTCACTTTCCGTTCTACGATAAAGTCCGATGCGCAAGTCCTTGGTCTTGCTAACAACAAACCAGGCTGCCGGTGCCACGTTTAGTTCTAGAAGAAAATACAAACAAAAACATGTTTTTATTAATTTTCGGGTTAAACGTAAGAAACAATGGAAAAAAATCTCCACCACATTTTGCAACCTTGAAAGCGCGTAATAAAAAACAAGTAAATTTAAGATTCAAGGTCACAAAAATATGATGGAGATTATCTTGCAACTGTTTTTCTTAATATAAATTTCAATACGGAGCACAACTTACCTTTTTTCTTTTTGTTGGTCACGTCCGTGTTTGCTCTCGATATTCGCAAGTCGTTGGTTTGGCTAACAACAAAACAGGCCGCCACTATTTCCACAATTCTCGAAAAAACACATATAATATTGTTTTTGTTATTCACACCGTTCACCGTTCACACCGAGGGCACTCATGTTAACAACATAATTTTTCTTCGCAATAGAATAGAATAAAAAGGAAAACTAAGAAATACCACGCCAATTATAACACTACGCACGCCTGACGCACTCGGATCACGGATTGGAATGAATAGACGAAACGAAACGAATATTCCAGATAGAACAAAGCTTTTGTTGAATCAACCAAAATCTTGGTTCATTCAACCAATCCATTAATTGAATTTGGTCGGTTCCATTAAAGCTTTTGTTCATATGACTAATTGTTTAGTAGATTGGAAGAAAGTTTTGGGGTTTTCAAATAAATGTTCAAATTTGCAGCTACATACAAGCTTGTCCCTGATATGAAATTCGACTTGATAGGAAATTTTGGTTTTGGTAGATTCAATGAAAGGTTTGGCCACTTCATAAAAAGGTTGCATTTGCATTTAGGGGCGGCATTTATTATATAAAAGTTTTGTTCATTTGAGCAAAATATTTGCGGGAAAAGTTTATTTTATGGATAATACATCAAAAGTATTTAGTGTAATCAATTAAGCCAAAACAATCAAATCAAGTTCGCTGAATTAACCAATTCGGTTGTTAGATTTTACTAACATCTTTTGAAAAATAAGCAAAAATCTACGTTATGTTTGGTGAATTATCCCAAATAAGGGAGCAATCAAACGAATTTGTTGATATCACAAAAAAAATTTTCTCTGTGTATGTTTTGCGGTATTTCTCAGACCAACCACATCCTTCAAAGGTTTGGTCTAGTTCCATAAAAAATTAAATTGCCAAAAGAAATCGATTTTGAAGGAAGCGTTTCTATGGCAGCCCATATGACGTTGTCTTACAATTTCACCCGATTTTATTACTAGAAACATATTTATTAGATTTTTCGTCGAAGTTGGCCCATAAAGAAAATAACTTTATTAAAACTACCCGTATGTATAGAGTTGAAGAGATAGGAGCCCTATGGCACAGTTCCACACTCATATTTTGAGGCTAAACTATGAAAACTCTTGGGAAAGTTTAGTTAAGATTGATTTCTAATGAAAAACGATTTTTCTTAGAAGGACCGTTTTTGAAAGCAGGGTTCTATGGCAGCTTGCTGACGCCATCATACGATTCCACCCGTTCCGACGTATTTCCTGCTTTCCATGGAAAAGATATTTGTGCACAAAATTACAAAACTGAAAGACTAGTTTCCAAAGCAACATACAGTCGGACATCTTCCAATCGACACCTCTTTACACCGTGAAATACTTAAAACTTCTGGAAATGCTTAGTCTACGAGCATATCATGCAAACTTGATTTTAAAATGAAATAATTCAATTAATGGCATTCACTTGCTGTGAAATTACATTCATTTGCGGGTGGAATGTGCCCCATAACGGCCCGCCCTGCGCGATATTTATTTACTAATAGCGTGTAAGTAATTTTTAAGTTTTTGCTATACAGAAGGACAACTAATAGTTATAAAAAATCGACATTTTTCGAAAAGTGATAAAAATAACATTATTTAGACAACAAATTGTCGCTGTCGGGGTCGTTAGAAGACGTTATTCGTCGCGGTATCAAATCACTTGAGTTCGAAAATCGCATTGAAAATAATGTTTCTTAGTAGAACCAAAATGGGGGATTGGGTTTGTATGGCAGCTCCATGACCCCACGGTCCGATTTTATCCATTCTTACATATATTTTATGCCATTAATTCAATAGAAATACATTTGTGTAAAATTTTGTTGAAATTTGTGCACAAATAAAAGTTTTTCTTAGATGAAACTAATTTGGGAGCTTGGGTTTGTGTGGCAGCCCCATGACCCTATTGTCCAATTTGATGTATTCTTACATTTGTTTTGTGTCATCAATAGAAACACATTTGTATGAAATTTTATAGCTTTTAAATTGATTAATTGACGGACAGACGGACATCGACCAGTCGCTTGCGTCCCCTGCCCCTGTCCGATGAACACGGTAAATTTTGTTTACTTACTGCTATATTCTACAAAAAAAACTCTCTGCGCTCCGTTAATTAAAAGCGTAAAAATCGCGAATTGACTATTGGAAAGTCACGAAAATTTTCTTACTAAAACTAAAGAGCTACATGTAGCAGGTGATAAATGGCGGCTTGTCTCAATCCCCAATTCCGGGTTTTCTTTTTGCAATATCGGAAACTTAGATAACCAGAGACAAGGAAACTAAGAGACTACCACCCGCCAACTGTTGTGGACATTGCAAACTCGAATACTAATCATAACTGTATTTTCCAGGGCTTTGATATCTTTACTTTAATATCAGATCCTGCAATCTGGCTTTCCGCTTCATCCTTCGAAGCTTAAATCGTTCCCATAGGCCGATCCTAAGGTTAGGGACAAAAAAAGCACTGAGTATAGACTGGCTTATTTTAAAACATAGAGAAATCGCAGGCGAGTTAGTTGCAATAAGGAGTAAAAGTACAAACAAAACAGGCACACCTGACGTTTATCGTTAATAAGGTAATTTTCGATTGGCTTTAAAATGCTTAAAACGACACAAAAATAGTCACCATAAAAGCAATCCGTCTTCTATATTTTCTAGACTAGCTACAATAGCAAAATAAGATGATTATTACAGCTCACAAATTTACCTAAAAAATAAAACTAACGGAACTAAAGTCGGATAAGAAATTTGTTTTTTACAGAACTTCAAAGTCAAATTTTTGTGATTTGACCAAAAAACCATAATATTTTTCCATCTCGATTTTCCCCAACTTTTACCAAGGTGAGCTGCTCGTACGATTCTTTTAAAAATTGGCGCATAGTCTAACAATCATTTCTTTCTTCCATCATTTTATTCTAGCTTCGTTTTTTCTAACAGTTTTAAAGCCTTTAGTGCAGAAAACTAGGGTTAATTTTGGGATTGATTTTGATATAATTTGAATAAATTTTACTAAATTGCAGATCTTTAGGGGCAATTTTAATTGAATTGAAATCGAGCTAAAATTAACCCTAGGTGTCTGCACGATCACCTCACCTTGGCAGAAGTTGGAGAAAATTGAGATGGAAAAACAGATTGTTTTTGGGTCAAATAAAAAAAGTTTGACTTTGAAGTATCCGATTTTAGTGCCGTTAGTTTTATTTTTTAGGTAAATTTGTTGGCTATAATAATCATGTTATTTTGCTATTCTAGCTAGTCTAGCTTTTTAGATATTGAAGTTTTAGTCGCACAAGAAAGTTATCTTTTCAAAAATCTTCAAATGCTTGTAGCAGCTAAAGGGTTAAGTCAAAATAGTCCTCTTGAATTGAATTGAAAAAAAAACGTATTTTTTCAATTTCCTTTATAGCGTTTTAACGTGAATAATTTTGTGTACGATTAAAATGTTTAACTCCTTTTCTAACAATATTTTTGTGGCAGCAATTTAAATTATTGAAAATGTTAATTTGTTTTCTTTTAATAAGAAGAAGCCCAGGCTACGATCACGAGGTTGGAAAAAAATTGTGGCGTTGCCCTCCTGAACCAAATCATGTCTACGCCCATGGAAACAGCTTTTTTTTACGAAAATAGCACTGTCTTTCTTCTTTTGTGAAGTAAAATTTACAGATAGAGATTTTACGGATATCCGCATTCGGACCGCAACTGCGGATAATTCCCATGATATTTCACATTCGCACTCTCATTTTGACATCAGCATTTTCGTATGCGAGTATCCCATTAAAAGTGAACTAGTGTAAACCATGAATAACTTTTTTATTTCTAAACCGATTTTTTTTCTTAATTTTCACATAAACAAATAGACACTTAGGAGATATGTTTACACTATGCTCGAAAAATTATATCCTTTAGATGACCGCCCCGGGCGGCTTCGCAAAAACGGGATCGTTCTACGGTATGTTCCATTACATTTCGCAATATTTTTGGCTGCAAACCTCGGATCTCCGCTATAATATTTTGGTTCAATTCCTGAATTGACCTTGGTTTATCATTGTAGACTCTCTCCTTAAGGTATTCCCACAGAAAAAAACTAGGGGAGTTAAGTCTGGAGATCTAGCCGGCCAGTTAATTGCAGATCCTCTGGAAATGACTCTTTCGCCGAAAACGTCCGTTAAAATATCCATTGTGGCTCCAGCGGTATGGAAAGGTGCTCCATCTTTCTGAAACCACATATCTGGTCGGTTTTGAACAAAAGGACCAATAACATTGTTGTTGGTAATTTTGGCTATTACTTTTTAAACATTGAGTTAATGAACCGTTACCAAAATTCCATTCTACCTGGCCGCATACGTACTTTTTGTGAATGAAATGGTTCAAAAATAAACGACCCTTCCTCAACGCGTATTTACCCGGAAAGTAGTGTAAACATATCTGCCATGTGTCTAGTTTATTCTTACCAAATTTCAGAAAAAAAATATTAAAAAATAAAAAAATTATGCATGATTTACACTAGTTCACTTTTAATGGGTCACCCTGTAATCAATTAAGAATTAACCTTAACTAATTAACAATAATGAAGTATTTCCTGTTCCATAAGCCAACAGTTCATTGGAATATTTAGTTTCATTTAACGAGATAGATCCCAGATTTTGTATGTTTTCAATGTTGATAATATTTCATTAAAATCTATACTTTGTCAAGTCTTAACACTAAGACTTGTGGATTTTATTTCAGTTTCCTGCATTGTTTTAGATAAGATCGAATGACGATCAAAATCTCTTTAAATATTAATTTGATTCTTTTTTTTTTAATTATACAGAAAATTGTAATTAATGGCATTCATTCCACGAACCGTGATTTTGACACGTCTGAATAAGAACGTTATTTAGGATATTTGATCATTAAATCTGCGGACTAGAAGCCCACTGGGAATCGTAATGACTACCCATGTATGAGATGCGTCTGATAAAAATCTCAGCGTTGAGCATACTGTTAATCACGCTGTCAAAATCTTTAAACTAGGATAATACTTTCTACAATCCCTAGGCCTGGACTACTTTCCACAAAATTCCGAATATAAAAAAAATTTTTGTTGAAACTCGCATTCTGCTCCACTGTTACAACACATTTCAAGCTCTTAACTGAGATCCACCACACTATTATCTCGCCTCATGCATGATTAATGACAGTCAATTTGCTTCTGCCACGATTACACCAGCCACAGCTATCAGCCATCATCCAGCCAGCACATTACATGACACATTCACTCCTCCGACAAGCTGGGATTAGTTCCAAAGACCGTATCTACTTAATTCTGTCATTAAGTGATTTCGTTAAAAATTCATTGCAAAATGGGACCGTCCAGTCAGCCTGCTAGCATATTGTATGAGTTGTTTTCCGCACTTGGACAATCTACCGTATAAGGCCAATGAAAATAAATGCCATAGGAAAACGGGCGACTTTTATTAAAACGGCTGAGTATAGAAAAGCAGAAAAAACATAGACCTCTGGTCTAAAATTATATAAATCCCATCATCCCGCTGGTTGGATTTTATCGTATCATCGTAGCGTGGAGCAGTGTTTCACAATCTTTTTGAACTCGCGGAACACCTAGCACCGTCCATTGTCTTCGCGGAACACCTCAAATTAGGAACTTGAATAAAACACATTTAGGTATCAGAAAACGTAGATTGTGAGAACGAGAGCTACGTATATGTTGATGACGAACAGCTTTTGTGCTTTTAAATCGAAATTTGCTGATAACTTAGAGATCAGTGAGCAGATAAATCTAAGAATTTGCAAACTTTTAGGGTACCATAGCAGTCACATTTGCTAGCAAATTTTAAGGCACCAGTTCAGAAGTTAGTGAAGCTCGAAGGCCAGAAAAAATGTACATATCAAGTTTGACCACTCGAGGAGGAATAATAAGCGAGATCATCGCACTTCTATGCTTTCCAATCGAATATTTTCGATAACTCGAAAACCCTGGAGATTTTTCTGAAATCTGGCACACTTTTAGAACAACTTGGCGACCATACTTCCTCCAAATTTTAATTTCCTACCAAAAAAATAAAGAAGACTAAATACAATGCTTTGATTGATTTATTAAACCATTTTAACCTTCCACGGGCAGTAAGTACCTCTTATAATAGCATGCACTCTCTTTTATTTGTTGGCACACGACTAACGTGCCAACAAATAAAAGAGAGTGCATGCACTGTACGTACCTTCTGAAGTTCGGTAAACTTAAGTAAGTAGTCTGGCTGGTGTAGTGGGTAGTGCACGCTTTCGGTGCACAGGGTCATGGGTTCGAAACTCACCGTGAACAAATTCAGTTTATGGTGTTTTCCGAGCGCACGACCCATGTGACGCACTATGATCTCACTCAGATGGTAAACGAGTACCCACTTATGGGGATAAATAACACTGCTGAGCGTGCTGGTGATCTCAAAACCTCAACAACAAAAAGAGCAATTGGACCAATTGCTGCCTTTGGACTGTCGAAGCATTTTTCACTATACTTTCCTATTTCTAGTGTTTGAAGTGGGCATGATTTATTTATTTATTTCGTATAGTAGAAAGTTGTAAAAGAAAATCGCTGAGTTATCCACGAAAATATTTAAACAGCATCAGGTTTAAATATTTTCGTGGATAATTGATTTTGACTGCCGACAAATGCATAACCCATATGGCTCATATTTAAAATATGCTGTTTCACTGTTTTTCACTGGCCGCGTATTCAGAAAAATCATTACAGCTTACTTTGGGCTACAAACATTGCAACCTCTCGGTCGTCACCGGAGTCGGTAGTGTAGGCAGCCTAAGCTTCAGAATTTTAAAATTTCCAACACGTTTTTTTGTATGGGTTGCTTATTAGTCACATGGACTTTCAACATATTTTCTAATTTTGTAAATATGTCGAAAGTGCCCCTGAGACCTCTTCGCGGAACCCCGTTTTGAGAGCACTGGCGTAAAGTTGATGTACTCGTACTATATGCCACCGGGCACGAGACACGGTGTATATAGGATTTGCGCCAACAATGTGGGTCAGTATCCAATTGCATTTCCGCTTTCCACACCATACCTAATCTATGCCGCCATGCATTGCAATCTATCTGTCCCGGATTGGAAATGATTGGTTTAGAGATTATGAGCGGTGAAAAGATAAATGCACCCCAGCGTATATTTAGTGCGGAAAATGGTTCGTTGTAGAGTGAGCGCTCTAGGGATTTTAGAGTTTGAACAATTAAATAGTGGATTTATTATTTGGAGCTTGCGTAAAAAATGGGTTAAGTTTAAGTTTTGTATGAAAAAATGCCTTCTTGGTGCTGAAACCTCATAAATCTTATCTTTGTCTAAATCATTTTTTTTTAAATTCTTAAATAATATTTTAGTGTTATAAAATTAAAACTATATTACTCATTATGGCTTTATCAAACCTATACAATTTTCGTTTTGAGCAGACACATCATAAGTCAGTGACTTCTGAGATGTCTGCTCAAAGCAGTTGTTAACAGTTTCCTTTACAAATCTTTGATTTATTTAAAGTTAACCAAAGTGACTTATGATGAATTTGTAATCCAAACAAAATGGTGTGAGAGAGCGACGCAACGGGAGTTCAAATCGTACAAAAAAAAAAGAATTTTCTGAGATTATCATTTAAATCGTTAACGGTTATCATCTGTGGAAAATTCTTAGGTTCTGCGGCCCCAAATACCCCAAATCATAAGCACCTCCTAAAGAAAGCTCAGTTTTCGGGAATATCTTTATAACAGTTGAGTTCATTTGAATATTTGTATGAGGAGTTTGCAGATCATGGGCATCTCGATAAAATCTACAAATTCAAACCGAAAATGGACTTAAGGATAATTTTCTCTGATGCTAAACACTCTATATGGTTCCCATTGAAATTAGTTTACAATAATTTTAGTGGCAGTGCAAAATGTAAACTCAAAGCTGATTTTTGTTTACGTATGATATTTCAAATGGTGGGAACGAATGGGTAAGCAGTTTTTAGAAAAATCTTTATAACGGTATTCTTAACATAAGCAAGTGATCTATGACCAACCTTCTATAACGCCAAACGAAATGGCAAAAGTCCTTTTGAATTTGTAAGCCAAAAACCAGCTACTTTCCACCAAATAAGCGGCTAAACTGATTTTTGGAATATCTCCATAACGGTACATTTTACGGGAAACTACTTTGCGATGAATTTTTCTATATTGTGGACCTGAATTAAATACCAAAATGTGTCCAACGTTGCGTGAGATTCTAAGGGGGCTTAAATTCTACAAAAAATAAATAATGTAAATAACATTATAACCGTTACGTTTATGATCATCTTTGATAAATTATTAAATCTTGTGACTTTAATCAATAAGTCGAAATACCCATCAATGCGTACTCCTAAAATTCTAATAACCTTCACAATAAGCAGGTGCGGTAATTATTATTGGAACTCCATTTATAACAAAGACATACGAAAATAGTCGTCTCTACCGTCTATGATCCAAAAAAAGGCACCGTCAATGCGTTACTCCAATCTCCAATGAGATGTTGATAAAATGTTTCACCTACCACTAGCACACAAAACCCATAAAACTAAAATTAAAAAATCAGTTATATTCCTCGCGTGCAGTGGCGTATCTATCGAACCATTCTAAAAATTGGGGGCAAAAGAATAGATAGATACCGATTTAGAAAATGATTCCAAGCTGCGTGTTGCCAAAATATTGTTTTTCACTGACGTATATAAATTTTTCACGATTTTAATTGCCAATATCTGCCAAAGGCAGTAATATTAACATGATCCAAACAATTTGTTTACCTGTTCGCTGTGGGCCTTTTTTACTAAATACTTGTTTTTTTGTATACCTTTTGTACAACTGCCGAAAAGGAACTTTTGAATGGAAAACAACAAAATTCCCATAATTTGGAATCATTTTCTAAATAGGAATTTTTGCACCACTTTTCAGAAAGTTTTGTAAGATACGCCACTGTACATGAGGGATGTAATTGGTATTTTTAAATTCTAAGGATGGGTATTTCCAAATAAAATTTCAAAATATCAAACTTTCTTTTTTTGTTTTTATCCCGCTAGAATGTGGACCTACGTTGGGACGCTACTATGGTTTCAACCGTACAGTTATATAACGGTTTCTAATATGAAAAGTCAGATAAAGCGTGTTCGCAAGTTTTGAGGCTTCACATAAAATTCAAATAACGCTCATAAATGCAGGCACTTCTAAGAGAATGGTATCGAGATATTCTTGACTATTATAATTTTTGCTTTGCTAATGAACGCTAAAGTATCGACAAATTTTGCAAATAACATCAGCTGGTTTTATTGGGTAAGAACAGGATAGAACTCCCACACAAATTTGACAGTTGCTGTTCTTTATAGAACAACTGTCAAATTTTTATGGAAGTTGAGCTGTTCATTCCTGTTGTGACCCACTAGAACGGACCTATAGGCTAACGATTTCTTAATGTTCTTTTTTGCAAAGAGCCCTAAATAGAAAAATTTTTTTGATCCTGCTCCGATTAGTGACGGAATTGATTATTGAAATGGTCGATGTTTGACGAGGTCTCAACAGTGGTTAGTGCTTGATGAATTGTTGATTGATGAATTATTGTCTATTTAACTTCTTTCGAAGAATAATTTTAACCGTCCTGAAGTCTTAAGGGAAGCGATGTGCTCTGTCGGGGAATAGTGCTTATTAGTCTAGTACAGATAGCTCAAAACCCAAACATAAAAAAAAGGAATTTTTGATGCCAAATTGTTGAATACACTGCCTAATATACGCAGTAAAAAGTTACACTTATTTGCGCCATGGGTTAAGGGGGGAGGGGGTAGCAAAGGGGTGAAAATTCAGTTTCTTGAAAATATCTGGAAAACTATGAGTCTGACCTTAAAATGTTCTAAGGACGAAACAAACTACATAAAATTACGTTTTTAATGATATATAACAGTCTAGAGATTTTCTCAGAAAATTATACCTTAGACCCAAAAGTATTAAAGTGAATTTACTTTTTCGAGTTTTACATTTCGCACTGTAACTCTTGATAGAATACACCTACCGTCATAAGATCTTGTCCATATATTGATAACAAAATGTATTTGATTTGTACCAAAAATGGGAGTGCTCCGATCATTAACGCCCCCTCTCACTCCTCCTAACATTTTTCAAAAAGGCAAATTGAGCCAGGCAGATCAAATTTGGTGGGGTGCCTATTCTAAGCTCCATTATCCCCCACCAAAAATTATGACCATCGGATCAAAAATAAGGGTACCCCCATACAAAGTGAACGAAAATTCTAAGAAATTTCACGTTTTTTCACTTCTAAATTCTATGTAAAATACAAGAAAAAAATTTTTCTTTTAGAACGTCATTATAACAGTTAATTGTAGTCTTGTGAATGTATATTCAAAAGGTTGTACCAAGGCGTACGCTACAAGTATCAAAAAATTGGGTTTGAAGGTCAATGATACCAGTTCTAAGACTATTTGCGAATATTTCGAGTATCGTGTACTAGCAACCTTCAAACTCGATTTTTCGTACTTCTAAGGCACGCTTTGGTACAAACTTTCGGATATACATTCAGAAGACTACAATTAACTGTTATAAGGACGTTCTAAGAGATAAAATTTTTTTTCTATATTAGGTAGAATTTAGAAGTGAACAAATGTAAAATTTGTTAGAAATTTGGGTCACTTTGTATGGGGGGTACCCTTAGTTTTGATCGGATGCTAATAATTTTTAGTAAGGAGCATAATGGGGCTTAGACTAGGCACCCCACCAAATTTGATCTGCCTAGCTTAATTTGAAATGGAGCTACAGGCATGCCTTTTTGAAAAATGCTAGGAGGAGTGAGGGGGGGGCCCCAATGGGCGGAGCACTTCAATTTTATAGTTTTTTTAACAATATATGGACAAGGTCTTATGATCCTAAATCTATTTTATCAAGAGTTACAATGCAAAATTTAAAACTAAAAAAATGTAAATTCAATATAATACTTTTGGGTCTAGGGTATAATTTTCTGATAAAATCTCTAGACTGTTATATATCATTGCAAAGATAACTTTATGTAGTTTGTTTCGTCCTCAGGACATTTTAAGATCAGACTCATAGTTTTCCAGATATTTGCAAGAAACTGAATTTTCACCACTTTGCCACCCCCTCCCCCCTTAACCCATGGCGCAAATTAGTGTAACTTTTTACTGCGTATATAAGGCAGTGTATTCAACAATTTGGCATCAACAATTTCTTCTTTTTTTTATGTTTAGGTTTGGGGCTATTTTGAACCAATTGTACTGGACTATTCTTACTTCGCAGCGCTAGTCTCTTTATAATATAGACGTTTCGTCGTGAGACCTACGGAAGCACAGGTATTTTCAGAACGCTATGTCGTTTACGTTAAATGTAGGGCGTGCGTGTCGGAAGCACCCATTGTCTGTGCCGCTTGATTGGATTCGAAGATTACGAAATACGATTCCAGCAATGAAAACATCCTGCAGGATATTCTTATTCTGGAAAGAATTGTGGCCGGCTCTAAGACCCATTTCATCTAACAAATGATTTTTTTTCTGGTAGACAAGAAAAAAAAATGAAAATTTTGCTTGTTAGAGTAGGTACTAACATCGTCAGTTCACGTGAAATCCATGCAAATACTGTCAAAATTTTGATGATCATGAAATCGAATTCGCTTGGTTGTATTCACTTGAACATGAAAGTCTCCATACCCGGTTTCGACATTTCGCCAGCGAAAACAATGCAGTTGCACTTTATTTCACAGTGAAAAGGTGTAACTGACAATCAATTATAGACCACGAGTGTACCATATATTTCAAATTTAGTGAATAAAAGACAATTCTCCACGGCTTGTTTTTCACGGGAGACATAAATGTAAGTTTTTCGCTAGGTGAACTCAGTACATACCTTAAAGGTTAGTACTATGTTCACCGAGCGAAAAACTTACATTTATGTCTCCCGGGAAAAAAAAGTGTCTTGGAGACTTGTCTTTTATTCACTAAATTTAAGATAAATTTGCACCCGCGGCCTGAATGATTTTCGATGACACATTTTCCAGTGAAACAAAGTGCAACCGGATTGTTTTCGCTGAAGAATTGTCAAAAACCGATGCGGAGATTTTCGTGTGAAGTGAGTACCACCAAGCGACTTCGATTTCACGAACATCAAAATTTTGACAGTATTTGTATGGATTTCACGTGAAATGCCGATGTTAGTACCTACTCTAAATATGAAGGGAAATTCCTATTCCGGTTAAAATTTAACAACCGTCCGGGTTAAAAACCGAAATTAACGCAGTTCTAAAAGTACCGGTTTTTTTTACCTATACCTAGGTGTTTATAGAATTTATACGAGATAAATAATGCTATGAATACCTCAGCAAATTGTTATAAAATAGAAAAGAGTTTAAAGGCACGATCATCATCATAAAGAAAAACGGAAGAATTTTTCCATCTCCAAAAAAGTATATCAGCACATCCGAAATAAAACACATACATTTCAAATTTAAATCCTAATAACTGATAAAATTTCAAAGATCTCCTCCCTAGGCAAATATTATGAAATCTAAAATCATGAAGCGCAACATTAAATGATATTCCCGCGAGTGCGGGAGGCAATCATTCAATAAAGCACTCGATACACCTGCCAGCTGCCAGGCATCATCTCTTCATCATGTCAGTGGGGGAAATGAAATTAGTAAAAAGTAATATCCATCATTAGTGTTCTTGATGGTGCGAATTGAAATTGGCCATATCGCTCAGGAATCATTTTTATTCAAATCCGCACCGTGCTTTCACAGTTCACGCTGCACAGACAACGGAAGCAAATGCGCTGAATGTTGATGGAGTTGGTTGGATGATATGATGGCCAATGATGAGGATGATGATGATGACTGAATGGGATATTAGACAAACATATGTTTACTATTTTCTCGCCCACTCGATATGCATGACAGATGGTATCCGACAGTTTTCCTTTGGGATATTATGGCATAGGCATGCAGCCGCCTAATTGGAGTGAAATGGTCAATTAGAATTAGAGATCAGTCAATGCGAGACATCGCGCATTCCGGGTGCATTGCAATATGACGTTGACGATGTTCTAATTACAAGAAAACTGCTTTTGGCGATCTGATCAAAAAGCATTTGTTGAGAATGTTTCTGTTGCATCGTTAGGAATTTCTTTGGATATTTGTTTTATTTTTGTAGTACATACTACGTTGACAGACCAGATGTTTTGAATTTTCGGAATTTTACGCAAAATGTAAATATTCTTTGCGATTGAAAAGTTTTCACGTTGTAGACTATATACTATACCCGATTTTAAATACTATACCTTTACTTTTATAAAAAAATGCTGGCAATACCATCATTTTCATAGTATAATATTTCGAGAATACGGTTGACCCAAAAGAATGGACACTTACCTAGAAGGAAAGAAAAAAAAAACAAAAATTAGTTGTTTCTAAAATCTAAATGTAAAATTATACACATAGATATTTATTTTTTCTATATTAAAAAAAAACTGAGAAATGCGATTCACATTCAAAAAAATAACCCATTTACGCTTAAAGGGCTGAATTAAGATCGAAAGTGAAATTCTTGCCACTGCGTTTTTATCAATTAATGCATACTTACTGTCGTGGAGTATGTCACAAACGGTGGGGAATTCCATAAGCTACAATCCGAGACCGGCTTCATAATTCTCCACGGCCATTTTATGCATTATTTTTCGATTCCCCGGTCATTTGACATTTCACGATGAAATAACCGGGGAGTCGGAAAAAATACATAAAATGGCCGAGAAAAATTATGAAACTGTTTTCGGATTGTAGCTTATGGAATTCCCTAGCATTCCCCACATATTCCATATATGAATAGATTTTCATTGAAAAAATCGCAGCGGACAAAAATTTCACTCTCGATATCAGCACTAGGCTTATGCATTAAGTGGTGAATGCCGCATGCATGTTCTTCTCTGCACACTTTCAGGAAAACCATATAAATTAATTTAGGTCTTGCAGGAAAACGAAAAGTGAAAAGCTTCCAGAAACAATTATTATGAAACTATATGGCAACATTCAGCATCATTCGATAGTAGCCTTGCTGCATCTACGAGTATCCAGTTTGATGCACTCTTATCGTCCTTGCAGGCCATGGCGCGGCACTCTTGTAGATAGAATGACGTCAACGACTCTATCTAGTATCATGACCTAGAAGTGCGATAAAAGCGTAAGTATATATGTACTTATGTATGAGATTCCAAGAGCCCACCCTCCGATGTCACTTACCCCATTCAATGACATTTCTCACAATATTGTATAATAATGAGACATCCTGCTGTCGCTATTTACGCTCACTGAGTGTGGTCGTTCTTGAGTCTATGATGTGATCCTGCTGTGAATGGAATGATGATGGATAAAAAAAGAACGGTTCCAATAGTATTTATCATTCATCGCTTTAATTCTATGTCATAATTGAATATCAACCAGAGTTCATTATTTATTATTCACATCCGTGTCGTCATATCCTTGCTATGGATCATGCTGAGCATACCATTCAGTGTGTTGAGGCTATTAACATACATTTTGTCAAATAGTCCAGTCAAAATATCCCAATTCAGGCCTCAAAATAGAAAAAAATAGAGTAAGGGTAATTTTTGTTGTTTTTGACGTGCTCTGTGGCCGTGATCGTTCGGTCGACACTTTGTGAAATAGACACTTATAGAGAAACGAGTTTCCAAACTCGGCACAACTCGTCGCAAGTTTATTATTCCGAAGAAGATGATAAGAAATATTCTTATCGTAGAATAATAAACTAATAGTGCGACTAGGAAGTGAAGTATGGCTGACAACCGTATCACACTCCGAATTCAGTTGCCTTTGTAACGTTGATGACTACACACGGTAATCATCAACGCACCATGCTCCACTATGAGTTACGGTAATCAAGAGAGAGAGAGAAAAGGGTAATTTTTGTAGTACATTACATATCCGGTATATATGACGTTTGTTTTCTGTTTCAAGGACCCTCAACGGAATAAATCGAGCTTAAATGGAAAATTTTCATGTTTCCTCTGTATGTTTCCAAATCCATAACTTCGAGAATAATTCAAGTTGTCACTACTTTTATCACCTTTTAGAATCTATAATAGCTGAAGACTCTACCATTAAATTTGCTATGGCAAAAGTTGATCGGAAAGCTCTGATAAAGGACATAAAAGGACACTAATTTCACACCTTGATCGAACGTGGGCATTGGGGGTGTCATATCAAAAAGGACGTCGAGTGCATTGCATATCCGATGCTTGTTTCCCGTTTCAAGGACACTAAATGGAATAATTCGGGAAACACGAATTTTTTTCATTTAAGCTAGATTTTTTCTATTAACAGTCCTTGAAACAGGAAACAAACACCGTATATGTAATGTAATCAACGTCCCCTTTGATATGATACACCGCATGCCGACCTCCGGTCAAGGAGTAAAGAGTATCCTTTTTTGTCCTTTTTGGGATCTTTCCGATCAAATTTTTTTTTAGCAAAACTTGTTTTAGATTCCTGGGAGCCCACTGCTTTAAAAACAACTAAAATTAGCCTTACTCTATTTTGTTCTATTTGAAATGCTAATATGACTGGACTAAAATTAGAGGCTGCCACACAGTGCACATAAATAGGACAGGAGTACCGCTTTTGTTTCAAAATTGAAAGTTTTCAAAGATAATGTTATCGTTAAAAAAATAGCCAATATATATTTGAAGGTGGTATACATCGAAAGAAGTAACGGCTGCCAACGTTTTTCGATTTACAAAATGTATTTACAGCAATAAATCAAAAAGAGAAGTCTTTTTTGTAATTTAATTTATTATTAAAGTATAATATTTTAGCGCGGATCCTTAAGCCGACCCCACACCGACCGGAGTGTGGCACACACCGCGCAAAAAATCGGTCCAAGAATGATACCTTCGAGTCGTCCAACCACACTGCTGCAGCACGATTTTTCGTATCAATCTTTTGCGCGATGTTTGCCACATTCCGGTCGAAGTGAGGCCGGCTTAAGGTGAGTGTTCGTCGAATTGTTTGTTGAATTGATTAGCGCATTCCCTGTCGTCGCTTACGTTAAGTAAGTGTCAAATTTGATCCCGACTTTTCCATCCGTTTGCACAGGGTTTGTAGCAATCTATGTTTTGGAGGCGAGAATTCCATTTGTTCCTTCTGTGGTCATTAACTTTTTTAACAATCTCTGCGTTGAGCTCGCCAATGCGGTGGTCACTGGATCTGCATAGCGAAGCAATGTCTTTGCCGATGGGAAATTAGGTATTAGTGTGCGGCCTGCTAAGATGTAGCTTTTGGCAGTCAGTCTGATATGGTTTTAGCAATACGTCAATCGGTGAGTGGATCCAAACTTTTAAAGCCGTTCCAGTTAGCCTTGCTGAAGATGGCGTATGTTTTCTTTTCAGAGAAAGAAAATTTAGACGGCATGCATGCTTTGATGATGTTATCAAATAATGACGTTCACATATGGGTATCCCTGTTATGGTTATCAAATGTCTGAAACGGCAGTCTCAGCAGCATTGTGTGGCTGACAGTCTTTCAGTTTCCATGTCTCGTAATATCCGATACCCCGAGACTAACTGTATCAAAACAGCATTTTACCCTCCCAAACAGCGTACTGCAGCGATTTTAAAGAAAAAATTTACCATCATCACTCATCATTGCCCTTCTCCCCTTAGCTACGACAAAAGTAAATGTCTTATCTCTGCATAATACAGGGTGTCCGGAAACTGCCGCATAAACGCACCAGATTGTGATTCCTCATGTGATTTCCAGCAAAAAAGTTGTACGGAAGATACCGCTTTAACTAAACCCTTTAACTGTCACAGGCATTTGAATATTTTTGAAAAGATCATTTTCTTGTACGACTAAAACATCAATATCTCAAAAGCTAGACTAGCTAGAATAGCAAAATAAGATGATTATTACAGCCAACAAATTTACCTAAAAAATAAAACTAACGGCACTAAAATCGGATAAGAGGTTTGGTTTTTACAGAACTTCAAAGTCAAATTTTTGTGATTTGACCCCAAAACAATCTTTTTTCCCATCTCAATTTTCTTCAACTTCTGCCAAGGTGAGCTGCTCGGACGATTCCTTTAAAAATTGGCGCATAGTCCAACGATCATTTATTTCTTACATCATTTTATAGCTTCGTTATTTCTAACAGTTTTAATGCCTTAAGTGCAAAAAACTAGGGTTAATTTTGGCTCGATTTCGACATACATTTGAATAGATTTTACCAATTGCAGATCTTTAGGAGCCGTGTGAATTGAATTGTATTGAATTCGAGCTAAAATGAACCCTAGTTTTCTACACTTAACGTATAAAAACTGTTAGAAATAATGGAGCTAGATTAAAATGATGCAAGAAAGATACGGTGCAAACTTTTAAACGAACATTCAGAAGACTGACTGACTGAAGACAATTATTTGTTATAATGACGTTTTAACAGATAAATTTTATTTTTTAATTTTAGATAGAATTTAGAAGTGAAAAATGTGAAATTTGCTAGAATTTTGGTTCACTCAGTTTTGAACGGATGCATAATGGGGCTTAGACTAGGCACCCCACCAAATTTGATCTGCCTGGTAGGAGGAGTGAAGGGGGCGTCAATGGGCGGAGCACTTCACTTTTTGGTACAAATCAAATAAATTTTGTTAGCAATATATGGAAAAGATCTTATGATCCTGTCTTTTTTTTTCAAGAGTTACAGTGCAAAATGCAGAACTCAAAAATTATAAATTCACTATAATACTTTTGGGTCTAGGGTATAATTTTCTGAGAAAATGTCTAGACTGTTATATATAATTGCAAAGATAATTTTATGTAGTTTGTTTCGTCCTCAGGACACTTTAAGGTCAGACTCATAGTTTTCCAGATATTTGCAAAAAAAAAACGGAATTTTCACCCCTTTCGCGGTTGCAACCTTATTTCTAATAGACAGCTAAGCCCAGCCATTCGTTGCTTGATTTTGCACCATGGCGGATCGTTAGTACATTTAAAAAAAAAAAACTTCAAATAAAATTCGAATAGAAGATAATGCTGGAAAGCAGATGTTCATTTGTTTTCAAAAATGAAAGTGAGGTAAGTAATTGTGGAGGTGTTACGAGGAACTAAACTTATTTTAACGCTTGACATTAACTTAAATTTAATTTCAATAAATATTTTGAAATGCTGTTGTGTAGAGGCTCCTTCAGAGTGAGCATTGTGGTCGCATTGAATGGTTGCTTGAGAGTGATGGCCCCTTGAAAGTGGTGGCCCTGGGCAACCGCCCAGATCGCCCACGCCTAGGGCCGGCCCTGGTCCTACTCAGAATTGAAAATGTTCTAGCTTTACCGGCATCGCAGACAGGCTCAATGTGATTCCAATTAAATTAGCCAAAAAAAAAGGTTTTGGGCTTTGTCAAAATTACAATTTGACACCACAGCAATTATCTTGCAAATCTACAAAATAATCAACCCAGGCTGGCAACCCACAACATTCTGAGTTTACTACTTTCGTCCATATCTACATTTTACATGCATTCCTTTCTTACGAATCTCTCTATGTTAGACTATACATATTCATTTTATGTGTCCTAAATTGATGTCAAGGCACTATCTTCCAATCTTCAGTAGTCCTAAAGTAAACTAGGAAATTCCGCCGCCAAAGTCAGATAGAGAAGCTTCCATAATGTCTCTATATGATATTTCCTTACAACAATGACACATTGTTGGCGTATGACCACATTATACATACTATGTAGTCGCGTCTAACCAGGACAATATCGATTTTAGTGTTTCCACTCTTAGCCTCTCTTTACTCAGTCTAGTTCAAAGGATCGTTCATCTTTTGACGCTTTATAGAATGCCGAGAAGAAGATGCTCTCATGACGGAAGTGATTTGATGTTCCTCCGGTTAATCATTATAATGAATTCAGCGATTGAGTAAACAAAAAAAAAGCTTTGAATATAAAAAAAAATCTTTAGTCAATATTTCGTTACGCAAGTGCTTGAAATTTAATATTCATGAATAAGGAGGAAATGAAAACAGAAAACTTTAATCATCTTGAACATCCAGATTTAAACCAATTTCAGAGGAAAAAAAACTCTTCTCCGCAAGCCGGGGGGACGTTAATTGCATGAATAAGTAGAATTTGCCTTTGTTCATATTTTTAATTAAAATTATCAGAAAAGTGAAAGAATCGGAATGGGAAAAATGAAAAAAATACAACTTTAAGAGTTGAAAAAGTAGAAGATTATTTTTACTACTTTTATTTTGAAACCAACGCTGATAAGTTATTTTTCTGTGAAAAGGTTTGCTTAATGCAGCTTTTTAGTCTTAGACCACTAGATAGCGGCAGACAGAAACAAAGATATTTATGCAAATTCCTTGCTTTACTGAATTTCTCAAAATGCTGATGGTATCATAAGGCGGAGCACATTTACAATTGTATAGAAACATTTCTCTCGAAAAACTTTATACATACAATATATATTGCCGACCTTGCCATGAACTAGCAATTATGCCAAATTTAGCACCATCTCACTCTCTAAAAATTGATTCTAAAAATAGAATCAATAGAGCACTCTCCTGTCTCCTTAATAATAAAATTTTAGAGTGCGGATATGGGCAATGTCACTCTCAGGTGCTTATTGATGAAAACGGTTACGACCGACCCACTTCAAACTCAACATCCGTATTAGTACTCGTACTTCTGGAAAACATTTTTCCTTGACACAAGAGTGTATTGTGTGAAATTATATTCTATACATGCTGTACGGTGTATGTACGCGACCTAGGAAATTCGCAATTTTGTCAATGAAAGTGATATTCTCATAGTAGTCTAAGAAAAATTGCATATTTGGTCGGCAAAAATCCTACATCGGATTTTTTTTGGATTATGGTTGGGTCCCCAGATTACGGCATTAAAAGTCCCAACCAATCGGGGGTCCGCAACCTTAAAAAAAGGAGGGAAAGGGGGCCACTTTTTCGGTTTTTTGCGATTATTTCAAAAACGGTAAGAGATACAGAAAAATGGTCCGAGGACGAAACTACATAAAATTATCTTTGCAATGATATAACACATTAGAGTTTAATTGAATATTTCGACGTTAGACTAGGACATAAATTAGAATATTTTCATTTTAGACCTTTATTAAACGCTCCATAACTTTAAAAAAAATGCTAGTTCAGCCGTAAAATTTTGTATTAGTATTCACAATAAGTTCAAGATAATTTTAAGGTAAACATAGAGTCGCTCCGGTCAAGGACCCCCATTATCCCCCCATTTAAATTTTTCAAAACGGCATATCCATAACTCCCCCCAAAATTGGAGCAGAGTGCTAAATTTTGGTTTGTTGGGATTGGAGATCATAATGACCTCACCCACCAAAAATCAGCTCATTCGGATAAAAACTAAGGGTACCTCCCATACATGTGTTTTATATCATTGGAAAGGTAATTTTATGTAGTTTTTTTGTCCTCAGACCATTTTTGTGTATCTCTTGCCGTCTTTGAAATAATCGGAAAAAAAACGAAAAAATACCCCCATTTTCCCTCTTTTTTTAAGGTTGCGGACCCCCAATCGGTTGGGACTTTTTACGCCATCATCTCGGGACCATCCCCAGCCATAATCAAAAAAAAATTTCCGATGTAGGATTTTTGCCGTTCGATGGCCATATTTTGGTCCAATTTTCTTAGACTAGGTATACACTCGTAGACGAAATTCTCTATAGACCAGTATGTGGAGGAAAAAGCATTTTGTATACGACGAAATTTGAGCTTTTTGAAATAATGATGGAACAAAATTGGACTCCTACGTAAATGCAATTATTTTTAATAACATAAAAGATAAGATAAAAGAACGTAAATATTAAGGGTTACACTTTAAAATAAAAAGTGAGGAAAAGTGTGTGTATGTGTTTTTTTTGTGAGACAAAAGCAGGAATACAAATTCAACGGAGCGTTAAGTAAAAACAAAGGAAATGTTACATTCAATATTTACTTGAAAATATGTAGGTCAAAAATTATTTAGAAAAAATTTTAACGAGAAAAGAGAAACAGAGAAACATCAAACAAATGATAAATCCTTGAAATGTTGTACTCTTGATAAATTTAAAACCGTTTACGGTTATATTAGACAATTTAAAGAATTTGAAACCATTCGTGTTTTTTAGTTTTCGCAAAAATGTTGTAAAAATGTTGTTGTAAAAAAATGCGAATATGTTTTCTAAAACCTTAAGTATCAGTTAGTTGTCGACGAGCACGAAAGAAAAAATTGCTAATCGTGTTTGTTGTTCAGATGACTGATACCTGGTGAAAAACATGAAGGACATCCTTTTCGAAATAACAATTTTAGCGTTAACACGCTTTTTGGCTAGCAAGCCCACAGAAGTTCCGTTTGGTGACATCAGAGATCTGAAGGAATTTAACTATATGCGTAGCACTGACTAGTTTTGCGGCCAGGAGCGTTCCAGGTCGAATTAATATTTTCAGTAATAAACTAATCTGATGCATCGGAGCTATACGTATAATTACAACTGTCTCGCGATAGAAATTGGATTTATCGCCCGGGGCGCCTAATTTTTGGGCGGCATTTTGACCAGCACTCATAAAAAATAAAACTAAAAAAAATTTGAAAACTAATTTTTAGTAAAACAAAGAAAGTACCAGTACCCTAGGAATTCGATATTGTCCTGCAGCCTTAACTAATTCCAAAGAACATCAACACAGCAAACTAGATAAATCTTCAAGAAACTGAAGTTTGAGCTTAGCAATCGCCCAGCATTCAACAATACATATTTAGTTTAGGTAGAGTCTGTTTGGAATAACCTGGTTTCATTTTAGTAGAGGCATATTTCGTCATCTCTCAGTTTAATCTTACTCAGAAATAACCACGACACCAATTATAACACGTCCTCTTAATTCGTTGATACGAATTGCTGTAATCCACTTGCAAATTTATTGCTGAATTTCAGTCTAAAATTGACATTCTGAGTCTGCGACATACTGGAAAACAAGGATCCCTTAAGAAAAAGTTCTTTTTTCAAACTTTCTAAATTTCTCTTGATAAATTTGTACTAATCAAATTGGTACACAAATAAAAAAGTTTTTCTTAGAAGAACTCAAATTGGGGAGCTAGGTTTGTATGGCAGCCCCATGACCCAGTGATCCAATTTGGGTGAATCAAACATACAAACAGCCTGCAACAATAAGAAGCACGTGTGCAAAATTTCAGCTTGCTAGCTTCAATACCCGCCGAGTAAAACGCGTCGCAACAGACAGACAGACGGACATGCTCCAATCGACTCCCCAAGTCATGCTGATCATATATGTATACTTTTTATGTGGTCGGAGATGCTTCCTTTAATGCGTTACAAACTTCATGACAAAGTTAATATACCCTTTCACTCTATGAGCGAAGGGTATAACGATCTTTTCACGTATTTTATATTTTACTCCTGATTAGATTCAACTCGGGTACAGACCTTAGCTTGTGTATTATCATTACTTTGGCTTTTAAAACCCTCGCGAAAACAACTCCTTAGGGTCTCACTAAGAGAAAGCCTTCAGATTCGAAATATTAGGTCAAACGCGGTATTTCAGGATCTGCTATCAAAGGATATTAAATAATGACACCTGCACGTTGGTTTGGGCCTGAAAAGTACCTATGAACATAAATTTAGTCTTCGAGATCGAGATGTGAAAAGGCCCATACAATGGACCGTTTCACATTATAAAACAAAACCGTACGACTGAGATGCGTTCTCACAATGTGAAATGCACAATGCTTGTTTGCCGGCCACTATAAAGGTACGTTGTGCTAGACGCGGCCGCACGACTGCGACTCGCCCATTCCATATAAAAACTCGTTTCTCTCATTTTAAAAACGAGTTTTTATATGGAATGAGCGAGTCGCAGTCGTGCGGCCGCGTCTAGCACAACGTACCTTAAAAGGTCTCCCCGTACGTTTTATAGCCGTACGGTTTTGTCTTATAATGTGAAACGGCCCAATCGTTGTACGAACTTTCAAGTTCGTTGTATGAGCTTGTTACACGGTCCAACTTGAAAACTCGGTTGATAGAACGGTTTTACGGTGTAAATTGGCCTTACGAAATTATACCCATTACGAAAACCCATTAAATGAAGACGAAATCAGAACTGGCTGATGTCGATGCCAATATCAAATTTTAGCAATGAGGCGTTCATTTTCTTATGCATACTATGTACCTTTACAGTTTAAATAATGTAAATATGTAGACTCTACAATATCCCCTGTCAAAATTGATCATTCCCTGAGGCGGGTGCAACCTATCACTCATTCTGTCCATATGTTGAATACAATAATTAAAAGGTTTATTTAAAGTCCCTTTTCCAAGTTTCAACCCTGTAAGCATTTGACTAGGGTTAAGAACATTTCTATGAATTATTAAACGATATTTTACTAATCAACTAAGTGAATATGAAAAGTTCACAAGATAAATTCAATGAAATCTTCATCTCAAATATCTGAGAAGATTGCGGTCGATAAAACATATATTTAGAAGCAAAATGTTGTAAATTGGTTTGGTTGTTGATTTGGGTCAATGGATCCTTGTTCGTAAATATAAATTTTGAAAGGGAAATCATGTTTCCACCGGATACACGTGTGGTGATGGTTTTGGTTTTAAACAGAAAGTTGTAAGTTAAAAAGTCCATCGACTATTGCATGGTTAAAGGATAAATACTAGACTCTTGACTTTATTCTATAATATGTTTTTGGTTGAATATAAATGTAAGTGTATTTTTAGTTTGAAGCGTGATTAAATTTTATTTTAAGACGCGAATTCCTTTCCAAATTTTAGGAGCGGCTTGTTAGCTTGTACTCGAATAAAAAAAAATTAAAAAACCGAAAGGAAAAATTCAATATCAATATCAGCGAAATAAAATGTCACAAGACGTGAAACAAACAACAAAAAGTATTTTACTACGGTTGTGCATTTTTATTCGAATCAGGAGAATAGTGTTTTTTTCGGTAAAAAGCACATCAATTAATTTATTAAAAAATGCGTTGAAGATTTTTTTTTATTTACACCCAATTGATATTTTGGTTCCTCTTCCTCTTATTTTCACAATTTTGATCGAACCTATGGTTGCATGATCCCTAATTCCTGCTAAAGGGTAGGTTAGGTAGGTAAATTTTCAAATAGAGGAGGAAGTTAGAGCACGTTATTATTATTGCATTTATGTGACATATCCTGTTTAATAAACAATGAATTTCCGGAGAAATCGTAACTTTAAAAAAACGATTTAAAAGAAAACTCTCCTGTGATAAATTTGTTCGTGATCGCTTCTCTTATAAAGATTCGTAGAGAAATGAGTTTTCGAAACTCAGGGCAAATCAAGAGGAGCCACAGTGCCTACACACTGTCAGAGTCGCAATAAGCCAAAACCCGATTTAAGCTTAGGTCTTTTTTATTCCCTAAGAATTTTCGACGAGCAGTTGCAGCAAATAAACCAAAGATTAGCCAGTAAGAACATTAGACAGGCGTACAAACTTATAAATAATATCAAGAACGGATATCAACCCAGGACAAGCTTATGTAAGGACAAGGATGGTAACATCATCAGCGACATCGAAAGCGTCAACAAACGATGGGCCTCGCACTTTGAAGAGCTCCTCAATGCATCATCAACATCCCCCGCGGAGCCAGCTCTTGAGCAGTTAGGCGAACCAGGCCCTCCCGTTCTACCCCCAACAGAAGAGGAGGTGAGTCTTGCCATACAGTCGCTCCAAAATAATAAAGCGCCCGGCGCTGACGAGATCTAAGCAGAACTGCTGAAGCATGGTGGAACGTGCCTGACCAACGCTGTACATGTGCTACTGCTGAAAATATGGAACGACGAGGTAATCCCTGAAGATTGGCGCAAAAGCATTATCTGACCAATCCACAAAAAGGGTGACAAGCTGAAGTGTGAGAATTACAGGGGCATATCATTAGTTTGTACGGCCTATAACATATTATCTAAAATTCTTGAAAAGAGAATTAATCCGTACGCAGAACGAATCATTGGCGAGTATCAAGGAGGCTTCAGACCTGGTCGCTCAACGACCGATCAGCTTTTCACAGTGAAGCTACTACTCCAAAAGTGCTGGGAACATAGCATCGACGTATACCAAATCTTTGTCGACTTCAAGCAGGCATACGACAGTATCGATCGAAGTGTACTGTACAACATTATGCTGAATTTTGGTATACCGGCAAAGTTAGTGCGACTCACAAGGATGACGATGACTAATACCGTCTCGCAGGTCAAAGTGCAGAACCGACTCACTGACCTATTTGAAACTCGTACTGGACTCAAGCAGGGCGACGGGCTGGCGCCGACGCTCTTCAACCTGGCTTTGGAGTATGTATTTCGAGCCATGAATATGGACAGCAGCGGAACGCTACTTATCAAGTCGACTCAATTAGTAGCGTACGCCGACGATATCAACATCATGTCTCGAAGGTTGGGTGATGCAGAAAGCCTTCCGCATAACCTCAATAACGCCGCAAAAGAAGTTGGACTACATATCAACGAAAGCAAAACAAAGGCCATGATGCAATCGAAAACAAGGACGCCAGCAAATTCAAGCATCACAGTGGGGGACCTTAATATCGAGTATGTAGACAACTTCAACTATCTATGGGTTGTATAGCACAATAGGCCCACTGGCTTCAGTGCTGCGAAACCCTTCGGGTTCACGCCCCTCTACAATCTACAATGGGTTGTAACTTATCAAAGGACGCCAACGAAACCGACGAAATTAAGCGACGGATACAACTAGCCAATAAGACATATTTCTCAGTCCTCCCTATAATTAATTCAAAACTTGCGCACAGGAACACGAAGCTCCGCGTGTACAAAACGATCATCCGAAACGTGCTATGTTATGGCTGCGAAACATGGACCCTTACCCAAGCCTCCGAAATTTTGCTAGACCGATTCGAACGAAAGGTCCTTCGGCGAATTTTCGGGGCCGTTCGCGAGCGAGACCAATGGCGTATCCGGTACAACCATGAGTTGTATCAATTGTACGATGAGCTGGAAGTATCGAAAATCGTGAAGCTTCATCGTCTGCAATGGGCGGGGCATGTACAACGGATGGACGATAATCGCATGCCAAAGAAAGTGATGAACGCACAACGAATTGACGGAGCTAGGTTGCGTGGACGACCGAGAGCTCGCTGGGAGAACTCCGTAGGTGAAGACGCCCACCAGCTGCTGGGCTTCCGAAACTGGAGGACAAGGTTACGTAACCGCGACAATTGGAAGTCAACGATTCAGGCGGCCAAGGCCCGACGTCGGGCTATCGTGCCACATTGATGATTGATGATAAAGAATTTTCTAGATGACGCATTCATTTTTTTTCAGTGGGTTCAACGTGCGCGGCTTACGTTAAACATCCGAGCGCCAAGAGTTGGAGTAGGTACTATACTAACATCTGCATTTCACGTGAAATCCGTACAAATGTTTCTGTTGCCTACTGTCAAAATTTTGATGATCGTGAAATCCAATTCAGGCCTGCGGATGCACATTCATCTGAAATTAATTAAAGTTGAAGGCAAATTTCCACGCCACATATTTCGCGGGAGACCTAAATGCATGTTTTCGCTCAGAGGACATAGTTACATAGCTACGATTGGTTTCTCTTTATTTTCGTAAATGTGTTGAGTGTTTTAGTGGAAAACATTTTTCGGTTCGGTCGGTTTAAAAGCCACCAGGTTCCAGTCGGACATGTCTATATATATTTTTTACAGTAGTGAAAATCAATTTGCTCTGAGAGTTCAATATGTACTAAGGTTTAATTTTGAAATTCCAAACAAACTTTTTAAAAAGCCCAGATGAAAAATCGTGAATTGCACTTAAGGGTCTACAGGCTGGGCCAAATGATACCAATGTTAAATGCGTCTGACTCTTGACATTACTATTTATTTTAATATGAATTTCATTTTATGGAAATTTGTTGTGAAAAATAAAATTAGACAAATTGTCCACGGTTTGGCTCAGTGCAGACATGCGAGTGTTAGCCTGAATTTTCATTACATAACGTAATGTTATTTCTGGCTACAGTTTGCTTATCACAATTGAATATTGAGAATATTTATGTACGTTATTACGTTAACTAGACGATTACCATATCCCGGACCATATGCGCTTTACCTGAAGACACGGAAAAGGATTCATCCGTGGCATATACGATTTAGCAGATGACACGGAGAGGAATGCACCGGACCATAAGCGCTTCAGGTAAAGACAGAGACACCTAAGGCGCATATGCTCCGGGTGCATCCTTCTCCGTGTCTTCAGGTAAAGCGCATATGCTCCGGGGTTTGGTAATTTTCTAGTGCCCACGCAATAAGCATTATGGCTCTCTTCATACAAAAATGTATGGATTTTGTCTTGATGGATTTTGACTTTGTGGATTTTGACTCTATGGATTTTGTCTTTATGGATTTTGTCATTATGGATTATGACTTTTAGATTTTGACTTGTGGATTTTGACTTTGTGGATTTTGTATAGAACCCACAAATGTTACCCTTCTTAAACGACCACCTCTATTAGCGACCATAAAAAATGCGATGTGCCCGTATAAAGCGACCATAGGCAAGTACACATGTGCTTATCTTTTGGGTTTTGTATGCTTTTTTTGTAAGTTTTCTTAATAAATTCCACAATTAACGGTATTAACTCATAAAAAAGCATAAGGCCGCAGGAAATGTAAGTCATTACGTTACGCGAATAATAGATTATGTATAGGCAGTAAGCAACAACAGCAAAAATGTCCAATCAGATTTAGTTTTAGTTTTTTTTGTTTTTGTAGCCGTCATTCGTTCGTGATACAGCTGCTGATTTCATTGTTGTTCATCAAAGACCAATAGTGTAGTCATTTGGTGATTTCAGATTGCAAAATGTGGTGGAGAAAATTTTGTTTTTGTTTCTTATGTTTTTATACCCTTCGCTTATTAAGCGTAAAGGGTATATTAACTTTGTCATGAAGTTTGTAACGCATTGAAGGAAGCATCTCCGACCATATAAAATATGTATATATATGATCAGCGTGACGAGCTGAGTCGATTGGACGATGTCCGTCTGTCCGTCTGTCTGTCTGTTGCGACGCGTTTTGCTCGGCCATTTTAAAAGCTATGGAGCTGAAATTTTGCACACATGCTTCTTTTTGTTGCAGGCAGTTTGTATGTTTGAATCGGTAAAATCCGATAAGGGGGTCGTGGGGCTGCCATACAAACCTACCCCCAAAATTAGGTTCTTCTTAGAAAAACTTTTTCATTTATGCACAAATTTCAATCAAATTTCACACAAATGTGTTTTCATTGCAGACACATAACATATGTAAAAATTGACCAAATCAGACAATCGGGTCGTGGGGCTGCCATACAAACCTAGTCCCCCAAATTAGGTTCTTCTAAGAAAAACTTTTTTATTTTCTCATCGATTGCAATCAAGTTCCGTGCAAAATGTGTTTCTAATGATACCACAAAATATATGTAAAAATGGACCAAATCGGACTATGGGGTCATGGGGCTGTCATACAAACCTAGCTCTCCAAATTAAGTTCTTCTAAGAAGTTTTTTTTTATTTATACAGCAATTTCATCCAAACTTCACACAAATGTTGCACACAAATTTCAACCAAACCTCATGGAAATGTATTTTTATTGATGTTACAAAACATACGCAAAAATGAATTAAATCGGACCATTGGAGCATGGAGCTGGCATATAAACCCAACCCCCAAATTAGGTTTTAAGGTCTTTGAAGAAAAACTTTTTTATTTGTCCACCAATTTCAACCAAATCTCATAGAAATATGTTTTAATTGATGCCACAAACATACATACATGCCCCCTCCCTTTTGTTTCTTTTAAGAAACCCACGACCCCCGCTTCCCCCAATAAATCTTCACCGCGGCACTAATGTGAAAATTCAAGGAAAAGCATGGAAGCGGGGAGAATTCAACACAAGTCATAGGAACGTCCGAAAAAACTTTTAGCCCCGAGGGGAGCGAAGGGTATCCAAATTTCGGCCGCGCCCGAAATTAGCCTCGGTCTCGTTTTTTGTTGAGTTTGAATCCGGAGCTGTTTATTTTTTTGCGATTTTGACCCTACATATTTCGAAACGAAATGTAGGTGGGAAGCTACGGATTCGGGCTCAGCACCTCAACATACTTAAAATAAAAACAAGAAAAATTCAACTTTTGCGACCAAAAATCAAAAACTGTTCAATCTCAAAATTTAATTCATAATATGGAACTATGGTAAAAATGGCAAACATAAATTATTATCAATTGTAGTAATACCGCTCAACGGATTTATAATATTTATGCCTTTTTGGAACCGTAAACATGTTCTCTCGAACATACCTATTCCTGGAGAGTTTTTCGCAGAAATGAATAGTTTCGTAGTTCGGAGCCAAAAAAACGGAAAAACAACGAAAATTTAAGGGGTTTTTCGCGATTTGGACACTGTTTCGCAACGAAATTTTGGTGGGAAGCTCCGAATTCGTCCTCAGCACAAAAAAAAAAAAATTCTCCGCCACATTTTGCAATCTTGTACTGCGTTTATCATCTGAATACTACAATGTGTTTGATAAATTATAATTTTACTGTTAATGCGATCCGCGTTTGACCTATTTTCAAGTTTAAATACTGAGTAACTAGCCATACCGGCAGTAACATCTTTCTACCGAGAATTTTCGAACCTTTGAAAAATGTTCAGTTTAAGAAAAACTAGCAATTGAAAACGCATTCCCATTACCATTGGTAGAACTCAAAGATTATTTCATTATTTTATAAAAGAACTTAATTGAGTTTCTATCGTGCGTGGGCAGAACAGAATTCTTGAATGAAATATGCAACAGATGCATCTTCACATGTTCAAATGGTCTCCTTTTTAACATGAGTGGTTGTTTTGCAAAGCATTGGCCAATTCGGCGTAATTCTGTAAATTTCGTCAAACTACGGTGAAGTATGCAAGCCTTTCAAAATGTTTCTATTTAAACGGTCAACAGCTCTTGCATTCCACAAAGCACAGGTATGAACAGCAAATTTGCGCTATTTACTCTGTGGCCCAGAGCTACCTATATCTTTACTAAATGCACCAGTAAAAAAATTATCCAGGACACCTCCTGTCAAGGAAGTTAAGTTGCTCTGTCCAATTCTGGATGGTCGTGGATTTCTTGAGAAGATAGTAGCTTTCAAATCTCTCACGTTAACTTTAATTTAGGAAAAAAGTTAAAGTTAAAGTTAAAAGTTAAAGTAAATTGCCTCTAAATTGATGAATTTGTTCCCTAAGGGCGCGGGCAGACTAAAGGCGTATTGGAGCGTAGCGTAAAACCTGTCGTCCAATACAACACTAGTTTATTACGGCCTAAGCTTATTAACCTTATTAAGCGACTACCTCTAATAGCGATAGCGACCACTTTTTTCCGGGAAACGACAGTGGTCTCTTTAGACAGGTTTCACTGTATATACATATTTTATATGGTCGGAGATTCTTCCTTCAATGCGTTACAAACTTCATGACAAAGTTAATATACCCTTTATTCTACGAGTGAAGGGTATAAAAATACATTTTGAGAAAGCAAGCTTAAACAAAATAATTTAATTAAAAAAAAGTCAAACCATCTAACTAGGTCCTAGGACAATAATTCTTTAAATGGAATTACAATATTTTATTTTATTTCAATTGCAATATGCCATTTCCATTTTCAATCCACACACACATTTGAAAGTATAATATAAATTGAAATTGTGGCAATGCTTGTATGACTCGTCACTGGACATGGACCTAAACATGGTCACTGATAATTGCAACGTTTTACATTTAATTGCAATAAATTCTGTTTGGAGAGGTGTGAGAATAGAATTTTCCAAATATGTACGAGTTCCACCCATAAATATTATTGCCGGAGCTAATGCTACGGGGCCATAAAAACAGAAAAAGGAAAAGTCTAAATGTATTTTTTTTTCGTTCCACATTCAAGTGAAGCATCTAATTATTATTAACTATAGCATAGTAATATGTAGTAATGTAAGCAAACAATCGTTCATGCTGGCCATATTATGCAGTTATGTCTGAGCACGAAAGCCATATGTGAAAATTTCAGAGTTTAGAGTTGAAGTGTTCACAACTTTACTTATGAAGTACATATATGTGTACATAAATGCAATGCATGTTTGTATGATGCACTACATGTTCAGCAATTCTATTGTAGATTTGCAACAATCCAGTTCTGTTTCTATGTACTCGACTCGTATGGTCGCTTAAATACGAGGTCAACGATTTCAAACTAAGATAGAAGTTACATTGCCATTTTAAAAAGTGCATTCATGAGTGCATTGGTGTCATGTGAAAATGCCGTTGAACTACAGAGCACAGAAATATGGTTGAATTCATGCATGCAATACATATAGCAAATTGCAAATGGTCAATGCTTGGAAATTAGTTTAATGAACATTTTCTTGTTTTAGATACATATATGTACATATATGTATGTATCTGGGAAATAAATCTAAAATGTTAAACCGACAGTCTTTATTTTACATTTGATGGAGATCATTGACCGCAATATATGAGTCCTATTTTCCAACGAAACGGACTTACGTTTTTCGTCAATATATTCGAACCTGTGAATCTATACTTCGTTGTTGAGCAGTCGGCTAGCTGATTAGACCAACGAGTCTACAGTTTAGTTAGTCAGATAATAAATCTGGTTAACGAATTCAATTGAGGAAGCAGCAAAATAGTTATGTTATGGAAATGTTTATAATTCAGCATGCAGTGTAACCGATATTGTTTCTATTGGTACAAGTTTTACATTATGTGAATATTATTTAAATAAGTGCATAATCGTGTCTTAGTACTGTAAGTATTCATTTTCAGTTTTCTAAGGACGATATAATAACAAATTCTTACGATGCGTGCTTTATTCTATGGTTACTTTCGAATACAATATGCAAGTACATGCCATCATATTATACAAAGTTAGTTATTTGTACGTGCCATGGAATATAAATTGTCTGTTTGCCATTATAGTGACAATATGTTATACATTTTTTCCGTATTATGCGTGCATGTATGCATACAATAAAAAGCTCTTGATAATATAAAAACGATGCGATTGATTTAGTATTTTTTATATTATTTTTCCATACTGAATACAAAAACCTTTGCTAAAATTAATAGATAAAAAATAAATAACAGGCGCGACAATCCAGCATTGGACTAAGGCCGCAGGATGTGTTAGTAACATCCTATTTCCAAGATCTTATCTGCTTTTTGTTGAGGTAATGAGATCAGGTACTCGTTTAACATCTGAGTGAGATCATAGTCCGTCACAAGCTCGTCACGAGTTCGAAAAACACCATGATCACGGTGAGATTCGAACCAGTGGCGCCGGAACGAATTTTTTATTGGGGGGGGGGGGGGCAAGATATTTTTTCTCAAATTCATATTAAATTAAGCGGTTATATACCGGACCTCTAGCTATAGGACCGGCTCTACTATATGTGCAGAATGTGCATTTGAACAGGGCGATTCATATTAAGTGAGGCAAACAAACAATTTCAATTTTTGATTAATCTTAATTGCCTCATTTTTAAAATCAAAATTTTGTAATTTTTAATGTTTTTTAATCGGAAGTTTTGAAAACTTTGCCCTTTCATATTTTAAATTAACATTTTCAAAAATTTTTAAAATCTCGATTTGAAAAAACTTAGGTAAAAATTTGCACTTTTTGTGGAATTTTTGGGCGATTTTAATTTTTAAATTGTGATAACCTCTACATTAGGTCTCAAAGCCGAATTTTCTAAAGTTTCGTTTTAAAAACATAAAAATTCGAAATTATCGAAAAATTGGATTTGAAAATATAAACGCTTTTTAAAGATTAATTGTGCGTCGGACCCGCAATTATTATATATATATTATATATTATATTTTTTCTAACATGTTCAACGACAGGTTATCGGTGAAATGTATAATTTCGGAGTTTTAAGCCCCCAAAAAACAAAACAAAATTTTGTTGGGGTTTTTCGCGGTTTCGATCCTGATTTGAAACGAAATGTTGGTGGCAAGCTCAGGATTCAAGCTCAGCACTCTAATAAAACATAAGAAATAACCAAAAAAAATTCTCCACCACACTTTGCAATCTGAAATCACCAAATAGTATATAGTCTATTAATAATTTTGTGAAATACTCATTTCTAGACTAGAACCGCTCAGGAAAGTGGAAAGTCCGCTTTTTCTTAAATGACGACAATCTAAAAATGAATATCTATCGAATTCATTAGAGGAATTATGTATGTTCAAAGAATAGTTCATACTGAGGTGGTGGCTCACTTTGACTGTAACTACGGATATATCTAAAATTGAAGAGAAATAGAGTATGACAGACAGATAAAAAAAAGGAGAAAAAAATTAGAGAACAATAGCGATCGGAAACCACCTATAGAATAGTCTTCAATATATAAAATATAAAATAAATTATTCTTCATTTTTAATATAGTGCAATATATGTAGTACTTATTGCCCTTTAGCCAAAATATTAAGGGGGCAGTTGCCCCCGCTGTCCCCCCTGTTCCGGCGCCATTGATTCGAACTCATGACCTTGTGCACCGAAGGTGCGCGCACTAACCGCTAGACCAGCCACACTACTAAAAAAAATTAATAGATACTAGGTTAATATTTGTCGTGCTCTGTGGCCGTGATCGTTCGGTCGCCACTCTGTGAAATATACACTCATAGAGAAACGAGTTTCCAAACTCGGCACGACTCGTCGCAAGTTTATTATTCAGAAGAAGATGATAAGAAATATTCTTATCGTAGAATAATAAACTAACAATGCGACTAGGAAGTGGTATGGCTGACAACCGTATCACACTCCGAATTCAATTGTCTTTGTAACGTTGATGACTACACACGGTAGTCATCAACGCACCATGCTCCACTAGGAGTTACGGTAATGAAGAGAGAGGTTAATATTTGTAGAGATTACGTTAAAATTTTCGGCTAATTTGAAAAGAACACCGCATATTCGGGCTTTATACAGGGCTTCCCGAGACATAGTGAAGCTGGAAAGCAGATGGCGCCCGCTACGAAAAAAAAAATTAAAAAAAATCGGTCATCATTTTCTACAGTTAGATGCAATGAAAGTGAAAAAAATGCACGCCTTGTTGTAATTGTTCTATGCACTGTAACTGCAAATCTGGGGGTCCCTCCCGGCTTAATACCTAACACAAGCCAAAGTCTATTTCACAAAATCATTTCTCATTGGGACATTATTCTGCCCTACATTACGGCAGTTTTCATTGTGCAATTAATTTGAATTATCGAACTGTATTTTATCAATATCTCAAAAAATAGCTTGATATTCGTATCAGTTTATAGTCAATAAACGAACGTAGATATACATACGAGAGAGATGTGATAAGACAAACAATAAAATCCGGCAACAGGCAGTTTTACTATGATGATAATAAATCTTTGATCAACACCTTGTTCACCGTAAGACTGTCAACATTTTCTTATTACTTTTCATATATGTAGTTACATATGCACACGATAATACGATAAATGTTGTAAAAGCATGTTAACGTCAATCGCCTATCATCTTCATATCGACGCTAATTTTAGTACAAACGAATTTATTATATTTTCAATTAGAAATGATTAGCAAAGATTACGCGAAGAAGCTTGTTCACTCTAATTGAACTGACTTAATCGGTGAGAGAGATCTGTCAGGATACCGACAATTGTCTAAAAAAATATTCAGTTTCAGAGTATCACATGAAATCTTCTTACAATCATATGAAATGTCACCTGACAACAAAATTTTTATGGAAATTACGGACATATCGTTTCGATATGTTGACGTAAGTATATTATTTCTTTTATGAAAAATATCATTAGAAATATGTTTTTTTTTCTGCGTGTGTGATTAAAGGTCGTTTTAAATTAGAAATGAGTACTATGCGTATAATGCTATCTGTTTTGATTTTGTTTGTTTTCACTAGGAAAATAGTAAATCACACCTATTCATTTTGAATTAATCTAAGGAAGGATTAAAGTGTTATTTACGATATTATTTATTATTTTATCATTGTTTTTTTAGGTGGTAATTTATCAGCTGGAAGGTCACTTCTAATTGATTGAACCTGCATGTACATACAGTTGCGAAAAATAAAAGCAGTGTGGGTCACAATTTAATTAGTTCTTTTAAAATGCATTTCTTGTGCAGTTTTACAGTTATTTTCTGAAAATAATGTGATGTGTCTAGGCTATACGTCAACCCAAATTGTATTTCCGTACTTGACACCAGATGGCGCTAGTGTCGTTAGCGAGAAATAGGGTTGACCGATTAGAAAACAGCAACGACTTTCTGGAAGTTTCCGGAAAGTGCGTCACCGAAGTTTCCGGAACAGTGGAAACGAGTATATAAAGGCGTTGACTACAGTCAGGCAGTCAGTATAGTTTTATTCGTTATATCCGTGTGTGTTGTAATAAATAGTGTTACAGTAAAGCGAGTGTATTCATTATCGTGTACGCGAAAATCTATCGAACCCACTGAAAAGTCTAGAAAAGACGAGAAAAATATAACAATAACATAATTATGCTGTCAGGCTAAATCAGAGAAAAGTGCAAGATGCTGCGTTAAAAATATTAGATTACGATTTAAAAAGCGGTTCTCGGTCCAGTTAAGTAAATACCATGTTACCTAAGCCCCTTTGGCTGATGAGCACGGAAAAAAATCCGTGTTCCAATGTTTCGATTTCATCTGTTCCTAAATATATTTTAAGGCTTTATTTGGAACACACTTGGATGAAGTTGGGTTAAAACTGGTTCAAAAAGAAAAGTTGTTCTTTCTAGAACCTAATTTTTGGGGGTTGGTTTGTATGACACACGTATGACGTAGTGTTCCGATTTCATCCGTGCCTAGATATGTTTTGTGGCTACACCTACTAGGAACACATTTGGGTAAAGTTTGGTTAAGATTGGTTTAAAAAGAAAAACTTTTCCTTAGCAGAACCTAATTTCCAGTTTTTCTTAGTAGAAGCTAATTTTTTGGGGTTGGTTTCTTTGACAGCCCTACCGAAGCCCCTTTGGCCGATGAGCACGGAAAAAATCCGTGTTCCGATGTTTCGATTCCATCTGTTCCTAAACATATTTTAAGGCTTTATTTGGAACAAACTTGGATAAAGTTTGGTTAAAACTGGTTAAAAAAAAATTTTTTTTTCTTACTAGAACCTAATTTTTGGGGGTTGGTTTGTATGACACAAGTATGACGTAGTGTCCCGATTCCATCCGTTCCTGGATATGTTTTGAGGCTTTGCTAGGAACACACTTGGGTGAAGTATGGTTATGGTTCATAAAGAAAAAGTTTTTGTTTAGAAGAACCTAATTTGGATTTTGGGTTTCTATGACTGCCCCATGACGCCATTCTGCGATTCTAAAAAGAAACATGAATGCAAAATTTCAGCCCGATAACTTAAAAACTTTTTGAAAATACTTTGTATTGAAACTGTCCGTCTGTCAAAGACAGACCGACAGACGGATATAGCTCAATCGGTTTCTCGCGTTACACTGATAAATTATTATTATTATTATTATTATTCATTCATATACAATTCTCATACAGACTTAAAACTACTTAACTTAAAGTGCAACTCAAATTTTAATGTAATTCAAAATTAAAAAAACTAATTGATGATAAAAGAGTGCGTTGGAGTATAGAAGTTAAAAAGCGTGTATTTTGAAATTTATTGATGTCTCACAAAGAGCTATGCTCGTGCTGTGGGACAGGTCGACCTATTTATGATAATATGCAGATCTTTCGTTTGTATTATCTCGTCGATTGTTTGGTTCTGTCATATATGATATAGTTGGATTTAACAAATATCACTCTCAATTATAAACGTTTTTATAGCTTTTTTAAATACATAATAGTTGTTTATATTTCTAATGCTATTTGGTAACTTATTGAATATTCTTGGGGCAGCGTAAAATGCGTGATTGCTTGCAGCTGATGTATTATATCTAGTTTCAATTCGCAATATTTGAACTCGTCTCCTGGTATGGTATCTACTAATCCCTTCAAAATAAGGAAATTCATCTAAATTTATGTAGATATACTTAAGCAATTTGAATTTATAAAGCTTGGATATTGGAAGCACACCAAAATCATTATATGCTTGAATGGTTGGATATATTATAGGCCTTTTTATGCATATCTTAATAATTTTTTTGTGCAATAAAACCAAAGGTTTCGGGTTTGAGGGAGCGATTCCACCCCAACCTAGGTTTCCGTACTCTATGACTGATTCAACGATTGCAGTGAAAACCTTTCTTAATTGTTCTATTGGGAGCATCGATTTCAGTTCAACGAATTTGTAGATTACTTTTCTAAGTCGGCTACATAAGTAAGTCACATGATCTTGCCAACGTAGATGTTTGTCTAACATTATACCAAGATACTTTGTTTTCTCTACTATATTCAAGATCGGGCAATTTGAACAAGTTTCGGCGCAGTTAGGATTATGAATACAGATTCTGAGGTTTTCTGAAGGGACACCAGCTGAATTAAGAGAAAATGGTATGCCTACAGTCTTATTCGCATTAAAGCAAAGCTTGTGCTTACATAACCAACATTTTATTTTTGACATTCCTTCTCTAGCATGGTCAAATGCTTCCTCCCAATTGTTCCCATGAAAAAGTGCTACTATATCGTCAGCAAATGCATACATCGAGCTGTGACTAATATTATTATTTAGTAATTCATTGATGTAAATTAGAAACAATATTGGGCCTAACACTGTCCCTTGAGGAACACCAATATTAATATCTAGAGCAGCGCTGGTATAGTTATTAACACGAACCGATTGTGTTCTATTTTGCAGGTAGGATCTAAATAGTTCAAGAGCGACACCCCTGATACCAATATGAAACATTTTTTCTAATAATAATTCGTGTTGAACTGTATCGAACGCTTTCCTTAAGTCTAGAAATACGCCTAAGCATCTATTTCCTCTATCTAAATGTGATACAATGCTTTTGGTAACTTTATATATCACGTCATCTGAGCTTCTGTGTTTTCTGAAACCATATTGCGAATTTGAGATAATATTGTTCTGCTCGAAATAAACATCAAGTCTATTTTTAATAGCACGTTCGAAAATTTTCGACAAACAAGGCAAAAGTGATATCGGGCGGTAATTATGCATATTGGTCTTGTCATCACTTTTGTATAGTGGAATAATTACTGCTTCCTTCAGCTGAGTTGGGAATACTCCTTGAAGAAAACACATATTGATACACAAAATAATATATATATACTTTTCATAGTCGGAGGTGCTTCCTTCTGTGCGTTGCAAACTTTCACATAGTGACGGGTATAAATTCTCTTTAACATTCTCCAATTTGTAATGTAATAATATCATTAAAATTCATTTTGTAGTATAAACGAACAAAATTTCTGAAATTGTCGATTTTGTGTATTTTTTGTTAATTTTACGACAATCTTTTCATTGAGTGTAGTATTTTGTACTCTTTGGTTTAAGTGCCTATTTAAAAAAAAAAGAACAGTTGGGTTGCCTATAACAACCATTTTGTTCCTGGAGAGTAAACATATTTTAAGTTTTAGTACTAAACGGATGTTTAGTTTAGTTTCTTAGAAGAACCAAAATGGGGGGTTGGGTTTGTATGGAAGCCCCGTGACGCCATGGTCCGATGTTATCCCATCTTACATATGTTGTGTGTTATAGAAATACATTTGTGCGAAATTTGGTTGACTTCGGTGCACAAATTAAAAAGTTTTTCTTAGAAAAACCTAATCTGAGGGGTTGGATTTGTATGGCAGCCCCATGACCCCATTGTCCGATTTGATCCATTCTTACATAAGTTTTGTGTCATATGAAATTTGGTTGAAATTGGTACACAAGTAAAAATGTTTTTCTTAGAAGAACCTAATTTGGGGAGTTGGGTTTGTATGGCAGCCCCATCACCCCATTGTCCGATTTCACTGATTTAAACATACAAACTGCCTGCAGCAAAAAGAAGCATTTGTGCAAAATTTCAGCTTCGCAACAGACAGACAGACGGACAGACTGACATCGCCCAATCGACTCCCCAAGTCATGCTGATCTTATATGTATACTTTTTATATCGGTCGGAGATGCTTCCTTCAATGCGTTACAAACTTCATGACAATGTTAATATACCCTTTCACTCTATGAGCGAGGGGTATAAAAATGTTGCCCTTAGTGGTATTTTTTCGCATTTTTACTTTTATGTATGTGAATAAAACTATACGCAGTAATAAGATGATCTCACGTGTACGAAAACATAACAATGGTTAACAACACCAGTTACAAGACAAAAGCTAACTAACATTAAGCTGACCAGACGTACCTACAGGATTTCAACCTGCCGTACAGCATTGGTAAATATACAGCATTTATGATACCACACAAAGAAACCAAGAAACTGTAAGGAAAAATGAAAAAAAGGTGCATGAATTACGCCTTATACATTACTAAATTTTTGTACAAATTAAACTTTTGCGCCGAAATATGTGCAAAAATTGCAAGTCTCACGTAAAATGTTGTATATAAAAATGTGTCTACTAGGTGGCCTAGTGTACGTGGAGAAAGAGGCATTTTTTTAAGCCAAATTGTTCTACAAATCTTTCTAGTGAAAAAAATGGAACTGAATACAAGCGTTGTATCCTTTGAAGTTATATCGGAACTTAACCAGTCACCATCGTAGCAATTTATATCTGAAATCAATTGGTTCTTTGCGAGAATCCTATGAGTTACCGTTTACTTTACCGGGATGCATTGGAAAGATATTAGCCCAACTTCGGCTCGGTTTTTGTTGCGACTAAGAAGTAAGAAGTGGTATGGCTGACAACCGTATCACACTCCGAATTCAGTTGTGTTTGTAATGTTGACGACTACACATACACAGGGTAGTCGTCAACGCACCATGCTCCACTAGGAGAGAGATTGCTGGAAAATATCACCAACACTCACCATGCAACAGCAGCCTTTAATGGTTAGTAATATGGATGGTCTTAGCCCCCTCCAGGAAAAGATTTTGGCTGCGCCACTGCACTAGAGAATAAACTTATCGGTCAGCTCTGTGATGAGTCTTATCTGTTAAGGTGACCAGGGCTCACAATCTATATTTAGCGAGATAAATGCACTTTTATGTTTGGCAATCGTTAATTTTTGGTAAGCTGGAAGTCCTTTCATTCTGAAATTTGATACACTTATAGAGCTACTTGACGCTCATATTTCCTTCAAATTTCATGATTCTACCTATCCGCGTTCCGAAGTGACAGCTACCCAAATCGCACTTTTGTGTTTTCTATCTAGTCAAACTGTCCATAAATCGGGAATTCGTCAGCGGAAAATTTTTAAATTTGGCAGACTTGTATAGAGCACCGCACTGCCCACATTTAGTAAGAATTACATGGCTCTAGCTGCGAAGGTTTAGAAGTTACAGCCATCGAAAGGTGCAATTTTAATTTGTCACAAAACGATGGAAAAATCAATTACTGTACTCCATTCTCTTATCAACCTCTAGATACATTGAAACTGTGCCAGAAAATCCGCCACCAACTAACAGTTCTGTCGTTTTAAATATTTTCAGTTTGTCGCTTAATTTCACATTTAGGCTATTTTCTAATTTTTCTATGGAAGCTCGATTAGCCGAAGTTTCGTTTATCCGAACCACCCTTGTCGACATTAGTTCGGATAATCGACGCTCTACTGTACGTAGGTACTTTGCGGATATCATGAAAAAGTTGCGCTCTGGCCGGTTGGTTAAAATGGGGGTTGTATGGTCTACCAACAGGAAGATTAAATTTTCTTGATTCTTGTATCGAATTGCGTAGCTTTTGCGTAGCGTGAAATTTTCGTCATCAATAGGAGTTTGATTTAATTGGTACAAATCAGCTTGAACCAGACCTACACCGCTAAATACAGTCACATAATATTATCTCATGCAATTCAAGCTATATCAAAGACTGTGTTATCTTCATTTTATATTTTTAGACTGGAGAGAGGCATGGCTCTATGACGTCTGTAGATTACGAAATTGATGTAATAAGATTATTTTTTCTGATGGCAATCTATGCGAGAAAAGGTCTTACTCAATAAAATTATTAAGTTATGTATTAGCGGCGAAGGAGAAAAATCCCCCGCAGGCATCATCTTTTGTCGTTGTTTGTGTCGGTTTAAAGAGCGGCACCCGGGAACCCGATATTTTTTTTAGATAACTAACAGGCCCGACAGTCCAACATTGGACTAAGGCCGCAGATGTGTTAGTGACATCCAATTTCCAAGACCTTAACTGCTTTTTTGTTGAGGTGTTGAGATCAACAGCACGCTCAGCAGTGTTATTTATCACCATAAATGGGTACTCGTTTAACATCGAGTGAGGTCATAGTTCGTCACATGGGTCGTGAGTTCGAAAAACAATATAAACTGAATTCGTTCACGGTGAGTCGCGAACCACCCATGACTCTATGGACCGAAGGTGCGCACACTAACTACTACACCAGTCAGACAACGATGTTTTTTGGTTAGACTAAAAAACTTCGGAAATGCATTCTAATGAACAATTAATTTGGGCTTATAGCTTATGGCCTGAAAAAAAAAAAAAAATACCTCAAGGAAATTCTTTTGGTACCAATAGCTCTTTTCCTTATTTTGTCGGTACGTGAAATATTGATATAATTTAGCATGTTTTTGCAGTAACCTGACGATTCTTTTAATTGGTACAACACATTTGATCCTAAGAACGAGTCGATTGTTAACCTTCATTTTTTAATAAGATAGACCTTCTTTGGACAATAATGAGGGGGAATATCGGTTTCGACCAATGCTTTTTTTAGGTGAAAACATTGCAGCTGAAACAACACTCAACTTATGCTTTTAAATCTCCACCTTTTAAAAAATATTATACATATTTCTATCAACAAAAAATTGCCATAACATTGTATGTATACAAAAAATTAAGAATAATGATCATCTGAAAATATAAAATGCTAGATTGCATATTCTCAATTGGATAACAGCCGCATCTGTCGCTTTCACAACAATCCATAGATTCGCTGAATTGAAATGCAAGGCTGAACTATTAATCTCAATTCGTGGGCTTTTTACTCGCGTTTTTCAGCTGGAAATGCGTCTACTCTACTCGTAAATATAAATGAATATTGTATGAATACGAACGAATAATGTTTCAGTTTCAGCAGATCTTATCCATATAGTCCGTTTTATTAAAAGCAAGCATATTTATTTTACAGAGTATTGGGTCAATTGTAATATATATATTGTAAACAGAAACATTGTGGAATATACTCGTATGTATGTCGCAAATGAAAAGCGCAGCAATCATCATCGTAACAAATTTGTTTATATGATGAAGAACTGAGAGTTCATTAGCAAGCTGTAAACATTTCGCGGTGGTGCCCGATACTGGAAAATCCAATTGGAAATTCTGTAAATGGAGAGTGAATGTTATCCTTATTTTTTTATATACAGGGTCCCGCATAAGGTGGTCAATACTGTAAGGGTTGATAGCACAACTTGTTTCAGCAAGAAAATTGGCCTCCTCCATTTTGTATATGCAGACTCAACACCTTCGGCGCATGGAAGAAACGGTCCGAAGGATTTCAGGAGGGTTTTCCTTTATCTTGTCACAAGCATCATTAATTCGCTGCAGCAGGTGTTCCCGGGAGGTAAAATTTGCAAAATGTCATCCTCCTCTGACAATCGCTCGGTAGTAATTCCTGAACTTGCGTAAGGTGGTACGGATACCGGTTGTCCGACTGAGTCGTTTGGATCGTCATCTGAGGAATATCCAGCTGAAGTGCTGTTCTACACGTGCTCAATTTTGGAAGAGATTAAGAATCTCTCCTTCTCTTCCGACACTAGTACGGCGAGCTCCTGCTTTGCCGGTGTGGTTTGGTGTTCGACCTGTCTCTCCAAGAAGCCGATATGTTCTTTCGAAGGTACGTCTGCCTGGAACTCGTCGCTGTGGGAATCGCCGACTATACTCTCAAGTCCATTTCCTCCTGCAACCCGATATACGAAACGAACACCATATCCGCCTACTCTCTATCGGATAATTGGTTTTCCACCATCGCGATTTTATTTAATTGGTCTAAAAATGAGGGCTATATTCGAAAAATAAATTGTATTATTAACGAAATTATACCTGAGTTTCTTTACCGCCAAAAAGTAACAAAACAATCACGCTTGCGAAATGAAAACATAGGAAAGAATAACAGCTTTTCGATTATAAATAACAAACATATCAAATTTTAACTGTTATAAGTTCCATTGCATTTCCCAAACAATTTACAAACTTTCAAATATCTTACAGTTCTGGTCAAAATAATATAGCGAGATTCTATCCCGAATTATAATAGCCCCTCTTTGTCTTTTTTCCCAGTAAAGGGAAAATTGTTAGCGATTCCACTGAAGCCTTGATTTTTACCATTCAATGGGTGTTTCCCTAAAATTCTAGAATGTAAATATGAAAAGTTATATACCGTTGGAAAGCCAACGTGTTGAAGCAACTTTTATCAACAGAGTTGTACGTATAAAGCACCGTTATGAAATTACTTTTTGAATTTTCGAAGAAAAACCTATTTTAAAATTTCTATTAAGTTTGAGTAACTGTATCTTGAAAGTGGCGATAATGTTGGCAGCAGGAAAAACTTTAGTTTTTGTGAAATTTTATGTAGTTTCTGAAACTGAAATCAAATCTTGGATTAAGTCACCAGGAGGGCTTCCAAATTTTGCATGAAAAGTCACGATTTTGGATGACTGTCACATAAAGAGCGATAACAAGGTAACGGTAAAAAAAATCCGATTGTATTGGTAATTTACAGTATTGACCACCTAATGCGGGACCTATATATGTAGTATACCGTATACGTATATGAAGCAATTGTTATACTCTATACCCATAAGATGGTATAGGGTATATTGTTTTTGTTACGACGATTTATGTAACACCCCAAAGGAGCCACCGGAGGTATGGCAAAGTATATATATAAATGATCAGGGTCGGTCCCTGATTCGAATAAGCCATGTCCGTCTGTCTGTCTGTCTGTCTGTCTGTCTGTCTGTCCGTCCGTGTGTCTGTCAGTTCGCACGATAACTCCCGAAATAATGAAGCTAGCGTTTTGAAATTTTGGTCAGATGATTGTTTCGATAAAAGCTTGGATGGTATTGAAAATGGGCCAAATCGGACCAAGGGTTCCCCTACCTCCCATACAAATGACCCCTCCGTGATAGTTTAATTCGGTCATATTTTTCGACAGAATATCGCTTGCGACCTGAAATTTTCATCGATGCCTAATTGTGACATATGCTTGAAGTTGGTGGAAAGTGGGGAAGGTCTGACTACCTCTACCCCTACATCCCCTACAAAGCAACATTCCGCCATATCTTTTGATAGAATGCCGCGAAAAACTTCAAACTAGTATCAAATGGTAGCCCTTGGATGCCTTGATAAGATAATAAAGATATGCCAGGTCCGGCCCATCTACCCCTCCTTCCCCTACAAAAAATATGAAATTGAATATTTTGAGTTTTGCGCGCCTTCTAGGTCTGTGCATGGGTATAGGGTATATACTCATCGTGCTATTCGCACGATTAGAACTCGGTCTCGTTAAATTTCGTAATTATGCACATCGAAAATCTTTGCAGCATACACAAACTGTATGCTTGGGGCGATTCATGCAATGATCGCTGAGCTATTGAGAGCAATAAATCGTTCAGCGATTATTGCATGACCCGCTTCGAACAACACTCTGATAGCAACTATACTTATTATACAAGCCCGACCTGAAGCCACAGATGTTACAAATAGCGTTTAGGCATTTTGAACTATAAAAACAAAAATATTTTGGGAATATAATAGGATAGTTCACTTCTTCGAAACAAATTTTTAATTTCAAGTTTCGTTTCTTAAGGTACGTTGTGCTCGTCACGACTGCGTCGGCTCTAGCGACAGCGATTCGCTCATTTCATATAAAAACTCCTTTTTAGAATGAGAGAAAAATGAGTTTTTATATGAAATGAGCGAGTCGCTGTCGCCAGAACCGATGCAGTCGTGTCGAGCACAACGTACCTTTATAGAGAAGATCAAAACGTCAATTCATAATATTGTAGTATAACATATACATATGTAACCGAAATATCTGTGGTGATTATGAATAATCGCTTAAGTCGGTTTTCATAGTTTTTCAGTAGAGCGATTTTAAACTTTAAAACGACTTGTGAAAAATCTATACAGTTTTCAACTCCAAAGACTAATACATTTTTGTAGATTATCATGTGAGCAATGTATCCTACTATAATTTTATTCCAAAATAAAGCAGTTTGATTGTAATATGATAAAAAACAAAATAAGAGTTTTTTCCGTATGACGCAATAGGTGTTGACAAAACTTAATTCCACTTAAGTCTTTATTCTCAATTATATTGTGCTTAAACTATTATCTTAAGAGGACATAGGTTCTTTTTCCATATTACCATTATACAGTTGATGAATCTTAAATCTAAATTTTTTTTTAATAAATTTTGAATTTCTTTTTATTTTACGGAATTATTCATAAAAAAATGAAAGGAAAAGTAATTATTATAATAAACAAATAATATAAAGCCTCTTCGAAAGAATTAATGCAGAAAAAACGACTTCACAGACGTGATTTTGATTGCTGTCTTCTTCAACTAGGTCGAGGTGTATATCCGAAATTTAATCAGAGGGAAGACTTTTGTAAAAGTCGTGCAAGAAAGGATCAATCATAGGAAGAAGATCCAATAGATCCTTTTTCTTTTTTACAGATATACGTACTTCCTCTGGTAATTTAGAAATTTCAGATATACTTCCTGAATTTATACCTCTTTTTTGGATGTTTAATACTTTAAATGGATGTTCTACATTTAGGGTGAAATGAACTTTTCCAAAATCATTTTTTGTGTATCTTAACCATTTAACATTATTCCAATGAAAGTTTTCAGAATTTGCGTCCCGGCTTCTCCACATAAATTTTGTTTTTGAATAAGAAAAGAAATCCATTAGATTACATGAAATTGATTTTTGACACCAACAGTTCGTACAAATTCGAACCAATCACGAGGATGAATTTTTGTGTTCGTTACTTTTTTCTTTCTCTCGATTAAGGCGTGATCCGCATCACGCTCCATGTGGGAATGCCCTACAGCTAGAAATTTATGTTCGATGAATAGACAATGTCTTAATTGTTGTTAAGGACCTCAAAAAGGTGATCTTTCCATCTCTGAAGCTGCTGTTCTTCGGTAACAAGCAGTAATCCTTCTTTATCTTTCACAGGATGGTCAGTAGTGCCAATTAGTGTCTTAATAAGCTTGAAATGGGTACCACTTTCACCACGGTAAGCCGCATCATTTGCCTCCTTCGCTAAAGCGTTGATGTAGTTACGCTTATCACGCCTGACACTTTTCTGCACGCCTTTTTGTAGTGAACGGTATTCAGCTCGGAGTTGACTTTTGGCTGAATTATCAGCACCGGAGTTAATCTGTTCCTTAACTCTGTTGCATTCAGAGATAAGAGACCAAGTAGCATCACTGATAAAAGGTATCCTACCTCGATCCAATCGTCCCACAGTCGCTTCGCCACACGAAATGAAAGAATCCTTTGAAAAATTCCATCTATCTTCAATTGTAGGATTCTCAAGAGTGCTGCACTAGCTTTTTCGTGCAAAGCGGTAGAATATGCGCGTTGAATTGATGGATTTTTTAGTTTTTGCACATTAAAACATTGCACGATTCGTGCGTTAGTAGATCGTTGCATCGCTGCCGTTCGTAAACGAAATTTCGCGAGAACAAGATTATGGTCGCTGCCAATATCAGCCCCACGCTTCGACCTGATGTCCAAGAGGCAGTTTCTCCATGTCTTTGAAACAGCAATATGGTCAATTTGTTTGGTTTTCTGTTCTGCCATCAGGAGAAACCCAAGTTGTTAGGTGGCAGGGTTTATGCTTGAACAAGGTTCCGCCAGTGACTAGTTGTCGAGAGTTACAGAACTCCACGAACATTTCGCCATTGTTGTTCCTGTCGCCAAGCCCGTGATTGCCCGTAAGGTGTTCCAAGCCTAAGTTATCAGTAGCGACTTTGGCATTGAGATCACCCATAATAATTTTGATGTCACCCCTGGGAGCCCTATCAAAGGTGTCGCCTAGTCGCTGATAAAAAACGTCCTTTGCAGATTGATCTACAGGTTCAGTCGGTGCGTAGCACTGAATAATTGTAATGTTTCGAACTCTGGATTTGAATCTGCCTGTGATGATACGATCCGAAATAGGTTTCCAGTCGATTAGGGATCGGCGTGCATTCCTACTCAACAGTATTCCGACGCCTGGTTGCCGAGGTGTGTTATCGTCTTCATTTCCAGAGTAGAGCAATACAGTAGGAGAGCTTGGTGATAAAGTCGCCCCCGATCCGAGCCATCGTGTTTCGCTCAGTCCTAGTACAGCGATGTTGTATGCGGTAATTTCCTGTTCGACTTCTGTGAGCCTTGTTTTATTACACTCCCCCACATAGTCCCAAGGTTCCAAAAACCTATCTTAGTCCGTTGTTTATAGCCAAAAGTCGTTGCCGTTGAATCATTCGGAGGTATCCGAGGCTCGTTTAATGTTTCAAGTGTAAAGTAAATTTCAGGTACGCGGGATACAAGCCTACATACCCTCAATAGGTAACTTCACGTTCACGAAATAGCAATTTGATTGAACAACAACTCATTTAACAGTGACTTATCTACTCAATCTCACCATGAATTCATGCGAAACAACCGCTTACATAGACATTGTAACAGGACTTTCCGTAAATCTGATAAGGAATAAACGCTAAAGCCATATAAGAGCTCTCTACGGAAAGAAAATCATTTGGAATAAGAACTTAACTCAAGATGAGGAAGACCGAATTTGTTTTGGAGTTAAGGAAAAAACGCTTATGTCGATTTAGGCTGTTTCGAAATTCAGTGGTAAAAGAGTCATTTGAGTTAATTTCATATTTGGAAAAGTAACTTAAGTTAATTTCAGCCCATTTTCAAAAATATATATATATTTTAGTAAGAAATATGTTAAGTTAAGTCGTTTTTCCTTATGTCGTTGAGGGTCTACTTGAGATAGGCGGAAAAACCAATCGCTGTAGCTCGCTCAAAAATAATCCGAAATTAACCAAATTTTGTGTAGAAGTGGAGTCGAATACGGCGAATCCAGTGAACACATTAACTCGATTTTGTCTTAAGTCGACTTAAGCTGTTTTTCATAATGACCACAGATATATTCTTAGATTTCTTAAAAAGTATGCATGTGATAGAAAATACAAAAAATCTCGCGTTGCATAACATCGATTGAATACTACCAATATATCCGAAATAGCTGCTTACACCCAATCAACACCAACCAAAAAATCCATAAAATCAAAATCAATGCAAATATACTCGCACAATATAAATGCCATGCGGTATTCATCATGTTTGTTTATTGAACATTGTTGACGCCTAAACTATCAGCAAATAAAAAAAAAAAGTTAATTGAATTTTCCAAAATCGCTGTTTTGATCGATCAATAGCCAAATTCAATTCCAATCCAAGTAGCGCGCCTGTTGTATTTGTGTTATTGTTAATTTAAATCACCACACTATTATAACATTTTCGTATAAGCGATAAAAAGCCAGTAATTGTCTATTGTTTGCCAGTCCTAAATTAAAAATTTTTTTCTTCGACTATCAGTGAATTGTAGGTGATTATGATTACATAAGATAAATCAATTTTGTTTCTTTAAATATTTTTTTTTTTTATAGATAGAGCATAGAGGCACGAATTTCTTTGATACATCGTGATCTCTTTACATCTATCCAGTATTATTCATAACAGCTTAATGTCAAAACATTTTAAACTCGCATCCCACCGACGATTATTTGAAGTACATAACGCAGCCTTTTTTTGGAAAATAGTAATTTCATGAAATTGTTTTGCCCCGAAATTCGGTAGTGCTCTTAATATTCTATTCAATTAGCCGAAGAAAAATATACCAAAATAAGACCATCTAGCGGCAAAAATCAAACATCTCTGGATTTTCGCTGAATGGTTGGGAATGACCCCCTGATTATGGGAAAAAAAACATCTCATCCAGAAATTCGTATTTTGTTCCTAAGAGTCGATACGAAAAGAAGAGACGGACAAGAAAACAAACAGGAGAATTCCCGTGGAACAGCCCACAATAATTTTTCAGTTCGAATTTCATAGATCCACTGCGACCAATCTTATTGAATAAGAAATTATATTTATACCCTTTGCTGATATAGTAAAAGCCTATTTCACCTTTGCCATGAAGTTTGTAACGCATTGAAGGAAGCATCTCCGACCACATAAAAAGTATACATATATGATCAGCATGACTCGGAGAGTCGATTGGGCGATGTCCGTATGTCTGTCCGTCTGTTGCGACGCGTTTTACTAGGCCAAGTTAAAAGCTATGAAGCTGAAATTTTGCACAAATGCTTCTTCTAACTGCAGGCAGTTTATATGTTTGAATCGGTAAAATCGGTCATGGGGCTGCCATACAAACCCAACCCCCCAAATAAGGTTCTTCTAAGAAAAACTTTTTTACTTGTGCACCAATCTCAACCAAATTCCACACAAATGTGTTTCTATTGATAACACAAAACATATGTAAGAATGGATCAAATCGAACCATGAGAACGCCATACAAACCCAACCCCTAAAATTAGGATCTTCTGAGAAAAACTTTTTTTATTTGTGCACCAATTTCAACCAAGTTTCACACACATGTTATTGATAATTAATAACACAAAACATATGTAAGAATGGATCAAATTAGACTATGGGGTCATGGGGCTGGCTTACAAACCCAAACCCCCATTTTGGTTCTTCTAAGAAAAATTGTTTACACCAATTTTACAAAGTAGTAATGAACGCACAACGAATTGACGGAGCGAGGTTGCGTGGACGACCGAGAGCTCGCTGGGAGAACTCCGTAGGTGAAGACGCCCACCAGCTGCTGGGCTTCCGAAACTGGAGGAGAAGGTCACGTAACCGCGACAATTCGATGTCAACGATTCAGGCGGCCAAGGCCCGACGTCGGGCTATCGTGCCACATTGATGGTGATGAATTTCACAAAACCTTGAATTAATGTGTCTTAATCATAGCAACAAGAAAGGTAAAAACAAATGGGATCGGACTATGGGGCCATGCACCACCAATAACATTTTCTGAGTGAATATTTTTAATTGCCCACTTATCCCAACCAAACCCCACACAAATGTTGTTTCGTCGACGCAACGGAACTTTTGCGAAGACGCAAGGAAAAGCCCGACGTCGGATTAAATACAAGTCGTAGGTACGCCCGAAAAAACTTTTAGCCCGATTTTTTTTATCACCATAATGCCTTATATTATTCAACGACGTAATCTGCGATTCTCTACGCGACCATACAAGTAAGGGTATCAGGTGGAAATTATTCTATTACCTTCAGCACCTGGACTACGCCGACGACATTTACCTTCTCTCAAACACACCAGATCATCTGGCTCAAATGACGGATGCTCTGCATCGTGAAAGTCGAAGTGCTGCTTTAAAAATTCATGCCGCTAAGACTAAATACATGAGCTTGTCATCAGGAGGGCAAAACACCATTTCTATCCCCGGACAACCGATAGAAAAAGTCGAGAACTTGACTTACCTTAGAAGAGTAGAGTCGCGCATAAATAAAGCCCGAGCAGTATTTTTCAGTTTGACTCCTCTCTGGCAAAACCACAACATCTCCAGAAATACCAAACTCCGGATCTTCGAGAGCAATGTAAAATCTGTGCTTTTATATGGGTGTTCCACGTGGAAGGTGACCAGTAACATTACCACCAAACTGCAAACTTTCGTGAATAAGTGCCCACGACGCATCCTATACGAGTTCGCTGGCCCGAGGTAATATCTAACGACGACCTTCTCAAAATTACTCGCCAAAATAGGATAGGCATCGACATCAAAAGGCGAAAGTGGCAATGGATAGGTCACACACTTCGAAAAGAGCCAAAAAACATTGCAAAACAGGCTCTAGATTGGAATCCTCAGGGAACCAATGCTAGCCGTCGTGTGGGACGACCCAAAAATACTTGGAGAAGATCTGTTGAGGCAGAGAGAAAATCTGTAGGCAAATCGTGGGATCAGCTAAAGGCGATGGCTGCTAATAGGCAGAGGTGGAAAAGAGGCGTAGTCAATACCCTATGCCCCACTAGGGGTTAAAAGGAACCAGAGAGAAAGAGAGAGACATGGTTAACTATTGGAATTGTAGAACGACGGAGAGTGAATATGAGTAACTATTTTTACTCAGATCGTAAATTTATAACGTGCTCCGGCTTAGTTAGAGAAAAATAGTAATTGAAGATTCAGATTTTGATTGTTGTTGAAGATAATGTTCACTCAGTTAGCGTTACAAAATTACACCATTTCTTATGAAGTTTCTAGGAAATCTAGAGTTACCAAACAAAACGCAATTTTATTTCGTCTTGCTTTGTGTAATTTAAATTTTTTTTAAAATTCCCTGTTATTTCATAGATGTTTAAACTTTGCAAAATTACAAAACATATTTGACATAGAAGATATAAATGGTTGTATCGTAACGGTTCTTTAACAGGGTAAATTTTAAAAATTCTAAAAAGCTACTTTTTAAGTTAGCTTTTGAAGAGATTGTAACAAGTAATGAAAAATATGCAAGTATCGGTCCAAACGACTTTTTCCCCTCGCGAGTAACGACCAACAAGACAATTTTTCGAGAGACTAAGATCTTTTGCAGAGAAGGTGGTGGAATTTTTGGTTTAATCGAACCTATATTTAGTCATGTGAGAAGATATGCAATTAAATGTTTTTTAACACCTGTTTCAGGTTTTCTGCTGAGTCAAAAAAATAAACTGAAATACATATACGAATAGCCCATATGGGATACTATTTTTTGGATTTACAAATTGTTTAGCAACGACCCAACACTCTTCTTCCTACTCAGCACGTATTATTCGGAAAATAAGTCGACAATCCTATAGAAAATATGTGTGCAAATATACCACTACCATGTAATGGACTTTTTCTCATTTTTTTCCACAAACTTCATCATCCAGCCTACGAGTATAATGCCGGGTCTCCTTTAATCCTAGAATAATGCATGCTCAATGTCGTCCCCTTGTTCATCAAATATATGAAATCATTTGATTAGCTGACATAAACAGATATTCAATTTGCCAATACTTATTCCTAAAAAAAAGGAAGTCTATCATGGACTCTGAATACACAACTTATTGCCTAGATAGGCAATAAACATATAGTCCAGCCATACATATTCCTAAATAGGGTCACCTTTGTCTTAGTACTCCCCACTCATATTTTCATCATCCTCATGCATGTATGTACAGTAGTCCCCCGCATTAGTTGATGTACTCAGGGTTAATAATAATCCGACAAACAACATAGCGTGCTCCTTCTTTTCGAAATACATAAGCAAAAATGGCTACAAACAGTCGGGATTTCGGAATGCATTGTTCTACATGCTCCATAGTATCCAAAGAACAACGACGATATGACGTGCAGTAGTAGTATACAACTATCTGGGGAAATCAAAAATGTCGTCAATGATGATGGCAGCCGGCGTGGTCGGCCGACGACAGTGACCGGCTCTCTCATAACGAAGTTAAGCTTTCTCGTCCTTGTCATGTTATATTGCGGCTCATTGGTAAATATGGACAACTCTCGTGATGTGATGAGTTCAGAAGAGAGTAAATAATGATGTCGTCGTTGTCGTTGTCAGCAGATGTGAATATATTCGTATGCCGACTTCATTATGGATCCCAATGACATGCTTAATAATATTTGACATGGTCACAACGTATCATGTGTGTATCCTTCAATGTTTTTACTTACTGAAAATATTGAGTAAACGAGACATAGGATATGAAAGTATCTATTAATATGGTAGAACACTCTCATTACGCAAGATATGCCTGCGTAATACTGTGATTGAATTATTTCCATGATGTTAATTATCCTATAAGTGTCCTTTTTTACCGAAGTGCGTGACGTGCCATACTCTGCAAATTATTCAACTTGTGAAGCTTCGTGACCACTTAAAGTACATATAAACTTAATTTAAATGGAACGGAAGTGCGTGTATAAGAAGACACTGTCGCGTCGTAGTTCCATAAAAAAAAGTCTATGAATTGTTGGTTTAGTGGAAGTATAAAACTATTTTAGATAAAATCGTATAATAAAGTCGAGTTTTGAGTATTTGCGTATTGCGTATCATCAAATTATATCTGAAGTAACTTTACGAAAAGCCGTAATCACTTTTACAGCCTAACACCTACAATTACTTTTTAGGTGTACGAACGCCGAAATAATTATTTTTGGTAATTCAAACATCAGGTTAAAAAAAATAGATCCTTTCATAGGTTGATTGGCAGGTGAACATGCTAAAAGTTTATGGTTGTTTATGCGTTGTATGGAGATGATCACACCAACCCGAATATTCGCCAGTTTTGCAGCATTTTTTCCGCCGCGAATATTCGCTGCCTAATTTCATTTTATTCAAATAATTTATTTGACAGATGCAATGTAATACAACTCGATATTGGTGTACCCGAAAAAGATTTAGATTTGGAATGAGTTGCTTAGGTATTGACGTATTGACCATTTAAGTTTCGAATGAAATGTTGTATGGTATCAGTAGATGAGTGAAATAAGTAACATTTTTGGAAACATGCATTCCATGCAACTCGTTCGTGCGACATCGAAAAAAAATTATGACATTTGATTAAGAAGTAACGATGGATGGAGGTAACAGGTCAAGCTTGTGGAGGATGCATGCATAAAGAGGGGTACCATTCTAAGGCAGGCAATTCAAATTTGGAATCAGCAACAAAAAATTGCCTAAAGTGTCTCCGCCATGCTGATTCGACGAGTACTCCCAGAAAAACTGGTTTAAAACTCTTGGGCAATCCCAATTTTTCTCTTGTTGTAGACCTCAACTTTGGTACCATCGACCCAACATTTCCAGAATGTTTCTGCCGGACCCATTCGACGTGAATTAATATGTAAATGTATATATGTATATAATTTAATCTACTCGTACAACAGTGATGTCAACTTTAGTTATATATAGGTGCATTACATTTCAGTAATTTGTGATATTCGTTACTTTTATTCCGAGTAATCGTTACTTGGTAATCGTTGCTTTCAAAGAAAGACATAAAAAAACGACGATTCATACCTACTCGAATACGATAGTCAGTGGCGCGACCACGGGAGGGGATAAGGGAGCTAAAGCCCTCCCAGACCCATAAATTGGGAAAGAAAAAATTGCGAAATGAAATATAGAGTAATATATATATATATATATATATGACGATTACACACGATTACACACCATGCTCCACTAAGAGTTAGGACAAATCAATATTAGAATCGTGCAGTGAGATACTATTTTAACTTTTCTAGTCGTACTTACTCCATGGTCTTGACTACTGAAAATTGAATAAGCAACCATGCGGGAACTTACCTAGAAAGATAATAAAAATATGTAAAATTAGTAAACGTCGATTAAAATTAGCAGAAGAGTTATTCGGGAATATGTCAAAGATAAAAGACACTATTATTTTCAGAGAAGTTTTCAATAAATTTACAGGCTAATATCGGGCTAATCGTTTCTGCGGCAGCCCTATGGCGAAATGTACCGATTCTATCCGTTCCTACAAACATTTTGAGGATTTACTATAAACAAAAGGTCGGTTATGATTGGTTCATAAACAAATATTCTTATAAAAATTGTATTTTGGGTATTTCTTTTCTATGGCATCCCCATTACCCCAATTCGTTCCAACATAGACTAATGCCGACAAAAGAAAAAGAGAAATGACACATTTCACTCCCAGTTTCCAGTAATAAATCTCCCAAAATAATTAGACAGTAAATAATGATTATATTCCCCAAAAGCCAAAAATTAAACGCTCATTTAATATGCAACCCATGGAATTTAATTCCATTCTTATTGAAATAAAGAAAACCCCAAAAAAATTTTATGTATAAGAACCGACCACTTCATTCTTCGGACAAAACGTGACCTGCAAAAAATATAATATTTATTTTATTATTCATCCCTATGAAGTGGGAAGTCTAATTTCCCCTCTTCTCTCATTTCCTATCCGGTCTTGCGATTCTTCTTGTTCACAAACGATCTATTTCACACAGTTCCTTTTAAAAGTCATCCGGCAACAATTTAATGAAATAAATTGAAAAGTCATAATTCCAAAGAGAACGCTCAATGCCCGCCGTTCTCACTTTCGTCAAACGATTTCTTTAGAAGGAATTATGAAAAGGATGAGGATACCATTAGAATTTTGCAAAACCGCGCTGATGACAAGGCATACAATCACCAGTTCGTTGTTCATTTTCTTCTTATGTTTCTTTACTATATTGTTGTGTCTTGTGTAGCATTCGTTTGGTCTTGAGTTGTAGACTTGTTGTCGTGACTTTAAGCCACCGGACTAATTAGCTTCGTGAAGACAACGAAAGGACGCGATGCCAAGCGACGACGACGACGTCAGAACGGAAAGACATGTATTGTGAAGCTGGTTCACAAAAGGCTAGTCTAGTTCAATTTGCCTCGGATGTTCTGTTGCTGGCTGGCTGTGCGGAATCTTAATTTGTATTCAGAAAACGTTGCAGGACTCGGAAATAACCGTCCAGAGAGCTAAATGGAATCCGTTTAATTTAGAATAGGCGCACGGTTAAGCATTCGCTGCTGGATAGGATGTTGCGTGTCACAAGCATAGATGCAATACGCTTGTGAAACCTTAACCTACTTTGGTATAAATTAAGATTTTATTTTAGGACGATGAGTGAAACTTAGAATAGTTGAAATTGTGGAAGCAATCAACTTTCTTGCTATTGAATACATTTTATTAGATTAGATTTTAGAGTTAAAATTGTATAAAGTTAAGGCAACTTTATTCCTTGTTTTATGGCTTCTTTATAAAGTAGATATGTATACTCTTTCTCTTGCAGTCTCTCTCTGGTTCCTTTTAACCCCTAGTGGGGCATAGGGTATTGACTACGCCTCTTTTCCACCTCTGCCTATTAGCAGCGATCGCCTTTAGCTGGTCCCATGATTTGCCTATAGATTTTCCCTCTGCCTCAACAGAACTTCTCTATGTATTTTTGGGTCGTCACACACGACGGCTAGTATTGGTTCCCTGAGGATACCAATCTAGAGCCTGTTTAGCAATGTTTTTTGGCTATTTTCGAAGTGTGTGACCTATCCACTGCCACTTTCGCCTTTTGATGTCGATGCCTATCCTATTATGGCGAGTAAGCGAATTCGTAGGATGCGTCGTAGGCACTGATTCACGAAATTTTGCAGTTTGGTGGTAATGTTACTGGTCACCTTCCGCGTGGAACACCCCTATAAAAGCACAGATTTTACATTGATTACAACATCCGGAAGTTTGGTATTTCTGGAGATGTTGTGGTTTTGCCAGAGAGGAGTCAAACTGAAAAATACTGCTCGGGCTTTATTGATACGCGACTCGGCATCGGCATCAGCCCCACCATCCGCAGTCACTACGCTTCCAAGGTAAGTAAAGTCCTCGACTTTTTTTATCGGTTGTCCGGAAATAGCAATGGTGTTTTGCCCTCCTGATGACAAGCTCATATATTTAGTCTTAGCGGCATTAATTTTTAATTGAGCCAGATTATCTGGTGTGTTTGAGAGAAGGCAAATATCGTCGGCGTAGTCCAGGTGCTGAAGGTAATCGAATAACTTCCACCTGATACCCTTGCTTTTATGGTCGCGTACAGAATCGCAGATTACGTCGTTGATGGTAATAAGGAACAGCAATGGTGACAAAATACAGCCTTGTCTGACTCCATTATTCACCTCAAAAGGACTGGACAATTCACCCTTGTGCAAGACATGACATTGGGCTCCATTATAGGACTCCTTTATGATGGAAATAAGTTTCTCTGGTATGCCTCTCCTACGTAAAGTTGTCCAGATATAAGCCCGGCCAACGCTGTCAAACGCCTTTTCGAAGTCAATGAACATAAGATGTAACGGGGATCTCCATTCAGCGAATTGTTCAATTATAATTCGGAGGGTGTTGATATGATCGCTACATGAAAAACCCTGACGAAAACCAGCTTGTTCATTGTTCAGAGTGCGGTCGATCGTTGTCTTGATCCGGCCCAAGACTATTTTGGCCATCAGTTTAGAGACTGCAGGGAGGAGACAGATCCCACGCCAATTATTACAATCCTTGAGATTTCCTTTCTTAGGGATTTTAACAATGACGCCCTTCTTCCATTCTTGAGGGAGAGTCTTGGTTGTCCAACACTCTTGGATCAGGGTAGAAGAATATCCGCTGTAGCGTTGATATCCGCTTTCAAAAGTTCCATGGAGATACCGTTTGCCCCGGGGCTTTACCAGCTTGCAATGATTTAAGGGCCTTAATTATTTCCAGCTTGGATGTTACACCGGTATTAATTCTGGCCATTTGCGGAAGACTTGCTGCTTCCGGTGGAGGTGGGCTTCAAGGGTTGAAGTTGTTGTTAAGTACCTCCATGAAATGCTCTCTCCAACGGCGCAGTTGTTGTTCGTCTGTGACTAGCAGAGACCCGTCTTTATCTTTTACAGGATGCTCATGGGTAAAAGATTTGCCAGCCAATGGCTTAATGAGCTTGTAAAGGGTCCCACTGTCACCACGGTAAGCCGCATCTTCTGCCTCCACCGTTAACGCGTTGATGTTGTTGCGTTTATCACGTCTTAGGCTTCTCTGCACTCTTTTTTAAAGAGGATTTGACTCGGTCCTCAGTTGTTGCTTGACTGTAGTGTCAGTAGCCGAGTTCAATTGCTCTTTAATTCTCTTCCGTGCAGTTATCAGAGACCATGTATCGTCGCTGATAAATGGTTTCCTACCTGGCTGAAGTCACACGATATAAAAGCGTCTTTCACAATGTGTCATCTATCATCAATTGATGAAGGAATATCTGGCGTTTGTGCATTAGCTATTTCGGGCAATGCACTAGAAAATGCACGTTTTGTTGATGAATCTTTAAGTTTTTGCACATTGAATCTTGGCGATACACGCTCGTTTTGTGTGCGACGAATAGCAGCGGTCCGCAAGCGAATTTTTGCGATGACAAGTTGTTGATGGCTGCCTACATCAGCACCACGCTTAGCGCAGAAGTCCATGAGACAATTCCTCCACGTTTTGGAGATGGCTATATGGTCAATCTGGTTCTCTGTTCGGCCATCTGGAGATATCAACGTTGCTAAATGGTAAGGTTTGTGTTTGACCAAAGTGCCGCCAATGATAAGCTGACGAGAGTTACAGAACTCTACGAACAACTCACCATTGTCGTTCCTAACACCCAGACCGTGATTGCCCATTAGATGTTCCAATCCAACATTGTTAGACCCAATTTTGGCATTGAGATCCCCCATAATAATTTGTATGTCACCTCTGGGAGCCTTGTCAAAGGTGTCGCCAAGCAGGTGGTAAAAGGCGTTCTTAGCATGCTGGTCGGCTGACTCAGTCGGGGCGTAGCACTGAATTATAGTAATGTTTCTTACTCTGGACTTGAATTTGGCAGTTATTCTTCTTCTTCCTTGCCTCGTTCTTTATACCGCTCCATGGCTTCGCGTTGCTCGACCGGCGGTGTAGGCGCATCGCCTGTTTTGGCGATAATATCCCAGCATATTTCTACAGGCAGCTCTATCTTGGATCGTGTCATCGCCGAGACCAATGCGTTGTTGATGCTTTTTCATTTGACACATCTAGGTGTTCTTCGGTCTGCCTCTGGCCTTGGGTCCATCAAGTGGAACTTCCATTGATATCGCTTTCTTTGCGGGGTTCTCAGGCGGACGCCGTTGAACATGGCAATACCAATCCATTTGTCGGTCTTCGAGCTTTTCGGTGATTGGTTGGTCTATGGACAAGCTGCCTCGGATGTAGCTACTCTTGATGTGGTCCCTTTTCGTTACACCAACTGAAATGGGTAACATTTTTATTTCAGTCGCTGTCATTTGTTTCGCGTAACCTTCATACATGGTCCAGCATTCTGATCCATACATGAGGGCGGGACGTACAACCGTTTTGTACAACTTGCCCTTCAGCTTCAGTGGCAGTTTCTTATCGCAGAAAACTCCAGAGTTTTCTCGCCACGTCATCCACCCATTAAGGGACATTAAGTGCTCTCAAGGCCAACCATATCAGATCACGAGGTACTCTAACGAATGCCTTTTCCCAATCGATGAAAACAAAGTGCAGGTCCTTTTGTGCTGCTCTATACTTTTCCATCGCAATACGAATGCACTGAATCGCATCGACTGTAGATCGACCTTCAACAAAGCCGCATTGATTGTCATTCAACCGCACAATCTTTCTCAATCGGTTGCAGATAACTCGCTCGTAGATCTTCAGTGTATGAGGTGTTAACTTTATAGCCCTATAGTTGTTGAGTTTGCGTGAGTTTGCCTCCATCACCTCTTCCTCTGAGATATCTTCAATATTTGTGGTATTCGGCTCAACGTCTTAAAAAAAGGCTCGAGGAAATTCTTCATTTAGTAGTTCGTCAAAATACTCTCGCATCCTGCCACAAATTGCCGTATCGTCAATCAGCAACATTATTGCTAATCCTCCACGTACTTTGGCGCCTGTATTTCTCGAGCGTTCTTTGGGCTGCGACTCTAAATATCCTGGCGTCGTGCTTAGGTCTCTCGCGCAAAGACGGTCCTTCGGTCGCAGTCTGAGTTTCTAATTCTTGGTAGAATCTCTCTCGCCTTTGCTTGAGCTACCAAGCGCTTTACGTTCTTCCGGCATTGCATATAATTTTCGCGAAGTTAAACCCGTTCGGCTTCACTGCTTGACTCACATTTCGTCCATGCCTTAAATGCGTTCGATTTGCTTGCACTGCTTCCTTAGTTTCGGTGTTCCACCACCGCATGTTTCTTTCTTCGTGTGGAGTGGACCTTTCGAAACTCCAAGTGTCTAGTTATTATTCGGTCGGAGATAGGCCTCCAATCTATAAGGCATTGGCGAGCTTCGTTGTTCAAAAGGATGCCGACTCCAGCCATTCTGCGGGTGTGGCTTCAAGTTCACTACCAGAGTAAAGCAGCACAGTTTGGGAACTAGGTGATAAGTTCGTTCCCGATCCGGTCCATCTTGTTTCGCTCAGTCCTAATATCGAAATTCTATATGCGGTCATTTCCCGTTCGACTTCCGTGAGTCTTGTACTACTGCACTCGCCCCACATCGTTCGAACGTTCCACAAAAACCAATCGTAGTCCGTTGTTTGTAGCCAACGGTCGTTGCCGGTAAGTCAGTCCGTGGTATCCGAGGCTCGTTCAATGTTTCGAGTGTAGTTTAGTTTCAGGTATGCAAGTTACAAGCCCTACTATGCCAGAAATTAGAGAAAAAATCACTTTTGAAAATTAAAATCGAATCGACAGAGCAGTATGCAAAAGCAACCATTCTGAGAGTTTCGAACTCGGAAACCATCTCTTTAATTAATCGTTTAGATTTTGCGGAAGGTACAGTTTTGGAAATTGCTATGGTACCTAAGAATACGATTATGCCTCGATCTAGAATTAAACCTTGTTCAGTTATCCATGCAAAAGATCCAATGTTAGGCTTTATGCAAACGACGCTAAAACGGCTCGCAAGCTTCAAGTCTACTTCATTATGATTGATGTTCTCCCTCCTAGCCAACATTTAATCAGAAACTGCTGGGCGTTTGTTGGAAAATTTAGTATTTCGATATCGAAGCACGTCTAAAATTAATAATAATTTTAAGGTCTCTAAGCTCTATTATATGGAGTTTCGCCGGGCTTCATAGCTCTGCTATGCTTATTTGAATTATATTTTTCAATAATTATACAGCAAATGTAAAGTATGTGTTAACACGGATTAAAAAAAATATATCTCGGAGGTGCAGACTTTGTTAATATTTTAAAACAACACTCGCATAATTAATTATGAAAATCTACAACATCTGTCAGATAAAAGTACTCTAAGATCTGAAATCCCATCTTGCGAGAAAAACGTATTCATAATACAAAATTCTATTTTTAAAATTGCCCTATACTAAGCAGTTCAGCAAATTGTTGACATGTTATCAAAAGCTCAAAATTATTAAGTGATACTGAAGATTGATGCTCAATCTATTTTAGAATTTAGAAATTCATCGCAGGGCGAAACGGCTTTGAAATTGTTTAATGTGATTTTTCAAAATGTCTATGACATCATAAATTTTTAGTTTTCATTTCCAAGAAATAGAAACCTGGGCATATAGCTCAATGTGGACTAGAAGGACACTGAATGTCGCGTAAAACTATAAAATTAGCCTATCTCCAGGGACACAATATTTGCAGGGTCATTATCATTAATCGAACATATTTCTCTCAGGGAGGTTGTTAATTTGATGGTATTCACTAGAAGAATCCTCGACTCTCAGCAAATCAAAGAAAATATGAAAAATTAAAATATTAAAAAAAATTAATATTTCATAAGTTGAAAAAAAATCGTTTGGCGTCTTTACTTTTAGGCTCCGTCTCGTCATATTTCTTTTCCTGAACTTATGTACGTACCTATATGGCTGATCATAATGATCAGTTTGAAAAGTTCTCGCTCATAGAGTTTATGACATTGTTTCCTAACAGGTGGTGCGCAGTTCGAAGGTAGATTACCTTCGGTGGAAAACCTGTAAGTGATCCGTGGAGATTCTGGGGACTACTTATAAAAATGTTAAATTGTCTTATGATTAATTGAAATTACATGCGAAATGTGAACTTAAAATAAACAACATTTAACAAACCATAACCAGTGTATTCTTTGTTACGGGACGGTGCTAAAACCGATGATATACAAGGCCTGTACAGTGTTGCCTGGCTGATAGCGCTGAGTGAACTGAGTTGATTATGTAAGTAAAACGACCAGACCATCACCATCATTGTGAGTGCTATGCTCTAGTACAGCTCTCAGCTTCAGCTGCAGCCTGCAGACTTGTAAATTTTTAACATACAATCAAAATTGTTTACCACGCGTGTTGTTCTTAATGGCCAGGGTAATATCACGATAGGCCCACGGCCGGCCGGCGCGCGTGGCACCGTAAATTGTGCGTAACTTTTTCGCCTTAAAATTTAATCTAACCCTAGACCGTACAAAATTACGATGTAAAGGCTTTCAGTGAGTCGTGCGGTCGGTGTTTTGGCTACTTGTTGAATTACCGTCCAACATACATGCTTTTAAGAAAAATCAAGAGTTAAGTAAATTAGTCTACGAGAGACCCAGTGAATGAATCTCCAGGAAACAAAAACTGAGTTTAATTTGCAATCTCACATTTAGTTTTGGTATTATGATAGACTCCGTTTAAGAAGTATTCTTACAATAAGTCTCTCGTTGATTACGAAAAAGTTTAGGAAGGGACTTTTTGGATGACTTTCAAAAATTAAAGTTTTTCCAATTCATATAATTCCCAAAAGTTAACATTTTTATTTTACTAGATTGGTTCGCATCTCAGTCTACCCTATAGGCTCTGCAGTTATTTATCGTTTACAGAAAAGTATTGGTCTGTAGGTCGATAAACGCTTCCTTTGTCGTACCCGAGCTCCTCCTTAGAGAAGATTAGATTAAGGGCGGTCTTTGGCTGGTGAGTGCCATAGGCACTGCGACAGGTGGTTTATTGTTCCCTATCTAAAGGTTAGATAAACTCACTTAACCTCTTCTTTCGATAAAAAGATTCATTCGGTGGCACAATGGTAGAGATGTCACTCTATCTCTGAGTTTCCGGAGCGTGAGTTCGAATCCCATTGTGACCATGGATGTTTGTGTTGTCTCCCTCTCGATCCCTTACCCTAGTTTCTCTTCCGCCAAGGCTATGCTTGCATTAAAGGGTTATCCCCTAAAACTTTGTCATAGACATAAAAAAACTGGACTAGAGGGAACGCAATACCGAAACATTCCTGCCAGCGCATAGCCAGCTTATGAACATTCACAAAGAATTTGCGACACGACACTATCTCGTTATCACCCTGAGAGAAACGACAGCTCGCCGCTGTAACAATTCGCTTGGTTTTCAAATGTCCATGACACAAATACAGCGAATAATGACTGAAATATATACACGTTTCAATCAGTTTTCCGCTGTATTGTATAAGTACAAGTGTAAGTTAAAGTTTGAGTATAGGGTGACCAGATGAACCTGGAGCCTGTAAAAAAATTAATTTTAGGTCACGTGTATCTTCTTCTTCTTCCTTGCCACGTTCTTTATACCGCTCCATGGTTTCACGTTGCTCGACCTGCGTGAATCATTTCGATGTGCCTGGCTCTTTGATCTGTGTCCATCGACCCGATTTCCTCAAACACAATTTTTTTATGGCTTCTGATTTTCCTAAGATGCTTTGCAATTTTCTCGTAAAAGGCCCTCTTCTTAAGTGACAAGTACATGCTAACGGCTATCTTCACGCTTTGTAAATATATGTTCCCATAAAATCAACTTTACTCAGTTCTGTTTGTATTCTTTACGACAGATTTCTGTTTGCAAACACATAAAAATAGACTACAGATTGCCCAAAACTACGGAAATCTTACGCCTTTTATCTTCAGCGTACACATACTGCATTCTCTAATACAAAAATAGATAACTTCTGACTGACTGTGTCAACAGCATAAAAAAAAGTGTTGCAAAACCTCTTCAAGAAACTAATATAAAGGTTAATGGTCGCCGTATATCGGAAAGGAGTCAGCAAACTACTGTACTTTGCAATCAATTCATCAATGAATCTGTGTACAATCAAGCACCACTTGACAGTCTTGCATGTGTTTGCAGAGCTATCTAAACCTAAAATAACCTTTCATCGTTCAAGCTCTCTCTCATGCTGAGAAACTACCCATTTCAAACATTCCCGCTCTGTCAAATGCTGATTGAATGCGCGCTAAAAACAACACTGTACATCCTCCGTATATAGTCTGCTTCACACTCCACATTCTCCACAAACAACCGTCAAGGGAGTAATCTACTGCCATGCGTTTTTATAACGCGTTGCTGTCCCCTATACCTATGTATGTACATGTACTCGTGTAGTATAAATATCTCGCAACGATACCGGGAGATTGCCTCGTTGCTATCCCCACTGCCCGGTTTCGTATGCTTGTATCGACTTTTCACCGAAATATCCTTGAAAGTGCTCTCTTCCATCTTATGGGCCAAAACTAGGGTAAAAACCTGTAAAGCATTTTGTCTTCAGCCTTTGAATACCGGTGGCAAGTTGACAAGAGCGAGAGAGAGAGCGAATGAGAGTGAGATGAATGCGTGCCACTCCATGTGTACCACTCGATGTATGGTAGGTGAGTACAAGCAACATCGGTAGATCTATCTACGAAGGCCTAAATTATACACCCCTGCTAAGTTGTGTGGTCATCATCCCTAAAAGGGGCCGCTTCATGTTTCAAGGATTCCGGGGTGCTTTTTCCTCTTCATGGCAGCCGACAGCGCGTTTTATAGGGTACGTGCGTATATACGTACCGTTGCGGTGCTTGCTCAATAACATTATGTACGTCAGATTCGTAGAACGTTTTCCTTATAATAGCCTGAGACGAAAACTCTGCGAAGCTTTTCGCAAATATGTAGAGTGTATGAAAATATATCTCGTCCGTTGTATCGAGCTATACGAAAATCGATTTTTATTTAATAACCCTCCTCAAGCGCAGCGAAATTGCTAATAAAATTTTTGAATTCGCTAAATTCTGTCAATGTTTCGCGCTACTACCAGGATGCCTATCAACGGAGTGGCATCATGTAAGAAGAGACAAGCTTGTCTCGAACATTTAATACTTGGGACATTTATCGTTTAGCTTGCAGGCTTACGGTCGTATTTTTTCTTGTATTTTTTTGTATTAAACTGGGTGTATATGGATTCGTCAATGTACGGGCGAAGAGAAGAGGAACGGACACCCCCGGACCATGATATTGGGAAGAGTGAAGTCATTAATAATATTCAGATATGATGAACTTTATCTGAGGAGCGCAGCATTTATTAATTGAAATTAATATTCTGTCAAACTGAAAATATCGATTATTTCCGCAGAAATTGCCAAGGTTTAAGTTGAAAATCTTCAATAGAATTTAATGTGATTGTGATCATGGCAGACAGTAGGAATTGGGAGTGAAATTGGATATTTTGAAATTTAATTCATTTAATTTATGAGCCATAAATAGAAATAGCAAATTCCGTTTTTTTATACCCTTCGCTCAACTTTGTCATGAAATTTGTAACGCACTGAAGGAAGCATCTCCGACCATATAAAATGTATACATATGTATATGATCAGCATGACTTTGGGAGTCGATTGGTCGATGTCCGTCTATCTGTCTGTCCATCTGTTGCGACGCGTTTTCTTCTTCTTCTTTATGGCACGATAGCCCGACGTCGGGCCTTGGCCGCCTGGATTGAAAACCTCCAATTGTCGCGGTCACGCGACCTTGTCCTCCAATTCCGAAAGCCTAGCATCTGGTGGGCGTCCTCACATACAGAATGCTCCCATCGGGCTCTCGGTCGTCCACGCAATCTGGCTTCGTCCACTCGTTGCGCGTTCATCACCTTTCTGGGCATGCGATCGTCGTTCATCCTTTGTACATGACCCGCCCATTGCAATCGCTGCTATTTCACGGTCTTCGACACCTGTAGCTCATCATACAGCTGATACAACTCAAGGTTGTATCGGATGCGCCATTCACCTCGTTCACGAACGGCCCCGAAGATTCTTCGGAGAACCTTTCGCTCGAATGTGTCCAACAGGTATTCAGAGTTTTGGGTTAGGGTCCATGCCTCGCAGCCATAGCATAGCACAGGTCGGATGATGGTTTTATACACGTGGAGCTTCGTGTTCCTGTGCACCAGCTTCGAATTCATAATTTAAATTTTTCAGAAATGCTCCTTTTTGCTGCAGGCATTTTGTATGTTCGAATTGGTAAAATCGAACAATGGGGTCATGGGGCTGCCATACAACCCCCCAAATTAGGTTCATCTAAGAAATTTTTTTTTTTGTGCACCAATTTCAACCAAATTTCACACAAATGTGTTTCTATTGATGACACAAAACATATGTGAGAATGGATCAAATCGGACGATGGGGCTGCCATACAAACCTAAATCCCCATTTTGGTTCTTCTAAGAAACATTTTTTACACCAATTTCACAAAACCTTGAATTATTCTGTCTTTATCAAAGCAACTAAAAGGTCAAAACAAATGGAATCGTACTATGGGGCCATGCTCCCGCATATCCCAATAAAATTTTCTGAGTAAATACTTTTATTTGCCCACTTATTCCAACCAAACCTCACACAAATATTGTTTTGTCGACGCAACGGAACTTTTGTGAAGACGGGGGAGGGATTAAAGACAAGTCGTAGGTACGCCCGAAAAAACTTTTAGCCCGAGGAGAGCGAAGGGTATCAAAATTTCGACCGTGCCCGAAAGTAGCCTCGATGTCAGTTTTTTTTTTTCAATAGAAATACATTTGTATGAAGTTAAGTGCAGTGTAGTTAAATGGTTAAGATTGACTAAGAAACGAAAAAAATGTACGAGGGTAGTCTGATAAGTACACAGCCTCCCCGGCCGATGGAGTCAGTATCGGAAGAGCAATTTACTAACGTGTAGTACATTCTTCTAGAAATTTCAGCCGGATCAGACTCGCAGTTTTGCTTTGGCCGCGTGTGAAAGCTGGAGAGTCCGGCGAATTAAAAAAAAAAAAAAGAACAATATCGGTCGGTGATTCGATTCTTGTTTTTGGAAGGGAAATCGCGCAGCGAAATCAAAGAGCGTTTGGATGCTGACTCTTCTCCTTCGATGGCGACCGCCAAAAATTGGTTTAACGAGTTTCATCGTGGTCGCACTTCGGTTTTTGATGAGCCACGTTCAGTTGCCCCGAAAACGGTTAGCACGCAGGATAACGTGACAAAAATGCCCGATCTCGTATTGGCAGACCGCCGATTGAAGGTGCGACAGATAGCTGAGACAGAAGGCATTTCAAAAGATTGCGTGGGTCATATCCTGCATGAAATTTTGGCATAAGAAAGCTGTCGGCTCGATGGGTGCCGCGTTTGCTCACTCCGGAAAACAAACGCAACCGTGAGACCACTCCAAAGCAGTGCTTGAGGCTGTTTAAGCGCAATCCGAAGGAGTTTCTGCGTCGTTTCGTGACAGTCGACGAAACTGGGATACACTGGTACACACCACAGACCAAGAAACAGTCGAAACAGTGGCCTTCACCCGGCGAACGTGCTCCGAAGAAGACGAAGACTGTCCCATCGGCCGGAAAGGTCATGGCCAGCGTTTTCTGGGATTCACAAGGTGTGATCCACATCGGCTACCTGGAGAAGGGCAACACGGTCACAGGGCTGTACTATGCCGAATTATGGGGCCGATTCGACGCCGAATTGAAGAAAAAACGGCACCACTTGGCAAAGAAAAAATGCTCTTCCAACATGATAACGCACTGGCTCACACCTCCACCCGCCAACGCCAAACTGGTCGTATTGGGCTACGAACTGCTGCCCACCACCGTATTCTCCATATTTGGCCCCGTGTGACTTCTTTTTGTTTCCAAACTTGAAAAGGTCACTCACCGGGCAGAAATTTCAGTCGAATGAGGAGGTCATCGCCGCCACGGAGGCCCACTTTGCAGGCCTCGAAAAAACGTATTATTCAGACGGGCTAAAGAAGTTGGAGCATTGCTGGATCAAGTGTATCGAGCTTAAAGGAGACTATATTGAAAAATAAATAGCCACTTTTCCAAAAAAAAATTTCTTTTGTAGGCTAGGCACTTATCAGACCACCCTCGTATCTAAGAAGGGCCTACTTTGGGTGTTAGGTATTGTATGACAGTCCCATGACCCAGTGATCCAATTTCAGTGATTCAAACAGTTCAACAGCCTGCAGCAAAAATAAGCAAGTGTGCAAAATTTCAGCTATATGACCTCGCCGAAAAAACGCGTCGCAACAGACGAACAGAAAGACAGACGGACATCGCTCAATCGAGGGTAGTCGATTGAGCGATGTCCGTCTTCATATACATTTTGTATATGATCGGATCTGGAAAGCCGTTTCGACATTCTACCCTTTCGAAAATGCAAGACCTACTATTGACCCTTACCAGTAGCTTATAAGCTACGTCTCTCAAATAATCTAGGGACGCGGGAGCGTCCCGCACGCCAAAGAAAAAAGAAGAAATTTGAACAAATCAAAAGTGAAAAGCGACTAAGACTATGTTTACACGATGAAACAAGTACGGGTTTTCGGACCTCGGAAGCTCCGACCCTGGTTGGTCCTGAGTGTTCAAATTCGGTATAGGTTGTCACTCGCGCCGTCTTACGAAGTGTAGAATTTCAAGAAGATACGATGAAAAACACCGGAGATATAAGAGTTTGAAAATCGCATTTTTTCGAAAATCTTGTTCTCGTTGTTCTTGTTGTTCATTGACAGGGCTACAGCCTTACAGAGAGCATCTCGGGATTTGGTTTCTTTTCCCATTGATAGAGTCTGTCGTGAAGGTGTGCATAGGCTATCGTTTGCTCCGATCCGCAGAGTAGAAAAAAAGATACAGCGGAAAATGTGAAAAAAACGCATAGAGTTCCTCGCTTAAATCTTTTCATATGTTTTAAAGGAAGCATTTTGCAAAAATCGGGGATAGGCCCGAAAAATGCCAAGAAAAGAATCGTAAAGTTTTGTGATTTGGCAGGACTGTTTCGAACAATCCCTTGTATATGTTCTCTAAAGTTTTCAGTTGTAAAGCGTCTGCGAGAGCGGCGGCAAGGGGTCACAGTTCCAGTTTTTATTCGTCTTTTATACGAGTTCGTACATAGGCCTGTTCGGTACTCAGATTTCAGTATCGGATACCGGTTTTCTTCAGTACCCGGTACTAAACCCGGTGCACCGGCACCCGCCGGTTTTTTTTAAACACCCGGTTTTTTCAACCATGAGCCGGTTTTTTTTCAGTACCGGTTCTTTCATCCGGTTTTTTCAACCATGAGCCGGTCCCGGTGCACCGGTTTTTTCATCCGGTTTTTTCAACCATGAGCCGGTGCCGGTGCACCGGTTCTTTTATCCGGTTATTTCAACCATGAGCCGGTCCCGGTGCACCGGTTCTTTCATCCGGTTTTTTCAACCATGAGCCGGTCCCGGTGCACCGGTTATTTCAACCATGAGCCGGTCCCGGTGCACCGGTTCTTTCATCTGGTTTTTTTAACCATGAGCCGGTCCCGGTGCACCGGTTCTTTCATCCGGTTTTTTCAACCATGAGCCGGTCCCGGTGCACCGGTTCTTTTATCCGGTTTTTGTTGTAGCGTAGCACTTTTTAGTACGATGTTTTTATTGGATAGCCATGAATCCAATATTTATGTAAATGATTTTTTTAGCTGCTATGAAATTTATATAAGGTAATTGTCGCGATGAGAAAAAAATTATAAAGAATTTCTAATGTTGAGAAAATTTTAAAGATATGTAAATTACACATTCTAAAAGACTTAATAGAGAGTTTTAGCATCTCTTTCAAAATATAACGTTCGTGGTTATATAGTCAAAGGAGAATACGGTATTTGTTCGGCAAAAATCCCACATCACTGGATTTTGACAAAATGGTTGGGGATGGCCCCCCGATAATGGGAAAAAAGTCCCTACCGATTGGAAGTCCGCGACCTTAAGGGGGGTATTTTTTCCGTTTTTTGCAATTATTTCAAAAACGGCAAAAGATACCGTGCCGTTAGACTAAAAAAAAATAATAATTTATTGCCAATGGGGGGCACCCACCAAAAATCAGCTCAATAGGATAAAAACTAAGGGTACCCTCTTACAATGTTTCACAACTCATTTTATAAACTGTAGAGTAAAGTTGTCTTGGGTCACTTCACTTTGTATGGGAGGTAGTACCCTTAGTTTTTATCTAATTGAAGTGATTTTTGGTGACTAGAGGTAGAGTGATGATGCCCTCCACTGATATTAAACCGAAAATTAGGTCTCTGCTCCAATTTTGGGGGGAGTTATGGACATGCCGTTTTGCCAAATTCAAATGGAGGGATCGTCTTTAATCAGAGCAACTAAACTTTCAATAAAATACTAATGTGTTACATATACATATATCATTTCAAAGGAAATTTGATGTAGTTTCGTCCTCAGACCATTTTTCTGTATCTATTGCCGTTTTTGAAATAATTGCAAAAAAAAACGGAAAAAATACCTCCCCCTCCTTTTTAAGGTGGCGGACCTCCAATCGGTGGGGACTTTTTTCCCATATTCGGAGGGCCATCCCCAGTCATCCTGCCAAAATCCAGTGATGTAGGATTTTTGCCGTATTCTTATTTGACTATATAATTCCGAACGTTATATTTTCAAATAGATGCTAAAACTCTCTACTAGGTCTTTTAGAATGTGTAATTTACATCTTTATAATTTTCTCAACAGAAATTCTTTATAATTTTTTTCTCATTGCGACAATTACCTTATATAAATTTCAAAGAAGCTAAAAAAAATCATATATGTACATAAATATTGAACCATGGCTATCCAATAAAAACACCGTACTAAAAAGTGCTACGCTACAACAAAAACTCGAATAAATCGTTGCTGGCAAGCACCTACCCAACAACAAGACAACTTGAAAACACCCAGTGCTAAAATCCTGATGCTGAACATGTTATCAAAAAAAAAACACGGTACTGAACAGGTGCTAGAAAATCTAAAAAAACGGTGCAACGGGACCGGCCAATGGTTAAAAAAAACCGGATAAAAGAACCGGTGCACCGGGACCGGCTCATGGTTGAAAAAAACGGATGAAAGAACCGGTGCACCGGGACCGGCTCATGGTTGAAACAACCGGCTGAAAGAACCGGTGCACCGGGACCGGCTCATGGTTAAAAAAACCGGATGAAAGAACCGGTGCACCGGGACCGGCTCATGGTTGAAACAACCGGATGAAAGAACCGGTGCACCGGGACCGGCTCATGGTTGAAATAACCGGATAAAAGAACCGGTACACCGGGACCGGCTCATGGTTGAAAAAACCGGATGAAAGAACCGGTGCACCGGGACCGGCTCATGGTTGAAAAAACCGGATGAAAAACCGGTGCACCGGTGTTGGAGAAAAAAAAACCGGGACCGGCCCATGGTTGAAAAAACCGGGATATCGGTACTTCGAAATATTGGTACCGGTACTAAGTAAACACCGGTTTTAAACCGATGTACCGGTGTTAGGAACAGGCCTATTCGTACATACTACTATAATATTGGATGAACAAATAACATCCCGATGAGCCTAAAGCTTCCAGTAAACGGTAGAGGTTCACAAAACACACACAACTCAGGTTACGAAGGAGGCTAAGGTTATCAAGGGCACAAAGGTTACCAAGAGGGTTGTTATTGTTATTATGTTCTCAAACAAAGTCGTGACAATAGGGCAGTGAATATTGAAAACTGCAAAAAAGAATTGATATCTCACAAAAACAACTCTGTTGTAAAAAGTTTCCGCCAAAGAAAAAGTTGTCAGCCGCAAAAAGGATTGATATAATACAATCCCGCCAAAAAGCTCGCATGGATATGCATTCAAAAGTGATTGAATTAGTTTATAGTTTCCACCAAACCAGTGTGGTGCGGTACGCGTCAGAATTTGTGAAATAATTTCCGCCGCGGTAGACCACGCTGAATTTGCCAATTCGTGTGGAGTCTGTGTTGTGTGTACCGCGTACCGCACCCGCGCTGGTTTGGTAGAAGCTAATTTCTTGCAATGCTGTTTGGCGGGGAGTTTTCATAGGAGTAATTGCAGGATAAAACCAATCTTAAGAAAATTACGAAAGAACTTTATTGTATAAAAAAGTCGTCTATACGAAGGAAAGCAAAAAAGTTTGTAAGACATTTTATTTACAAGGCTGGATAAGATTCGAGATTAAATCTGATCAGAAAAGAGCATAGCAGCAAATAGCACCCTCGTCAAGCTCCCCGCCAATAAGCGTTGAAAGAAATTAACTTCCACCAAACCAGCGCGGGTGCGGTACGCGGTACACACAACACAACTGACAACTTTTTCTTTGGCGGAAACTTTTTACAACAGAGTTGTTTTTGTGAGATAATAGAGACCAAAGCAAACTCAATGCAGACAGAAACCAGACATGAATTGCATCATAGCAATACGTTTCCTTTTTATGTTGTTGTCAAGTGGTTAGGGGACAACCCTTTAATGCAAGAATAGACTTGCCGGAAGGCGAGTCAACGTTACATTGCATACCATTTCGGAGTGTATATAATGTTGCAAACACTATTGTACATATTTCCTATCCGCACATGTAATTTTGGACCACGCCGAGATTCGATCACCGGACCACTAGATCACTAGCACCGTAGAGTGCGACTCAACCGAGTGAGCCACAGAGCGATTAATGTTATCGAAAAAAAACTAAGATTTATGAAGTGGGTAATTTTTCGCTAATGAGTTACCTGGAGTTGTGCTCGATAGAACAATTTTATCGTTTTTAAGTGTCATTTAATGAATTTTTTATAAACGTGATTCCGCAGAAAACACAATATATTAAAAAAATACATAAATTAATAATTTGTAAGTCTTAAATCCTGTTTTATTTTTCTAACGAAATGGAAGCCAAGGTTATTGTAGTTTAACATTAACCAACATTAGTTCCCATTCTTGATTCCAAGCAAAACCTATAATTCTCAAAACTACAGAATAAAATATTGCATTAAACCTCTAAACTAAATTAACTTTAAATGCTTCTATCAACAGTAATTTATTCAAGTAAGTAATAAAAAAAAAACTACCCACTTTGCGCATTTCGCGTCTTATTCAATTAGATCCGAGATTCACTTTTATCAAATGCAAATACAGCCGTACTCATACCGAGTGCGAGTACACAATGCTTCTCACTCAGAATGATGTCAACGTATAAATGCTACAACTGAAATATGTACACATAAGTAATTTTTTTATGTACACATTAACATTAACGGGCATTTGCCAACAGACTAAATCAACAAAAATAATTAGAAAAATGTACATTAAAATCGCGATTGTCGAATATGATGATTCAAATGTGGGAATTTGCGTAATGCTAAATAATTCAGTTAATTGAAAAAATGGCAAACTTTCACATAATAATAATATAATCGCACAATGCGATAAGAACATTTCTTGTATTGTAACTTGTAAGATATACCGCCCGTATCTTTGCAGACACGCTCCTTTTGAATAGCACACACACAAAAAAAAAGTTATCGTTAAATAGTACTATGAATGATGTTCATATACGTACCTATATGTGCGCTAACTTATTTGAAACACTCCCAGAAATATGACAAAAGTTATGACAAGAAGAAGAACTGTATGAAGTTATGTCATATGTGTAACTACACGACTTTGTTCTCTCATTTAGTCGCTAAAAAAGTCGGTGAAGCATGCGCCATATGAAATTGTTTGCAGAATGTTAAATAGACGTTAATAAACAAACTTATTTATGACTAGTGTACCGTGGTATGCAGCATTTGATAATTTTGTTTACTTATGCAGAATGTTCTGCGAGAATGAAAGAATTACAAAAAAAAAGTAAATGGTCCAGGCGCGGTGCTATGGGTGTTTAAGTGACGTCGTGTTTGACTGACCTTTAGAAACTTACAGAATGTCGGTTCAGCTTGCGTACAAGTCCGCAACTCAGTGGGACATTTTCATGTTTTCAACAAATGCTAATGTACAGTACTGATGCAACCGCGAAATCATTTATACATTGTTTCGTGACGATTTGCTTTCCGAATTTGACTCTTTTTGGGTCGTTCAGCAAAAGTTTAACGAAAGTTGAAAATGAGTTGAACCTAAGTTGAAAGTTACACTTTTTGGGTCATTCAACAAAAGTTGAACGAAAGTTGAACGTGAGTTGAACCTTAGTTGAAAGTTACACTTTTTGGGTCGTTCAACAAAAGTTGAACGTGAGTTGAACCTAAGTTGAAAGTAACACTTTTTGGGTCGTTCATCAAAAGTTGAACGTGAGTTGAACCTAAGTTGAAAGTTACACTTTTTGGGTCGTTCGACAAAAGCTGAACGAAACTTGAACGTGAGTTGAACCTAAGTTGAACGTAACACTTTTTGGGTCGTTCAACAAAAGTTGAACGAAAGTTGAACGTGAGTTGAACCTAAGTTGAAAGTAACACTTTTTGGGTCGTTCAACAAAAGTTGAACGTGAGTTGAACCTAAGTTGAAAGTTACACTTTTTGGGTCGTTCAACAAAAGTTGAACAAAAGTTGAACGAAAGTTGAACGAGAGTTGAACCTGAGTTGAAAGTAACACTTTTTGGATCGTTCAACAAAAGTTGAACGAAAGTTGAACGTGAGTTGAACCTAAGTTGAAAGTAACACTTTTTGGGTCGTTCATCAAAAGTTGAACGAAAGTTGAACAGGAGTTGAAAGTTACACTTTTTGGGTCGTTCAACAAAAGTTGAACGTGAGTTGAACCTAAGTTGAAAGTTACACTTTTTGGGTCGTTCAACAAAAGTTGAACGAAAGTTTAACGTGAGTTGAACCTAAGTTGAAAGTTACACTTTTTGGGTCGTTCAACAAAAGTTGAACGAAAGTTGAACGTGAGTTGAACCTAAGTTTAAAGTTACACTTTTTGGGTCGTTCAACAAAAGTTGAACGAAAGTTGAACGTGAGTTGAACCTAAGTTGAAAGTTACACTTTTTGGGTCGTTCAACAAAAGTTGAACGAAAGTTGAACGTGACTTGAACCTAAGTTGAAAGTAACACTTTTTGGGTCGTTCAACAAAAGTTGAACGTGAGTTGAACCTAAGTTGAAAGTTACACTTTTTGGGTCGTTCAACAAAAGTTGAACGCGAGTTGAACCTAAGTTGAAAGTTACACTTTTTTGGTCGTTCAACAAAAGTTGAACGAAAGTTGAACGTGAGTCGAACCTAAGTTGAAAGTTACACTTTTTGGGTCGTTCAACAAAAGTTGAACAAAAGTTGAACGAAAGTTGAACGTGAGTTGAACCTAAGTTGAAAGTAACACTTTTTGGGTCGTTCAACAAAAGTTGAACGAAAGTTGAACGTGAGTTGAACCTAAGTTGAAAGTAACACTTTATGAGTCGTTCAACAAAAGTTGAACGAAAGTTAAACATGAGTTGAACCTAAGTTAAAAGTTACACTTTTTGGGTCGTTCAACAAAAGTTGAACGAAAGTTGAACGTGAGTTGAACCTAAGTTGAAAGTTGAATTTGAGTTGAATTCACTCACAGGGTAGCACCTAACCCAACTTCCGTTGAAACCTTGAATGGCACCCAAAATTCACAGGGTACTACCTGTAATGCCAAAAACGTAACGCTTTTTCGTTGCAATTTTCGTGACGATTTTCGATTTATGTGCCAGAGTCAAGACATAAAAATGTCAAAAAAGGTACTAAAAGCTTCATTTTTGGGAAAATGAATTTATGATCATGACTTCTGAATTTATGCTGCTCACAACAAAATAAGGGACACTAATGTCCGTTTAATTTAACAACGTCTTTTGGCGAATTTTTAGTGCGATAATTATTTTCAAAAATGTCATTCTGTACCTAAATGTGATGTGAGTTATCACAGTATGATTCGTCCGTCAACACTAGCTTTAACGGAACTGGCTTAAAGTAAGGTGACCAGACTCCCGAATGGCCAATGCTGTACACATTCTTGCGGAGTTTGGCTCTCAAGCAAATCCATGGCCATACTTCCGAATTCCAGGTCCGAGGTCTATGTCGCAAAAATGCTGGCTTATTCGCTAATGCACGACAAACAGAGAGAGGTCAGAGCGCAGCGAAGGCGAACTACAGGATCTAAGTAATTATAGGGACGAGTCATAGGTCTAAATTTCACGAATTGCCATTCATTGGCTCACCGCTCGCACCTCGTTTTATCATTCAAACTATTGGCGAATTCTGAAAAGCGTGACAGAGATGGCAAGGTCTCGAGGAAGCGAAGGGCGAGGCAAAGGATTTAAGTAAATATAGGGACAAGCCAGATAACTAAATCGTACCAATTGCCTTCCATCGACTCATCGCTCGCTGGACGTCGCAAAACTGTTGGCGAATACTGAATAGCGCGACAGACAGAGCGAGGTCGGAGCAGAGTGAGGTCTGAGCAGAGCGAAATCCTACGAATCGCCTTCCATTGGCGTACTTATCGCTTGCCTCATCCTATTTCCCAGCAGAGTATGAAACTTATGGAAAATGTTGGCGAATTCCGAAAAGCGCAACAGACAGCGAGGTCTGAGCGAAGCGAAGAGCGAGCTATAGGATCTGAGTAATGCTAACGCTAAGGATGAGCCAACGGTTTAAATCTTACCAATTGCCTTCTATTCGCTCACCGCTCGCTTCGATTGCACCTCGCCTTATCCACTCCCTACCAGCGCTGATCGCGAGGATGTTGGCGAATGTGAGTTCTGAGTGAAGCCAAGGGCCACAGGATCTGAGCGAATGTATAGACGAGCCAGAGATCTAAATCTTACGAATTGCCTTCTTTTGGCTCACCGCTCGCTACACTTGCACTTCGCCTTATCCTATTTCGCAACTGCCCTGCATCGCAAAAATTTTGGCGAATTCTCTAATGCACGACAGACAGTGCGAGGTCTGAGCGGAGCGAATGGCGAGCCACAGAATTAAAGTAAACCGAAGGACTAGCCAGAGGTATAAATCTTATCTAAACCTGTTTGCAATATTTCTGGAGGAGAGTACGCATTTCTCCATAGTTACATTAGTGATGTCATGACGGCCCCTGGGCTTTTATGTGGGATATGTAAGATAATGTGAGAAAAAAAACTTTATTTAAAACACATGCCGAATCCATTCTTTAGTATGCATTTTCCTATAGAGGTTGATAAAGGAATCGGATGGAGTGGCTAATTTTCCCATAGTTTTGTCATAGGGGAAATAAATTAATATCTCATCTTTCGACGATTGTAACTACTGAACCTTGGCAGCTAGAGCCTTTAAATTTTCACCAAATATGGGCTATGCGGTGCCCTAATAAGTTTGTGACAAATTGTTTTACCAACATTTCAACCGACTTAGCATTAAAGCTAATTGAAAGGGACTTTGATCGCTGTGTTAGTGAGCATACGGAAATTCCAAAAAAGGAGTTTATGAACTTACTCCGTTTCTGCCTCATAGACTGCAACTATTTTCGTTATAAAAACCGATTGCTGTCTATGAGATCCGGCCTTTTCATGGGGTCCAGCTTAGCGCCGATATTAGTTGAACGTGTCCTGGAGGATTTGATTAACGAAGCTCTACTTAAAGTCGATTTTGTTCCACTTTTTTGGCATACTTACGTGGATGATCATATAACGGCCATTCCAAAGGACAAAATTCCACAAATGCTAGAAGCATTACACGAATATGATTCCAAAATCAAATTCACCTATGATGTCGAAAAAGATGGTAAGTTGGATTACCTGGATATTAGTCTATACCGTACAGAGCACCGGAGGGTGATTACAAATTGGTTTTACAAGCCTATTGCCTCAAATAGACTGTTAAACTATTACTCAAATCATCCGACAAAAATGAAAACAAATGTGGCGAAATCTTTCATTAGGAAAGTATTTAGGATTAGTCACAAGCGTTTTTGGAACGAAAATTTGAAACGGATTTATAATATCCTTGGTAAAAATAACTATCCGACGAAAATGATCGACAAAATGATTAACGAAGTTCGAAACATCAAAAAAACTACAAATTCAATGAGCTATGCTTTCTTATCAATCGAAGGCGACTCAACAGCAGCAGCATCACCACCTACTGAACCAACCATCCAACAGTATTCGGCACTAACATACATCCCCGGTTTAAGCGAATCAATATCAAGGTCTTGAAAATATTTTGTACCACAGTTAAATGTGGCAATGCGTCCTCACTTAAAGAATGGTAACATTTTTACAAACCTTAAGAGCAAAATTCCACCACAAGATAAGTCCGGGGTTGTATACAAAATCGATTGTGCAGATTGCGACAAAACATACATCGGCGAAACAATTCAAAAATTAGGTACTCGTCTAAGTCAACATAAGAACGACACGAAAAAATCGCTTAACGATAATATATCCGCCCTTGCAAAGCACTCCATCACTAATGAACATACTTTGATTTCAATAACGCTCAAATTCTGAAAAACGAACGTAATAAATGCAAACTTCAAATCCACGAAGTGAACCAGATAATCAAACACGAGAATATAGCATGCAACGAAAAGAGCGATAAAAAACATTATACTAACACCTATAAACTTAATCAAGACTAGCATTTAGAATTATAATGAGACATGGAAATATTATAATGCAATTATTGCAATTTAACATCTGTGATATTTTTTAGTAATGTCTCCGTGTGTACCTAGCTTTAAGCCACCCTAACATCTGTGATATTTTGCTTGAAATTTTGACTTTTGACATCTGTGATTTTTACTGTATGTAAATATTTGATTGTTAGTCGTTTTCTTTGTCACTTTTTATATAGTCATCGTTCATTATTATTAGGTACACTTTTTAATATTTTATTTATTTATCATTTTTATTGTGAAAATCATTGTCCTTTAGATATAAGCGACCCTGAAGATGGGCTTCTCAGCCCGAAATATATTGGTCACCTGAAGAAAAACAATGAGTTTCACTTTCGCGGATCCAGAGAGGCAACACAACAACAAACATCTATGAAAAATATCGATCCCGGCAATTTACAAAAAACATAGGCTATATTAACATTTAGCTTATTTTACATTATAAATGTGCCTTTATTCAAACCACAAACATTATATGTATTAATGTGCCTTTATTCAAACCAGAAAAATATGCCAAAACGAATGAAATCGTATGAAATTGGCCCCCAAATAAAATTTTCTAAGATAAAATGTTGTTTGTGCGCTTACTCCAACCAAACCCCAGTCAAACGAAATTGTTTCATCGACGTCTTGGACCTTATGTGAAAACGGTGGAAAAGAACGGGGGGGAGGGGGGGGGGGGGGTGTTAAACACAAGTCATAAAGGGTATCCAAATCTCGGCCGCGCCCGAAATTAGCCTCGGTCTAGTTTTTTTTACAAATGTGCAGATTTTTCATTAATAATATTTTTGTACAAATGTAATTTAACGAAGGTTTATCGTTTTTCCGAAGTCCCAAAGACTCCAACCATGTTTTTTAGCCATCAAGATTATTCCATCGAAATTTGTTTGGTTTCTCTTTTTCTAGGTATGCTTAATATTTGTAAATTTTTTGATAGGTGCTCTTTAATCTGGTTAGAAAGAATGAACTTCTAGCAATAAGTAATCAAAGTCCGGGTTCAAAACTACGGGATGTCAAAATATATTTGCCGACGAGTGTATTTTAAAACATACAAAGTTTCATATCTCAATTCAACTGAGCTAGTGTCCCTGCTGAAGCATTATAAATTAATTCTAAACTAAAGTGCTCGTAAACAACACTAAAACTCGATACAAGGTCCAAAAGATTCTGACTCCCAGAACGATATTCATTGAATTGCACTAAGTAGGTCATTTTTCCATATTAAAATGAAAAACTAGTAAAACCCAAGTACTAAAATGTACATACATAATGTCAAAAATGTATTGCAAAGTACATACGTACATATATGTACGTACGTACACAACTCAAATATGCTTGCTGAAATCGAGCGTTCTCTCGTTCTATAGTTCTTCTTACGTCATTTCAAAACGACCGTGAAATACTTTTTCGTAGATATTATTATTATAATGAAAACAAATCATAAAATCTTCGTGTCTTAAAAAAATCGTGACTATTTACACGTTTGTTTTGTGTTTGTATACGGTAAACAAGCTTTAAATGCTGATCATAAAGTTTCTGTTTAAATGATACTATTCTATACAAATAATGTTTTTCTCCACTCTATGTAACACTCGTGCCTATAATATGCGAAAGGAAAAGCGCACGTACTGCCGCACAAAATTCATAAATAAAATTTAGGTTAATGCAATATGTACGCGTGTGTGTGTTACATAAAACAACATACATATAGACAAGGAACATGACATTCTATCTAAATGATCAAGATTATAAATTATTCTGGCGGATTTAAACAAATTGGTGTCACTGTCAATAAAGTGCCTTTTTTATTATAGATTGTATGGGTTTTCTTAAGGTTGCTTGTGTAACGTAAAAAATGTAATTGAAAACGAAAGTAACTGTGGCAAATGAAATTGATTAGGGATTTAAGAACATGTATGTAGAATATTTTTATTGGATAAATGGTACATACGAGTATGAATATGATCTCTTCTTCGATAAGCGTTGATAATAAATATAATAAAACGATATACAGACATAATGCGATCCATACGTCCGCATCCAAGGTAAGATTCCAGTGATTTGTAAAATTATTTTGGACGTTCTGTCCGTAAGAGCTCCTGGCGAAAAATGAGTGAAATTATACCCTTTCATTTTTCAAAAACCTACACGAACCCCTTGGGGCAGAACGGGTCTATTCTCGACGACATTATTTTTTGTTGAATTCCCCCATCGTCTCTGTGTCTTCCAAGCATTTCACGCACGGCATCCACGTTTTCCGGCACAATGGCTGTTTTTGGACGACCTCACGAAAGTCGTCCTTGAGTGAATTACGCCCACGTTTGAGCTCGTTAGACCACTTACAAATTGTCCAACAGTATGGTGCTTTATCCCCAAATGCAAACTGAAGCCGATCGAAACACTGTTGTTTAGAAAATCCAACTTTAAAATCGTAGAAATAATTGTACGAAAATGTTCACGTTAATTCCATTTTATTGCATTTTTGCTAAATTGACTTTTTTGACTAACTGTAACTGACACGAGTATCACTTGCCATCAAAATGTTTTGAGCAGCTATATGCAGTGGCGGCTCCTCAGATGAGGCAACTGAGGCGGCGCCTCACCTTCATTTCCGCCACAAAACATAATTCATCCAATATGATAAAAATCCCTAAAGTTATCTTTAAAATCACTTACAAGTTCCTTTACACAATCGCAAAATCCCTCACATAATTTTTGTATACCAATTCATACAAGTGAGGCAATAATTTTTCCGCCGCACAATCCCGAACAACAACTCAATGCGTATCAATACATTCGCCCGATTCTCTATGGGATAATGTACGGAAAAAAAACTGCCAGTGAGGCGACACAGAAATCGCCTTAGTGTGTGTATCTGAATCGAAACAGTGCGACGATTTGTTCTCGCTTTGTTGGATGCTTTGCGCATTGCAATGCAGCTGTGCAAAATGAAGTTGAGATAAGAACTTACCGAGGATAGTTTCGGTTTTCTATTGTATTTTGGTTAAAAAAAGGAAAATATTAGGTGATGTTGTTTGTTGCATATGATTTTAAAAAGGGGAAAATCGATAGTTGTGTGGTTTTTGTCACTGTTCATTATTTCATTTTAATATTTTGAGGCCAACATTTTTCAAATTGATTTTGAATGATTTTTAATTTATGCCGAAACGCCAAATATTTAAATTTGGATATTATGATACGTTGAATAAAATTGTAATTGTAAAATTATCCTCTTCCAATATGTTTTTATACCCTTCGCTCATAGAGTGAAGGGGTATTTTAACTTTGTCATGAAGCTTGTAACGCATTGAAGGAAGCATCTCCGACCATATAAAAAGTATACATATATGATCAGCATGACTTGGGGAGTCGATTGGGCGATGTCCGTCTGTTGCGACGCGTTTTACTCGGCCAATTTAAAAGCTATGAAGCTTAAATTTTTCACAAATGATTCTTTTTGCTGCAGGCAGTTGGTATGTTTGAATCGGTCAAATCGGACAATGGGGTCATGCGGCTGCCATTCACTCCCAACTCCCCAGATTAGGTTCTTCTAAGAAAAACTTTTTTATTTGTGCACCAATTTCAACCAAATTTCACACAAATGTGTTTCAATGGATGACACAAAACATATGTAAGAATAGCTCAAATCAGATCATGGGGTCATGGGGTTGCCATACAAACCCAAGCTCACCATTTCGATTCCTCTAAGAAACATGTTATACTTCCAATTTCACAAAACCTTGAATTAATGTGTCTTCATCAAAGCAACAAAATAGGTTACGTCAAAATAAATGGAATCGTACTATGAACTTATTCACTTATTCCAACCAAACCCCACACAAATATTCTTTGATCGACGCAATGGAACTTTTGTGAAGACGGAAGAAAAAGAATGGGGGGGGGTTCAATACAAGTCGTAGGTACTCCCGAAAAAACTTTTAGCCCGAGGAGAGGAAAGGGTATCCAAATTTCGGCCGCGCCCGAAATTAGCCTCGTTTTTCGCCTCACTTATTTCCACAGGCACGAGCTGCCACTGGCTATATGCTAAAAAACATCAAAATTTCTGATGGAAATAACATATTTTACGAAAACGTACTAGAACATGCCTAATCTAAAAACTTTTGTAGTAGCCTACGTATTAATCAATGTGACGAGAGAAATCGATTGAGCGATCCGTCCGTCTGACCGTCTGTTGCACCGCAAACTAGTCCCTCAGTTTTGAAGCTATCAGGCTAGAATTGTGAACACAAGTTTTTTTTTTAGTGTACGCTGTATAAAGGCTGTTCCATTCATGCTGGAGGATATTTTAATGGTAAGTAGTGTGGCTCATTTGCGGAAAATTAATGTACAACGCTCCCCTATATTTTTAACCGTTACAATTTAATAGCATTGTTTTGTAAAGATGCCCGACTTGCGAACTAAATCAAAATTTTCAACACCACCAAACATTTCATTCAATATATGACTTTCTGGAACAACATAAAATTTCCAATGAAACGACACCTCGCCCGTTAGGAAGTTGTCCGTATCTTCCGAGATACAAACGTTCAAACTTTAGGGTATTTGGAAAATCGGGTTTCTTAAAAAAAATCATATGATAAAAATTGATGAAAAACCGATTTTAAAATTTCTTTTTGAATGCAATACATTTTCCCAGCGTTATACTTAACCCTATTCAAATATTTATACCCGATACCCATAAGATGGCCTAGGAGGGGGATAATGTTTTTGTTACGCCAATATTATGTAACACCTCAAAGGAGCCTTCGGAAGTATGGCAAAGTACGTACACTGCTCGTCATCAGATTAGCACAACCGTTCGCATGAATAGCTTCGGCTGATTTCCAACCAAACTAAAAGAGCTAAAATTTCATAATTATAACTGTTAATAGTCTATTCAATTCTAAATTAATTAAAACAAAAAGTATTGTGTTTCCATTTTTTACTTATGTTTTATAATTGTTTTTCGAAAAAGTACACACAAAATAGCAATTTAAAATTTGTCATCAGGATAGTACATGTAACTTCTTTTTTGTCGATCTTCCTCAATTGAGGACGTAGAACCCCCAATTTTTTGTTGTTGTTTAAGTAATAAATTAGCTTTAATATGGATAAGAGAAAATCATTATCTGCGGATGAGGGATCAAAAATTAAGGCTTGCAAGGAGTCAAGGCGGTCAAAAAGTGAAATTTCGAAAAAAAATTAATAAAAGTCGATAAGTTGATTCCGAATTCGTGTGTAATAAGTACCGTTAAGGTAAAAATAATAGAGGCGATAAAAATTGAGTACTTGTCAATCCTTATGAGAGAGTAATTTTGAGAGAAGCATCGAGCCCTCATGACTCGGTCGCAAGGATTAGGGTAAATCTTCACATTAAGGCGAGCCTACATTGTTCAAACAGTGATAAGAAATGCTCCACATTTAAAGAAACAAACTTAAGTTGATGGAAAGTGGAGTAGGTCCGACTACCCCTATTCACACCTCCCCTACAAAGTTATATTCAGCCATATCTTTGGATAGAATGTCGCGAACAACTTCAAATTAGTATCAAATGGAAGCTATTTGATGCCTTGATAAGATGTTAAAGATGTGCTAGGTCCCACCCATCTATGCCCTCCCTCCCTTACAAAAAAACATGAAAATAAAAATTTTGGGTTTTGCATGTCTTCCACCACCTCTCCATTTTGTACGGGCCGCGGCCAGGTCCAAGTAACACGATGTGTATCAATAAACACAAATGCATCACTGAACCAAACCGCATGCTAAAGTAAAGAAAATATGGCTCAAATCAAGAAAAAAAACAACCAAAAACAGCCAAGAAATATTTCTCTTCATTTGAGAATTAGTGACACTGATCCAAGTGAAATGCCAATAGCAACGCTTTAAGGAAAAGTAACCTTGAATCAAGCAAACTTTTCTTGTGAAAAAGACAAGAGAAAATAAAAAAAGAAACCTGCATCCAACCAACATCGAACCCATAACCCCATTATTCCCAGTCAAACGCGCTACCCACTGAACCAGAGACACTTCTGATTAATCTACTACAACGCTCCAATATAAGCTAAAGCTAAAATAAAGCTTTTCCACGAGCTTTACATGGAAAATGTCAAAAATATATATTATCAAGCATTTGTTTGCTTGAATTGAGAATAATGGTTTAGGCTTGAATCTACTTCCTATTTCTCAAAAGAAGGTCTTGAAAATAGGATAGATTCAAGAAAAAATGTTCACATTTTAAGAAATTTTGTCTAAATTCGGGAATTTGGCAAATGAGAAAAGAGTTTCTTAATTTTAGATATCCCAATTTTTTCAGTAATAAAATGAAAAATTTAAAAGGTGTTGAACACAAGTCTAAAAATTTACTAAAACTTGAAAAACTTCGGCTGGAAAATATTAAGCTCTTTCCGAAATTGTGTTGTACTCAAGTCCGCCCTTCAGCATATAATTTATTTCACAGCACATAACAAACACATTTTTGTCTGCTAGTCGCCATTCTGCCTGAAGTTTATTTATGCTTCTAACCTAACAATTTTAACCACCAATGTTGTTTTAGGCGACCTGTATGTTTCTGGATGACCGATGCGACGATGATCATCTGTCTAAAATTGGTGGAAATTAATTTACAAATAGCAGTTACTATCTATGGAACGTTTTAACTTCTCGACTAAATTTATAAATCTTTTTTAAGGACATTTTCAACAAAAAAAAATGTATTCATCAAGGACATTTATATAATCCCGAGGTCCTTAGTGATTCAGACTTTTAATCATATTTTAAAAGTAATATTCTGTATTCGAATTTCGAAAATAGGTTTCAATATGCATTTTTGAAATTTTCATCCTGCGACCCGATCGAATCTGGAAGTAATGTGATTTGGCGCAACCTAGTTTTTGAATTGGACACCCCTGCTCAACGGTAATAGCCCGACCGACTCGTCTAGATGATATTGATGAAATATTAATTCTAACTTGTTTATCTACTTCCTGAAACGAACAAACAAAAAAAGTTTTTCACTTACAGCTGTTTCGGCCAACTCCTGATAATACGACTCTCCACTTCCTCGTCTCGATCCAACGCACATGGCGCGACGCAACAATCGGGACAACAGCGAACATAGACCGCATCTTTGCATAGCACCATCAATGGAGCCTTGACGCGAACTCACTATCAAACCCGAACTGGTTGCAATCGTTTCGGCCGTAGCACTTGTCGACTGTTGTATATCGCTGGTGGTGCTCGAGTGGGTGGTTAAACGATGGCAAAGACTATAGCCAACACCACTACGGCAGCGAGTTCCAGCGCCACCTTTGGTGCTACTCCCGCGACCACCGTTACCTCCCATTCCACCACCAGACCCAGCCGTCTCACTACCAGCAATTGCACCAACCGTACCGGCACCCGCGCCACCACCAACACAGCTGCTGCTGCTTCCGATACAGCATTTTTGCGTAACACTACTTCCGTCCGGATCGGAAGTTTCCGCGACACCAACGCCTGCACTTGTTGAGCAACTAATCACTGCACCACCACTTACGGCCACTACCGTTTCTTTGGCCTCAGCCAAACATCCTGAATCGCCAGCATCTTCGTATTGCGGTTGTTGACAACGTTTTTCTTTCGACGCGGCCACCGTGACGGATTTTTTCAGGTAATTTTTTTTCACGTAACTATTTAAAAATGTTCACAACACACGATTTCGATACTAGGAAGTGAGGGAAAAAATAGATTTCCAACTTTAATTTTGACACAAATTTTATCGAAATGTTCAAATTTCACTTCAAAATTGGAAGAAAGAGAGTTCACCAAAATTGTTGAGTATCCTTGCACTACTTCGGCTGTTTTTGCTTACAATAATAGTTGTAATTCTCATTAAAACACATCTTAGTACACTATCGTCATACTCGTATATCTATTCCTTAGAATCTAACATCGATTGATGGATTTTGAGTTATCAGTCACGCGAATTTATTATGTACAATTGCATCACACCCCGCACGCACTATTTACTGATGAAGCTGATGATAAAATTCGAAGACCTTCTTATTGATTTACTATTGGAACATTCATTCTGAATTCCTCGTTATACTCGTAATTGTAGTACCCGTACGTCTGTACTACATTAGAATTGTGACAATTTTATTTTTATTTACACCCATTACTATGGCCTACACAGATAAAACACGAATTTGGCTATAATTATATTTTCTTGATCGATTTTAATTTATAGATGTATTTTCGAAGTCATTTCCAATGAATACGAATTTTACAAAGTTTCATTGAAATTTTTTTGGTATCAATTTTTTTTATTTGAGCACTCACAAAATTTGATTTCCATTTTTTGCTGTATGTTTTCAATTGAATTGCTTAAATTTATACGTAGCACCAATTTATAAACTGTTGAGAAATAAAGGAATATTAATTAGATGCACTAGTGCATTTCACTCAGTGGAAGCTGTAAACCTTTATTGCGAGCTGGTTGAATTTTATCAATTAAAAAATATAGTTTTGGCATATTTATGAGGAGTTCCCTTGGTTGTTTTATGAATTCCCGGATCTCTGGGTCTCAGTTTAATTAATGGAGTGGTTGTCGATACATATACAGCATTGATCCTGATCCTGACCTGACTATCTCTAACAAAAATATTGATCGAAATCGAAAAAAAAACTCACAGATGCGAATTACACGATAAAACCATAAGCATTGGGGAAATGGATATTCGTATAAGTACATGAAAACAAGGAATACATTAAAACAAGTTGATATGTTCTGTATGTCATGCCGATGTAATATTTTGAAACAAATAGGCAAAATTACTGGGCCATGCAATAAATACTGAATTTTGATGAGTAATTAAAATAGGTAGTCGATGAAGTATACTTAAATACTACCTTGCTGCTTGCATATAATTCACAAAAAAAATAATGTGTTTAAAATCCAGCCGGTCAAAATTAACTGCTAAAATCCAGCCGTGAAAAATCCAAACAAATGTTTTGTTGATAGAAATGCCAGTGATTACAAATAAAGAAACTAAGAGACAGAGGCGGTGCATGAGGACCCGCAGAGACCGCGTTGTGGGTGGCCTACGAGTTTTAGGGGCCTGAAGAAAACAAGAAACATTTTTTGAAACATAAAAAAAGACGTAATTTTGCAGCGTAGATATTTTTTGTAGACAAGAGGCCACTTTCACAAGTCAGCACAAATTAATTTAATTAATTCAAAAAATTCCATTTTGTCTCAAAACTGTTGAAAATTCATTATACGAATCGTCGGGCGCCCAAATTCGCCCCCAAAAAAATCCTGTCTAAGTTGTTTCAGAGAAGCTGCAGGATTTTACACAAACCCTTGTCCCCAAATTTTGGAACAGTGGAGAAAAATCCATTCAATAGACCCAAGGCCAGAGGCAGACCCAAGAACACCTGGATGTGTCAAATGAAAAAGCAACAACAACGCATTGTTCTCGGCGATGACACGATCCAAGATAGCTCTGCTTGTAGAAATAGGCTGAGACGTTACCGCCAGAACGGATGATGTGGATGTGCCTACACCGCAGGCTGAGCGATACGACGCCACGGAGCGGTATAAAGAACGTGGCAAGTAAGAAGAATGGAGAAAAATCTATTCAAATCGAACTAAGCAGCCAATTTCACCATAAAACTATGGTTAGTCAAGCGGTATATGGCCCTTGCGCATTTGCGTTGGATAGCGATACTACTGTCGCCCGAACGAGAAATATTGTCCATTGATGAGCTGAGCTGAAGACTTTGAATTTTAACCAATAAACGACCAATTTGCATTTATTTTGAAGGATCGTTGTGCAATCGATCTCCTGTGCCTGTTGTGTTTGTATCATTATGCAATATAACATAATTTTGCTAAATTTATAATTCCTAACATCCTTGCTCTCAGAATAAATTACGATACCAAGGAGAAGTTAGCGAGAGGCTCGCGAGTCAAGTTGTTTCTCCACTGCTAAGAGATAAGGGGTGTATAAATCGTAGGCCGTAGCTTAGGGCGCTATTACACAGTCATATATTGGTAATATGTATATATTATAATAGATATTATCATGTCCTTAAGCCTACTCGATTTCGTTTAGTGCACGTGTAAAAAATTAACCGAATTAATCGAGTAGGCTTAATTATATGACTAGAAATATGAACATAAATATGACTGTGTCATGGAGCCCTTACTGATAGTATTCCAAAGAACAAACAAATCGATATATCTTTTTTTTTTGTCGTTTTTCTGGCTGCAACTCATTCAGCCGGATATTTAGCCGTTTTAAAAAAATAGTCCCGGTTTTCCGGCTAAATTTGCCGGCAATTAAATTTTCAGTTGGCAGCACTAAGGACTAGAAAACGTTAGGAACCCGATTCAATTCCTAGTTGATGCAAATATGAAAAAATAAAGAAAAACTAACATAGAAGCGAGGCCGAGGCTAATTTCGGGCGCGGCCAAAATTTTGATACCCTTCGCTCTCCTCGGCCTAAAATTTTTTCGGGCGTACCTACGACTTGTATTTAACTCCCCCCCCCCATTCTTTTCGTTCCGTCTTCACAAAAGTTCCGTTGCGTCAACTAAACCATATTTGTGTGGGGTTTGGTTGGAATAAGTGGGCAAATAAAATTATTTACTTTAAAAAATTTATTGGGGGATAGTACCATAGTACGATACCATTTCTTTTGAGCTTTCTTGTTGCTTTGATAAAGACGCATTAATTCAAGGTTACATATGCTTTGTGTCAACAATAGAAACACATTTATGTGAAATTTGGTTGAAATTGGTGCACAATTAAAAAAGTTTTTCTTAGAAGAACCTAATTTGGGGGTTGGGTTTGTATTGCAGCCCCATGACCCCATGGTCTGATTCGATTCAATGTTACATAACTTACATAACTTTCATCTAAAGTTCATCTTTCGACGTTTACAATAATCACAAAATGTGAAAATTAATACTTCCACCAAATCACCTTCTTCAATGCATAAGGGTAAGGGGTTTTTTGCCAATTGAATTTTGACTAGATCTTAGAAAAAGAAGAACATTAGTAGCGGTCCTATAGGGAAATTGTTGTATAGGTGTAACTATATTCTCAAATTCACACAAACCGATTATAACCAAACCATTCCTTCATATGAGGGGGCATACATTTTGTGCGGAAATGAAAATATAATTTTCGAACCAAGTACATATCTGAATATGAATCGATACCAAAACTTTTGCTGCCCCTTAGAGTGCAAAAAATCCTACGCCCAAGAAAAATTATTGAAAAAGGGGAAAAATGGGTGTCATTCGACACATACGTACGTACTACGTTCTTCCTCTTTTCTTTTTATACCCTTCGCTCATAGAGTGAAAGGGTATATTAACTTTGTCATGAAGTTTGTAACGCATTGAAGGAGGCATATCCGACCATATAAAAAGTATACATATATGATAAGCATGACTTGGGGAGTCGATTGGGCGATGTCTGTTTGTCTGTCTGTCTGTCCGTCTGTTGCAGTGCGTTTTTCTCGGCCGCTATAAAAGCTAGAGAGCTGAAATTTTGTACACATGCTTATTATTGTTGCAGGCTGTTTGTATGTTTGATCGCTTAAATCGGACCAGGGGGTCATGGGGCTGCCATACAAACTTAACCCCCCTGTAGAATTTAATTCAAAAATTTTTGTAGCGATATGAAATTGTTTTATTTCGCCAGCTATTTTATAATATGGCTCTATGGCCGAGCTGCACTTCGCTCAAAATTTGTTTTTGCACGTTAACTAGAATTAATAGATACATATTTTTTTTTACATTAGTTTTAACATAAGAGCTTTTAGAATTGTGACTTACTCTAATTAATTATACACGGGTAAATTATGTGATTTTGGTCTCTCTTGGTATTGTACGTCTTGATCCCTCGCTGGTTCGATTCGAAAAGACCGAAGATCTGTCGTGTGTCATATTCGTAAGTCGAGTTTAAAGTGCTCACCACTGTTATGTATGACGGCGCTATTATCTACACCGCGGCCCGTGATGAATCCTCATCACTTCCTACATCGACGTCCAGCTTAGCCAGCATCACGGCTGGTCGCAGATATATTCCTTGTCGCGTCTGCACCGTAGCTGCTCTCACTAATCCGTCCTTCGAGTAGGTAACGTTCACTACTTTTCCCTTTGGGAAACTTCTCGTTTTCTCATTTTCATCGATAATTACGACAATGTCTCCGACCCGCAATTGGCTGCTGGTTTCAAACCATTTCGCGCGACGAATGAGTGTTGGTCTATAGCATAATATCCATTTATGGTAGAAACGTTGAAGAGCTTGTTGCGATTGCCTCCATTGTAGCCTTGGTACTTTGACGTCTTCAGGTGGGACTCCAAGTGGTTTTGTCGGATTCCTGTATGCAAGTAAGGCGTGACTCGGTGTAATCGCCTCCTGTTCGGGGTGTTCCAATGGCACGTAGGTCAGTGGTCGTGAGTTTATTAAAGACTCAACCTCGATTAGGACACTTTGAAGTACCTCAGGAGTTGGCTTACGCAATGGGTCGATAATCACTCGCATCGCTGACTTGACTGATCGGATAAGTCGCTCCCATGCTCCACCCATGTGTGGGGACAGCGGCGGGTTAAAGTGCCACTTTAAATTGGCGGAAGTAGTAGCCTCCTCTACTTTGTCGAAATTAACCTCCTTGTAGGCCTCCTTCAGCACTTTCTCTGCTCCAATTAGATTGGTGCCTCTGTCGCTATAGCACTCTAAAGGTTGACCTCTTCTAGCGACAAAGTTGCGAAATGCTAGTAGGAAACTGTCTGTTGAAATGTCCTTCACCATTTCTAGGTGAATGGCCCTGACGGTGAGGCACGTGAATAAAACTACCCAACGTTTTTCAGGCTTTCGATGTACGGTGACGGCTAGTGGTCCAAATAAATCTATGCCGGTATGTGAGAATGGAGCAGTGTCAATGGCGAGTCGTCCGTTCGGTAACGGTGACATCTCTGGTGGTGCTGCTTGTGCCAATCGAATTTTGCACATTCGGCATTCTCGGCGGACTTGATTTACTAAGATCCGTAAGCGCGGAATATGGAATCGTTTCCGTAGCTCGTTGACAACGGTCTCAGAAAACTGATGTGCACAATCTTCGTGCATTTTATTTACGATAAGTCTCGTTATATAGTGAGATTTTGGAAGAATAATAGGGTAATCATTATCTATACGCCCTTTTAGTCGAATGATATTATTTTCATCCAAAGTAGGCGATAATTTATACAGTGCACTATGTTTTGGGATCCTCTCACCCCTTTTTAACAGCGCAACATCTGCAGAATATATTTTCTGCGCTTCTCGAAACAAAAGGTTTTCCGCTTCACGAAGCTCGGTGGATGTCAAAACACCCGTATTTTTGATCGCTGATCGTTTAATACAATTTATAAATCGTATGACATAGGCTGATGCTCGTAATAGTTTATTCCATTTACTAAATCTCGAGAAATCTATGATATGTTGGGCCTCATTATGTAAAGCGATATATTGGAATGTGGAGTCTTCATATTCAAACTTATTAACTTCATCCTCACCTTTGTCTGTTTGCTGCGGCCAGAATCTTTCGTCCAGGCTAAGAAATTCAGGACCCTTGAACCAGCGACTGTTTGCATCAAAGTTCAAAACATCTCGCCACTTCGTTGGTATGTCGGCAACATTTTCAGCTGAAGGCACCCATCTCCAATGCTCGATATTCGTTATCTCGCGAATCTCGCCCGCTCGATTGGCTACCCATATAGGCAGCTTCTTATTGGATCGAAGCCATGATAGTACGACGGTCGAGTCGCTCCAAAAATAACTGTGGTGAATAGGTATGTCGAGGGCCTCAACCGTTTTCTTGAACAGACGGGAACCAATTGTAGCAGCTTGCAGTTCCAGTCGTGGAATTGGAGTGTACTTTAGTGGAGCAGCTTTTACTTTCGCGGTAACTAATGATGTTTGAACTCCGGTGGCTGTCACGACTCGCAAATAAATCGCAGCAGCGTATCCTGCCTCACCGGCATCAGCGAATGTATGAATACTTATTTCGGTCGATTCGGTCCAAGCGTCCGTGATATATCGTCGCGGAATTTTGAGTGACTCGATGGACTTGAACTGGTTGAGCCACGTCATCCATTGTTTACTTAGCTCGTCAGGTATGGGATCATCCCAATCCAGTTTTAGCCTCCACGACTCCCGCTGAATGAACTTCAGCCCAGCAATTGCGAACGCTATCAGCCCCAACGGATCGTAAATAGACATGAGCATTACGAGGATATCCCGTTTCGTGGGCCTGCGCTTACCGGTCAGAACATCGCGATTCGCTTTGTTGAAGTGCAACAAGAAGGTTATGCAGTCATCGTCTACAGACCAGAAAATTCCAAGTACCTTTTCGACGACATGGTTTTCGTTGAGGCTGTACACTGCGCCTTCTGCTTTGTCGAGTTCCTTTTTTAGCTTTGGCGAGTTTGTTTTAAAATTTCGAATCTCGAATCCACCTTCCGAGTGAATGAACTGCATTTGTTTGGCCAGTTGTACTAACTCGTCTTCCGAATCGCGGCCATCCAGCACGTCGTCCACGTAAGTATTTTTGATGATGCTTTTGACTGTTTCGGGGTACTGCGAGCTGTGTTTAGAGGCGTTAAGACGCATTACATATTGCGCTTGATAAGGAGAGCATGTCGCTCCAAATGTCATGACAGTCATCACGAAAACGTCAGGCTCCTTGGATTGTTGACAATCGCGCCACAAAATTCGCTGAACCATTTGGTCTTTCTCCGCAACGTGAACCATATGGAACATCTCCCGGATGTCCCCGGCTAAGGCATACTTTGGTATTCGAAATCTCATCAATATTTCGATCAACGGGCTCACAAGATCACGACCCCTCAACAGCATTGTGTTAAGTGAGATTCCATCGACTTTCGCAGCAGCATCGAATACGAGGCGAATTTTTCCAGGCTTGTTTGGATTTTCAATGATGAATACTGGCAGGTACCATACGTTCGAATAAGAAGTCTGCAGTTCGGATGGTGTTAGCTTTCGAAGAAAACCTTTTTCGATGTAATGTTTCATCTGTTTCGCGAATGCTTCGAGCAGCAATGGTTTTGACGTCAGCTTTCGTTCCAAACAAATTAGGCGCTTATACGCCATGGAATATGAATCCGGCAATTCAAATGAATCATATTTCCATAACAGACTAACTTCAAAGTGTTTACCTTTTTGTGTGGTACAGTCCTTCATAATTTTATCAGCGCGTTTTTCGTCATCGTTCAGATCGTAACCCTTGTTGTTGCAGATGCCGATCGAGTCCAGAGCATGAAACTGCTCTACTATCTCGGATAAACGATTGTCGGTACAGTCGCAGAGGTGAGCGTTGACACGATGTTCGGTTGATGGTGCTGATGAAGATTCGAATCCGCATAAATCCCATCCGAGCCGTGTTTTCGTGGCGACAGGTTGATGAATGCCACCCTCCTTCACATTGATTGGAACGCATAGGTGCCAATTATCAAGGCCTATTAATAGAGTCGGTCGAGCGTCATAATAGGATTCCAATGGAACGTCACGAAGATACTCGTATTTTTCATGAAGAGCGTCGCGATTAATTGATTGTATGGGGAGGTCCAATTGGGAAATGGTTTGGACAGTGATATCACGAAAAACTGTTTGCTCTCCAAGAGCACAAATTTTAAGTTTGCCCGTCCGCGAATCATCTTCAGTATGACATTGACCGTCCGTCCAACGCATACACAATTGTCGTTTCGTGCCTTTAAATCTAAGCAGATCCGCAATTTCCTTCTCAAGGAGTGTTATTGAGGAGCCGTCGTCAATGAACGCAAACGTATCGACTCTTACACGGTCATTTCGCAGCGTTATCGGCACGATTCGAAAAAGTATGTCACTGCGGTTGCGCTGAATTGCAACCACTGTTGTGGACTGGGATTCTTTGTTCGCGTGTACTGCCTCGTCGACTTTGTGCAAGAGTTTGTGGTGGAGCCGTTTGCACTCGTTGATACCGCACTCTTTGGCCTTCTGACACCTTGGCGATTTATGATGTCGCAGACACATTCGACACAACTTTAATCGATTCACCACACTCCAACGCTCGTTTACACTTATTTTTGCAAATTTTTTGCATTCAGTCGCACTTGAACACGATTCTAAACAAATCTGACATTTTTCGAAGTTGTTATGCGGGGCACTTTCGGTCAGAGCCGATTCGCCACTTTGAGAAGCGTGAACATTAACTCTCGTGCTGTCATTTGATTTCGTGGTGGACGGAATGCGTGTCATTACGTTGCAAGCGCCTTGTGCTATGGTGTTGAGCCAATCACTGAACCGTTTAAGTTTTGGTTCACTTGTGGGCTGCAAATCGAATATACCCCAGTCAAGCCGTATTTGCGCGGGCAGCCTTTCCACAAGTTCTTGTACGAGCCTTGCGTCACAATGATATGCTTGCAGGTTTGCTGAATCGATAGCGGCAACTAAATTTCGCACTTGTACAGCATAAAACACTAAAGACTCCAACTTGTCCGCCTTTGGAGCGGGTGACCTCTTGAGGGCATCGATTTGGGATTGAATGATTAATGCCGGCCGGCCATAAAGCATCTTCATGGTTTCGATGATAGATGAAACGTTTGATGGATGAGTCAAAAGACTTTCCACCATTTTTCGGGCGTCGCCTTTCAATGCCTTTTGCAGACGACATAAATTTTCGACGTCCGAATATTGACAGGCACTGGTGGAGTACTCGTATGCTGCTATAAATGTCGGCCATTGTTCTGGTGATCCGAAAAATTGTGGCAACTCTTTTGATATGGTTTGTCGAGCGAGAAAATGTTGAATCTGATTTTCCGGGCTTAAAAGATTCTGCTGAGCGGGTTTCGCGGCATGTTGAGTCGTAATGGCTTCAATTGACAACTTTAGTTCGTCCATTTTTTGCTGAAGATCGGCTATACGTATCTGTCGTTGCCGCTCCGAGTTCGGCTTGTGATGGTCCGCACTGTCTGCTTTGTCGCTCCGTTGTATATTCGGTTGAGCAATACATTCGGTGCAAAACCAATCTTTTCCGACTATTGACTTGTCGACGCGAGCACAACTAAAGTGCAGCCATTTTCCGCAACCGTCACACGCCACCATCTCGATTGTGTCTTTGTTGGAACACATCGTACAATTTGACTGTTCTTCGTCCAAGATGTCCGACATGTTTGATGCTTCGGCATTCGGGTTTTCGGTTGCCATTTTGTTGCTTTCCAAAGCGTTGTACGTGAGATCATGAAATTTGCGATGCAAATTTCTAAACAAATTTTGAGACTGTAGAATTTAATTCAAAAATTTTTGTAGCGATATGAAATTGTTTTATTTCGCCAGCTATTTTATAATATGGCTCTATGGCCGAGCTGCACTTCGCTCAAAATTTGTTTTTGCACGTTAACTAGAATTAATAGATACATATTTTTTTTTACATTAGTTTTAACATAAGAGCTTTTAGAATTGTGACTTACTCTAATTAATTATACACGGGTAAATTATGTGATTTTGGTCTCTCTTGGTATTGTACGTCTTGATCCCTCGCTGGTTCGATTCGAAAAGACCGAAGATCTGTCGTGTGTCATATTCGTAAGTCGAGTTTAAAGTGCTCACCACTGTTATGTATGACGGCGCTATTATCTACACCCCCATTAAGGTTCTTCTGAGAAAAACTTTTTTATTTGTGTACCAATTTCAACCTAACTTCGCTCAAATGGGTTTTCTATTGATGACACACAACATATTTAAAAATGGATCAAATCTGATCATGGGGTCATGGGGCTGCCATACAAACTTAGCTCCCCAAATGAAGTTCTTCCAAGATAAACTTTTTTGTTTATGAACTAATCTGAACCAAACATCACAAAAATGTTCTTCTATTAATACTACAAAACATATGTAAAAATGAATGGAATCGGTATGTGGGATCATGGGGCTGCCATACAAACCCAATCAACCAATTGGGTTCTTTTAAGAAACATCCTTTTTGCACCTATTGCAGAAAACCTAGTATTCATATATCTTTATCGAAACAACCGGAAATGCAAAAATAAAAGAAAACATTGTGGGACCATTACCGCCCCCCCACTCCCCATCGTCCGTTTCCCCCGTAAAGTTTTCTATAAAATGTTTTTATACCCTTCGCTCATAGAGTGAAAGGGTATATTAATTTTGTCATGAAGTTTGTAACGCATTAAAGAAAGCATCTCCGACCATATAAAAAGTATACAAATATGATCAGCATGACTTGGGGAGTCGATTGGAGCATGTCCGTCTATCTGTCTGTTGCGACGCGTTTTACTCGGCGGGTATTGAAGCTAGCAAGCTGAAATTTTGCACACGTACCTACTTCTTATTGTTGCAGACTGTTTGTATGTTTGATTCACCCAAATTGGATAACTGGGTCATGGGGCTGCCATACAAACCTAGCCCCCCAATTGGAGTTCTTTGAAGAAAAACTTTTTTATTTGTGTACCAATTTTCACACAAATATGTTTCTAAAGATAACACAAAATATATGCTTGAATGGATCAAATCGGACCATGAGGTCATGGGGCTGCCATACAAACTTAACCCCCCAAATTAGGTTCTTCTAAGAAAAACTTTTTTATTTGTGCACCAATTTCAACCAAATTTCCCACAAATGTATTTGTTGACACAAAACATATGTAAGAATGGATTAAATCGGACCATGGGGTCATGGGGCTGCCATACAAACCAAACCCCCCATATTGGTTCTTCTAAAAAACATTTTTTTACACCAATTTCACAAAGCCTTGAATTAATGTGTCTTTATCAAAGCAACTAAAAAGTTCAAAACGAATGGAATCGTACTGTGGGGTCATGCTCCGGCAACCCCAATAAAATTTTCCGAGTAAATATTTTTATTTGCCCACTTATTTCAACCAAGCCCAAAACTTTTGTCAAGACGGAAGAAAAAGAATGAGGAGGGGGATTAAATAAAAAGTCAAAGGTACGCCCGAAAAAACTTTTAGCCCAAGGGAAGGGTATCCAAATTTCGGCCGCGCCCGAAGTTAGCCTCGGCCCCGGGGGTTGGCGAGCGTAGCGAGAAGGGGGCGAAGCCCCCTAGTTTATAACCAGATGATATGGAAAGTGTCAATTAAATTGTTTGCTTTGACAATCAGCTAAGAATGCATATGCTGCAGATATATACATATAATATCGAGGTAGCGTCGAAATTTTATGAAACGATAGTATCTGCTCCTATCTGCTCTATAAATAGAGCAAAATTCAAATAAGACAAATTCGGTACTAAAATCCACACATTTCATCAATAAGCTGTGAATCAATAAAATTGGACAAACCACTTCCCTCCGCTATTAAAATAAAACGATATCTTCACTAACGTGGCCCTGGACAAAATTGTCTTCTTTTATAATTATTCAAGATCACAAAGTGGTTAGGCGTAACCACTTGCAACAGGACTATACTGTGTATACTGATACAAACACAAGAATCAGATGTATTCAGTCAGTCCCAATTTTTTGCGTAAAAAGAAAAAACATTGATTTTGTTTGTTTATGCTACAGCTCTCTAGATCTAGAGAACAATCGACAGAATTAGATTGAACAATCTGCCAACTGCCGAGCATACGACGTACTCTTCTTCAATCCCAATGTAATCTATGAGCAATGTACACACAGCTCACATAAGTACGCTGCATACGAAGAGATATACAATAATAGTGTAGCAATTCGCTCCTTATCAAAGAAAATCAGCTGCTCTAAAGATGATCGCGTGAATCAGTGTGAATTTCTAGATACGAATGTAGAGAATGAACGTGTGCTAAGTTTAGAACTGTTTTAGAATAGAACGCAGACCGCGCGATATAAACAAAATCAAAGGTCATAAACCTTGGCTCGAAGATTATTTATGTATGTGCGTGTTTGGCCGCGATCAAAAGGTGTATATAGAGTAGATACAATGTTTGAGTATCGAGTGTGCCAAAAACTATGATGAAGAGATCCTCAGACGAAGAATCCACTCGGCGAGCCGTTGATTAAATGAAACCCAAGAGGCAATGAGTTGTGACAAAGTATAGTTGCGTAACGAAAACTCGATTTCCGTGGTCGAATTTAGATTTTTATACCCGTCACTATGTAAAAGGGCATATTAACTTTGTCTTAAAGTTTGCAACGCCCAGAAGGAAGCACCTCCGACTAAAGTACATATGATCAGTGTGACGAGAGAAATCGATTGAGCGATGGCCGTCTGTCTGCCCGTCTGTTGCAATGCAAACTAGTCCCTCAGTTTTGGAGGTATCGGGCTGAAATTGTGTATACAAGTTTCTTTTTAGTGTACGCTGTATATATGTCGGAACGAACGGAATCGGACCATGGAGTCGTGGGGCTGCCATAGAAACCAACCCCTGAAAATCAGGTTCTTATAAGAAAAACTTTTTTCTCTATGTACAAATCTTAACCAAACCTCAAAGCATATCTAGGAACGGGTGAAATCGAAACACATCAACATACATACATACAGGGCTGTCATACAAAAAAACCCCTGAAAATTAGGTTCTTCTAAGAAAAACTTTTTTCTTTATGAACGCATCTTAACCAAACTTCACCCAAATGTGTTCCTAGTAAAGCCTCAAAACATATCTAGGAATGGATGGAATCGGAACACTACGCCATAGGGCTGTCATACAAACCAACCCCCAAATATTTTTTTTTTCTTTTTGAATCTTAAACAAAATTCATCCAAGAGAAACACACTTGGCCTCAACGCATCCAGGAACAGATGGAATTGGAACACGTCATAGGGCTGCGGTATAAATTGTTAATTGTTGTTTAGTTTCATTCAAATGTGACGGGTATTAAAATTTCGGCTGAGCCCGAAATTAGCCTCGGTCTCGTAATTCCTTATCGGCCTGGTATAGCAACCAATATGAAGGGCATATGCAGGCTCCTATTTAAATGATTAGATTTATTTTCTTGTGTATGCGAACAGATTTTAAGGTCTGCATTTATAAACGCTGCTGCGAAATGTCTTCGTATCTTACTGCATGCAGCGACAACAATATGTCCACAAAGCCCAAACTAAGCATTATTTAATGCAATTTGATCTGCATCTACACGTACAACGTTCAGATGTTTAATAGAATAGAAACCATACACTACACTCGTACAACCCTGATCAACTTAACTAATATGGCCATCCTCAAAGATTAAAAGCGGATTTGACAATAGCTGTACCCCCTAAAAAGTGAATTTAAATTTCCGCTGAAAATGCGGTAATTTCACACTTTTCTCGCTTATAATCACATCAAGAATGCATTTTTCAACAATTTCTGTGTAAAATAAGAAAATTACACTAAAGTCGGTGTGAAATGTATTTTTACGCTACACTTGTGTATAATTCAGATTTTCTGGTGCATTTTTACAACGTTTATGTTGTACAGAACGGTTGTACGTCCCGCACTCATGTATGGATCAGAATGCTGGACCATGTATGAAGGTTACGCGAAACAAATGAAAATGTTACGCATGTCAGCTGGTGTAACGAAAAGGGACCACATCAAGAGTAGCTACATCCGAGGCAGCTTGTCCATAGACCAACCAATCACCGAAAAGCTCGAAGACCGACAAATGGATTGGTATTGCCATGTTCAACGGCGTCCGCCTGAGAACCCCGCAAAGAAAGCGATATCAATGGAAGTTCCCCTTGATGGACCCAAGGCCAGAGGCCAGAGTGCAGTTGAAGTTTACTCATTTTTTGTAGCGTGCTCTCCAGTCATCATACTTCAATCGGCTGTACCTACTTAGTACAGTTTAACACATTTTTTGAAAAATGCTCTGCATTGTTGAGTCGCACTGTACGATGCTAGTAATCTAGAGGTCCGGAGATCGAATCTCGGCTCGGCGTGGATCACTGGGTCATGGGGCTGCCATACAAAGCTAGCCCCCCAATCTAAGTTCTTCTAGGAAAAACTTTTTTATTTGTGCACCAATTTTAACCAAATTTCACACAAATGTTTTTCTCTTAATAACACAAACCATATCTAAGAATGGATCAAATCGGATAATGGAGTCATGGGGCTGCCATACAAACCTAACCATCAAATTAGGTTCTTCTAAGAAAAACTTTTTTATTTGTGCACCAATTTCAACCAAATTTCACACAAATATGTTTCTTTTGATGAGACAAAACATATCTAAGAATTGATCAAATCGGATAATGGGGTCATGGGGCTGCCATACAAACCTAACCCCCCAAATTAGGTTCTTATAAGAAAAACTTTTTTATTTGTTCACCAATTTCAACCAAATTTCACTTAAATGAGTTTCTCTTGATGACACAAAACATATCTAAGAATGGATCAAATCGAATAATGGGGTCATGGGGCTGCCATACAAACCTAACCCCCCAAATTAGGTTCTTCTAAGAAAAACTTTTTTATTTGTGCACCAATTTGAACCAAATTTCACACAAATGTGTTTCTCTTGATAACACAAAACATATCTGAGAATGGATCAAATCGGATAATGGGGTCATGGGGCTGCCATACAAACCTAACCCCCCAAATTAGGTTCTTATAAGAAAAACTTTTTTTGTTTGTGAACCTATTTCAACCAAATTTCACTTAAATGAGTTTCTCTTGATGACACAAAACATATCTAAGAATTGATCAAATTTGACCATGGGGTCATGGGTAGCCACACAAACCCAACCCCCATTTTGGTTCTTTTAAGAAACATTTTTTACACCAATTTCACAAAACCTTGAATTAATGTGTCTTTACCAAAGCAAGAGAATGCGCAGGGTGATTAAATACAAGTCATAGGTACGCTCGAAAAACTTTTAGCCCACGGGGAGCGAAGGGTATCCAAATTTCGGCCGCGCCCGAAGTTAGCCTCGCCCTCGGGGGTTGGCGAGCGTAGCGAGCAGGGGGCGAATCCCCCTAGTTTAAACATTTTTTATGTAAAACTACACTTGATTTGCAAATTTAGATTGCAGAGTAATTTCACTATTATAATAGAAGGAAATAAAGTTTCCTTCTATTATAAGAGTAAAAATTTCTTAGAGTGTAGGCAAAATACTGTCAAAAAACAACCCACAACCGAAAGCAAATGAAAAAACTGTTGAGAATATATATAGACCATAATCTAAAGCAAATTTCCCATATATGTATATCGTTCCCAATATGTATCGTTGTAAGCCTGAACGATTTAGGGGCAATGGTTATGTCCCCGATCTTAGATATACAGGGTGTCCCGCATTGGGTGGTCAATACTGTAAGGGTTGATAGCGCAACTTGTTTCAGCAAGAAAATTTCCAATACAATCGGAAATTTTTTTACCGTTACCTTGTTATCACTCTTTTTGTGAAAGTAATCGAAAATCGTGATTTGTCACGCAAAATCGTAATTTGCAGCACTCCTGATGACTTAATCCAAGATTTGATTTCAGTTTCAGAAACTACATAAAATTTCACAAAAACTGATGTTTTTCCTGTTGCCAACATTATCGGCACTTTCAAGATACAGTTACTCAAACTTAACAGAAATTTTAAAATAGATGTTTCATCGAAAATTCAAACAGTAATTGCATAACGGTGCTTTATACGTACAACTCTGCAAAGTTGATAAAAGTTGCTTCAACATGTTGGCTTTTCCAACTTATTTTATTTACATTGCAGAATTTTAGGTAAACACGCATTGAATGGTAAAAATCATGGCTTCAGTGGAATCGTTAACAATTTTCCCTTGACTCGAAAAAAGACATACAAACGCAATTATAATTCGGGATAGAATCGCGCTACATTATTTTGACCAGAACTGTAAGATATTTGAAATTTGGTACATTGTTTGACAAATGCAACCGTACTTATAACGGTTAAAATTTAATATTTGTTATTTATGGCAGATAGACGGGTGCCCGCTCATAATGCGAGACCTATCAAAGAATATTTGGAAAACGAATTTCCCGGAAAGTGGATTGGCAGATTTGGGACAGTTGCGTGGCCTGCGAGAAGTCCCGACCTTACTCCCCTAGATTTTTATTTATGGGGTAACTTAAAAAGCTATGTCTATTCCGAGCCGATTACCTCCCGGAAACAGCTGCTGCAGCGAATTAATGAGGCTTGTGACAACATTAAGGAAACCCCTCCTGAAATCCTTCGGGACGTTTCTTCCATGCGCTGAAGGTGTCGAGTCTGCATACAAAATGGAAGAGGCCCAATTCCAGCAGCATTATTCCCATTCATCAAACAGACCCATTTAATCATTAGTTAATATTTTTAGTTTATTGGTACTTTCTCATATTCAAAACTTTATTTTCATTTTTATTTAACAAATTTTCAAAATTGCGATAGTAAAATATAAAAAATAAATGAATAAAATTTCACTTTAAATAATCCGATAAGAAAATAATTACCTTGTTTTTTTTATATCCAATATGTGTAATTCTAAAATCCCGCAATGTAAATATGAAAAATATACCGTTGGAAAGCCAACATGTTGTAGCAACTTTTATCAACTTTGCAGAGTTGTACGTATAAAGCACCGTTATGAAATTACTGTTTGAATTTTCGATGAAAAATCTATTTTAAAATTTCTATTAAGTTTGAGTAACTGTATCTTGAAAGTGCCGATAATGTTGACAACAGGAAAAACTTCAGTTTTTGTGAAATTTCATGTAGTTTCTGAAACTGAAATCAAATCTTGGATTAAGTCATCAGGAGTGCTGCAAATTACGATTTTGCGTGACAAGTCACGATTTTTGATGACTTTCACAAAAAGAGCGATAACAAGATAACGGTAAAAAAAATTCCGATTGTATTGGTAATTTTCTTGCTGGAACAAGTTGCGCTATCAACCCTTACAGTATTGACCACCCAATGCGGGACACCCTGTATATACATACCATGACGTATGGATCTATACAAGACCTTCGGGCGCTACCGCTCCCACTGGACTCGATAGTCATGCACAGAGTGGCTTACGGTATGACTGAATTTCTCTCTTTCCTCTGGGATCGTCAGCCATATTCAAGCGAACCTTTCACAGCGTTTCCTTGTTGGGGTGAAACCTGTTGTAAGCGAACGTGTAAAGCCTACCCTTCATTTACCAGCTAGAGTTGCATCCCCGTGCGTTCGGTTTCTGAAGGAAAGTTCTCCAGACAAAGGAAATGTCATTTCAACTTTGTAGCATCGTGTCGATGAAATCACCAGAGGACCAAACAGTCCGAAGAGCTGGGAGGTAAGAGCGAGCACAAACATGCGAGGTGTTCCCTAAGCGGCGGTCCTTGTAAACGACACAACTATGTTAAGGTTTGTGTTCGTAGAGACGACTCATGGGATCATCGCTCAGCGATCGAAGTTAAACCACCGGTTTTGAGCACTATATGCGTATATTTTCTATACAGACTTGTTCCTTTAATTCATAGTCGATACTAGGAAAGTAGAACCATTCAAAAAATATTTAAATATTTAAATGGATGCAAAATTGCAATCGCTGAGCGATCATCACATTGAATTGTCTCTACGAACACGTACCTTAACAGTGGCGACCGCTATTTGCAAAATTACTTTCGCAGTGTTTTTTTTTTAATCACCCAATATTCGAGAACTTTCAAAATTAATTACGTTTAGGCCACTCTTCATTCAACATTTTTATCAAAACCAATTTGTCCCGTACCGTTCAACGACCCGGCACTCCGTGCATAATATATCTTCGAACAATTACGTATGGACAATCCGATAACATGCTATTTATTTACATTCATACTTTGCTTCATTAAATAACTAGAAGCCGACAAATCAATTAATTCCCACTTAATGCAACCATGAAAATTTCGATTTTGTTTTTTATATAAATTTCATACAAATTAAATGCAACCATATTAAAGTGTGAAAAGAATTTCCGAACAAACAATAATCGCTTCAAAATCGTTGATGTCAGTATTGCGTAAATAATGCCAAAGAAAACCAGAACACACCGACGACATCGACGTTGGACGTTGTGGCCATACCCCGCCGACAAATCACAATATGTATGTAATTTATTATCCATTTTTCCTAGACAAGGTAATATTGCCATGTCGGCGGCCTCACCGATTGAAGTGTATGTATGTACGAGTATTTTATTAATAGAATGAATGAATAACTTAATTAGATAACAAAAAAAAAATAGGAAAGAAAAGTGTTGAGTGCCGCCTTCTTTCAATGAAATTTGTTTTGATGTTATTCTAAACAATATTATTCGATGCATAGACAAACCGTGCCCATGTGGTGTGTTCTTGTTGATTTCACTGACATTTTTCATACAACCTGTTCAATTTATGCGCCATATGAAACCATATCAAAACGAAGATACGAGGTGAAAAAAATGGATCAAAACATTGAACAGATAAATAATGTAATATTTATTTGTATTGATTATGGTTTAGTCTAGGTGAAATGTTGAGGGATGAAAGGAGAACTAATAAAGTTTGTCACATAAGACGGGAAGTGGGTAGCACATAAATGTGCAAGAAATGTATCAATAACAGCTTTGATAGCCCATGGCTGCCGGAATTAATAATACACATTTTGGCTTTCGGCATAACAACATCGTATGGTCAAAGGAGTCACTCAGTCGCAGCCTTTTTTTTATAGTAACTTTTAACTCAAATGATGATGTGCATTATGCACATGAAATTGCTACGAATCTGTTACGATCTTAATTGATACGCAGCCATTCCAGGTCAATTACATATCTTGAAAAATTTAGTATTACTTAGACGATATTAAAAAAATTGAAGTGACTGTTGCCTGTCGTCTTACAGAATACGAAACGAAAAGCTCCAAAACCTTAAAATGGATTGATATTGCATTGTTCAATAGCGTAGAGTCCGCTTTCGAGGATGAATCATTAACATCAAAATAGCCAATACGCTATAAAGTAGTATGTATAGTAAGTGGTCTCTATACTCAACAAGGGTTCAGATGAGATCACTTCCAGTTTCGCTAAAGCCTGAAATTGTACTACGTTTCATACGTATTAATGGCTAGCATTGTATGCAATTTCCGTCGTTTATTCTTCTTAACAGTGTTGCTTGTTATCAGTGTTGCCAATTTAGCCGTTTTCCGGCCAAATTTAGCCGGAAACCGTGCTGTTTAGCCGGAAGAAATTTCTAATTCCGGCCGGCCGGATTTTTAGCCGGAATTGATTTTCTTCGGTCGTTTTTTCGGCTAAAATTATTTTATAATGTTTTTTCTTACTTTGAAACTAGAATCGATTTTCAATATTCACAAACAAAGTTATTAATCGCCGTCAAATTATTTCTACATACACTTAATATCGTGTATTAGGGTAAGGACCTACTATATTCACCTATGTCTCCTGGGAAAAAATTGTCGCGGAGACCTTTTTTCAATAAATTTAGGGTAATGGGTTTCACGTAAACTGATATTAGTCTAAGCAATATGCTGAATAATTTGCAAAATGAAAGACAGTATCTAAGATAAAATTCTTTGCTAAGCAATTCTTGGAGCATGGGAGTACCTGAACATTTTTCCATTTTTCAAAGTGTCAATTCTTTAACACAGATAACGTAATCATGCCAGATTACAAGGGTGGAAACCTTTTAGCGCGATTCATAGATATTAATAAATCACCGGAACTTTGTAGTGTGTATATATTTCGGGGGCAACTTACCCCCTTCTTCAGCACAAAAGCTAAGTGCTGAAGAAGAGGGTAAGTTGTCTCCGAAATATATACTCACTTAAATCTATCTTTTGTAGTTTACTGGGCAAGCTACTTGCACAACATCTGACGATTCATAGAAACTACACATTTTCGTAGATGCATTACATTTTGTTGTTGGGTTTGTAGCAACAAATTTATCAAAAATCTATACCATTTCCTGGCCAAGCTAATAATTTTGGAACATCAATTTCGTATCTTTGGAGCATCAAATTCGTAATTGCGAATCAACATCAACAATGGAACAATGGAACATAATAGCTATGACACATATTCAAATCCAGTGGCGGATTTACCCTTTTGTCGCCAGTAGGCTATTCACATATTGCCGCCCCTATTTTTTGTCGATAATGAACATTCGGGACGAATTATGCATTATTTTCCTCCAATCATTTTCAATTTACAATTTGTACTTGTGTGTGATCTTCGAGCTTTCCGCTTCTTAGGTCCTGAGCATTCTTCAATATTTATCACAGAGTGTAAAGCTTATGCAACAATTTTCTGCTTGGAGAATCGGTTTAAAGCGGCGAATTCCAAACTGTGGCAGGCTCAAATATTGATGCCACCATTTTGAATCGAAATTTTTTCGAGGATTCAGAAGTAATCGATTGTTGAAATACATCGGCCAAGTATTTTATTTTCTTTGATAAAAAAAGCACCTGGAAGCGCGATGTGGCCAAATCTGTTTGTTGAACACCACTAAGAATATTTTAGGCCGGACACAAATTACTTGATAGGCTGATTGAAAGTGATGCCGTAAGCCCGCGCTTCGTACGTAAACCGCACCTGGCTGCGGATACATTTTTTTAATAGAATGATCCTAGATAGAACAATTGGGGATTGTGGTTGCTCCATTGCAATTATGTTTCTCGAGGTAATACTGAAGCTATGGGGATGGCGGAACTCACGATGAAAACATTTTGGGTTTTTGGCCAACATTTTCTCGGCGGGCGCCAGCCTCAGAAAACTTCACAGGGGAGTATGAACTAAACAAGTTTGGAGCGACTGGTTTAAATTAATATCTTTTATATATAAACAAAAATTGAAAACAAGTTGATTTGTCTCATATTTTGTGGCGAATGTGTGTCCCGTATTGGTTGGGGAAAATTAGCAAAGTCGATAGTAAAATTTATTTGTGCAAAACCACCATCAATGGGAATGGCATAACTCTAAAATTTCAATTCAGTTTTCCGGTTTTAAATATGAAAATCACAACCAAGAAACAGATATGTAAATTAAGGAGATATTTAAAAATGTGTTCTCCTTCCCTAAAGGTCGACTAAGGGTCGGCATACATTATCCAATCGATTAAACAATCAAAGCTGATTTCTGTGAAGAAAGCTCATTTTTTAGGTTCCACTACCGAACTCGCTTGAGACAATGAGCTTTCTCCACAGAAAATGTGCTTTCTCCATAGAAATGAGCTTTAATTGGTCATTCGATTGGATAATGTATGCCAACTCTAAGAAAATCAGCTCTCTATGAAACTCGATCGCCTTAATTACAAGAAATGGAGATGTGAAATTTAATCAGTGCATATCAAATTAGCTTTGTTTTGTGTTTTCCTTTTTTGGATTTCTAACATCAATATATGTCGAACTGACAAAAAGCCGAACCAGCAAATGTTTTTTAAAGGCATGAAATAAAAACATCTGGGTTTCGAAATTAAGCTTAAATGGGCTCAGTGTTTGACGGTCTTAGACAATAGCGACAAATGCCTTTTCGTGTTTATATCTCACTGAGGATAAAAATACGCTTCGCCTGTTCCTAAAGCGTATATGGATGATAAAGATTACATCCTACAGTCTTCTACGGAAGTGTGAACAAACTAAAAAATATTATTCCAAAATTTGCCGCCCCCTGAAATCTGCCGCCCTAGGCTGAAGCCTACTCAGCCTACTGGTAAATCCGCCACTGTTCAAATCATTATGAAGATAATCCGTCATGATGATGAAAGTTCGAAATTGAGGTGACAAATATGTTTTCGTCATTAGAATTCGTCATTTACTTTTGACGGTTTGGTAAATAATGAGAATGTCCCTAACAACAGCGATATTTTGATGAATATTCTGTTCAATAATTTAATGACACAGTTTTCTTGAAGAATTTGAATAGAATTGTGTAAAGATTGATAACAAATTTAATATTTTTGCAAAAATTCTAGTTCTTCACTTTCGCAACATATGGCGTCCCCTGTCATTATTGAGCAAATGATGGTCCAAATGTGTAATTTGGAATTCGTGCTAATGATGGTAAATTTTCGTGATAATGACGTAATTGCGTCATTCGAAGAAATGTGTGCCACTGTTATAAATTTCGTAACTATGGAAAATAAAATAAAATTTGGAGGGCTCAAATTAGAAAAATGAATAACAAGCTTAACACACATATTTTCGAATGACGCAAATTTATCATCATTAACACGAGTTTCAAATTACGCATTTCGACCATCATTTTCTCAATAATGACTGGGGATGCCATCTGTTGGAAAATTGAAGAACAAGAATGTTTACGAAAATATTAAATTTGTTATCAATCTTTGCACATTTCTATTCAAATTCATTAAGGAGAGTGTGTCCTCAAATTATTGAACTGAATATTCATCAAAATATCGCAATCGTGAGGGACATTTTCATCATTTACACAAACGTCAAAAGTAAATGACGAATTCTAATGACGAAAGCATATGTGTCACTCCAATTTCGAACTTTCATCATCATGATGATTTGAATATGTGTCTTGGGCCTAAAATGGTTAAATTTTAATAAAAATATAACTGACTATAATGCCAGCGATTGTAGCATATATGTAATAAAATTAACCCTTTCCCGGTCAATAGACGTCCAATTTTGAGCATTTGACATACAAATCGTGTCAAATTTTGGCGTTGTGTCCGGCAATGAGTTAAAAAATCTGCCTAAAGCCTAGTTTACGGGTAGTACTCCAGAAAAGTAAAAAAATTATTAAAATCAGTATTATACTATATTTTTTTCGTAATGTGTCTGTTTTGAATGATTTAGCCGGTTTTTTGGCCGTTTTTCTGCCTGAAATTTATTTAGCCGGATTTTTAGCCGTTTTTGAAAAATATATAGCCGGTTTTCCGGCTAAATTTAGCCGTTTTCTAAATTTCCAGTTGGCAACACTGCTTGTTATCCTCCTCCTAGCTAATTTCTGCCTCAATGTAAATTAGGATGAGGTCGGTACAACTGGCATCACGCTAGCTACCATTAGAGCGAGCCTCCCAATAGATATATATCTATCAATTCCAAACATTTAGTATCACTCTTAAAACTAAGCAGTGTCTCTTCTTTGCATTATCTTTTTTCCCCTCTGTCTCCCGTTATTGGTTCTGGTTTTTGTCAATTGGATTTTTTTCGCGTCCGTTCAATAAACAAGCCGGAAAGATTCCCTGCTATTTTCACACACAATTTTTCATAATAAAATAGACACTATGCACATATTGGAGTAAAAGTGTTATGTGTGTGGCCTCCCATCCTAAATAAATTATTATTATCGCATATGTGTGTATCACATATACATAGTATATTCACTTTGAAACTAAATTTATATCATTTTGATAGCGCTCACGTTTTTTTTATGGACCGCGATTATAGCCATCATACCACTTTGTATGCCAAAGATAGGCGCGCAATGGATAACCATAGACCACCGTAGTTGCGTCAATAATATAATATGTATTAGAAAAATATTACTCTATACTCGTATTAAGCCAAACCAATAGCTGAAATTAAAAGTGTGGCGGCTATCAATATGTACGAGTACTACTCGTGCTATAATGTGCATTTACATAGAGGTTGCTCGATATTAGGTTAGTTTTGGATGTTCTATACTTGGGTTTGAGTATGTTATTCTTATCATAAAATGGTTCCTTTTTTTAGCCACAATTCATTTTATAGGTTAATATAATTAAGGCAGCATATCGCATTTTTTTTTCGATAATGGTATGTATTCGATACGATGGGAAATGTATTATGTAAACAGAAAGGGATATAAACTACATAACTATTACACAAACGAGACCGAGGCTAATTTCGAGCGCGCCCGAAATTTGAATACTCTTCCCTCTCCTCGGGCTAAAAGTTTTTTTTCGGGCGTACCTACGACTTGTATGTACTCCCCCGTACTCCCCCCACATACTTTTCCTTCCGTCTTCGCAAAAGTTCCGTTGCGTCGACAAAACAATATTTCTGTGGGGTTTGGTTAGAATAAGTGGGCAAATAAAAATATTTAATCAGAAAATTTTATTGGGGGATGCGGGAGAATGACCCCATAGTAGTACGATTCCATTTGTTTTGACCTTTTTTGTTGCTTTGATAAAGACACAATAATTCAAGGTTTTGTGAAATTGGTGTACAAAATGTTTCTTAGAAAGACCCAAAATAGGGGTTGGGTTTGTATTTAAGCCCCATGACCCCATGGTCCGATTTGATCCATTCCTACATATATTATACAGGGTGTCCCGTTCATGGTGGAGAATATTTTAATGGTAGGTAGTGTGGCTCATTTGGGGAAAATTAATATACTACGGGACCCCTGTACTTTGAACCGTTACAATGTAAAAGCATTTTTTGTAAATTATGTTAAAATGCCCGACTTGCCGAACTAAGTCAAAATTTGCCACATCACCAAACATTTCATCCGAGATATGGCTTCACTTTCTGAAAATACATAAAATTTCCTATAAAACGGCACCTCGTCCGTTACGAAGTTGCTCGTATCTTTCGAGATACACCCGTTCAAACTTTAAAGAAATTTTAAAATTCGTTTTTCATCAAAAATTCAAATGATAAAATCGTAGCGGTACTTTAAACTGACAAATCTCCAAAGTTGACAAAAGTTGCCTCATATTCGAACGACATATAAAAGTTAAGGGTTTAGCATTTGAAAATTTGCGATTGTGACGTTTCAAAGGTAAAACAAGACCGAGGCTAATTTCAGGCGCTCCCGAAATTTGAATACCCTTCGCTCTCCTCGGGCTAAAAGTTTTTTTCGGGCGTATACCTACGACTTGTATTCCTTTCCTTCCTTCCGTCGACAAAACAATATTTGTGTGGGGTTTGGTTGAAATAAGTGGCAAATAAAAATATTTACTCAGAAAATTTTATTGTGGGATGCGGGAGCATGGCCCCATAGTACGATTCCATTTGTTTTGACCTTTTTTGTTGCTTTGATAAAGACACATTAATTCAAGGTTTTGTGAAATCGGTGAAATAATGTTTCTAAGAAGAACCAAAATGGGGGGGTTGGGTTTATATGGCAGCCCCATGACTCTATGGTCCGGTTTGATTCATTCTTACATATATTTTGTGTCATCAATAGAAATACCGTTGATTTCGGTGCACAAATAAAAAAGTTTTTCTTAGAAGAAACTAATTTGGGAGGGTTGGGTTTGTATGGCAGCCCCATGACCCCGTGGTCCGATTTCATCCATTCTTACATATGTTTTGTGTTATCAATAGAAACACATTTGTGAATGTTGGTTGAAATTGGTACGCAAGTAAAAAAGTTTTTTTAGAAGAAAAATTTGAGTGGTTGGCTTTGTATGGCAGCCCCATGACCTCATTGTCCGATTTTACCAATTCAAACACACAAACTACCTGCATCAAAAAGAAGCATTTGTGCGAAATTTCAGCTTCATAGCTTTTAAATTTGCCGAGTAAAACGCGTCGCAACAGACTGACTGACAGACGGACATCGCCCAATCGACTCCCGAAGTCATGCTGATCATACTTTTTATATGGTCGGAGATGCTTCCTTCAATGCGGTACAAACGGTACATTACGCTTTCAGGTCCCCAAGGGAAATTTTTGATGTTTCCGATATTTTCCGCTATGTGTCCGCTATATGGCGGACGGTAAGATAAGTGTCGCTAGTGTCGATAAGAAGAACAAGAAAAATTTCCCTTGGGGACCTGAAAGCGTAATATACCCAAGCTTCTTTTGAGAAAATAAGCTACCTTTTGTGCTAGTCCACCTACATCAGATGCGGAACATCGGAACCCGTAGGCGCCGCCCACACGATTTTGGAGCCCATAAACCACTAGAGCAGTAATAAAAACAAAGCATCACAAAATAAGAAAATGTCAAACTCAAAGTAGGTAATTTTTGATATACTTAAGGAATGCAACACAAATAGTTCACCATCTGCAAGATTACTGTCAAATTTTCAACGCAAAACACAAGGAGAGCTTTTTGAAGTCAAAATATGCAAAGGTTGAAATGATGGTTTCTCTTTGGTCAGCTTTCTAACTAAGCTTGTAGGTTTGAAGCAGTAGCGGAATAACTGGATTCAGGCAGGATTTGAAAACAAGTACTGCCTTAAATATAAGAGGGCTGTAATGTTTGATAGAGTTAATTGACAGATTAGCCACAATGATCAATTCTCTTGGTGGAAATTTTCCGTACGAATCGTTGCGGATAAAGAGGATCGTTCTGAGAAAACTATGCAGTCCGAAATTTTTAGCATAATAGATGAATACATTACTAAATCCACCTGAGAGGCATCGAGAAGGGATTATGGCAAGCAAAGAGAGAGAGGCGAGGAGAGAGTACATAAATTAAGGAGAACTGCGCTAACAGCTGTCGAAGGAAAAATTTTCTTGTTCTTGTTATCGACACAAGCGCCACCTACTGTATCATCCGCCATAAAGCGGAAAATATGGGTTAAACAAAAGTTCTCCTTATGAGAACGGATAGCAGAACTAATCCTATGGATGATTTCATATGAAATATGTACATGAAATTATTCCTTATTTACGTCCTTAAAACTGTGAAATAGGAAAGTAGAAATCACTTTTATCAGCTTGGCTCACTCGAATTAAATTTTGGATGGAAGTACTGGTATAAAAACACCACACAGATTGCAAGGTGAGTTTCGACCGAATATCTTCTCATTTTCTATAACTTCTTGATGGAGAATCGCATTCGTCAGTCATTATCTATCATTAGCCAATTAAAAAATATTGCTTGCGCAATTAAATTCGACTGAGAATCTGTAAAGTTGGTAAAAATGAAAAAAATATATGAAAGATTCTTGAGTTCTCAATTTGTTGAAAACAAAGGTTCAAGGATTGGTTTGATATCACCATTCATCTGATTTTACAATATTTTGGTCCAATATTTTTATTTTATCATTATGTTAGAGATTTACCCCCGTTAATAAGTTGCACCGAATATTCAAAAAATACTCTTTCTGTTGAAGTTTCGATATTGAGTAGAATCCAGAGAAAAGTATCTTTACCACGAGTACCTGGTATCGAAAAAAGTATCGATACTCTACTTGTATTTATGTACTAGTACCGGAATGTCGCTATTCATATAATAACACAAATCTATCTGAGTTTCCTGATGTAATTTAAGACATGGACACGGCCCGGTGCATCCGGCCCGGAAACGCCGTCCTAAAGTCAGTCAGTTTTTTTTTTCATTCAAGGCAGTGTTTGAACATTCAAGGCATCTGGTCATCCTATTTGGAAGACAAATTCTAAAACCCCGCCACAAAAGAAACCTTGAATTTTAACTCCAGGATGTTTAAGGGCTTCAATTATAGTCAGTAATTTTTAAACGCAACAATTGCAAGGTGTACGTATTTTCAAAAACAAAACCGTCAACTGACTGCCTGATTAGATTGACTTACAACTTTAAATTACATTTCTATCAATTTAGAACTTATGTATTATACATTTGCGAATTCATGTGCGTATAAAATAAGTTATATTAAATTTTTAATAATAATAAATATAATTTAATAATCAATTAATGTAATTTAAAGTTGAAAGTCAATCTAATCAGGCAGACGGCTACGCCACGCCTTAACGGGTTTAGTAAGGTGCTATATAAAATTGTGTAAAATACTGAATTTTTAAAAATAAACCACTAATCTATCTACCGTCAACTGTCAGTGTTGGTACCAATGCTGCCCAGGAGTGTGGGTGTTAGGGGACACCCTCTTATGCAGGGCGTGCAGAAACAACCGCACTAACGTACCAGAAAAGAATGCCGCATGTTATTTCCAGCAGACATGAAAAGTGTACAGGACATACCTCCAATTCTTAACCCTTTAACTTCAAAATGCATCGTAGAATTGACTTGCATTATTCAAAAAGCAGTACAATATAGTACAACTGTTAACTAAATCCAGGATTTAGTAAATCCTGTCGATAGTCTGAATCCCCTTTTACAGCTCAATATCTGTGAAACTATAGACTAGCTAAAATAACGAAAAACGAGACCGAGGCTAATTTCGGGCTCTCCCCGCACTAAAAGTTTTTTTTCGGGCGTACCTATGACTTGTGTTTAATCCCTCCCCCTTCCGTTTTCACATAAGTTCGGTGGCGCCAGTTTTTGAGTAAGGTCTCTTCGGAATAATTGCGCAAATAAGCAAAATTCTATTAAAAAACTTTATTGGGGGAAGCGGGGGACATGGTTCTTTAGTATTTTTTTTTACATTTTTTCTTGTTTCGATAGACACATTAATAAAAGGTTTGGTGAGATTAATGTAGCAAAAAACGTTTCTTAGAAGAGCCAAAATGGGGGGAGTTCGGCCGCCCCATGACCCCATGGCTCCTATCCATTCATTTTTCCGTATGTTTTGTGGCATCAGTAGAAACACATTTGTATGAAGTTTGGTTGAAATTGGTGGACAAAAGAAAAATTTTTCTTTGAAGATCCTAATTCGGGGGTTGGGTTTGTATGGCGCAGCCCCATGACCCCATGGTCCGATTTCATTCATTTTTCCATATATTTTGTGACATCAATAGAAATACATAGTCACAGTGGGAATCAAAACATCGCTAAGTAATTTAGGGAGTAAAACGTCTACCCTCGGAAAAGCCTGCGATGCAGTAGAAACCTGTTCCGCCACCATTCATATGCTTAACCGCAATTTAACCTCCGTTCAGTTTGTTTGAAATTCCAAAATTTAACCTAAAGTTTTGAATTCTCGGTGCCACATATTATTCACCACCGGCAAACGAAATCCTGGCAATTTTAAGAAGGAGGTAAGTGATTGAAAATTAAAGCGAACATTTGTTTTCTACAAAAACACTCAACACATTTTAGAAACTCCGCTCTAAAAAATGGTCTGCAAAAAACTGGTGCAGCAGATAAACTTCAATTAGCTGGGTCACTTCGTGGACGAATTTCTTCAGTGATTTCAACTTGGGCGGCTTATTTTCATAAATGTATCATATCGCGAGTTGTTATAGAGATTAAGATCAGAGCTACACTGAAAAAAATGGTTTAGACTTTTTATCTAAAGTGAAGTAGTTGACTTAAATTTAGATAGTTTTACCAAAGAAATAACTGATTTCTCTAATCTTCGTAGCTGAAAATACTATTAAATTCGTTCATTTAACCACGCAAGATTAGAAGAAAAAGTTTAGTCAATTCTTCCACAAAAGTTGTTGATTGTACTATTCAAATATAAAATTTAACTACAAACAATCGTTCTTTTTTCTTCAACACAATTTAGCTATCCAACATTTAACAATTTATAGATAATGAATAGCTGTTTTTACAAATGAATTAATTGAATTTGCAAATATAGTAGATGTTTCAACTAATGACGAATAGAAAAATTATCCATATCTTCGTAACTGTTTCAACTACATAGAATCATAAGCTGAAAATCAACGCGAACTTTAGATGAATTCGACTATTTCTTTAGATAACCATTCTAATTTTTTTTCTCTGTGTAGTTTAATTGGGGAAACCTATAGCCAAATCCCGATATTAGCATGTCCGCAAACATTTTAGGGAGGACTGCTGTGTTTCCATCTCACATCTTGCTGAAATCCAAACTACCTTGTCCGAAGTTTGCTCATTCAATGCTAGGTGATTAGATTATGATTATATTATTTCTCATTTCTTATGATTTCTCCGGATGGTTCAATATTTATTTAGTGGAAGTTATCTCCAATCATTCAGCAGACTAAACAATAAACATTTGTACGCAACCACACTGATCGGCGTTTGCGAAACCGCGCGCAGAAGATCACAGTTGTAGACAACACACTCCTGAGAGGGACAGATACGATGGGGATTTCAATTTTGTCATATGTTCGGTATTCGGTCAAATGGTGGCAGTGTGGATTTGGGGGAATCCAAAATTGCGATCTTTGGAGCATTGCGCTATCAGCTCTGGAAAGAAAAATCTTTCTTTCTTTTTATCGCATCTAGCGACAACGGAAAATTTCAGAAATACAAAAGTTCTCCTTATAAGATAGGATAGCAGAACAAGCCTTGTCCTTCTCTGTAAGCATCACAGACGTCAAATATAGGCAAATCTTAGACAACATTTAAAGATTCTAAATCCAGTACTTCGTATCAATTGTTGGCTCTTAGAAGCCTAACAAGGACTCTGCATCCTTAAAACACAACTTAAAAAAAAAACTAATGATACAGTTGATAAATTAAAAAATTAACTCGTTTCTTAAGCAGCGCCCGCTCTAAGGGGGGGCTAGCCGGGCGGTCGCCCGGGGCGCCAAATTTTAGGGGCGGCTTTTTGGCTAGCACTCGAATAAAAAAAAAAATATATAAGCTAGAAGGAAAAATTCAATATCAATTTCCATTGAGTGGAAACGAAACCTACAGATGAAATAAAAAGTTGAAAGTTGTGTTTTGAAGGTGCAAAGTCATTGAGAGGCTTTGAAGAGTCCACAATTGATAGAAGGATTTACTGAGTAAGATTTGCGTAAATTGTACGTCTGTGATGCTAGCCCCCGCCCCACTTCCGAAGTTATGCGCTATTCAAGTTCTACTTAAAAACAGAAATTGGAGATTTATGTGCTAATTTCGTCCTCCAATTGAACATTATCTCTTCTTTTGACCAGCATAGAGGACTATATTTGATCTTTCTATGCATGATCCCTTGTTTTTACCAAAGGGGAGATCCACCTAATTTTTAAATAGAGGACGAAATGATAGAACGTAATCTTATTATTGAGTTTATATGCGGAACGTCGCACTTTTATTTCCGGAAGTAAGGTCTAAAACTTTATTTTAGTCCAGTGGTTCCCAATCTTTTTCAGCTCGCGCCCCCCTTGTGAGATATGCTGACCCTGGCGCCCCCCGAGAAAATATTGGCCAAAAACCAAAAATGGCCATGGGCAAGGAATGCTTTTAATTTTGGACATAAGTCGCAATTTAAATTGTTTGAACTTGAACATTTGATTGTTAGTGCAGCCCATATTTTGGAAGTACTGGCATTTTTAGAAAGCATTATTTAACTTTCATGATTTCCACATCCTGAATTTCGTCGTCAGTTCGGCCGTCATTATGGCTTTAGTGATACGTCGAGCAGCAAAATTAATATCAATATTATTGGAGCGACCAAAATCCGTAATTTTTCTTTATCAAAAATCATGCAAGGACGATAGCTGGCTGATGCGGTACATATCAGCCATATCAAGTGATTTTTTTTCTCGACCTAATATTCTCAGCAGTGTTTATCAAATGGCTAGTAGCAGCGAATTAATCGACGAAAATACAATCTTTGCCATTTTGCAACGCTTTGCAACAACCGATTAGTTCTGGTGTAATTCATTAATGGGAAGGAAACTATAATTTAGTGATTGAATCAATATTAGAGTTGTGTCCGCGCCCCCTTCCCTGATCGTCACGCCTCCCTAGGGGGGCGCGCCCCCCAGTTTGGGAATCACTGTTTTAGTCTATTCAATCGGAGGAGAGCACGTCCCCTGAAAAAAATTAAACCAACGGAGAAATTGATATTAATTAGAAATAATGAGTCGTATAAACACTAAACACATAAAAGCGATTAAAACAAACTCTCCTGGGAGAAATGTCATACCCATGCAGGAGTTTTGAAAACTTCTATAAACCTTTGGCGGCAATTTGACTTCAATTTGCCCAAATCTCCTCGTGGATGGATCGACTTAGTTGGCTCCAATTGCATTGATTCAACTAGCATTTAAAGGACAAATTTCGAACAAAGTTGTTTGGGTTTCATCAAGATGAGATGAGGGATGGAATCACAGTACAGTCAAACTTCCCATAAGCGAACACCATTGGGGATTGAGACTTTGTGCGCTTATTGGAAGTGTCCGCTTATGAGAATATTTCACAAAGGTATAACATTTTATAAAACTAATTTGGGTAGCGCTGCGAATCCATTGAAAACGACGATGTCTCATTTGAACCGTGTTTTTCCAATACAATTTTTTTCGAGATCGAGAACATTTCTTCGTAAATTCCAAAATGACTTGCTTTAACTCTTTTTCTTCAAAAAACAATTTTTTTCATATTTTAAAAGAATAGAAAACTGCACGATTAAATGCCGCAACATAAATTGATGTCCTGAATCTCCAAGAAATTCCACCTACACGGAGAGATAAACAAGATTTGTACAGCGATTTCCGGAAAGTGAATTTTGCTTTACGCAAAAAACCGATTTTCCGGAACTTTTAAAACTTCTTTGCTCGAGATACAATTCTGTAATGCAAGAATTTCGAATTTTAATTAGAGAGTTGCTTGTTCAGAAAGGGTATAAACGTACTGTCCGTGTCCGGTTATGAGAGTGTCCGGCTATTGGAAGTTATTTTTCTAGTAAGATATAAGGAAAAACGTTGGGGAAAATAAAAGTGTCCGTTTATGAGAAATGTCCGGTTATTAGAAGTGTCCGTTTAGGGAAGTTCGACTGTACATATTACCAGAGCAGCAGTAGCAGCACTTCCTTTTTTCGGACATGCTAAATAAGGACTTGGCTTGATTCCCCCGATTTAGCTAGCTCTGAACTTCTTCTTTATAAAAATTCTCAATATGGGCGTAGGCTGGATTTCCTCAAGACATAAACATTTTGTCAACATCATGCCCCTAGCCCGGAATTTTTTTAGTGGGTTGGAGGGTATGTCATTCTCATTAAACTACATGACAACAAAAATATTTTTAGAAAAAGGGTTAAAAATTTGAGAAAGGTAAACTGTCCTTTTAACGATAAATGGCGTCTACATGAGTATTACTCTTGAATACATCACATGACCTTTGTCACAAAATTTATTCCTTGCAGAAGAAATGTTTTTAAATCCATTAACTTCCCAAAGAAGACTTCACGTGAGGAATTCTTTATTCTAATGGTAAAACATGGCGGACAGCAAAAACTCTATAAAGTATACATTTAAACCCAGAAGTCATGTAGTGATGAAACACGGACAATATGGGCTTTTTGGCGGCTAAATAATTTTCTTGAATTAGGTTGGTTGGGCAACATTATCGGAAACATAGGTGGTTAGGATCCGAGATAACCGAGACCACCAGACTGAAATCTTTCTTAAAATTGCGATTGTGTCCAGGCGCCAACTGAACACCACCAACACGCACATTTGTAGTACTGAAATTTTTTTTTATGAGATAGTACAGCAGTAAAAGAAAAATTTATCCTTGATCAACCGCCAGCCAGAGGGAGGGAGGGTTAAGCGCCACTCCTTGCCCTGCTTCCCAATCCCCTCATGGGTTATTTCTATGATTCTCAAGATGTCGCATTTATGAAAATAAACCACGCACGTTCCACACTGAAGAAATCCAGCAAATTGGAGTTTATCGGCTGCGCAGTCTGCAAGGATGTTATGGGAAACTACTCATCTACTTCAACGACGTACATATTACCTACTGTAAATCTGCCTGGTATATCACCTAAGGGGCGGCAATTTGTCTTCTTGCCTGGGCGGCGTAAGTGCTAGAGCGGGTACTGTTCTTAAGGAAAGAATTAAACAAAACGAGACCGAGGCTAATTTCGGGCGCGGCCGAAATTTGGATACCCTTCGCTCCCCTCGGGGCCTAAAAGTTTTTTCGGGCGTTCCTATGACTTGTGTTCAATTCTCCCCGCTTCCATGCTTTTCCTTGAATTTTCACATTGATGCCGCGGTGAAGATTTATTGGGGGATTTATTGGGGAAGCGGGGGTCGTGGGTTTCTTAGAAGAAACAAAAGGGAGGGGGGCATGTATGCATGTTTGTGGCATCAATTAAAACATATTTCTATGAGATTTGGTTGAAATTGGTGGACAAATAAAAAAGTTTTTCTTCAAAGACCTTAAAACCTAATTTGGGGGTTGGGTTTATATGCCAGCTCCATGCCCCAATGGTCCGATTTAATTCATTTTTGCGTATGTTTTGTAAAATCAATAAAAATACATTTCCATGAGGTTTGGTTGAAATTTGTGTGCAAATAAAAACATTTTTCTTAGCAAAATTTTATTTGGGGGGATAGGTTTGTATGGTAGCCCCATGACCACATGGTCCGACTCCATCTATTCATACATATATTTTATGTCATCAATAGAAACACATTTGTGTGAAGTTTGGTTGAAATTGGTGTATAAATAAAAAAAAACTTCTTAGAAGAACTTAATTTGGGTAGCTAGGCTTGTATGACAGCCCCATGACCCCACAGTCCGATTTGGTCCATTTTTACATATGTTTTGTGGTATCATTAGAAACACATTTGCACGAAATTTGATTGCAATCGATGAGAAAATAAAAAAGTTTTTCTTAGAAGAACCTAATTTGGGGGACTAGGTTTGTATGGCAGCCCCACGACTCCATTGTCCGATTTGGTCGATTTTTACATATGTTATGTGTCTGCAATGAAAACACATTTGTGTGAAATTTGATTGAAATTTGTGCATAGATGAAAAAGTTTTTCTAAGAAGAACCTAATTTTGGGGGTAGGTTTGTATGGCAGCCCCACGACCCCCTTATCGGATTTTACTGATTCAAACATACAAACTGCCTGCAACAAAAAGAAGCATGTGTGCAAAATTTCAGCTCCATAGCTTTTAAACTGGCCGAGCAAAACGCGTCGCAACAGACAGACAGACAGACAGACGGACATCGTCCAATCGACTCAGCTCGTCACGCTGATCATATATATACATATTTTATATGGTCGGAAATGCTTCCTTCAATGCGTTACAAACTTCATGACAAAGTTAATATACCCTTTACGCTTAATAAGCGAAGGGTATAAAAAACCTTAGTCTGTATCTTATCTAATTTCGCCCCTTTTCAATTTCATCTGTGTACATGGTTTTTCCTTTCAACTAAATCGAAGTTGATATTGGATTTTTCCTTTGGGCTTTTCAATTCTTTTCGTCTTGTTTTAGCCAAAAAGCCTTCCCTAAAGTTTGGCGCCCCGGGCGACTGCCCAGCTTGAGCGGGCGCTGATAATTAGCCGTTTTCTTCTGCATTTAAGACATAAAAGTGTAAGAAATAATGCAGCTATAAACAAATGGTAAAATTTTGATGATGCCATTTCATAAATATTTGCATGAAACGACAGAATCTGCAATCCTTTTTCACGAAGTCGTAACGGTTCTCCAGATATTCAATGTCAAAGTTTGACTTTTCTTTGAAGCCTGTTAAGTATTTTGATAAGAAAAGGGGGATATTACCGCTTTACACATTGGGAAAAGTGTTCGACGCAATCATATTGACGTTTTAATTTATATCAGTCCCACTAGAATAGTAAGTTTTACTAATTTGGCAAAGATGTTAATAATATGCTAGACGAAATATATTTGCGAGTAAGAATTGTACAATTTGCTAGACAGGGAGGCAAATGAAATTTAAAAAGTTATTTTTGGTGCATGGCATTGCACCTGGGCTGCACCATATTGATTTACATTAATATGTAGTAAAAATACCAATTAAATAACAATTTTCCATTAAAAACTGAATTACCTCATGTAAATGTCAAACTTTGACATTGAATATCTGGAGACCCGTTACGATTTCGCGAAAAAGGATTGCCGATTCGGTCGTTTCAGGCTAATATTAATGAAATGGCACCATCAAAATTTGGCGCCGCAGATACTGAAATTGTGCCCCATACACTTTTTTTTTGCTGATAATCATTTATGAGAAATCATTTTACGGTGCGTTTATGCGATAGTTTCGACCACCTCACACTGCACTGCAATCCGAAAAATCTCAGGCAAGTTAAGATTGCTCATCACGATGAGACTTTAATGTTTAATAGAGATCCATTAAATCAAGTAATATTATCATCAAATCCACTATACTCAAGTCACCCCATAATCATACATAAATAGCCATTAAAATTCAAATTAATTCGCGAACCGAATAAAAAAGTGATCAAAGCAAATTCATCAGATCGCATTCCTCAATAAAAAAGATGCGACTGACGTACACCACACCTACAACAGTCGATCCGCTGCTCATGAACCGCAACTGCTACTGATAAGGCGCCACCAAAGATTTTTGTTTTGCAAACAACACACAGAGACCAAAGATCCAGGTGAGACGAGTCCCGGTACAGACGCGCCAATTTTAAAATGCGCTAAAATCGCTTTTGACCAGCTCGTAATTTATGACAGAATTCACTGAGTGAAATATTGATTCGCAGCAATTTTATTTTTAGGTGTCTGTTGTCGCCATGCGAATCCGATCTGATTTATCAGTCTCGCAAGACGACGACAATATCCAAAAACGAACACAACGGCCGAGTCGTGGGGCGCGGTAAACCCCACGACATCAAGCCACAAGGGAAATTAGCATAAAATTTGCACGAGAGTATGTCACTACATCACTAATTAGCACACAGCACTCCACACATCAATCTTCATTATTATGAATTTATGCATTTTCCAGGGCATCGCATTTTCGCATTTCCCGATTCACTTTTTGCACATTTCCACCACTCGAGAGATGATGGGAGATAACCTTGGCAAGTTGTAATCAACTCGAGGGCTGCACTGGGCGCACTTATTGCACTTGACTCGATTCACATATAGCACACGCACGGACACACCACTGCTGACTGGGAAGCACCAGCCTGGCCTGCCAGCCGTTCACGTAATCCAAGGAAGGAGCTGTCGTCGACGTCGTTCGGTCCTGTAACGAGGACGAGAAGCGGCACAACACTCACGACATTGGCCCGAGCTCCATTCAGGAGCTGGCGATGGGACCGGGTGCAGCAACAGCAGCAGGTACATGCGAGTGAGCCTGCTGCCTCCGCCTCCAGCTGCATGTGCATCAACCGGCGGGACCACCTGCACGGGGAGAAGGCACTTGCGCGCTACGTCACTCTACGCGAATGCATAATTCACACAGGACATCTGAATGGAGCGAATTTTTTGCGTTAAATTGAGTTAGGCCCGTCCCAGCTGCAGGACAGACTATCCGAACCTCAACCTGAAACGCGTAACACACTATCGAACCAATTAATGCAACTGGATGCAAACCATTCCGTTTGGGCTTTCGATTTCGCGACCAATATTGATAGCACCGCGCGTTGCACTCGAAAACTCCAGACACCCCGGCGAATGCTTATCGAGTCCCATGCAAAACTTGTTCACATGCAAAAAAACGGAAAACACAAAAGCGGGGCCAATCCAACTGATTACAACTCGATGGACCACGGCTAGTCCGCACTACACGCTTAAAGATACGCCAAAAATTCGCAAATTACTTTCAGACTTTTCAGATCTTTTTCGCAAAGAAGAAAAAGTATTCCAAGCAGAAGCAGTCTTGGGTCTGGGAAGAAAAACTCTTCGGATCCCCAAAGTGCACGTCGTCGTAGTCTTCGTCGTCGTTTTTTTTCTAGAGCTCACAACTCTTAGCCTGGTCGAGTCAAAACTGAGCACGACCCCCAACACGGATGGGAGCACAGCACAACGGGTCTCGTCCGTCTCGATATCACCACCAGAAGCTCGGGAGCAGCTGCACAGCTCCACACAATTACGCGGTCATCGACGACGGTGGAGATATCGCGTACACACAACGGAGGAACGAGCTTACGGCATGGAGTACGCGGCCCTCCAAAGCAAAAAGCATTTTCGCTCGTCTTGTACGTGCGCCCGACACACAAAACTCGCCCGTCCGTGTGCGCCACCAACAAATAAATTGCAACAACAACGCTTTCTCTCATGCGTGGTAGATCCGTGACGTAGCTGCAAATGTGTGTTCTCTAGTGCTGTGACGAATTCGTCACACACATGGCTCCCGTTAGATTGTGATAAGTGCGCTTAGATGCCGGGAGTTGAATGGCTGGTTGGGTGGTGCGGGTGAAAGTGTGTACCGTAGCTTGAGAATTTTAGGTATTCAGTGATTAGGGACGTTGAATGGTGTGGAATCGTTGCCAGATATACACGATTCATAGTGCAATGGGATTTACTATAAGAGTTTTTAATAAATTTTAATATGTATGGAATATTCATATGCATAAACATTATGTATGAATTACGATAGAAGAATTTTAACTGTAAAACTGCTATAATTTAAAACTGATCAGCCTGTATAAAGGTGGCAAAAAATATTATCCCAAAATAAATCAGAAAATTAGGAGCAATTTCAGTACTTATTTAAAAACAAAAAAGTGCGCTACTATTAAATATCACAAAGAAAATGGATGGACTGAATCCCCACAGGACATTTTCCTTAAATTACAGTAATTTATTTCATTCAAAGAGTAAATTTCCAATGCGACAATCGCTTACGATCAGGGACGATTTTACCGTTTTGTTATTTAATAGTGTGCATTTCCGCCATTTTTTTTTATAATTTCATAAAGCCTTCGAGGCAGGGAGTCGTATAATGAATGCAGCACGGATATCGGTATCATAGAGCAAGCTGTCTTAATTCCACATATTAACTCTTCTTTAGAGTTGTACTGTTTACCACTACTGTAAACCTCCCGAACAATAAGCCACCCCCAAATGTTTTCTATTATGTTAATGTCAGGCGAGTTGTGCACCAAGGCTAACAAAGGCAAAGGGTGTTTTTTAAAGAATGATAGAACTTCAAATTGAAAAAAAAAACACAAAATATTATATTTGAATCAATTTTTTTTTGTTATTTATTTCAGTATACCTGACAAATCATAATGTTTAGATTCACGCCTGAATAACGCTTCCAAATTATCACAATTTACTTCGAAAATCAGTCGTCGATTTGCGCAACTTATAGACGACTTTGTATGGTATACATAATCGTCCATCTGAGCAAGCCATCCGTCGAATTGTGAATATATTTCGTACCACGTACTCTTTAAATGATGCAATAACACAAACACGTCGAAGAAACCATCAAAAAAATCAATCATGATTAAAATCAAAATTTGGCGATAAGTTGATTTCAAGCAATGGGCCTGTCAATTGGCCTTCAAGGTCGTGCGATTTAACACCTCTTGATTATTTCCTGTGGGGGTACGTTAAATCACAGGCTTATTCTGATAAACCAGCAACAATTGGCGCCTTGGAGGCCAACATTGTTCGTGTTATTGGTGACATACGGCCAGAAGTACTCGAAAAAGTGGTCCAGAATTGGACGTCAAGAATGCGCTTCGTAAAGAACAGCCGCGGTGGCCATATGCCTGCAATCATTTTCAAATGTTAATGTCATACATTATCATTCAAATAAAAAAAAAAATTGACTAAAAGTTAATATTTTGTGTCTTTATTTTTTCTATCATTCTTAAAAAACCACCCTCTATCATTTTAAAGCAAAATACCCATGAGCCTAAGTATTTAGTAGCGCAGTGTATATTTTGTATATTAGAATCCATTGATTTTTTTTTTTCGTTTTGTCAAAAGAGTATGATTTCATCCACTGGCGGATTTGAATTTAGACAGAACCTCCCTTAGACCACCGAGTGGTAACCTATATTACTGTAGAACATGCTAGAGCCACCAAAATAAAAATATAAGTTAGCCACCATAGCCAACATATTTTCATACTAAATAACTGCACTGAAATCGAATAAGCAGTTTTCGTTTAACAAAGCTTCAACGTATTTTATTTTTTGGGGATCTTTCCATCTCAATGTTTTTCCTGTGCCAAAAGGCAATCTATACTGCTCAAAACAAAATAAGGCCCACTAATAATTTTCTGATTATTTTTCTGTGGAAAACTTAAATCATAGTTTTGTTGATCTAATTTAATAAAACAATATATTTTTCATTAAATATAATGAATTTTATTGAATTTCGACCAAAAGTTACACTTTTTTTTAGCATTTTTTTGGGATTGCTTACTTTTTGCGGTCATGTAATCGTAACAATAACAATTAATTTGTATGTCCAAACAGTAAAAAAATTGATTTGTTGTTTTTTATTATCGAGTATGGCCTCCACTTTTTGATATGCAGTCTCGAAGCTTGGACGGAACGCTTTCAATAAGCCGATCGATGCTTTATTTTGATATCTCGTCCCAACACATTTTTAGCAATTCAATCAGCTGTTGCTGATTGTGTATGTCCTCTTCAGCGATCCGCATCCGGCGTCTTAATTGATCCCAAAGATGTTCTATCGGATTTAGGTCCAGACTGTTGGCAGGCCACTCCATAACCTCAGTCTTGGCCTCCTCGAAAACAGACATTGTCGCTCGGGCAGTATGTGGTCGTGCCTTATCCTGCATGAGGATAAAACCATCCAACGCCTGTTGTGAAAAAGGAATGATATGTTGCCTAACAATCCTTTCAATATAACTTTCGGACGTAGTTGTCCCGTTATTTAGAATAACAAGGTCAGTTTTGCCTTGCAAGCTAATTCCGGCCCAGACCATCACACTGGGACCACCTTGGCTCTCAATTTGATTAATGCAAGGATGCAAAAATGCTTCTCCGGTTCTCCGCCAGACTCTTTTGCGTCGGTCGTCATTAAAAAATGTTACTTTGTACTCATCCGCCATTGTTGCATGTCCCATTGGATATGTCAACGAGCAAATCTTAAACGATTCGCACGATGCGTCCTGCTCAGTTGTGTTCTGGTAACACATCTTCTTGACCGTTGTTGGTCTTCGTGCGAACGATTTCTGATTGTTTGACGGCTAACAATGGTCCCAGTCGTCCTTAATAGCCTACTTTGTAGTCTACGAGCACTAATGGTACGATCCCGCCGCGTACAAAGTCTCACATATCGGTCTTCTGCGGGGGTGGTTATTCGAACTCGGCCTGAACCATAACGACGGAGACACTTCCTGTCTCCTGGTAACGGTTCCAAAGATTTTGAATGGCTCTTCGCAAATACCCTAATTGCAGGGCCACAGAACGTTGCGAACAGTCTTCCTCCAAAATTTCTAAGGCTCAGAACGAAGCATTTAAATTTAAATGGCGCCGAATTGCTGGCATTTTGTATTTTACAGATACTCCTTAACTTTAAAAGTACAACAACTAATGTTGCAGTTAATGAACTTGGCGAAAACTTATTCCAAATCAAAATGAGAAATAAACAAAACTAGCAAATGTATGACTCGTGACCCCAAAAGAACTGTTTAAGCCAGTGCCAGTCCATTTAAAGCTAATGTTGACGAATTATACTGTGATAACTCACATCACATTTAGGTACAGAATGTCATTTTTGAAATTAATTATCGCACTAAAAATTCGCCAAAAGTCGTTTTTAAAGTCAATGGACATTAGTGGCCCTTATTTTGTTTTGAGCAGTATATATACAGGGTGTCCCATGCATGGTGGAGGATATTTTAATGGTGGGTATTGTGGCTCATTTGGGGAAAATCAATGTACAACGACACCTCGCCCGTTACGAAGTTGCTCGTATCTTCCGAGATACACCCGTTCAAGCTGTAAAGAAATTTTAAAATTGCATACGATTTTATCATTTGAATTTTTGATGAAAAACCAATTTTAAAATTTCTTTAAAGTTTTAACGGGTGTATCTTGGAAGATACGAGCAACTTCGTAACAGGTGAGGTGTCGTTTTATTTGAAATTTTATGTAGTTTCAGAAAGTGGAGTCGTATCTGGATGAAATGTTTGGTGGTGTGGCAAATTTTGATTTAGATCTGCAAGTCGGGCATTTTGACCGAAAATGCTATTACAGTGCAACGGTTAAAAATAGAGGGGTCCTGTTGTACATTTATTTTCCCCAAATGAGCCACACTCTCTCTCTCTCTCTCGATTACCGTAACTCCTACTGGAGCATGGTGCGTTGATGACTATCGTGTGTAGTCATCAACGTTACAAAGACAACTGAATACGGTTGCAAGCCATACCACTTCCTAGTCGCATTGTTAGTTTTATTATTCTACGATAAGAATATTTCTTATCATCTTCTTCTGAATAATAAACTTGCGACGAATCGTGCCGAGTTTGGAAACTCGTTTCTCTATGAGTGTATATTTCACAGAGTGGCGACCGAACGATTACGGCCATAGAGCACGACATAGAGCCACACTACCTACCATTAAAATTTCTTCCACCATGAATGGAACACCCTGTATAAAAAATGAATGTGTGTTTTTGACTTATAGGCGTCTAAACCACTGGACCGATTTGGATTATTCTTTTATTTTGTTTAATCCTTTTTACACTGGAGAATGTTTATAGACCGAAAAGTTTTGAAAATCTCAAAGGCAGTGGCGGTAAATCGAAATTCCATTTTGAATGAGAGTCACCTGTTGCAATCAAGTTTTAATCGACAACATATAAATTTAAAGGGGATTTTAAGTTGTCATTGGATCAAATAGAAAGTAACTCCGATAAATTGTATTCAAGGTGACAACGTTTTAGCGTACATACATCCTAGATGTTGGTCACAGCAATTTCACAATCAATTTCGTACTACTTCGGTAATCCGTCGATACCTCCGCAATCCTTTGGCGGAGCGACACAATTGAGGTGTCGCTGGACTCACTACAAAATTGCCTAAAGGGTAATTGGACCCTCTTCCCCGATCAGTGCACAGGGTGATCAGAGATAACCGTCAACCTGGATACTGGCCACAGCTATTTCACAATCAACTTCGAATTTGTTCGGAAATCCGTCGATATCTTTGCAATCCTTCGGCGGAGCTACACGATCTTGGTCAGAGATAATCGTCAACCTGGATGTTGGACACAGCAATAATTTCACAATCATTTTCGTAACTTCGATAAATTGCATTCAAGGTGAATACGTTTTTGCGTACACAGCCTGGATGTTGACCACAGCAATTTCACAATAATTTCGTACTACTTCCTTTGGTAAAGCGACACGGTTGAGTTGTAAATTCTTAAGTTTTATTGTTGAGTTTATACCTTATAATTATTGCGGTGGCTGTACTTTGGGTTACTGGCAGAGAGACTCAAAGTAGCATTTTAAGTAGCGAGCACCAACGTTTTGCCATTAGCCCTGTATTCTTTTTTATACAAAAACCGTTTTTGTTCTTGTTCTCTTTGCAGACAGGCCCATTGGAATTATCGACCCCTGCAATCCGGCGTTTCGCCTAGTCTTTCGAGTCTGAAATCTTCCCCTTACACGCTAAGAAGGTTTTGTTTTCGCGATAATCTTAAAAGCACTGAGTATAGACAAGCTATACACTCCAAAGCGGAAGTCGCAACCATATTGAATATGATCAGGAGTAAAAGGTAAAACATGCGCGGGTGGGGACGTTCCGATTCAAGTAAATACAAGTCAATGTGACGCCTGAACCGTAATTGTCCCTGTTACGTGACTTTGTCCTCCAGTTTTGGAAGCCCAGCAGCTGGTGGGCGTCTTCACCTATAGAGTTCTCCCAGCGAGCTCTCGGTCGGCCACGCAACCTCGCTCCGTCAATTCGTTGTGCGTTCATCACCTTCTTTGGCATGCGATTATCGTCCATTCATTGTACATGTCCCGCCCATTGTAAACGTTGAACCTTCACGATTTTCGATACTTGTAGCTAATCGTACAATTAATACATACAACTCGTGGTTTTACCGGATGCGATATTGATTTTTTTCGCGAACGGCCCCGAAATTTCCAGTTGTTCTAATTTATGATGCAGTTTTTCTTCGCTATTTCAGTTTTCTCGACATGAAGGTTTTTTCTTAGGTTGTCTGCACATCGATATTTTTGTATTAATTCAAAGTACTGGTATCGATACTTTTCTTTCGATTCTATACAGTATCGAAACGAATTGTGAAATGAAAAGATCAATAAAACATCCCCATACCACAGTAGATCGTTTTCAATTGACTTCTGTAGCGGAACTTGTTTACCGATAATGTATGCATGTTTGGCATAATGTAGCAAATGCAGTAGGTAAGTGTGTCATGAAATCGTTAATTCAGTATTTACAAAGATTACGTAAAGGCATAATAGGTTATATAACTGCCACACAATATTTGTATTGCGCACCCACATTTTAATGGCAGCTATAGAGCCCCAAATGCCCAAACTCGATTTTTAATGCAAAATCTATTCCGTCTCGAGTAATATAATTGGAGACACCCTGATAACCTTTTTTCAAAATCTCTGGTCTCACAGTGCGTGGAATGCATTAAGGGCCATATGTAATTAAATGAAAGTGATTGAAAATCTCGTTTCGTGATACATTTTTGTAATACATATTAATTACTTCATTTGTCATAACTAGCAATCTCCAGTAGCAGTAGTGTTTAGCGCATTTAGAGACTCTTCAATTACCCAAAAGGCTTGATATTATTTTTATGGGTTAGAAATTGTAGAACTACAAAATTTTCAACATAATCTTCCTCAACTAGAAAATACAGAGCCCTCAACGGATTCCGGTGAAATAATTCAGGATTGACCTCCTCATGCTTAATGATGCAACTTGTCTATCAACCCATCTACTGCACGTGCTTCTTGGGTGCATAATGGCGCGTCCAGACGACTACAAACTTGTTTGATCAAACTTTTCCCTCCCAATTGTCGCAAGTTGTAAGGCTGTTCACACGATACGATATTCTCTTCAACTCAAACAAGTCGTTCAACTTGTTTGCCGGGTGAACAGAAGATGGAAGTTGAAGCGGTCGTAAAACGTTATCAGCTTTTGCAATACGTATTAGTACAGGAAAAATATTTGCTTTTTCTTTTATTTCTCGTGAATTTTTAAAGCATTGAAGGAAACATGTCTGAATAAGTATATTATGAGAGGTACATATTATATGATTTGATTATCAGGGCAATCACTAACCCTTACAATTTACAAAACAAATAATAAACCGGTTAAATAACTCTTTATTATTAAAAAGTATATGTTGATATTTCGATCGGACTATAGTCAATGTCACACAATTGTCCAACTTCTGTTCAGACGGTACAACTTGTTTGAATGATCTTTCAACTTCAAAGTTGTTGCCGAGCTTCTGTTCACACGTACGATAAGTCTTCCAGCTTGTATGAATGCTCAAAAACTGGACAACAAGTTGAATCGTGCGAACGGCGCTTAATACTGCGTTTTACATGGGCTACTTGTGAGTTCCCATCTAGCACCTGTTTAGTATAGATCCAGCCGGAAGGGTTTAGCTTGAGTTGTATGCTGCAGAAGTGTACAGTGTTCAATGGAACATCGTGTATAACAGGACAGGACACATAATACCATAATAATATTCTATTGTTAAATTATATTCTTTTTGCACTAGAGGTCCAAAAGAATCAGAAAGATCTTGTAACCTTAAATAATTCGCAATTTTGCTAGTAAATTTACAAAATAAATTCGTTATGACTTGGCAACGATACTTTGAACTGATTAAAAATAAAAGTCTCCACAAGATATAAAAGTTGTAATCATCCACAAAAGGGGACAAGTTGTAGAACAATTCAATGCGCATGCTTTCTCTCTGAAGCGCTATCAAGCTCAGTTTACACACATCAGAGCGAAAAAAAGTAAAGAACGTGCAAGTCGCGTGTTCCCCATTCCTGATATGAAATCATCTCATCAACTCGTGTGCTTCGAGAATCGCGAGAAAGCCAAACACATCCACGGTGTGTGTATCAATACATGAGCGGGAACATTTTGCTTTTATTTTACTGATAAGTGATAAGAGAGCAATGGTACATATTACCTTCACCTGGATTTTAGAGCTAGCTGAGCTGCCCTAAAAGTTTGGGACGAGGCCCAGGAATCTGTAGTTCTCTTCACCGAATGATATGGTGAGCATGGTCTAGGTCCATTTTAAGGACACTTCCTGATGCCTTGTTGTTATGTATATGTTGATAAATTTCACGAAAGAGAATTTTTCGATAACTCTTTAGTTGGCTTTTGTTCAATGAAATTAATGATAAAGAACGAATGTGTATATACTCATAATCACCTGGCTTGCCATGGTGTTCTGAATGCTGTAGGATTATAACTTTTTGTGAAATAAATAAATAACGAGACCGAGGCTAATTTCGAGCGCAGCCGAAATTTCGATACTCTTCGCTCCCGTCGGGCTAAAAGTTTTTCTCGGGCGTACCTACGACTTGTATTTAATTCCCCCATTCTTTTCCTTCAGACTTCACAAAAGTTCCGTTGCGTCGACAAAACAATATTTGTGTGGGGTTTGGTTGAAATAAGTGGGCAAATAAAAATATTTACTCAGAAAATTTTATTGGGGAATGCGGGAGCATAGCCCCATAGTACGGTTCCATTTGTTTTTACCTTTTTAGTTGCTTTGATAAAGACACATTAAATCAAGGTTTAGTGAAATTGGTGTCAAAAATGTTTCTTAGAAGAACCAAAATGGGGGGGTTGGGTTTGTATGGCAGCTCCATGACCTCTGGGTCCGATTTGATCCATTTTTATGTATGTTTTGTGTCATCAATAGAAAAACATTTGTGTAAAATTTGGTTGAAATTGGTGCATAAATAAAAAAGTTTTTCTTAGAAGAACCTTATTTGGGGGTTGGGTTTGTATGGCAGCCCCATGACCCCACTCTCCGATTTGATCTATTCTTAAACATCTTATGTTTCATCAATAGAAATACACTTCAGTGAAATAAAAAAATTTTTCTTAAAAGAACCTAACTTGGGGAGCTAGGTTTGTATGGCAGCCCATGACCCCATGGTCCGATTTGTTCCATTCTTGCATATGTGTTGTGTGTTCAACAGAAACACATTTGTGTAAAATTTGGTTGAAATTCGTACACAAATAAAAAAGTTTTCCTTAGAAGAACCTAATTTGGGGAGTTGGGTTTGTATGGCAGCCCCATGACCCCATTGTCCGATTTTACTGATTCAAACATACAAACTGCCTGCAGTAAAAATAAGCATTTGTGCAAAATTTCAGCTTCATAGCTTTTAAATTGGCCGACAGACAGACGGACATCGCCCAATCGACTCCCCAAGTCATGTTGATCATATGTATACTTTTTATATGGTCGGAGATGCTTTCTTCAATGCGTTGCAAACTTCATGACAAAGTTCATACACCCTTTCACTCTATGAGCGAAGGGTATAAAAATTATTATGTGTCTCATTTATAACGTTTTCAGTATACATATTGTTAATTCTTAAAATATTAAGAGGATCTGAAATATAAATTAGCCATTTGCGAAGGAAAATATGGAGACCCATCCCAGAAGTGCCATTGCCGTGCTCCGTAGACGTGATCGTTCGGTCGCCACTATGTGATATACAGATTCAGAAACGAGTTTCAAGACTCGACATTGCCCATCGCACGATGATACAGGGGCACATCGTCATATACTGTTTGTATGAAAACGTGATAAATGACAAAGGTATCTCACAGTGGCGTAACATACGGTGTTCCATGTGTTCAGTGGAACCCGGGCCCCACAAGCCAGGGGGCCCCAATCCAGGAAGACATCCCTTTCATTTTATACTATAGTTGTTAAACATTTTTTTTTTGTTAGAATACAAGTGTCACAACGCTATTTATTAAAAATCCGCTTGTTTAAAAGGAGTGATTTTCCTTTTCACCCCGAAAGAACATCGTAGCATCCCTCTATTTCGAAAACTGATTTATTTCATTGGTTACTGTAAATTACCTATTAATTGCAGAAGTGGTTTTTGCTGAATATCGATTTTGCCATTGACCCTACCATCAAATCTTTTGTACACGTACATTTAAATTACCTATACAACGGTACTTCAATTAAGGTCACATCGAGTAATGGCATTAGCCGATCGAAGATTAAAAAATAACCGTAAAATAGAATTTGATATTTGGTGCTATTTTTTTATGGGGCTTATTACAGATTTTCTGTGGGTGTGCTTGGAGAGACTTGTTTGCTAAATTTTTTCTTTACTGCCACCAACATAATATTACCACATATTTCTCGATGGACCATTACCACATATTTCGGACCATTGTGGTTGAATTCAGGTGGCGGCGGGCGTACATATCATCGGTAACTTTCACAGAAACAGAAACGAAAATATTCAATAATGGTCTCGCGTTTGCACTCCCGTCGAAAAACGTAATTGACGAAACCGTCGTCAATATCGAGGCCGGAATAAGACCACCAAATAACGACGATAGAGAGGAAATTCGGTCCGCAGTCTGTAAAATCATCCGTAATAATAAGCCGCGAAACAGTAACGAACGCGAAATAGTAACGAACGTACGGGAACTAAAGGCGATACCGGTATATTTCCTCAAAGCCGACAAGGGGAACAACGTGATGATCATGGATCGCAATAATTATGATAAGTCCGTCGTAGAGAAACTCACCAATGGAAACTACTTCGAACTCAAAAAAGACCCGCTCCCTGAATCTGTGAAAAGAGTTGATCGAGCGATAAAAGAAGCTGGTGCGGTGTTTGAAAACGTTAATCGTTTAAGGTAAAGCCTAGTACTGACATCGAGAGTGAAATTTTTGTCCGCTGCGATTTTTTCAATGAAAATGTATTCTTACTGTCATGGAATATGTGGGGAATGCTGGGGAATCCCATAAGCAACAATCCGAAAACAGTTCCATAAATTTTCTCGGCCATTTTATGTATTTTTTCCGTTTCCCCGGTTATTTCATCGTGAAATGTCAAATGACCGGGGAATCGAAAAATAATACATAAAATGGCCGAGGAGAATTATGGAACCGGTCTCGGATTGTAGCTTATGGAACTCCCCACGGTTTGTGACATATTCCACGACAGTAAGTATGCATTTTTATTGATAAAATCGCAGCGGGAAGAATTTTAGTCTCGATCTTAATTCAGCCCTTAAGCGCGAACTCTAATCAAAACAGGCATTGTGTGTGTTGCGTGAGTTAACGGTACTTTAGATAAAAATCATAGTCATTTGAATTGCCATTAAATGCACTTTCTGTAGGTATAACTTTCATAGTTGTAAGTTTCATACCTTCAGAGAGAATTGAAGTTGAGTTCGAAAGTGGCGAGTGGCCCGATTTTTGTGAAGCCGAGTGTATAATATAGCCAAATGGCTTATTAAGGAGTGTCAGCAGTTAGGCAATACCGTTGGTATTGCTGTTGAGCCACGTTCGTTTAGGAATACACACGAGCTCACCGAGAAACTGCAAGCCATTGACCGGATCAGCGAGGACGAGGTGATGGTGTCGTTCGACGTGAAGGCACTGTTCCCTAATACGCCAATTAGGGAATCGGTCTTCTGGTTTATGGTCCTTCTGACTGAATCAGTTTGGTTCTACCCCGGAATGGAAAATAAAAGTTCAATTAATTCTTGCTAACCTTTGTATGAATGAGAACTACTTCACATTCCGCTCCGGGGTAAATACTATAAAACAACCTCCAGGGCAGCTATTGGAAACTCGCTTCCACCATTACTGACGGAGCGGTTCATGTCATTAATCGCTGAGGAGATCGAGCACAAAGGGATAACGCCGAGGGTCTGGCTCCGGTATGTAGACGATGTATTCGCCGTAGTTTGACGTGATGATATTGACCGTGTCCTCTACGCAATAAATAATATTCACCATAGTAGTGAGTTTACCATGGAGATGGAGAAAGATGGGAGTATCCCATTCCTGGACATTATGATCACGAATAATAACGGTGACCTCAAATTCGGGATATACCGGAAGCCCACAGCTACACAGCGAACGATACCAGCCACCTCCGATTGATCACCTATCCACTGTTCAGCGCTGAATATACCAAAGAACGCGATTTCATTATTGATACCGCGGTAAAAAATGGATATGACCCGCAGGACGTGGCAAAATTGATCAGAAGGAAAGTCCAACAGATTAATATTTCTAGTCTTACGACGATGTTTGAACAAGCTTCCGAAAACGCACCAAGAAGAATTAGTATCCCACGTGTTTCATAAAATTAAAAACATTTTATCTAAATTCAACTTACAGGTCGTTGGCTCAAGTAGAAACACCACCATGAAGAATTTATTCGGTAGCGCAAAGGACCCGTTGAAGCAGGAGGAAAAAAGCGGAATCAATCGGATTGCATGCAGTGACTGCGATAAGGCGTACATTGGACAAACCAAGCGGCTAGTAACAGTGGGATTCAACGAACGTATTAGGGAAGTTATCAACCGCAGCCGGAAGCCGAGCAAATCAGTGAGATCATCGGTAGCAGCGCACATAATCGAGCAAGGACATGACATCCAGAGAGAGAATTTCCTTGTTGGTTGTTTAACAACTCGCAACAAGCTCGCGTCATTACTCAAGATTTCCAAACTTTCCCAGGGGTCTAGCGTGCTGGGCCTATTAATCCGTCCTCTACCGACCTCTATACTGCAATATTAGAACCCGTTTCATAGGTTTGGGAATCCGGGCTTGTGCTTCATCAGTATACCATGAATCGAATGTTTGCGAAGACCCTCCTAGTAAACCTAGGAGATGGAATTGATTAGATTCGAGGTCTCTATCTAATTCTGATTACAGCAGACGAAACAGGTGGTTGCAATTGTAACGTTGTTGTTGGGGGGGGGGATCTTACGCCACTGGTATCTCAGCTCTCTAGAACACCCAAATAATTCCTGCAAATTGAGCAAACTGGTAAACAGTGGGTATAAAATGTAGAGTTAATGCAGTTCCCTAAAGCAGAGAAAAAGGGTCATATACGTATTCTGTACTTCTAATATCAACAATTTGCCTTTTTTATTTGTAATCGATCCTTATAATATTTTTTGCTAGCCTACAATTAACAGCTAAAAATTAATTATTAAAGAAACCCATGAAATGTAAGCACATTTGTATATGTGAAGAATATTGTGTTAATCTAAAAAATAATCATATTGATTAATTCTTCATCAAAATTCGGAAAGGTTATTGTCCTGAAGAATTCTGACGTGTCAAACTGTCTTCTCCCCCTAAATGGGACATTTTTATTATTCACCCAACGAATAAAAACTAACCAATTTGATCCTTAATTCATTTTATATCAATAGGAAATTAAAAACCGCCCTCAAATGTCTTCTACGGAAGATAATTAAATATGAAAAAAAAACATAAATTATTTCCAAATTACAAAAAGGTTATTTCATCAATATACTAGACTCCTTGTACTTGTCGTCTATTTTCGACCCACTTCCCACGGATACAAATAACGTCACTCCGAGTAGAAGTACTTATGTGTGTTTTAATAGAGCAATTTACTAGGACCAGATCCTATCCAAAGCACTCTCGTCTCTGACGCTCTTCCCAACCGAAAAAAAGGTCAAATCGGTACAAATGCTAAAAATAATCTTCTTTGAGCTCACATAGATGACTCGTCCTCGTTGTTGATGCCAACATGTCTACAGATGCGGAATTAAGTTTATACCTTGCGCGTCTTATACATATATGCCAACAGCCGCAGCTTAACATCATTTCGTGCTGCTTCGAGTATTTCTATTGCCGCTAGAGAACATCAAAGGTTTCCAATCGAAAACTTATTTCCTCTTGACAAGGTAATCACAAAACTTCCTTCTTTTGATTTACTTATATTCTTGACTAGGTATAGCCGGGTTTTCATTTTTCATATATTTTTCGGTGAGCTTCCCACGAATGAATGATAACTTTACTGAAAATATGATTTTAGATTAAATGATAAAAGTTATTCATCAACCGACAAGCAAATTGCTTTATGGAAAAAGTCCTGTCAACGAGAGAGGCCTCTGTTAGCTCAAAAGAATGACTATTATAGGTACAAAAAGAAGATTTCTGACATGTGTACTGGAGAAGGTGATTGAACTCATATAGAGACTTTTGCGATGCATTCTCCTTAGGAAATGCAAAAATCTGCAAAGCTTTACAAAAACAAGGAGAGAAATTCGCTACCACTTCCATAACAAGAAGGATGCACTAAACCTGATAGTCAAACGAATTGTTTGCTTTGTTCTACAGTACAGTACAGTTGTTTGTTTGACCATGCAACATTCTTTTTTGTTCTCCATAAGCTTCCTGATAAAATGCATATATCTACAAGTATGATAGCACAATACAAGGATACTCTGACCAAAAAGCTCGGTTCAGCGCGTGCAAAAATTGATGCGTAGTCATGGAAACCTCTCAGCACAATGAGAGTATGAGAACGAAAAGTTGGGCAACATCAAGGATGTTACTCACTAAGAAAACTGAATTTGTAAAAGAATATATCGATCAATAATTTATCGCGTGTGCTCCTGGAAATTTGGGCAGTCTTGCGCCGTGTGTGATGATTATGAGTGAAAGAGCATTTTCTAAAAGTGGGGAATTCAAGAGGCTCTCTTAATATTTTGCGTGAGCATTTAAGGGAAAATGAAAGCTTTGTTTGGATTGTTGGACTATATGTATGTTGGTAGCCAATTTGAAAAAGCGTTTCCAGTAGTCAGAGTGGACTGTACATATTTTCAAACAAAAAAGAGCAACAAAAGATTGTGTTGTAATTTAAAATTGAATCAATTAAAACGCGAGGAAGTTTCTCATAAGCTAAAGTTCTAATAAAATGCTCGTTTTGAAAAAAATAATCGATGAGCGCTGGATGCGTGGCTCTATCAAAGGAATCAAGTTCACCCACTTGATGCTTTGTGTGGAAGAAATAACCTTTTTATAATCGCTTTTACTACCAATATCGCCTAATTTTGCACCGTTATTGGTAGTCAATGTTGGGCGCGTTGGGATGCACATTTTGCAGAAAATTTAGAGCTTTTCCAAAATCCAAAGCATTTACAACCGTTCAAAGATGCAACCCAGGGCCAAAAAAATCGCAAGCGAGCAAAATATATAAAGTCGGGTTGAAAGAACCGATGTAGAGCACGTTGGGACCCACATTTTGTTGAAAATTTGACAGTCCTCCCTGTCTCCATCCGGAAGTTACAGTTGTTTAGAAATGCGACCAAAGACCAAAAAATCGTGAGTGCGGAACCAAGCCACTTCATGAACCCAAGGCTAGAGGCAAACCGCAAGCGTGCAAAATGTATAAAGTCGGGTTAGAAGGGCCGATGTAGAGAGCACGTTGGGGCCACCATTGCACTGAAAATTTGAGAGTCCTACGGGTCTCCGCTGACCGCTGGAAAGTTATAGCTGTTCAAAGACCAAAAAAAATGCGAATGGGGGATCACCGCTTCTGTTCAAAACTGCTGGTCAGCCCAAAATTTAGCGGTTCCTTGTTAGGGAAATTACGCAATGTTTGTGCTAATTTTTGAGGTTCAATCTTCCTCATAAGGTAACCGGCTGAATTTATGTGCATATGTTAGATCTCGACACCCAAATGCCCGTCAGCCCAATTTTTAGCGGTTCCTTCATCTATGCTGACCACCTCAAAGGTGCAAAAAAATGGAACCGGCTGAATTTATGTTCAAACAATAGATCTCGCTTAACCGTATCGAAAATTAGTGGGCTGACCGCTCTGAACCGGTTCCTAGACCTTCGAAGGGTCGTGACTACGAAACGAATGGCGCTATGAACGAATTTTTGCAGCGTTTCGCCAGTATTAATTTTAAATAACAACAGTTTTTAATGCCTTTCAACATTATTTTATTTTTAATTAATCCGGTCTCCTCTTACACATTATTCAACACAGAAAACTTAACTACGTCTACAGCGCGTCAACAGCATCCGTTGCTGTTGAAGGATCGACAAACGATGTAAAGTTCTGAGAGCCCATCGAAACAATGGTTGACCCTGATGCTTCATTCGCCTGGTCATGAGTGTTTGAATACTTTTTTAATGCTCTCAAAATATCTATTTGAGCGTCAATTTTCAATGATCGTGGAACGGTCCTGAGCAACGGAACAAGTGAAAGAGCAAAATGAGTGTCAGCATCCAAAGACTGAGAGCGATTTTGCCGTGGTGTCTTATTATCGTCATACTGATTAAGCGGATCAACTTCGTTTAAATTATCTTCTTCGTCGTCTTCGTACTCTGCCTCGGAGAAACCCCGAGGGCTACGTGTTTCATATTTAACATTAAAAACTCCTTCACTATTCGACGGATGATCATGGATTTCCGTATCACCAGTATCCACCATTTCATTTGCCAAATTTCTCGTGACATCATTATCGTCCTTATCACTTTCGACAATACCGGCTGCGTTTGTATCATCAATTTCTGATCCCTCGACAAATGGTAGCAAAAATAGCATTTTCTTGAAATAATGATATCTTCGACGATTTGCTGATACGCCGGCGTTGCGTTGACGCCGAATTTCACGTCCGAAACATGTTCGCAAGTTTTTCCATCGGAATTTTATGTGCGTTACTAGTAAAAATTCCATGTATTATAATTCATTTTACAATAAAGAAATCAATATGAATTCTTTTACTCACATGCTTTTTCTTTTTCGCTGGCGCTAAACTGATGCCATCGTGAATAGTATAAGAGCGACGCAATTTCTTTCCAGAGGTGTTTTCTTGTGTCTTGATTGGTATTTTGCTTTTTGTCGTAAAGGTCCGGTCGCGCCCGTATCAAGTCAAGAAGATGTTCAACATCAATATCGTTTGGTGGTTTGAACGGCATCACGTAATCACTGACTTTTATCAAGACAACAAAAATAGTTGACACAATCTGCAGCAGCAACAAAATGTTGCCTCTTCCGTACACTTCACACGAAAAACTGTCGATGCCAATACCAAGCAACCTAAAAATAACTCGAACCGGTTGCCGAGTAGAATACACGCATTGAAACGACTCTGCAATGTGTACAGTTTGTACTTGTACGTGTTGCAGGCAGATAAGAGCAACCGTATACGAATAGAAACGTGCGACCACAGTAGACAGAGCAACTATTGCTGTTGTTGCTAATGTGATTGGGCCTGTCTATATGCAAAACAAGAACAAAATATAACCGGTTTTATACGGGAGAGATGCATGAGGGGAAAGAAACAAAAAAGAACATCAAAATGTGCGAGGAAATCTTCGGAAAGAGAGATGTTAAACCGGTTTTTGTTCCTAGCTCGTACTCGCGTGTCGACAAGCCCAAGCATACCCCATATAAGCATAAAAAGAAGGTGGTTGGATAATACATTTTCGAATCACGGTACCAACGCGGATTATTGTTTTATTGCTCATGTGCATGCAGAGGAACATTTCTTTTGCCTTTACAGAATTTAAGGATTTTATTCATCACAAGAATTTTTATCTGAAGATATAATAAAAATACATAATTAAGGTGACATTTTTCTTTTATGATTTACATATTTGTAAATGTTGTAGGCTTTGGATCTTTGGAGAGAAAATGAATTTGATTTAATATGTAGGTACTGCATTTTACGAAAATTACCTTTCTTTGGTATCACCTAATTAAAAATAATATACAGGGTGTCCGGAAACTGCCGCATAGACGCACCGGATCATGATTCCTCAGTTGATTTCCAGCAAAAAAGTTGTATGGAACATACCCTCTCAGCTTAACCCTTTAGCTGTCGCAGGCATTTAAAGATTTTTGCAAAAAATCATTTTCTTGCACGACTTAAAGCCTAATATCTCCAAAGCTAGAACAGCTAGAATAGTGAAATAAAATGATTATTATAGCCCACAAATGTAATTTTTAAAAGAATCGTACAAGCACCTCACCTTGGCAGAAGTTGGAGAAAATTGAGATGGAAAAAAGATTGTTTTTGGGTCAAACCACGCAAATTTGACTTTGATGCTCTGTAAAAACCAAACCTCTTATCCGATTTTAGTGTGGTTAGTTTTATTTTATAGGTAAATTTGTTGGCTGTAATAATTATTTTATTTCAGTATTCTAGCTGTTCTAGCTTTGGAGATATTAGGCTTTAAATCGTGCAAAAAAATTATTTTTTCAAAAATCTTTAAATGCCTTTGGCAGCTAAAGAGTTAAGCTGAGAGGGTATGTTCCGTACAACTTTTTTGCTGGAAATCACATGAGGAATCATAATCTGGTGCGTTTATGCGACAGTTTTCGGACACCCTGTAGATTTTCAAAGAGTGGTCTATGACAAAGAAGCAATTATGAATGCTGAAAGAAAACTTGAAGAAAAAAAGTTGAAATTTTTTACAATAAATAAATAAAAAAAGACTCAAAATCTATTTTATTCATAAAATATTTTTCTCGTCATTAATTTCCTTGGTTTTCTCTATACAGGGTGTCCCGCATTAGGTGGTCAATACTGTAAGGGTTGATAGCACAACTTGTTTCAGCAAGAAAATTACTTCAATCGGAATTTTCTTTTTACCGTTTCCTTGTTATCGCTCTTTTTGTGAAAGTCATCTAAAATCGTGACTTTTCATGCAAAATCATAATTTGCAGCCCCTGATGACTTAATCCAAGATTTTATTTTATTTTCAGAAACTACTTAAAATTTCACAAAAACTAAAGTTTTTCCTGTTGCCAACATTTTCGCCACTTTCAAGATACAGTTACTCAAACTTAATAGAAATTTTAAAATAGATTTTTCCTCGAAAATTCAAACAGTAATTTCATAACGGTGCTTTTTACGTACACTTCTGCAAAGTTGATAAAATTTGCTTCAACATGTTGGATTTCCAACGGTATATCACTTTCATATTTACATTGTGGGATTTTGGAATTACACAGAATTACAGATATTGGATGTAAAAAACAAGGTAATTATTTTTTTATCGGATTATTTAAACTGAAATTTTATTCATTTATTTTTTACTAACGCAATTTTAAAAAATTGTTAATTAAAAATGAAAATAAAGTTTTAAATATGAGAAAGAACCAATAAACTAAAAATATTAACTAATGATTAAATGGGTCTGTTTGATGAATTGTGAATAATTCTGCTGGAATTGGCCTCCCCCATTTTGTATGCAGACTCGATGTTCGGCGCATGGAAGAAACGGTCCGAAGGATTTCAGGAGGGTTCTCTTTTACGTTGCATCGTTAATTCAGCATCACTAATGCAGCAGGTGTTCCCGGGAGGTAAAATTTGCAAAATGTCATCCTCCTCTGACAGTCGCTCGGTAGTAATTCTTGAACTTGCGTAAGGTGGTACGGATACAGGTTTTCCGACTGAGTCTTTTGGGTCGTCATCCGAAGAATATCCCACTGAAGTGCTGCTCTACGCGTGCTCAATTTTGGGTTAGAATCGAAGAGATAAAGAATCTCTTCCGACAGTAGTACGGCGAGCTGCTTCTCTACCGGTGTGGTTCGGTGTTCGACCTATCTCTCCAAGAAGCCGATACGTTCTTTCGAAGGTACGTGTGCCTGGAATTCGTCGCTGTGGGAAACGCCGACTATACTCTCGAACTGCTTCATCGCAATTTTATTTATCGTAATTGGTCTAAAAAAGAGTGCTATATTCGAAAAATAAATTGTATTATTAACAAAATTATACCTGAAATTCCTAACCGCCAAAAAGTAACAAAACAAGCACGCTTGCGAAGTGAAAACATAGGAAAGAATAACAGCTTTTCGATTTATAGATAGCAATATTAAATTTTAACTGTTATAAGTACCGTTGTATTTGCCAAACAAAACAATGTACAAAATTTCAAATATCTTACAGTTCTGGTCAAAATAATGTAGCGAGATTCTCTCCCAAATTATAATAAGCCTTTGTTTGTCCTTTTTCCAGTAAAGGGAAAATCGTTAGAGATTCCACTGAAGCCTTGATTTTTACTATTCAATGCGTGTTTCCCTAAACTTTTGCATAGTAAATTTGAAAAGTGATATACCGTTGGAAGCAACTTTTATCAACTTTGCAGAGTTGTACGTATAAATCACCGTTATGAAATTACTATTTGAATTTTCGATGCAAAATCTACTTTAAAATTTCTATTAAGTTTGAGTAAATGTATCTTGAAAGTGACGATAATGTTGGAAGCAGGAAAAACTTTATTTTTTTTAATTTTTATTTAGTTTTTGAAACTGAAATCAAATCTTGAATTAAGTCATCAGGAGGTCTTCAAATTGTGATTTTGCATGACAAGTCACGCTTTTCGATGACTGTCACAAAACGAGCGATAACAACGTAAGGGTAAAAAAAAATCCGTTTGTATCGATTATTTTCTTGCTGAAACAAGTTGTGCTATCAACCCTTACAGTATTGACCACCTAATGCGGGACACCCTGTATAATGAGTTTTTGTAAGTACAGTTATAACGGATGTGAAACAAAAAAAAGGGCTGAATAAAGATCGAGAGTGAAATTCATCCCGTTGCGATTTTATCAATAAAAATGCATACTTACTACGCATACTGTCGTGGAATATGTGGCAAATACTGGGGAATTCCATAAGCTACTATCCGAGACCGGTTCCATAATTCTCCTCGGCCATTTTATGTATTATTTTTCGATTCCCCGGTCATTTGACATTTCACGATAGAATAACCGGGGAATCGGAAAAAATACATAAAATGGCCGAGAAAAATTATGGAACTGTTTTCGGCAGTGGCGCAACTAGGATCCTGCCCTGGAGGGCAGTGGCGTATTTAGAAAATTCTCAAAGGGGGGGCACAGAGTACGGGGCTAATTTGTTACATAAAGTTTTGGTGTGGGGATACCCGAGAGTAGCTACATAGGAAAAACATTGGCAAGACTGAAGGATCGTTGATCCTTGATTTAAGGCGAAACTCAAGAAGACCTTAAGTTTTAAATAGACTTGAAATATAATATTTCAAGGTAGGTACCTTGACTTCAAGTGAGGTTGACTATAGACAATTTCAAGGTCTCCTTGAGTTTCTCCTTAAATCAAGGATGCATTGACTCGTGAATATAAGTGATTTCTATGAAAAATATGAAAAATTACATTTATTTTAATTTCGGCATCCTTGACTCAAGGTCTCCTTAAGTTAAGGTATGTTTATAAATACGGGCCTGAGAGTCCTTTCCATTTCAGGTTTATTACACCAAAAGTTTAGTTTTCCTGACAGATCTTAGAATAACGCTCATTAACTGCTTTTGGCTTTTCCTGAACCAAAATACGGAGGGCTTGAAAAAAGTTTGAAGGAGCCTGAACCCGAAAAGGTATTTTACGAATATGTACCTACTTAATTGGCTATGGAATTAATGCAATGACCAAAAAGGCTGTTTCCATATGACAAAAAATTTCATACATCGTCCCAAATTCTGCCAAATTTCGGCCAAATTCCGTCGAAAAGTGGTTCTGCTTACTTTTGAAAGAATTCCATGGCAAGTTAAAGCGAATTTGAATTCAAAATTAGGATTTACTGAAAAAGAGGTCTTTGTATGTTTTGTCAAAAATCTAGTAACAGATTCCGTAAAATCGTAACAAGTGCCGAATAATATTTTACAAGTACAATCCACAATACTACACGGTTGTAAATTTTTGTGTAAGCCGGGATTAAATTTTATAAATAAAATAGTATAACTCCTATCTATTCCAAAACTTGAATCAAATTTGATCCTTTGTAAGTTATAATTTTAGTTTAGGTATTCAAAAACTATATTAATTATAACCGCTACAGAATAAAACTATCCAAATACCCTTTTAATATTATACATTTTCGGGATAGAATAAATCGCATTGAATGTTGTTATAACCTAAAAGGGTAGAATCAATCCTACTATTTTATCAAATATACACTATTAACGCAAGAAACCCATTCAACCTAGAAATCTATTGATTTGTAGTCTGTCTGGTTCAGTGAGCAGCGCGCTTGCCTAAAAATCACAGAATTGTGGATTCGAAGCCGACTGCACTCGTATTACAATTTTTATTTTTTCGAGCGGTTTGTATAAATCTGCTTATCAATTTTATAGTATATTGAAGAGTAAATTTTTTATCAAGAATACTAATACTTTTAATATAGTTCAATTATACTTTTGATAAAGTTTTTATATGGAAATGTATGAATATATTTTTTTATAAAAATTACACCAAAATTTTCAGCCGTGTAGGAACTATCCGTTGCATAGAGCCGGGAAGTGATCAATCGATTAATTAAAATGAAGCAACAAAAGTAAGCAGGAAGGTATAATTGTTTGTTATTTCCATATGTACTACATTAGCTTCAAATCTATAGTATCTGCAATACCTTTTAAAACGAGTCCTAGAAGCAACATGCTTTAACAAATCAATTGCGAAATAGAAATGAGAAGGAATGGCTACGATGATGTTTACTTTGTGAAAATTGAAGCATTGAAGAAAGTACCCCAGGCACGGCACCACAGACACCGAACCGTAGGAATTCGAAAATGTATGCTAAAAATGCTTTCCCACCAAAACACTTCAATTTTTAGCATTTTAACAGAAAGCAGCTGGTTTTAAGACCATTACAGCAGCCCAACACGAATTTACGGCCAAATTAAAATACACAAGCCCGATCGAAAAATCAGACCGATTGTTTCAAATATTGATCAATTCAGCGGCTTCAAAGACATCGATACCACAACAATCTCCTCAACTTATATCAACATAAGATGGAGTCACTTCACACATGATGAGACTTTCAATAGCAGTCCTTGTTTCCGAACAGATTCATGTCGAGATTGGGCAACGTTTCATGACCACCTCGTTGCCTCGACATAATCATAGGTTGTACTTATTCTCTGAGAGTTCTTGTTCTTGAAACCACGAGTCTATGAAAATAAACTCAACGAGGAGATCTGGCGAATTGAGAAGATGATGAGATGATAATGTTTCGAAAAAGATTTACAAAGTTTAGTAATAGAAACGCTCAAAATAAAAAAGGAACATTTGGTACTGCAATTTTTAGTATGGTGTGAAAAAAGTTTGATATGCTCACAGGGGGGGCACGTGCCCCCTGTGCCCCCCCCCTGTAAATACGCCTCTGCTGGAGGGGGCTAAGGCCACCCATATTATTGGACTTTTGAAGCTTCTGTCGAAAGTTGGGTGATGGTGCTATATTCCAATAATGGTGGTGCTATTTTCCAATAATGGTGGTGCTTTTAGCTCCCTGCTGCATACACAATGTGATGTAAATTTTTGGGTAGTCTAGCGTCGTCAAAAACGTGAGTATAATGCCATACTGGAAATCGGCACGTTGTGCTTTCATGAAAACTCAATCACTTTCTTCAGCATTGTGACTGGCGAGTTAATGAAATAGAAACTGATCACCATCTGAAACATTATGGCTATTACATGGGATAAAAAGGTAGGTACTTCTATAGACAAGAAGAAGAAGAAGTAATTACACTTTGCCATGTTTCTGATTCTCATTAACTTTTAATGGGGGGAGTTATGGACATGCCATTTTGACAAATTGAAATGGAGGGATAATGGGGGTCCTTGACCGGAGCGACTCAATGTTTGCTTTAAAATGATCTTTAATTTATTGTGAATACTTATACAAAATTTTACGGCTGAACTAGAATTCTTTCAAAAGTTATGGAGCTTTTAAAAAAGGTCTAAAAATCAAAATATTCTAGTTTATTTTCTAGTCTAACGCCTAAATATTCAATTACACTCTAATGTGTTATTTATCATTGCAAAGGTAATTGTATGTAGTTTTTTTTCGTCCTCAGACCATTTTTTCTATCTCTTGTCGTTTTTGAAATAATCGCACAAAACTAAAAAATGCTCCCCTTTCCCCCTTTTTTTAAGGTTGCGGACCTCCGATCAGTTGGGACTTTTAATGCCATAATCTGGGGACCATTCCCAACCATAATCCAAAAAAGTTTCCGATGTAGGATTTTTGCCGTTCGATGGCCATATTTTGGTCCAATTTTCTTAGACTAGTAGGGCAAATTAGTTTGAACTTTTGAACATACATTTAGAAGACTACGGGCCAATTTTTCGTACATCTTATCGGCTGGTTAGTCTTATCGCATAGAGAAAACACACACGATATTCAGAAAGCTTTCCAATTGTATTGAATTGCATTTTTGTTTATTTTGCAGTGTTCTGCCATATTTTGCTTGGTTACGCCATCATCTTAGATTAAAAAAATCATTGCACGGTTTCATACAACAGCGCACATATGCAAAAGATAACATAACTATGCAAAACAAACAAAAATGTCATTCAGCTTCCTGAATATTGTGTGTGCCTTCTCTATGCGATAAGACTAACTAACTAGTTAAATTAAATTTTTGTTTATTTCGCGTAGTTATGCTATCTTTTGTTTATTTGCGTCGTTGTATGAAATAGCGCAATGATTTTTTCAATCTCAGATGATAGAGTAACTAAGCAAAATATGGTGTAACTATGCAAAATAAACCAACATTCAATTCAATATAATGGAAAAGCTTTCTGAAAATTGTGTGCGTCTTCTCTACGATAAGACAAACCATTAGATAAAAGTTATGGGAAACTGGGCAGATGAAAGAGGAACAGTGATGATATCACTCGTGCGTTAAAGGAAAGCTCCATCACCATTATCAAAGCAAAATTTTGTGGAGACAAATTGTTTCTTATGGTTTTTAGGGTGCTGAGCATGAATCCGGAGCCTTCCACCAACATTTCGTTGCGAAACAGGGTCAAAATCGCGAAAAACCCTAAAATTTTTTATCTTTTTTCCGTTATTTGGCCCCTAATTCTGAAACTATTTATTTCTGCGAAAAACTCTTCATATATCTGTGGTGATTATGAATAATCGCTTAAGTCGGTTTTCATAGTTTTTCAGTAGAGCGATTTTAAACTTTAAAACGACTTGTGAAAAATCTATACAGTTTTCAAATCCAAAGACTAATACATTTTTGTAGATTATCATGTGAGCAATGTATCCTACTATAATTTTATTCCAAAAATAAAGCAGTTTAACTGTAATACGATAAAAAACAAAATAAGAGTTTTTTCCGTATGAAGCAATAGGGGCTGACAAAACTTAATTCCACTTAAGTCTTTATTCTCAATTATATTGTGCTTAAACTATTATCTTAAGAGGACATAGGTTCTTTTTCCATATTACCATTACACAGTTGATGAATCTTAAATCTAAACTCTTTTTTAATAAATTTTTAATTTGTTTTTATTTTACGGAATTATTCATAAAAAAATGAAAGGAAAAGTAATTATTAAAATAAACAAATAATATAAAGCCTCTTGGAAAGAATTAATGCAGAAAAAACGACTTCACAGACATGATTTTGATTGCTGTCTTCTTCAACTAGGTCGAGGTGTATATCCGAAATTTCATCAGAGGGAAGACTTTTGTAAAAGTCGTGAAAGAAAGGATCAATCATAGGAAGAAGATCCAATCGATCCTTTTTCTTTTTTAAAGATATACGTACTTCCACTGGTAGCTTCGAACCAATCACGAGGATGAATTTTTGTGTTCGTTACTTTTTTCTTTCTCTCTATTAAGGCGTGATCTGCATCACACTGCATGTGGGAATGACCTACAGTTAGAAATTTATGTTCGATAAATAGACACTGTCTTACTTGTTGTTAAGGACCTCAAAAAGGTGATCTTTCCATCTCTGAAGCTGCTGTTCTTCGATAACAAGCAGTAACCCTTCTTTATCTTTCACAGGATGGTCAGTAGTGAACGATTTGCCAATTAGTGGCTTAATAAGCTTGAAAAGGGTACCACTTTCACCACGGTAAGCCGCATCATTTGCCTCCTGCGCTAAAGCGCTGATGTAGTTACGCTTATCACGCCTGACACTTCTCTGCACGCCTTTTTGTAGTGAACGGTATTCAGCTCGGAGTTGACTTTTGGCTGAATTATCAGCACCGGAGTTAATCTGTTCCTGAACTCTTTTGCATTCTGAGATAAGAGACCAAGTAGCATCACTGATAAAAGGTATCCTACCTCGATCCAATCGTCCCACAGTCGCTTCGCCACACGAAATGAAAGAATCCATTGTAAAATTCCATATTGTATCTTCAATTGTAGGATTCTCAAGAGTGCTGCACTAGCTTTTTCGTGCATAGCGGTAGAATATGCGCGTTTAATTGATGGATTTTTTAGTTTTTGCACATTAAAACGTGGCACGATTCGTGCGTTAGTAGATCGTTGGATCGCTGCCGTTCGTAAACCAAATTTCGCGATAACAAGATGATGGTCGGTGCCAATATCAGCCCCACGCTTCGACCTGATGTCCAAGAGGCAGTTTCTCCATGTCTTTGAAACAGCGATATGGTCAATTTGTTTGGTTTTCTGTTCTGCCATCAGGAGAACCAGAAGTTGTTAGGTGGCATGGTTTATACTTGAACAATGTTCCGCCAGTGAGTAGTTGTCGAGAGTTACAGAACTCGACGAACATTTCGCCATTGTTGTTCATGTCGCCAAGCCCGTGATTGCCCATAAGGTGTTCCAAGCCTAAGTTATCAGTACCGACTTTGGCATTGAGATCCCCCATAATAATTTTGATGTCACCCCTGGGAGCCCTATCAAAGGTATCGCCTAGTCGCTGATGAAAAACGTCCTTTGCTGATTGATCTGCAGTTTCAGTCGGTGCGTAGCACTGAATAATTGTAATGTTCCGTACTCTGGATTTGAATCTGATTGTGATGATACGATCCGAAATAGGTTTCCAGTCGATTAGGGATCGGCGTGCATTCCTACTCAACAGTATTCCGACGCCTGGTTGCCGAGGTGTATTAAGGTTGAATTAGATATCCCGCGTCAGCATCGGCAGAGGCATCGACATCAGCAGAAAAATTTCAATTTAGAACACACGCATTTGCCTTTGATGACCCACAATGACAGCAGCGGCAGAAGCAGAAAAATGCTGCCGCTGCTGTCAATGTGGGTCATCAAAGGCAAATGCGTGTGTTCTAAATTGAAATTTTTCTGCTGATGCCGATGCCTCTGTCGATGCTGATGCTGACGCATCCAATCTATTTCAACTATTATCGTCTTCATTTCCGGAGTAGAGCAATACAGTAGGAGAGCTTGGTGATAAAGTCGCCCCCGATCCGAGCCATCGTGTTTCGCTCAGTCCTAGTACAGCGATGTTGTATGCGGTAATTTCCTGTTCGACTTTTGTGAGCCTTGTTTTATTACACTCCCCCACATAGTCCGAACGTTCCAAAAAACCTATCTTAGTCCGTTGTTTATAGCCAAAAGTCGTTGCCGTTGAATCATTCGGAGGTTTCCGAGGCTCGTTTAATGTTTCGAGTGTAAAGTAAATTTCAGGTGCGCGGGATACAAGCCTACATACCCTCAACAGTCAACTTCACGAAATTGCAATTTGATTGAACAACAACTCATTTAACAGTGACTTATCTACTCAATTTCACCATGAATGCATGCGAAATAACCGCTTATATAGACATTGTAACAGGACTTTCCGTAAATCTGATAAGGAATAAACGCTAAAGCCATATAAGAGCTCTCTACGGAAAGAAAATCATTTGGAATAAGAACTTAACTCAAGATGAGGAGGACTGAATTTGTTTTGGACTCAAGGAAAAAACGCTTATGTCGATTTAGGCTGTTTCGAAATTCAGTGGTAAAAGAGTCATTTGAGTTAATTTCATATTTGGAAAAGTAACTTAAGTTAATTTAAGCCAATTTTCAAAAATATATATATATTTTAGTAAGAAATATGTTAAGTTAAGTCGCTTTTCCTTATGTCGGTGAGGGTCTACTTGAGATAGGCGGAAAAACCAATCGCTGTAGCTCGCTCAAAAATAATCCGAAATTAACCAAATTTTGTGTAGAGGTGGAGTCGAATATGGCGAATCCAGTGAACACATTAACTCGATTTTGTCTTAAGTCGACTTAAGCTGTTTTTCATAATGACCACAGATATATTTTAGAGAGCACATAATTGCGCGTCCAAAGAGACATAATTACATATTATAAATCCGGTGAGCGGTATTACTACAATTCAGGGGTTTGCTGCAAAAAGGTGGTAGCTCCACTTTTACAACAACTGAGAAAATTGAAAAAAACATTTTTAAAGGAAAACCGTTGATATTTTTAAATGTTTTTTTCTTCAATATTTTTCCTAAACTGTTCTTGTATTTTATTAGAAAAAAAAATTCCAAAAAATATTTTCTTATGTTACGTCACATAAATATTTTGGTTGGAGCTACATCTATCTTGCTGCCAAGCAAGTCAAATTTCTTAATTTTCAAAAAAAATAACAACAATTTGGTAAATAAAAATTGATTCGCACATTGAAGTTATCGGGAATGGTGATTGTCTTCGGGACGAATACATTTGAAGCTGTTAGAGCAAACAGGGTGCTCTAAAAAGGTCATCAAATTTCCATTTTTTTAATTTTTACCAGAAAGAAGAGAGTGAGTTTATGAAACGATTCGACGAGGGTATTGTTATATCAACTTAAATTTTAATATTCAGTCAGAATATACAGGGTGTCCTAATTAAAAATATAAGTTGTTTTTATGATTGCTCACCTATAGCATTCTCACGTGAATTGCAAATTTTGCTGTTTTATCGAGTCATTCTGCATTTATCAAAGGAGCATTGACACAAAAAAAAACGTTTTCCTTATAAAAATTTATTATGTATCTTGCATATTTTTAATAGTTGCAAAACTAAGGGACTGATTTGGCTTGGAACTTTCGGACAGAACATTTAGAACTACTCTATATTTTCTGGGTTTAGTTCATTGTAGAACCACATTTCATTCTGTGGTACATATTTCCGGGCAAGTTCCATTACATCCTCATATTTCGCTTTTTTAAGGGGAATGGGACTGGAATATGCCACTTCAGGGACTAATACATTCGGTATAAACTTAACAGTGCCAATCATCTGAACTGTCCTGGTAGACAGCATGTCCAGGCTCTCATGGCATATTATTTTGCCATAATTTATGTTATTCTTATCATAGGTAAACACCTTGTATCTTGTAACCAAAAAATTGTCCCTTCTCTTTCCACTATAAACAACATAGGGTTTTTCTTTAAAAAAATCCTTTAAGTATTCCACAAAATTTAAAATTAAATTTTGACTGACGTTTATTACAACGAATGTTCTACACGTTTTTTCAATGATGGCCTTATATTCAGAAGGCAGAAATACCCTCTCTACCTTCCTGGTATGCTTCTCTATATTGCCGAAGGCCCGGTCGCAGGGCATAAAACTGTGACCGGGCTCAGGATATTTGTGACATATTTTGTCAAATCGACCACATTTCACAAGTGAAAATAAATACTGCGTAAGTGCATAGTTTTTATTTTGGGACACGCAGTTGTCCGAAAATAGATACAACTTTTTTATGTTTGGGCCTAAAATCGAAAAAAAATAATGATTTAGAAAGCTTATGCTTTCATTTGGAGTTTTTTTACCCATAGCCTCATCATAAATATAGAAATGATGTTTTCCAGATTTAGCGGACGATATTGCAAAATTATAAAGCCAGCATTGCCTTTTGTAAAAGGCGTCGCTAGATGGCATTTTTGGCAATGGCAAATTCTGCTGATAATCAAAGCATAACATTTCGGTGTCTCCTTCGGTAACCGCCAGTTCTTGCGTTCTTTTCAGCTCATGATAAAACATGTCCGCTTTCATCAAGTGAATTTTTTTTTCGTCTTCAAGCTCCACTCGTTTGCTCTCTGGTGTTGCTGGAGAGTTTATTTCTTTATTAATTCTGTCGCAGTTTTGGCACGTATCAGATCTCGGGGCACCGAAACCAATGTTAAAATTTGCTTTGAAATAGCGGTAATAGAAGTCGTATGAGACTGGTGACGTGGCGTGTTTTTCAAGATAAAGGCGATGCATCTTTCGAATATTTAAGTCCGAAGAAAGATACATTCTATCACCGTTATCCCTACGGCTATAGTGGGACTCCCTCGGCGGAAAATTAGCGATATGTGCGTGAACTTTATGCATAATTTCATCGGAGATAGCATTCGATCTTCGGTTGTGCTTTCCTCTACCCTCGGGCTTTGGAGTCACTGCATCATTTGCAAACATATGGGTGACGATATTTTCTATCCTCTTCGTGGAAATCCCGTGAAGAGATGCGAACGCTTTCTTACAAACTTTTTCCTCTTTTTGTCCAACGCGAACTGAGTATGTGCAAGAAAAGCGTCTATTATGGCCGGCTCCATTTTTTACTCTTCTCCGCTGGATTCTGTTAAGTCTTATGAGTCCACCTCCTAGATAGATATCTTGTTTTGACTTTTCACCCAGCTTGTTAAAAGTATCCAGAACTTTTTTTTTCTGCGAAGTATCGAACTTATCAAAGCACTTGCTTTTGCATAAACAGTTTGCTCCTGAAGATCGGCAAGGTTTATTAACTCCACCTACTGTTTGATAAGACTTTCCTTCAGCCATCCGACGTTTTCTTACATTTCTATTCCATTTGCTTGGGCTTAAGATAATTCGCTTTTTTGTATTATTATTTGTTTCCTCGGAAGTAGTGTCGCTCTCCTCAGTTTCATACCCGTCGCTTGAAGCAGAGCTATCAAAGGTTTCTTCAAACTCGTTCATTATTTTTGAGGGAAAACTACAAATCAAATTAAATTAATTAAACTGGATTAGATATTATCATCAGTTAATTAATAATCGAAAACTTGAAATCTAGTCTTATATAATTATTCGAATTACCGAATCATTTAGTAACTTCCAGGTCAGAGCTGTGATTTTTTAATGTACTTTTTCAATAATTAATTTTTCAATAAAAACTCAAAAGTTAAAATTATAAAAATTAAGCAGTTATCTCTATTTCTTTTATTGACTAAATAAAATTAAAAAAATATTCAAGATGCATTATCTCTTCAGATATTTTTCATGTAAATAAACCTAGAGGACCTAGGTTTACATAATAAATAACTTTTGTTTAATGCGTTTTATCTGGTGTTTCTGTAAATAACTGTTTATAATTTCCAATGGAGGCTAACTGTATTTTGTAATGATTCCTACAGTTTTGTTTCAATCGATTTAACTACATATATTGAAAATTTAATTTTTTTAAATGTACTTTCCGCGGTATGCCATACTTTTAAGCAGTTTTTCGAGATATCCTAATAAATTTTGATAAATCTTTAATGATCTGAACTCAGTTTACTTACTACTTTTCCTAAATCTTCAAGGGATATACGATATAAAACGCAACTTGTAACGAATTCCTGAGGTATAAGGATAATAAAGTTTAATTAAATTAAATTCTTTTAATTTAACTTAACACACTTACCTTTTTAAATATATTTCCAAATATAATTTCGTCGAGTTCCTATGAATTATTTTAATTACAACTGATGAATATTACTGCTTTAAAAATGATATATTCTTCGCAAATGTAGAACTTGTACTGATTTACATTCACTTTTTTCGGGCAAAACTAAACAACTAACGATACAGCCAGAGAAACTTCATCATCAAATTTTAACAACAAAATTAGAAACGTTTACCTGTGAGATCAATGCACTAAGTGTTTAATAACAGAAATTTTGCATAAGGGCACTTCCTGTTTACAAAGTGCACTTCCTGTTTACAAAGTAACAAAACAGATTACTCCTACAGGCCATTTCTGCTTTGATATTATTATGTTACCGAATATAAATAAACAACCTTTTTGCCATTTCGCTGCAAGTAATATTTTATTTTGCAAATAAGAAATAACAAACTTTAAACTTAATTTAATGTAGGTATACTATTTTTTATCCATCCAAGTTTGAAGTTGAAGATTTAGGAAAAGTAGTAAGTAAACTGAGTTCAGATCATTAAAGATTTATCAAAATTTATTAGGATATCTCGAAAAACTGCTTAAAAGTATGGCATACCGCGGAAAGTACATTTAAAAAAATTAAATTTTCAATATATGTAGTTAAATCGATTGAAACAAAACTGTAGGAATCATTACAAAATACAGTTAGCCTCCATTGGAAATTATAAACAGTTATTTACAGAAACACCAGATAAAACGCATTAAACAAAAGTTATTTATTATGTAAACCTAGGTCCTCTAGGTTTATTTACATGAAAAATATCTGAAGAGATAATGCATCTTGAATATTTTTTTAATTTTATTTAGTCAATAAAAGAAATAGAGATAACTGCTTCATTTTTATAATTTTAACTTTTGAGTTTTTATTGAAAAATTAATTATTGAAAAAGTACATTAAAAAATCACAGCTCTGACCTGGAAGTTACTAAATGATTCGGTAATTCGAATAATTATATAAGACTAGATTTCAAGTTTTCGATTATTAATTAACTGATGATAATATCTAATCCAGTTTAATTAATTTAATTTGATTTTCTAGTTTTCCCTCAAAAATAATGAACGAGTTTGAAGAAACCTTTGATAGCTCTGCTTCAAGCGACGGGTATGAAACTGAGGAGAGCGACACTACTTCCGAGGAAACAAATAATAATACAAAAAAGCGAATTATCTTAAGCCCAAGCAAATGGAATAGAAATGTAAGAAAACGTCGGATGGCTGAAGGAAAGTCTTATCAAACAGTAGGTGGAGTTAATAAACCTTGCCGATCTTCAGGAGCAAACTGTTTATGCAAAAGCAAGTGCTTTGATAAGTTCGATACTTCGCAGAAAAAAAAAGTTCTGGATACTTTTAACAAGCTGGGTGAAAAGTCAAAACAAGATATCTATCTAGGTGGACTCATAAGACTTAACAGAATCCAGCGGAGAAGAGTAAAAAATGGAGCCGGCCATAATAGACGCTTTTCTTGCACATACTCAGTTCGCGTTGGACAAAAAGAGGAAAAAGTTTGTAAGAAAGCGTTCGCATCTCTTCACGGGATTTCCACGAAGAGGATAGAAAATATCGTCACCCATATGTTTGCAAATGATGCAGTGACTCCAAAGCCCGAGGGTAGAGGAAAGCACAACCGAAGATCGAATGCTATCTCCGATGAAATTATGCATAAAGTTCACGCACATATCGCTAATTTTCCGCCGAGGGAGTCCCACTATAGCCGTAGGGATAACGGTGATAGAATGTATCTTTCTTCGGACTTAAATATTCGAAAGATGCATCGCCTTTATCTTGAAAAACACGCCACGTCACCAGTCTCATACGACTTCTATTACCGCTATTTCAAAGCAAATTTTAACATTGGTTTCGGTGCCCCGAGATCTGATACGTGCCAAAACTGCGACAGAATTAATAAAGAAATAAACTCTCCAGCAACACCAGAGAGCAAACGAGTGGAGCTTGAAGACGAAAAAAAAATTCACTTGATGAAAGCGGACATGTTTTATCATGAGCTGAAAAGAACGCAAGAACTGGCGGTTACCGAAGGAGACACCGAAATGTTATGCTTTGATTATCAGCAGAATTTGCCATTGCCAAAAGTGCCATCTAGCGACGCCTTTTACAAAAGGCAATGCTGGCTTTATAATTTTGCAATATCGTCCGCTAAATCTGGAAAACATCATTTCTATATTTATGATGAGGCTATGGGTAAAAAAACTCCAAATGAAAGCATAAGCTTTCTAAATCATTATTTTTTTTCGATTTTAGGCCCAAACATAAAAAAGTTGTATCTATTTTCGGACAACTGCGTGTCCCAAAATAAAAACTATGCACTTACGCAGTATTTATTTTCACTTGTGAAATGTGGTCGATTTGACAAAATATGTCACAAATATCCTGAGCCCGGTCACAGTTTTATGCCCTGCGACCGGGCCTTCGGCAATATAGAGAAGCATACCAGGAAGGTAGAGAGGGTATTTCTGCCTTCTGAATATAAGGCCATCATTGAAAAAACGTGTAGAACATTCGTTGTAATAAACGTCAGTCAAAATTTAATTTTAAATTTTGTGGAATACTTAAAGGATTTTTTTAAAGAAAAACCCTATGTTGTTTATAGTGGAAAGAGAAGGGACAATTTTTTGGTTACAAGATACAAGGTGTTTACCTATGATAAGAATAACATAAATTATGGCAAAATAATATGCCATGAGAGCCTGGACATGCTGTCTACCAGGACAGTTCAGATGATTGGCACTGTTAAGTTTATACCGAATGTATTAGTCCCTGAAGTGGCATATTCCAGTCCCATTCCCCTTAAAAAAGCGAAATATGAGGATGTAATGGAACTTGCCCGGAAATATGTACCACAGAATGAAATGTGGTTCTACAATGAACTAAACCCAGAAAATATAGAGTAGTTCTAAATGTTCTGTCCGAAAGTTCCAAGCCAAATCAGTCCCTTAGTTTTGCAACTATTAAAAATATGCAAGATACATAATAAATTTTTATAAGGAAAACGTTTTTTTTTTGTGACATATTTAATATTTTTTATTTAATTTTTAATAGTTTTATTTTATGTGATTATATCGAAAAGTTGTTTTGTTTTTAATGAGTTGTTGATAATTCAAATTTGATGATGTAAGACGAATGCTATGTTTGGGAATGTGTTTAACTCAAAAACACAAAAATTAGCTAGCTCGTTTGCAGCTAGCCCCTTATATATTAATAAAATACTGTTAACTTTATGCAATTGAGCAGTTTTATTTATAGAAAATAAAATTATTTGAAAATTTGCCAACGATATGCTTATTGTGCCAATTTATTAGATACAGACCCGAAGTATCTATGTGTTTGGTGCAAAAGAGAGGTAGCTCCAAATTTTAACTGTCAATAACTAAAAAAAAAATCATCGGACATAAAATTTAATTTTACAGGATGAAAGAGCATGGCTTTAACAATGAAATTGCATACTTAACTCTATTTAGCCAAAAAATGGAGCTACCACCTTTTTGCAGCAAACCCCTCAATTGATAATTTAAATTTGCAATTTTTAACATAGTTCCATAGTATGAATAAAATTTTTAATTTGAACGGTTTTTCATTTTTGGTCGCAAAAGTACCATATTTCTTGTGCATTATGTATTTTGGAGTGCAGAACCTGAATCCGTAACTTCCCACCAAAATTTCGTTGCAAAACAGGGTCAAAATAGCAAAAAAATGCTAAAAAATTACTATCAATTGTGGCTATACTGCTTTGCTTATAACATAACACATGTTTTCTTTTATATTTTTATGCAGGTTTTCGGAGAAATGTACACTTTCGGAGTTCTATACAAAAAAAAAACGGGAAAACTCCGAAAATGTTGGGTTTTTTCGCGGTTTTAACCGTGTTCCGGTGAGAAGCTCCCGATTCGAGCTCAGCGCCCCAAAAATATAAGAAACAAAAAAATATCTCCACCACACTTTGCAATTTGAAATCACCTATAGTAACTACACTAATAGGGTTGAATAATCGAATCCTTAATACAAATTTTTCATATACATATGTAGCTACATTTGGCTAAGTAAACGTGCCATCCCCCACAAAGGGTTACGGTAGACAGAGAGAGGATGTTGGTTTTAAAAGAGGAAAAACAAGGTTCGTTTTTTACTACATCCCGTGTAGGTTTGGGTAACGAAACTTCATATAAAAAAAAAATGACAGGTGGATCAGCTGGCATTTTTTTATATGGAGTTTCGTTACCCAAACCTACACGGGATAACTAAAAAAACGTACTTACAAAATACAACGGTTTTTTTTTGTGTTAACTTTAGTATCAATCAAATCATTGAATTACCAATACATAATTTTGTATATGATTATTTATCTAAAATCAAAATATGTAATTTTAATAGCTGTTTACCTTCCGCATTTATGTACATTTTGAATTCCTTTTTATATCATACGTACATCATTATTGGTTTTATACTTTTTTGGTTTCCTTTTTTCAACTCGTGATATGCTTTCAACCGTAAATATATTTACTTCAGCCATAAACATATTTTATGATATTCCTATACATAATTTGTGTTTAATGTATTGAGGATAAATCAGGACGACAGTAAGGAAATTCACATTAAAATCGTTAAATAAAAAATATTATCATGAACATTTTTCGTGACTTTATGACAATGAAAACTCGTCGTATTGGCTAAAAGGGATAAAGCTAGTAAAGCATACGAGTTGAAACATAAAATCTTTAATACTTCGTGAATGTAATTTAAATTACACATTCAAATGGATTGATATTTGAAACAATGTATATGTATGTTAGAAAATTTTGGGGTTGCAAATCCACTCATGTGAAATTAGCCGCCTAATTCTTCGAATCGCTTCGGAAACCGTTTGTGCGGGGGCGGCTACGTTTGTGCATGATTGAGCAACAATAATTTTCGTTTGTGCATCGCTAATTATTTAATTATAGCACTTCGGAAAATTTCGAATGTGAAGTTGGCCGCCATTTTTTAAATATGGTCGGATGAGTATAAATTTGGCATCAATCGATCGGAAATCGTTTGTGCATTGATTTTTGCGTTTTGTGCATCCTGAAAGCGCAAGGACACAGGAGTAATTAAAAAACCCGCCTGGTTTGAATCTTAACTAAGAGTGATATATTGTGAGCAGCAGATGTGAACTTAGCGCGCCATTTTGTAAATATAGTCCGTTGTGTATAAATTTTGTATCAATCGATAGGAAATCGCGTGCGCATTAATTTTTGCGTTTATGCCTCCTGAAACGCAAGGACCCAGGAGTAAGGTCTGCCCTGACTAACTTCCGCGGCGAACTTTCATACATTTGGCAATTTCGGCGCATTGAAATTGTCAACGTCGCCACATTCAAAGTTTTCCGAAGTGCTATCATTAAATAGTTAGCGATGCAAAAATGAAAATTATTGTCGCACAACCATGCGCAAACGTAGCCGCCCCGCACAAACGATTCCGGATGTGATTTGAAGTAATATTTACAGGAAGTGTTTGTGAGCACAATATCACTCTTAGCTAAGATTCAAACCAGGCGGGTTTTTATTTAATTACTCCTGCATCCTTGCGTTTTCAGGATGCACAAACGCAAAAATTAATGCACAAACGATTTCCGATCGATAGATGCCAAATTCGTACTTATCCGACCATATTTAAAAAATAGCGGCCAACTTCACATTCGAAGTTTTCCGAAGTGCTATAATTAAATAATTAGTGATGCACAAACGAAAATTATTGTTCCACAATCATGCACAAACGTAGCCGCCCCCGCACAAACGGTTTCCGAAGCGATTCTTAAGAATTAGGCGGCTATCTTCACATGAGTTGCAAATCCATAGAATCCATACAGCGTAAGTTCACAAAATTCTTATTTGTTAAGTTTAATATTCTCTCCTAATTAATTGAAATTTCTTAATATGCTAAAGACAGCAGCAGTATCTGGATGTGTGATTTTTGTCATGTTCGAAGGACATCTTACCTCATCTCTTTCGAGCCAAGGGCGAAGCCCCCTAGTGAGACTAAGAAATCATTACTGCATAAAACACTGGTCGTAGTAGGGTTAGTACTTCAAAGAAGAAATTTTCGCAATGTCATTGTTTTGTATGTTTTTAATCGGTATAGGCTGTTTTTTTAGCTGCAACCCATTTAGACGGATATTTAGCCGTTAAAAAAAAAAAAATAGCCGAAAATTTTTAGTTAGGAACACTGGTTATTATAGTAAAGTAAGAATCATTAGCTGCGTTTTTGGCATCCAAAGTATGAGAGGATGGATTCGATAGCAATCTTGTCGCGAACTATTTTATGCCGAACAACTACAGTTGAGTTAAGTTTAGTTAGTAGTTTAGTTTAGAATAGTTTAAATACCCTAATAGTGGTAGTTCTTTTTCCAAAACTTACCACATCCCGATAGCTTTCTACATTTCGTTTTGTTCTAATACACTATGTATGTCTAATAGTAATAATATTTTCCATTAGTTCACACCAACAATCCTGTTGTATTTTTTCATTTCCTTAAAGCATTCGTGCAACACTAAGTGTACAATGTTCAATTCTTTGGTCTTACCTAAAAGAAAAAAAAATAAGTGTTTATTAGATAAAGATACAAGATAAAATAAATAAATGTTGATCAGTATCGAAAAGAAATAAAATGGAAGCATCGAACTTGTTTCAACAAGAGACATAAAGAAAAACAAACTTTTAGTTGAAAGAAGTAAAATTCTGCATTTCCCGTCTTTAGGTTGCATGGCCGGCTTTAAATTCTATAGAAATTAGGACCATTGTTTTATTCAAATTGATTTACAGGTCTCCGATCTGAATTAGCATTTTGAGCTTCTTTTCATAATGTACAATTATTATTCAATATTACCCATATACCCATCCACCATACCCATCAAGGAAGTGATTATGGATTTTTTCCTCACGCACACCATTGTATGAATAATTTTAAATAAAACACATTTATTTTACTTCTTCTTCCTTGCCTCGTTCCTTATACCGCTCCATGGTTTCGCGTTGCTCGACCTGCGGTGTAGGTACATCGCCCGTTTTGGCGGTAATATCCCAGCATATTTCTACAGGCAGCTCTATCTTGGATCGTGTCATCGCCGAGACCAATGCGTTGTTGTTGCTTTTTCATTTGACACATCCAGGTGTTCTTCGGTCTGCCTCTGGCCTTGGGTCCATCAAGTCGAACTTCCATTGATATCGCTTTCTTTGCGAGGTTCTCAGGCGGACGCCTTTGAACATGGCAATACCAATCCATTTGTCGGTCTTCGAGCTTTTCGGTGATTGGTTGGTCTATGGACAAGCTGCCTCGGATGTAGCTACTCTTGATGTGGTCCCTTTTGGTTGCACCAACTGACATGCGTAACATTTTCATTTCAGTCGCTGTCATTTATTTCGGGTAGCCTTCATACATGGTCCAGCATTCTGAACCATACATGAGTGCGGGACGTACAACCGCTTTGTGCAACCATCCCTTCAGCTTCAGTGGCATTTTCTTTTCGCAGAAAACTCCAGAGTTTTCTCGCCACGTCATCCACCCAACCTTTGTGCGATGTTTAATGTCATCATCGCATGTAGCTCCGTTGTTCACCATCGAGCCAAGGTACTTTAACTTGGTACAGGACTTAAGCTGCTCTCCTTTGACGTACATATCTGGTATCGGTGCATCTGGGTCTGAGAATGGGCTGTTATACTTACCCTCAGTCCAGGCTCCTCCAGAATGTCACACCATTTTGTAAGTGCAGCTTGCAGGGCAACGATGTTTGGCCTACTGAGGACTATATCATCGGCAAAAAGAAGAGATATTTCCAGCCCGTCGGAGATACTTGTTAATAAGTAGCACATGATGATGTTAAGGAGCAACGGACTCAATACACTGCCCTGGTGAAGTCCGACATTCACCGGAAATTCTTCTGATTCACCGGCTGTGCAACTAACCTTAGTCTCAGCTCCATCATGCATGTCTCGTATCATCCTGACGTACGCCTCAGGGACATTAAGTGCTCTCAAGGCCAACCATATCAGATCACGAGGTACTCTATCGAATGCCTTTTCCAAATCGATGAATACAAAGTGCAAGTCCTTTCGTGCTGCTCTGCACTTTTACATCGCAATACGAATACACTGAATCGCATCGACTGTAGATCGACCTTCAACAAACCGCACAATCTTTCTCAATCGGTTGCAGACAACTCGCTCGTAGATCTTCAGTGTATGAGGTGTTAACTTTATAGCCCTATAGTTGTTGAGTTTGCCTGAGTCTCCCTTGTTCTTAAAGAAAGGAAGAAGAACTTTCCCTGAAAGCATCAGGCATCGGTTGTCCACCTTTGATTTTGTTGAAGAGAACTGTAAGCCAACTAAGCCCGACATTTTCCATTTTCAACCAAAATTCCGCGGGGATTTCGTCCGGTCCGACTGCCTTTCCGCGTTTCATCTGATGCATTGCCTCCATCACCTCTTCCTCTGAGATATCTTCAATATTTGTGGTATTCGGCTCAACATCTTGAAAAGCTGCTCGAGGAAATTCTTCATTTAGAAGTTCGTCAAAATACTTTCGCATCTTGCTACAAATTGCCGTATCGTCAATCAGCAGCATTCCTTGCGAGTCCTCCACGTACTTTGGCGCCTGTATTTCCCGAGCGTTCCTTCTCCTTTGGGCTGCGACCCTAAATTTCCTGGCTTCGTGCTTAGGTCCCTCGCGCAAAGACGGTCATTCGGTAGCAGTCTGAGTTTCTAATTCTTGGTAGAATTTCTCAGCTGCCTTCGCCTTTGCTTGAGCTACCAAGCGCTTTACGTTCTTCCGGCATTGCATGTGATTTTCGCGAAGTTGAACCCGTTCGGCTTCACTGCTTGACTTACATTTCGTCCATGCCTTAAATGCGTTCGATTTGGCTTGCACTGCTTCCTTAGTTTTGATGTTCCACCACCATGTTTCTTTCTTCGTGAGGAGTGGACCTTTCGAAGCTCCAAGTGCCTTTTCCGCCTCACCTACTGAAATTTGAGCGAAATTTTTCCACATTTGTGTTGGACTGTGGTCGGTGCAGTTGGTGTTGTTTTGAAACCACTCTGTCATTTTATCAATGAATGGATTTACTACAGGTTCAAAGTTGTCGTTTGTGAGATTGTGCCACTTGATTTTTTCGACTGGCTTGGGAGTTCTTCTATTTCTTGCCCCTCCTACTTTCAAGATAAGTTCTGACAGGAGCAAACGAGGTTGGCTGACGACAGACTCACCCAAGATCACCTTGCAGTCTTTTACCCACCTTCTCATAAAATCGAAGCAGAGGTGGTAATCGATTTGCGTTTCGTGTTTCCTCTCTCCGTGTCCACTACTGTATCAGGTGTCTCTCGTTTTTCACAAACCATGTATTTAGGATGACCAAACCATGCGATCTGCACATGGTCAGAATAGCTTCACCTTCGTCATTTCTCACCGTTGAAGGGCTACCCTTTCCACCATGGCAATCCTCGTAATCATAATTTGATTCATCCACATGGCCATTTAAATCTCCTCCCAAGAACACCAATTCGGTATCTGGAATGGTCTGAATCAGGGTGTCAACGTCGTTCCAAAATGCCTCTTTTTCTTCTGGTGGCAGCTCCACTTGGGGAGCGTAGGCACTTATTACGTTCCACATCCTTCCGCATTTATTTGACTCATAATTTCAAAATTAAAACACAAACCGAATCTATTTTCTTTAACGTTTTACTCATTAACATTTCCTCATTCAGAGTGTGCCAATTGAAATAAAAAGTATACAGAGGAAACATTTGCTGAAGACAAGTGTGAGATCCACAAGGGACACCGGCGACGAACGCAGCAACAACGGTAACCTGTAAACTTTCATGAATTCACTGACACTCACTTCGTGCAGTTAATTAAAAAAGTTTTTTTATTTAGTGTTTATTTAAGTAACGGGAATAACCCGTTTCTACCGTTGCTTCCGTATCAACAACATCAAAGCCACAAAGCCATATTTCAGTGCCTGCGGATCTGCGGTGGTAATTCATCAACAATCCAACAAGGATTCGTGCTGTGTTGATGTGCGTTGATGCTTGTTTGCAAGTTGGAATTAAAGCTTTGGCCAACATAATTTGCCTGCACCGATACCGTAAAAACTATGCTGGAAAACGCAAACATAAATTAATTAAGTTGTACTCGTACTAACTGATGTTTTTCGCGTAGGTATGGTGGTCAGGCGACGCACGTAGGAAACCTGAATTTCCTACAGAACTATTCCGCAAGTCGAGCAGTCGCTGCATCTTACGTATAGGTGTAGTAAACTTTCTGATGTAATTTAAAAGGACGCCCTCCGTTTTCTATTCAGATTGTGGGTTGAAGGTATATACGTAATAAAGTTTTGTCGTAAATTCACGCTGTGTTGAATTGTTATTCGCAGGACAGCACAAATGGGGTTATAAATGGACAATTTCAATGACAGCGTAAATGAGAGGTTAGTGGAAAGATTATAAAAAATGCTGGCAGTTATTTTGAAGAGAACTTTACCTTTAATTCATTCATTCTCCATAGTTTCATCTGGTAGCTGAAGAGTAAAGTTTAAATTGGAATATACATATATGTATGTGTACTTACACGGTGCCCCACACAAACATATACGATTTGAACTATATTCATTACTTTTTTGTTAGTAAACCATTTTTTTTTTTTAACTTTAAGGAAATAAACTAGACACTTGGCAGATTTGTTGACATTAGGTACAAATTTCGTAGTATCTTGGATAACGCGGATTCAAAGTTTTAAAAAATATTCTTTATTTTACATGAAATTATACCTTAACCCATCTCTTTTTTGCCTTTCGATCATTTTTCGTCACTCTCAATCGATTATTATTTTTGGGATTAAGGAAAATAAATCGTTAGCTTCGGGCAATTCGTACCCCGCTATACAATTATTTTAAACCCACTTCTATTTTTTTTTTAATTTTTAGTCATTTTCGAAAGTATCGACTACCATTTCATCACTTCTCATTAACTTACTAATATGCACAACGAAATCAATCATAAATGCTCCCAAATACTGTTTGAATTCTTTCCACCATACGAAGCCAACAGTCACTTCACGTTGCATAATTTTTTTTGCTACTCATTTTAATCAATTCAGGAGGAATGCAAACGTTTTCGAAAAATGGGTACTCCAGAAGAAGCAGTGTTGTAGTTTGCAACTGGGTCAATTACATTCAAAATGTTGACGTATAATTTGTAATGCATTGTTAAAAGTCATAAAATCGATAGAGTCTTTTCCTACTAGAATTTGTTCAATGGATTTTCAATAATCCGATGTAATACTCGTATGGTAGTAACAGTGCGAAAGAGAAATGTTTATACGTTTATGATTTTAACGTGGATTGTTACTTTTTTCTGATATATCATATCTAACTGCCACTAACGATACTTTGCTTTTTATTACTTGTTTAAAGATTTATTTTTATTTTATGTCCAGCTGTGAAAACATTACTGTGTTGACTAGCCTGAATTCAAAAGTCCCACAGCCAACATCAGAGCGGCACCAAAGAGGTTCTTAAGTCAGCCAAGTACTCCAAAACCAGCTGATAAATTTTGTCACCTTCCCTGGAACCAGGCTTCCGAAATACGAAATTGTTAAACTATGATCATCTTCAATGCGGCACGATAGCCTGATGTTGGGACATTAGCCGCCTTTATCGTTGACATCTAATTGTTGCGGTCACACATCCTCCACTTTCGGAACTGACGGGCGTCTTCACTGTCTGATTCCTCCCAACGAGCTCTCGGTTGTCCCCGAAATCTGGCTCTGTCCACTCGCTGCGCGTTCATCATCTTCTTGCTGGGTATGTAATAGTCGTTCAGCCTATGTATGTGTCACGCCTATTGCAATCGTTGTAATTTCACGATTCTCGACACTTCTACACAGAGAGAAAAATGTGCAATGAATTCACCAAAATCATACAATGAAATTCACAACATACAATTTTACTAAATTTGTACTGAAAGTTATTAAAATGTAGTGAAATTGGTTACAATTCAGTTGTTTTTACTGGTGCTGGCCTATTGTAAAAATGATTGCAGTGTAATGGCAAAAATCATTGCATCATATTTGTATGGATAGTAACATTTATTGTGTTTATGGTAATTTTCACCCCTGTCTGTAATAAAAATTATTGCATGGTGTAAAAGTCTTCATCCTTTCGTCCATGAAATTAACAAGAGCGCGTAATAATTATGAAACTGTCAAAAAATAAGACGACTAATTTATTCGCGTAACTTGTAATCTTAGATAGCTTAGGTGTAGGACGTAGGACTACGAAACGATAGGGCCCGGTTCAATTCCCAGTAGAAGCAAATTGTACAAAGGTAAAGTTATAATAGGGAAAAAGAAGTTAAGGATAAAAATAGAAGTAAAAAATAAAAAAAAGGTAAAAATAAAAAAAATCACTTTTTGTATTTTTTTTCTATTATCGCCAAATTATCTTCCTGGCAAATTTTATTACCAACGAATTGTTAATTTTATTACAGCGGAATGACATTTTTCATTACAGATGTAATAACTTGTACATCAGTTGTAATAGGGTCAAAAATCATTACAAATGCAATAGTTTTTATTATAGTTTTAATACCTTCACTACATTTTTTCTCTCCGTGTAGCTCATCGTATGGCTGAAAGTTTCCAAAAGAACCAGAAGTCGAGCGACTGTGTCCAAGTTTTGAGTTGCATTGGTTAAGTGTTCACGTTTCGCAGCACAGGTCGGATGATAGTTTTGTACCGTGGAGTTTTGGTGCTCCTGCGCACCTACTCAAATTCATTATTGCTATTGGGAGGACTGGGAAATATTTTCTAGTTGTATCCTTCGCTTGATCTCGCCTATTTCGTTGACTACCTTTTGTATTGGCGTCCCGTTTAATAGTGTCTTTTAGTTCTTCCCAGATCTGGTGGGCTCATTTGCCCCTGATGTTGTTTAGCCTGGTCGATCACTTTTCCTTAAGGTCGGTAGTTTCCCCAACACTGGGGTGTGACATACTCCAGCCAAACTTTTTTCAGTAAAAATGTATGTGTGAACCCAAATAATTTAATCTTTTTTAGGATTAGGTATAAGGAGAGCTTAGAAAGTAAAAACAGACTTTTAAAGTAAAAACAATTTATTTCGTTCGAGTAACAGCGAATATTACCAAATGCTTCAATGAAAAAAATAACAAATAAAAAAAAATTGCGTAAATTAAACATTTTTTTCCATCACAAATTAGTTTAAAACTAATCAAATAGGCTTATAAAAAATTAATTTAAAGTAAAAATTTAATTCTAAGCGGTTTGTGTTAATTACAATCGTGCAATTGAAGCAAACCATTGCTCGTTGGTAATTTAAAATTACTGTTTTGCACGAGCCAGACACAATTTTTGTCTTAAGCCGGCCCCACACCGACCGGAGTGTGGCAAACACCGCACAAAAGATTGATTCGAAAAATCATGCAGCAGCAGTGCAGCAGTGTGGTTGGGCGACTCCAAGGTATCATTCTTGGAACCGGTCTTTTGTGCGGTGTGTGCCACACTCCGGTCGGTGTAGGGCTTAACAGTCCTTTTACCTTGGACTATATTATATTTTTGACAATCTTCCACAGTTTTTGGGACGGTATTAATTTGTAGATTTTCTTCGATTGTGGACACAAAATGTAACATATAACATAACATAACACACTGGGGTGTGAGATACCCCAAGCACACTTTCATACGACCGTTTTCCCTTCTAATACCATACTGAGGCAAACCTGAGGTTGCAAATCATGAACACGTGAATAGAGGTTATTTACGTGGAAAAAAAATCGCCAAGCTACACTGGGAAGCAAAATGATGACGACAACGAAATGCTGGGGTGTGAGATGCCCGAGTGTGTCGTTTAAGGGTTAACTTGTCAACAGCGAAGATTTTGGAAGATTCACTATGTTGATGCACCAAAGAAATTCTTGACTTATGCTTGAAATAGATTACGCGCGTCAGCAGCAGCATCGGCATCGTCAAACGTCAAGCGCAATGTATTTTAAATTGTTGACAAAAATGTTGAGCAGAAGACTGGGCAGTCAGCATATTTGTCAGCTATGAAATTCTGCCGATGCTGCTGCTGACGCGTGTAATCTATTTCAACTATTATAGGTTGTAATCGCCTCCACTTTTCTCTAATCTGTCTGTGAAGGCGTCGGTGCAGGAAGCAAGTGGAATGTAATAGGTAAAGGGACGGCAAAACTCTTGGTAACTAAGGTTATTATTACGCTTTAACGCATCAAATTAACACAGGGTGCGATATTATTGGCTAATCTTACAAGCTACAATGCTTTTAACCAAGGAGTGCAATGCTAACTGCGCTGATATCTTTCCTGGATGACCATGTTCGGTACCGAATGGAAATTGAAGTGAATCTGCTGAAAATACTTAACGGCAACTTCCGAAAACGACTCCATAAAAATGGACACCAGTCTTTGGCATTTTTTAAAAGAGTGCCATTTAAGTTCCGCAAAACTATCTTGAGTGTATTAGTGGCAAACGAGACAAAGGCTAATTTCGGGCGCAGCCGAAATTTGGATACCCTTCGCTCTCCTCGGGCTAAAATTTTTTTTGGGGCGTACCTACGACTTGTATTTAATCCCCCCCACATTCTTTTCCTACCGTCTTCAGAAAAGTACCGTTGCGTCAACAAAACAATATTTGTGTAGGGTTTGGCTGGAATAAAAATATTTACACAGAAATATTTTATTGGGGGATGCCAGAGCATGGCCCCATAGTATCATTCCATTTGTTTTGACCTTTTTGTTGCTTTGATAAAGACACAAGTTTTGTGAAATTGGTGTAAAATAATGTTTCTTAGAAGAACCAAAATGGGCGGATGGTTTTGTATGGCAGCCCTATGACCCCATGGTCCGATTTGATCCATTCCTACATATGTTTTGTGCCATCAATAGAAATACAATTGTGTGAAATTTGGTTGAAATTGGTGCACAAATAAAAAAGTTTTTCTTAGAAGAACCTAATTTGGGGGGTTAGGTTAGGTTAGGTTAGGTTTGTTTGGTGCACAAATAAAAAAGTTTTTCTTAGAAGAACCTAATTTGGGGGGTTAGGTTTGTATGGCAGCCCCATGACCCCATTGTCCGATTTTAACAATTCAAACACATAAACTACCTGCATCGAAAAGAAGCATTTGTGCAAAATTTCAGCTTCATAGCTTTTAATTGGCCGAGTAAAACGCGTCGCAACAGACAGACAGACGGACATCGCCCAATCGACTCCCCAAGTCATGCTGATCATATACGTATACTTTTTATATGGTCGGAGATACTTCCTTCAATGCGTTACAAACCTCATGACAAAGTTAATATACCCTTTCACTCTATGAGCGAAGGGTATAAAAAAAGTGTGTAGCATTGATTTTAGATCAGCTATGTCAGCTATGTCCAAAACATAAATTATTCACCTTAGAGGCTATCCAATGTTTTTTTTTCGTCCCGCGTCTGAGGTAAAAGTGTTAATAAATAAATGGTAGTGGTTGCAAGACGATGGATAACTTAACTAATACTTTCCCTTCAGGAGCTACCACAACCACTCCAGGAGGTAGCTCGACAGGGGAGGAAAGGTATAGCTCGAGAAGACTACTTACATAATTTGGCAGGTTTTCCAAAATACTACTACTCTTAGCCTTACCCGAATTTTGATTACATTTTCACGCAAAAAACGAGAAAGGCATTTTTTATCAAAAAGTGCGAGGTTATTGTGCATAGAAAAAAATTGATTTTTGAAAATTAATGCTTCTACAAAAATTGCAGGTTAAAACATATTTTTGCACAAAATATTGCTTATATGAGGTCTATAAAATCAAGCTGCTCGAAAAACTCTATCATGCAGGACACTACAGGCTTTTCGCGGATTAGATATTCGGTAAATATTGTCCATAGTTCAAATTACCATATTAATTCCCTTTCCACAGCCCAGCAGCGTAGTACTCAGTTTGTGTCGATTACTATTTCTTAAGGTTCATCCACACACGCTACCAAATTGTCAACTGTCATCGAGTTCACATACACACACAATAGTGACCAAGTTAAGATATTGAATTTGAGAGCTGATTTTTGTTTTAGTTTTTGATTTTAGTTTGTCTAAATTTCCACTTTTTCTGTCAGGATCTCAAGATGCTTGGTCGAAATGGTTATTTGCATTGTTGTTGTATATAATATAATCTTAGAGAATTTCTATGCTTTCTGCATGCTTTAGTCCAGAGTGGCTCTGTGATCACACAACCCATATGTGTTTGACTCCAAATTTATTACACTACACTGCACGAATTATTTCAAATGTTAAAAGGGACTTTCCTAGATCCGGTATCGATCGAATTTTCCCCCCTAAACGATACTAGCGCCACCTGGCGGCCATAATCGGTACATTGGTTTGTATCATGGGTAATATTATCACATCCATGGAACTTTGACGGAAAAGACGATTAATCTCCTCTTAGGGACTTTCCCAGATCCGCTATCGAGCGAATTTCCCCCTAAACGATACTAGCGCCACCTGGCGGCCATGTTCGGTACATTGGTTTGTATCTTGGGTGATATTATCACATCCATGGAACTTTGACGGAAAAGACGATTAATCTCCTCTTAAAATTAGTTCATACAAGAGCGTCACCACGGTATCAGTCCATGGTTCAGAATTAGCTGACACGGAAGGTGTGGATTTTCACTTAGCCACGGCATCATCCACAAATGGCGCTACTACCGCGAAAGCTCAAAGCGTAAATAGCCACATTTAGTTCTTAGTAAAATTTCTGAATAAAACTATAAATAAAGGAATTTGCTCGTACTATACAATTACTATTCATAAAGCGTGAAGCCTTACAAGTGAAAATTTATGTTTAAAGAGGAAAATATGACACCTAACAGCTAAGTACAGTCGACTCTCGATAATTTGAAATGCAAGGGACAACTATTTTGTTTCAATTTATCGAGAGTTTTAATTATCGAAAGTTTTTTAAAAATATGTTGAGAACGGTATAGCGAAGTAGGATCTTAATATACCAAAGCAAAGAATATTTGTTATTCAAGTTTTTACGTGTACCTTTTTTTTCAGTGAATATCAAGAGACGCGAGACGTCTCGCCCGCCAAAGGTAAAAGAAAAACGAAAGCGAACAAGTCTATGATTACCGGAGGCAACTTGCTTTTTTGTTTGACCAGGCTACGGCCTTCCAGGCAACAGCCCCCAAAAAAATTTTTTTACCAAAATATTCCACATATCCTGTTCTAGTGCCTTTCCAAATAAAATCTTCGATCGGCACAATAACGGGTAAGATACATGCAATAAACGGTGAAATTTTCACCCTCACAGACTTAAGCGAGTAACCCAATTTCAGAATAAAGTCTACAGTTGCAGAAAGACTTGCTTCTACTGTCTCTCTTCGTGATGGGATTTTTATGAAATTTGGAACGAATGATCCTCTGGTGGTCCTTCTAAAGAATCAATGTCTTCCATTTAGATAAGTGGATGGAATAACGGTAAATTAATAGGTAAAGTTAAGAAAAGATTTCCAACAGTTGCGTCTATCGGCTCATCGCATTGACCATTTTTTTAAACACACTGCGGCATTGGGATATTTGGATATTGGGACACCGGGAGACTGGGAGACTAGGATCTTGGGGTAGTGGGATATTAGGAAATTGGGACATTAGGGTCTTGGGAGATTAGGACATCGGGGCATTAGGCACAATGGGGAAACAGGGACGTGGGGACATCGGCATATTGGGGCATTGGGACATCGGGATATTGGGGCATTGGGACATCAGGATATTGGGATACTGGGACATTAGGGCACTGAGATACAGGGAGATTGGGGCACTGGGATATTAGAACATTAGGCTATTGGGACATTGGGACACTTGGTATACTGCGACATTGGGACACTGACCACTGGTACATTAGGACATTGGGCCATTGGGATATTATCACATTAGGATACTGGGACATTTGGGACATTGGGGTACTGGCATATTAGGAAATTGGGGCATTAGGACCTTGGGACATTAGGACAGTTAGACATTGGGATATTAGGACATTAAGTGGGAGACTGGGACATTGGGATATTCCGATACTGGGACATTGGGACACTAGGGTAGTGGGACATTCGGACATTAAACCATTGGGGCACTGTGATATTTGCACATTGGGACAATAGGACCTAAATTGGGACACTGGGACATCAGGATATTGGGACATTGGCACATTAGGATATTAGGACATTGGGACATGGGATATTAGAACATTGGGACATGAGGACACTGTGACTAGACCTTAGGGCATTAGGGCATTAGGACATTGGAACATTGGGACACTGTGACATTGGGACAATGTGGCATTGGGACACTGGGTCAGGGGGGCATTAAGACAGATCAGTAACAGAACGTTAACAAAGCGTTGGCAAGGCAACAACAGAGCGTTAGCAGATCGTTAACAGAAAATTAACAGAGCCTTAACAGAACGTTAACAGAACGTAAATCGAGTAATAAAAGAAAGGTAACAGACCGTTTACAGAGCGTTAGCCGAATGATTAAAGAGAATTATGAGAACATTAACAGAACGTTAACAGAGCATTAACGAAAAGATAATAGAGTGTTAAGAGAACGTTAATAGAGCATTAACAGAGTTAACAAAAAATTCACAGATTACTAATAAAATTTTAGCAGAGCCATAACACAAAGATAACACAAATCTATTTTGCACAAAATACATATTAATAAACTATACCCATTTCATCCCAAAATTATTTTTAAAAAAGCTCAGCAACAGCCATTTGTGGCGTATTTGCAATTGCGTTTGCAGTATCTATTTATTTTAAAGAAGACCCTGTGAATATAACTTATGATATTAAATTTATGGAATATGCTGAACAAAAACCTATTGAAACTTTTCCCAAAACAAAAATATTAGTTGGCTATTTAAGTATGCAAAAATATATGATATCTGACCAAAAACAACAAAGTTGTAAAAGTTACCCCGCCAAAGAAAAATTCATCTGCCGCAAAAAGAATACATATCACTCCAATCCGCTGCTCATATCTAATTTTGTTTGCTGGGTGTACTTTTGTTTTAGCTCTAAATGCTGGAGAAGTTTAAATGTACAGGACTACTTCTTAAAGTAATTTGGAGGGAGCCGTCAAAGTGGCACTAAATAAAATGTTAAATTACTTTAAGAAGTAGTCCTGTACATTTAAACTTCTCCATATATATTTACACCTAAAACAAAAGTACACCCAGCAAACAAAATTAGATATGAGCAGCGGATTGGAGTGATATGTATTCTTTTTGCGGCAGATGAATTTTTCTTTGGCGGGGTAACTTTTACAACTTTGTTGTTTTTGGTCAGATTACTTATATTAATACAGTTTTGACTTAATTTTTCCTTGATCGACAAGCCCCTTTTGACACGCGGAACCATATTCGTTTATTCAAATGTAGCACGGGAAACTAAATTCAAAGCATTCAATAAATCTGATTTCCAGGAAGAAACAGTACTTTAAGTGCCACATGCACCGGTAACAATTTAAGTGTTCTCCCTCTGAATTCAGACTTGTAAAATTTCTAAATTTCAATTTATAGAGCGGCAAACAAAATTTAAATTTATAGAACGTTGAATTCATCTTGAATTCAATTTACCGAGCACTGGCGTCAACTTGTTTCAAATTATAAAGCAATGAAAATCATAAATAAATAACAGGCGCGACAATCCAACATTGGACTAAGGCCGCAGGATGTGTTAGTGACATCCTATTTCCAAGATCTTATCTGCTTTTTGTTGAGGTAATGAGATCAGCATCACGCTCAGCAGTGTTATTTATCCCCATAAATGGATACTCGTTTAACATCTGAGTGAGACCATAGTCCGTCACAAGCTCGTGAGTTCGAAAAACACCATGGAACACGGTGAGATTCGAACTCATGACCCTGTGCACCGAAGGTGCGTGCACTAACCGCTAGACCAGCCAGACTACAATACAATATAATAATATACTGGTCGTATAAAAAATCATGTTGCATTTAGCAACCTACTCCATGTCTACCTGGTGTTGAATCAGTTTTAGATCAACAATGATATCACTTATATTGATTTTTACTCTCGTAAGTAAAAAGATCTACGTCATTTGGCGGAATTATTCATATGTTTAAAAAGTCTGCACATACCATATTTATATTCAAATTGCAAATTAAGCGGATAGTACCTGGTCAGGCGTTCTCTGGCACAAAATCTTTAAACTTTTACTGATTCTTAAGTTTCTTGATATTCTATCGAAAAACCAAACGCCTAATTTAGATCGGAGTCCAATCGATTTTATGTTTATTTAAACAAAATATCGTCTAAATGTCCACCTATCACAAACATTTTGATCTAACATAAATGGCAAATAAATATTAAATTTCATAGAGGGAAATTCTCTATAATTTAAATTTATTGGGGGAAGCGGGGGACGTGGGTTTCTTAGAAGAACCAAAAAAATAGGCCCCACGACCCCATAGTCCGATTTCATTTATTTTCACGTTTGTTATATCAATAGAAATATAATTTTCTGAGGTTTGATTGAATTTGGTGTGCAAATAAAAACGTTTTTCTTAGAAAAATTTGATTTGGGGGGCTAGATTTGTATGGTAGCCCCATGACCACATGGTCCGACCCCATCTATTCATACATATGTTTTGTGTCATCAATAGAAACACATTTATGTGAAGTTTGGTTGAAATTGGTGTATAAATAAAAAGAAAAATCTAAGAAGAACTTAATTTGGGGAGCTAGGTTTGTATGACAGCCCCATGACTCCATAGTCCGATTTGATTCTTTTTTACATATGTTTTGTGGTATCAATAGAAACACATTTGTGCGAAATTTGATTGAAATCGATGAGAAAATAAAAACGTTTTTCTTAGAAGAACCTAATTTGGGGGACTAGGTTTGTATGGCAGCCCCACGACCACATTGTCCGATTTGGTAGATTTTCACATATGGTGTGTGTCAGCAATGAAAACACATTTGTGTGAAATTTGATTGAAATTGGTGCATAAATAAAAAAGTTTTTCTAAGAAGAACCTAATTTTGGGGGCTAGGTTTGTAGCCCCCCTTGTCGGATTTTAGCAATTCAAACATACAAACTGCCTGCAACAAAAAGAAGCATGTGTGAAAAATTTCAGCTCCATAGTTTTTAAACTGGCCGAGCAAAACGCGTCGCAACAGACGGACATCGTCCAATCGACTCAGCTCGTCACGCTGATCATATACATACATATTTTATATGGTCGGAGATGCTTCCTTCAATGCGTTACAAACTTCATGGAAAAGTTAATATACCCTTTTCGGTTTATAAGCGAAGGGTATAAAAGTATTGATTTTCATTGAAGCGATGTTGCGATAAGGAAAATGTAGGAATGCTTTTAATAAATAATAGGATGATAAGCTTATACCTATTTGATGAATGAAACAACAAGAACACACTTCATTAAATCGTTGAATTACTTTTACAACTACAATAGGATTAGGTAATCATTCGATTCTAGGACATAAATAAATATTTGAGTATTATGGAAATATCGAGATAGATGAGAGTATATCCTCGGAGTACAACATGTGCGTTCCCACTGTATCTGTACGTTATAATGACATCAAATATACTGAATGAACATCCAGGGCAGATATAGATTAACCTACTGCTACTCAATTAAAATTTAAGTCAAACTTGTTTTTGACTTAACCCTCGGATGGTTCAGTGGGGTCTGACAGACCCCAGAGAAATTTAAATCTTAACGTTTTCATAGAAAAACTTGTTGAATGGTGTTTTGATGCATATGTAATTTAAGTATGTGTCACATACGTTCATTTAAGCATGAATTTGTTTAAATTTGTGATTTTGTTAATAAGTTACAGCACTTTGAAAGTGCTGTGGGGTCTGTCAGACCCCACGAACCATTTACGTATGTCTTTTTTTACAAAAGTAAATTTTTCGTTTTGTGAGAAATTTTCAAAGTATGTTATTTGGAAAACGATAAAATGTAATAATAATAGTCAGGAACGGTTGAAACTTTGTAATTAGAGTACATTTGGAAAATTAGATATGATAATCTTGAAAGAAATGGAAAATTTAGGGTGTTTTGAATTAGGGGTTTTTAAATTTTTTACTGAATTCATTCAAAATTATGCCGTTTTTTACCTGGTTTTCATTTATGAAGATTTCCTTTCACTATTGTGTCATTACCTTATGTTTTTTAAGTCAAGACATAAATTAATGACTTTTATGAGCGTAATAATCAGGTGGGTATTTTACATAATACATAAAGCTTCCTCAGCGAACTTGGCTATACACTTGTCGAACCTCTTCTAAGAAGGAGGAAATCAACGGGCAACATTTGCCGAAGCACAGTGCAAAATATTGAAGACATTTTGTGCATTGTTTAGCTTGCCCTCCCCCCTTGGGGCTGATGTCCCAGGTCCCCCAATGTGGTCAGATGGTCCCCCAAAGAGGCAAAAAAGTTTTCTATGCCCACGAGCAAATGATCGGAAGACAAAATACAATTGCAACGAGTGCAAAAAGCCAATCTGCGAAGACCATCGAGGAAAAAGCTGTGAAGAAGAATGCTCTAGATATTGACTAACTTTGGATCCCGATTTAAGAAAAAATATTAACCTTAGCTAAAAATGTTGATGTACTTATCTTTGTTAACTAGTATTAAATACGTTTTGACTAATAAAAATAAAATTTTGTTAAAATTATAGTTTTTATATTGATTTATTTGTGATAAGTTCAAATTAACCTCAAATTTGACACCACCTAATTTTTTCTTTCACATACTAAAATCGACTGCCCAAATTCCACTCTTTTTATATACCCTTAATCAAAAGGCTCCACAGTTACTTCTAGTTCAAACAAATGTGCCAAAAAAGCAAAAATTTAAGTTTTAGAGGGATTTTTGCTTTGGGGTCTGTCAGACCCCACTGAACCATTTACGTATGTAAAATTTACCTGAACCATCCGAGGGTTAAATTTCAATTCACTTTCCCCTATGATACATCAAGGTTAAAGTAAACTAAGCTTTTTAAAAGCTACCCTACAAGTTGTCTTTCTTTTTTGCAAATTGGTTTTCTATTGCTTACGGCTTACGAGAATAGTTTTCATTCATCCTTTATAACTTCCTCCGACATTCGGGCCCTTTAGGATGTTTACCTCTTAACTATCCTGACAAAACCATGAAGGCAAAAATCTCCGCAATTATCATCAATTGGATGGTCAAAATTTATTATTCCTAAATAGCATTTATTCATCCTTACCTTTAATTATAAGTTATCAGAGTTATGTTTATTCTATTGATCTGCTTTTTCGATATAACCGACCGTTATCAATATCATTGTTGTCGATATAGTTGACATTATCTATTTATTAAGCAAATTAAAGATATCCCCGTACTTAGATAGTGAAGCGCACTTACATAGGATTTTGTCCTTGACTCACGTTGTAGGTGTAAAAAGGCATAATTTGAACATATACATAATATCAAATAAAAGCAAGTGTTACATAAATGACTAAGCGAAATTATATCATCATCGTGGTGTACAAAGTACAATTACAATGATCTAATAAGTGGTCATCGATTCTTTTGCTATGAATGCAAGCAGGAAAATGTTTATTAAAAAAAAGGGAAATTAATCTCTCTCTCTCTGGTTCCTTTTATTTCCTAGTGGGACATAGGGCATTGACTACGCTTCTTTTCCACCTATCCCTACTAGCAGCCATCGCCTTAAGCTGCGGTCCCACACACGATTTGCATATAGATTTTCCCTCTGCCTCCACAGACCTTCTCCATGCATCGGTTCCCTGAGGATTCCAAACTAGAGCATGTTTTGCAATGTCTTTATATATATAAAAGAAAGTCGTGTTAGTTACACCATTTATAACTCGAGAGCGGCTGGACAGATTTTCATGATTTTGGGTTTGTTGGATTAGGCTCTGGCCAGAATAGCATAATAACTATTCAAACATGCAAAAAAATCACAATGTGTTATATTTTACCTATTTCTGCTTGTATTTCTTTAACACATGAGCGGATTTCAGTAAATTTTCTCCACAGGATTGGTCTCTACCCAAAGTAACAGAACAACCATCGAGACATATGAAAAATTCACAATGGGATACAATTATGAAGACAATTCGTTTTCTTATACTTCTTTCTGTCTTTTTTCTGTGAACGAATTACAGGATTTCAGTAAGCTGACGGATCGGTCTACACAAGGCTGATTATTATAGCAGTATAATCATTTAAATATCCAGAAAATTCACAATGAGCAACAATTCACAAAGACATTTTTTTTACCATACTTCGGTCTATATTTTTTTGAAAATCCAACGGATTATTGAAAGATTTTCCCGTCAAATTGATCTGCTCCACTTATAGCAGAGTAACTACTGAAATACGCAGACAAATTCACAATGAGCAATATTAAAAGAAAAGTTATCTTTCATATCTTTCTTTCTGTATGTCCTGAACGATTTGCCGCGTATTTCAGCAAATTGATTCCATTGGTCTACACCCAGAATAAATATTGAAAGATACAAAAAATTCACAATGATAAAAATTATGAATACGTTTGTCTATATCTCATGGACGAATCCCGGATTTGAACAAATTTGCATCACCGGATTGAAATCTTCCCCGATTGACACAATAATTATCAAAACAATTCACAATAAATAAAATTATCAAGAACGGAGCGTAAGCGGATTTTCCAAGATTTTCTCTTCCGAATTGGTCTCCACCCCGAATGGCCGAATAAGGATTGAAGACGTTGGAAAATTCACAATCAACAAAATGATGTAGACAGTTGTTTTCTTTTCTGAACATTTCTTAAACGAGGTACCGAGTTTCATTGGGTTCTACCCAGTAGAGGGTAGAATGCAACCCATACCAATCTATTGAACCATGTGAAAAATTAAAATTGGCAAAATTGGTAAAATAATTTTTCTTCACATTGTCTTTATTTTCGGAACAGATAAGTGTATTTCACCGGATTGATCTGGAACCCGAACAGCCGATAAGCTGATTTTAGTGAATTCCATCTCTCGCCTGATTTATTTCTGCCTTCATTGGCATGACTTCCGCGCTCAACAGCATTAATACCTTTTGAAACATATGTAACATTGACTACTAGAAAAATTGTGAAGGCAGTTTGTTTTCTTAATTTATGTACATATATCTGTTGATCGAATGAAAGTACTTCACTAAATTATTTTCAGCTACCCTCCTCACTCCTTCAATGACCACCGGCGAAATTGACCCTGACTGTAATGTCCACACCAATAGCTTATGGAACATCTGGAAATCGGCCATGAGAAACATTACCATGGCAATTCAGTTACGCCTCCTTTTTTTAATATTTCTTGATCAGATTGACGTAGTTCAGTAAATTGAACCCCCTCCCTAATTGATTGGTTTTTACCTGAATAGCTGGAAATCGACTGAAATTTGCAAACACTCCTGAATGAATAACCAAATGAAATTTGTTTGGGAAAGCTCTTTTTCTTATTGTCTGTGCTTATCCTTTGTTTTCAGCAAATGTGTACCCCCCTTTGAAGGCAACTTATTTCTCAAAAATCTTTGTCTATATCTATTGACCGGATAAGCGGATTCCAATAAATATGCCCTTCCAGATTCGTCTATAGTAGAACAACTATTGAAACATGAGGAAAATTTGCAAAGTACATACCTCTTTTGCTAATCCTCCGGATACCACTGAAAATGATCAGTGGATTAACGAAGAGCAGAAGAAGCATACGGAAAATGTATAGTGAGCAAATTTTGAAGGCAGCTACCATCTTTTGCTGACTTCTCTCTAACGGAAAAACATATTGTTAAATGTTCACTACATAATTGGAAACTGCCCTAAATATCGAAATAAACATTCAAACATGGAAAATTCACAATGACTGCAGTTTACTGAATTTCTCAAACCCAGATTGTATCTCCTACATCACCTGAAGGAATTAGCTGATTTAAGTGAATTTGCTAGACCTTATTGCTCTCTACGCTTAATACCGGAATAAGTAGTATTGAAATAGGCTGAAAATTCACAATGAACAAAATTATGAGGAAAATAATTGCTCCTCATATTCTTTTGTCTATTTCGGCTAAACATTTTACCGGGTTTCGGTAAATTCCACTCTATAGCTATATTTCTTGATCGGATTACTGTATTTCAGTAAATTACACTGAATCCATGGTCAGTTACCCATATTCCCGGAACGGTTTGCTGAGACCTCACTAAGTTGCTTACACCCCCAATAACAAAGAAGCTTTTGGCTCATCTGGGAAATTACTAGGGTACCTCATTTTCTCCAATTTGTCTACATATATCTCTTGAGCGGATTAGCGGTTTCCTGTAATTCTCTCCACCACTAGCATAAGGACCAGCCGAATAGCTATTGAAATATCTGCAAGATTTTTCGTCAATCTTATCTTATCAATGCTGTTCGTTTTCTAATCCTTTTGTCTGATTCTACAACCACCCATCTGAACGAGTTCTACACCCAATAAAATGGACTCATCGAGAAATTCGGTTAGGAGCCAAATTAAGAGGGCATCTTATTTTCTCAAGTTTTTGCCTATTCTTCCTGAATTTCCATTTACCGGATTTCTCAAAATTCTCGTTTTAACCTATATCCCTTGAATGGCACCCTCAATAGTAGCGCAAATCTCCACAAACCTAGAAAATTGGTCAGCAGAATGCAATTGAAGACATCCCTTGAACGGAATAGCGTATTTCAGTAAAGTTCCAACCAACTAAAAGACTTCATCCTGCAATAACTGAATTGCTATTTCCAGATTTCAGAAATAGACCAGAAGAAACAGCTCATTTTATCAGGATTTTTTGCCTATTTTGTTTGATCGGTTTAGTGCATTTCAGCAAATTCCATCAACTCTCTGCCCTGATTGGTTTCCAACCATAGCAATAAGAATAACTCTTGACGCCAGCCAACAAATTATGAAGTCTCCTCTTAAAAGGATTTGCGCAGTTCAGTAAACTTCTCCACCTGGAAAATAGACCAAGAAAAAATCATCAAGCAGCTAATTTTCTCATGCTTCTCCTGATAACAATTGCAGTTTTGCCCCACTCGCAAACGATCATATCTTAAAAGTGGGGCGATACGAAGTTTGCCAACAGTCAAAATATTTACTTAGAACTAAAGTACATATATTTCATAACGTAAGGCGCCCTGCTACTTTTTTTAATCGAATTTAGTATTCAATTTTATTCGTTTTGAAAGAGAACGTTAGTGCGAGCACAGCTTGTCTTTAATAAAGGAAAATTGTCTAGTGAATGTATCTTTGTTGAGTCGCAAACAGTATCTTTCACTGACTAAGGCATAACAATATATTACTCGTAAGTACGTGAAAAAAACTGTATTTGAAATTAATTTCATCACTGAACAGAATCATTATTCATAATTAATTTAACAATTACTTTCACATGAAAACATATTCAAATTACATACGACCACAATGCATAAATGTCAATCTCGCATTGAAAATCTAAGTCTGACAGACAGAAACAAAATTCAAACCAAACCGGGCAAACCTCACAAAATTGTATCACATTTCGTTATTTGATCCCCAATACTTCCGGCATGCTTCCATGCATCGTGTCGCACAGAAGGGATGCTGATGCATGAATGCTTCGGCCCATATCTCAGCTTTGGGTTTGTGTACCTAACACGACTCCTCGTATATTCTGAATCTGAAATCTTTATAAGTATTTTCAAATTGTGTGTGTTCATAGCCAATTTGCTTCCATATACTAGAATGAATGAACCGCCTCTATACGCAAGATCTGACACATTTCATGTTGTACAGCAAAATTGAAATTCGAGAACCCTATGCCCATATGTCGCAAAAACAACGAAACATTGCTTTTCGGCATGTTTATTGTCATATTAAATTTTTGCCAACATATGCTCGACGCATATCTCCAGTGGAGAGGCTATCAGTCCAAGTTGATTAGTAGCAATCGATTTTACGCCCTGTGGAATTTCTACATATAAAACTGCATATCGGATGACGCCGCCAGCCGTGTTGTGTACTGGCACCTTTGGAGGTATTCATTGAACTTTTGAGCCTTTGCTATCGGATATTGTGTTTTGATAGTTGCCTAACTATTGATTTACCTACGATGATATGATATTGACGCAGAGTGATGCAATATTAGTAGGTATATAAATATAAATGGTGTTTTTTTTAAGAATGATAGGACTTCAAATTGAAAAAAAACACAAAATATTACATTTAAATCAATTTTTTTTTGTTATTTATTTCAGTATACCTGACAAATTATAATGTTTAGACTCACACCTGAAGAACGGCTTCCAAATTATCAAAATTTACTTCGAAAATCAGTCGTCGATCGCGCAACTTATAGACGAGTTTTTATGGTATACATAATCGTCCATCTGATCAAGCCATCCGTCGAATTGTGAATAGATTTCGCCTTGGAGGCCAACATTGTTCGCGTTATTGGTGACATACGGCCAGAAATACTCGAAAAAGTGGTCAGGAATTGGTCGTCAAGAATGCGCTTCGTCAAGCACAACCGTGGCCATATGCCTGAAATCGTTTTCAAATGTTAATGTCATACATTTATCATTCCAATAAAAAAAATTGACTAAAAGTTAATATTTTGTGTCTTTTTTCTCAATTTGAAGTTCTATCATTCCTAAAAACACACCCTCTACTACACGGTTAAAAAAAATTGTATAAACTTTATAAATTTTGGTATACGTATAGTTCCATAGACTTTTCTGTATAAAAATTATACCAAGCTTCTTTATTAATCGAAGTTATCAGTTCATGCTAATTGCGTATAAAATATTTTTATAAGCTAACAATATAAAAATAATCCGAATAAGGTGTAAATAGTATTTATCCAGATATATGATAAAAACAATACATTTTTTTTATTCAAAATTTAAAAAAACGACATTCATTTAGATCTGAAGGATAATGTATGCCTGCACACACTAAAAAATTTTGGTATAAATTTTATAAATTTTCTTATCTATATAGGTCCATAGGAAAATTTGTATTAAATTTATAAGTTTCAATCTTATAAATTATATTTATTCTATAAACGATAAAATTAATAGGAGTTATAGTGTAAATCCAACAATACCAATGGTTTATTTTTTATAGGAAATCATTTAGAAGTGTTTTATATGAATTTGGTATAAAAATTATAAAGAATCGATAGATCCTAGTTATAGGACAGACTATACAAATTATAAGAGAACAGGTATAAATCGAAGAATACTAACTATTTTACCCCATGATTCTCAGCCTATCATGTCATTGTCAGTACAAGTATGAAACCTAGTTGATTTTTCACTTGATTGCAAAAAAAAATAAAAAATAAATTCGCGAGCGCGCAGAGCGCGAACGCTGGGTTGGTGAGCGTAGCGAGCAGGGGGCGAAGCCCCTAGTAACTCAAATCTTATATCTCATTGACCTCTTCTATATTTTATTAAATATTTATTATATTTTACGCTCTAAATTGCATAATAAATTACCTACCTACAGTGGGATTCGATCCCGAGACCCTATGATTTGGAGACCAACGCCCTACCTACTAGACCAACCAGACTCTATGAGTGATGAAGTTTGTAATTTATACCATACATTGAACGAAAGCACGCACACAATTTTATCCTAGAAAAGAATAAAATAAATATGAACTTAGTATAGATGAGCCTTTCTAAACCATTTTGTATAAAATTTATCTGAGTTTTGGTATAAAACGCAACGAAAAGAAAAGTTCATAAGATCTTTGATAAAATTTATACCATTTTTGGTATACACTGACTTTATACTTTCAACGTTATAAAAATGTATTCTAAAATTGGCATATATAACTTTATATTAAAAATGGTATAAATAATTTTATCTTTTATGCCAAAATTTGTTACCGTGCAGAAAACCCCTTCTGGGACATAATGTTTCAGGCACTATACTCGTATATTTCCTATCCGCACATACAGAAATGTTTGACCACGCCGAGATTCGATCTCCGCACCTCTAGATTACTAGCATGCACTCTCAACCAGGTGCGCCACAGCGACGCACGAAGTCCACCTTTCCAAATGCGAATGCAATGATTTTTTTCAGAAATGTACAATTTAGGATAAACTTTACCTCACTTTGGTATAAAATTTTTCTATCAGTTCAATATTATTAAACGAATTCTCGATTGATATGCAAGTAATTTATAGTATAAAATCAATAACACGTTCTGATAAAAGATTCATATAAATGCTGCATAATTTTCAATTGTATTTTTGGATTAATTTTGTAACAGCTTCGTATAATTTTTATACGAACATCTCGAATTCAATATTTTAATACAAGCTTCGGATAAATTTTATAAAAATTAATATAGACAAAATTTATACATCGCTGTTTATTAAAATTTATACTAAAAAATGTATGAATGAGCTTTATACCATCAGTTGGTATAAAAAATACACCAGAATTTTAAACCGTGTAGTATGTATTATAGTTTGCGTCGAACCTGATTCTGTGACTTTAATCGACTTCGATCCTTTCGGATCACCAGAATCCATAGAGGTATCGTTGCGACGACCACAGGGTAGGATTTCATTATACTTGAATCATTTCAGCCACGACGAATGCTACTTCATACGAGCTCTATCGGTACGCAGAGCATACTCCCGCGAAGCTTAACCCGAGTTTATTTTCTGGACATTTCCAGTGGAATCTTGTGAAATGGCCCAAAAGATGAGGTAAATTACTCAAAATCCCAATTTTCCGAAATTTCGATTTGAAAAGATAAAAAATGCGATTTTATTGCTTATAATTTTGCAATTTTTATCCCTTTTGGGTGACTTTGGCACCTTTATGGGACTGTATCTTCCAAACGGCGATAGGACTCTCGACTTTGCAATGAAATATGTTCTATATCGGGTGTCAAAATTCGAATGCTCCCATTTCATAAAATTGACCGGTCACTTCGGATGACTTGATTGACTTAGAATGGCTACAACTTATATAACACTTGACTGTATAGGGTCAACACTTAACAGGCATTTCACTGTAACTTTCCCTACCCCCTCGGTGTAAAGTATTTAAAATATTTTTTTCTGCCTTGGTGTCTTATACTTTAGTGTGAGTTCGACTTTCTATTATTCGCTTTGCAACTTAACTCTTGAATTTTACACCGTAAACTTTCCATATTTGCTTCAAAGTCGATAGCAGTAGATATAATAATCTGACAAAATTCTTAGAAATAACAGCTTTCATGTACATTTATAGTATAATATCTACAAGTGAAAAATTCACACGACATCATTTCGTAACGATTTGCTGTGATTTCATTTAAACTTTCTTTTGAACGAGTTGACTTCTGAGAAGTAACTGTTTGACTTTCCTTGGGGCATCAAGGAGAGTTGTTTTTTTTTTCTTATTTTCCAAACAAGTTCAAAGTGCTGTGATCTCCAAAGAACTTTGAAGGACACCATTTTTGTCAACTTATTTTTCAATTTACGCTGACTTTGGATTAACTTACGTAAATTTTCATTCAGAGAAAAAAATTAATAAAAGTACGTACTCGTGCATATTGATAATATATTTAGTGGCGTATCGTACGGTGTTCCATGTGTTCGGTCGAACACAGGCCTCCAGTCCAGGGGCCCTCTAGCGTGGTGGCGAGAAGTGGAAAATATCGAACTGTGTCATTGGAATTCTGAAGCTTAATTTGGGACGGATAATTTAGTGCTCTACAGCGAAAATGGTTCTTTGCTACGAAGGTATTTGAAACGAGAACTTCGAGGAACATTTTACTATTGCGCTGATGAACTGCATTTCTTTTATCAGAGATGGCATTAGTTTTTGTGAGACCCGAGAGAAAGAAAATCCGGTTGCTAACCGATCTCTCATTCCGCAAAATTAACACCAAACATAATATTACCAATAAAGGGTAATCCAGTTATTGCACCTTTTTTATTTTTAAATTTTTAAGTTGTTAATTTGTACTAACTGAGAGTGGCACAAAATTTCTTTTAAGACTCTAGAACTCCAGCTGAAATTTTGGCCGATGTAAAAAGAACGATGCGAAGCTATCAGAACCATTCCTAGTTTTTAGCGCGAATTAGTAATTCCACTCTAAAGTAACAAAAGTGAGTCCATCAAAATGTTAACTTCCTACTTCGAATTTATTGTTATGCTGCATTTTGTATTCTCACCACAATTTTGGTTGAAGAGCTGATAGTATTGAGTTAAATTCAAATATAAATTTTATTTTATTTTAACTGAAAATTTGGAAGCTCAGGACCTTAACATTATTGACGCCATGAAACTCATTCGCAGTACAGCCTTTTAAAGATATTAACAACGACAGCGAAATTAATGCGTTAGTGCAAAGCTTTATGATTTTCGTAAGAAAATTAGATATTGACTCTGAATCTGACTACAAAAAACAACACCGAACTCGTCGTGCTCCGAAAAAAATGGGCGAATCCTCTCAAACTACAGCCGAAATAGACTTTGCAACATTTTACCGAAAAGAGTCTAAAATACTTCTTGACGTTTTTATCTCAAAGTACACAAATGAAATGGAAAAAATTGCCAAACTGCTCCAACGGACGATAGGAATGCCTTCATGCTGAAATTCAAATGGTTCTTGATAATTGCTCCGAGTGTAAAAATTTGAGGATGATAGCGAGAGAGGTTTTCAAACTAAGCACCGAACGCTTACAAGATTATTCAGCTTATTTTGACATGTCCAGTGACATCAGCTTCGAGCGAGCGATCATTTAGTAAATTAAGATTAATAATCAATAATTTACAAACGTTAACGCTTAGAAAATTTGGAACGCTTAGAAAATTGAAAGCTAATTTTTCTGCAAAGGATGTCGATAAAATGGATTTACATCGATTTGTGGGCCGATGGTCCAAAATTAAGTTATGGCGGATCACAACTTAACTGGTTGAATCAAATTTCTATGCAGGGTGTCCGGAAACTGCCGCATAAACGCACCAGATTGTAATTCCTCATGTAATTTCCAGCCAAAAAAGTTATATGAAACATACCCCTAATTCTTAACCCTTTAGCTGCCACAGGTATTTGATTTTTTTTTTGGAAAATTATTTTCTTCCACGACTTAAACCTCAATATCTCCAAAGCTAGACTACCTAGAAAAGCAAAATAAGATTTTTATTTATTTAACAAATTAACAAATTTACCTAAATAATAAAACTAACCACACTTAAATCAGATAAGAATAAGAGGTTTGATTTTAGCTTCAAAGTTAAATTTTTGTGATTTATTTTTCCATCTCAATTTTCTCCAACTTCCGCCAAGGTGAGGTGCTTGTACGATTCTTTTAAAAATTGGCGCATAGTCTTAGGATCATATCATTCTCTACCTGCATTACTTCCAACAGTTTTAATGCCTGAAGTGCAATAAAACTAGGGTCATTTTTGGCTCGATTTTGACATGATTTGAATAAATTTTACCAAATAGCAGAATTTGGGCAATTTGAAATGAATTGAACTGAATTCGAGCTAAAATTAACCCTAGTTTTTTACACTTAACGTCTCAAAACTATTAGAGATAATGAAGCTAGAATGAAATGATATAATGTAATGCAAAAAAAACGTCTGCCAACTGCATCAACTCCGAATTCAGACAACACACATAGATACTAGTCGACAAGACCACTCCTCAAGGAGTTACGGTAACGGCAAAACGAGAAACTGCTGAGGCATATGCCGCTAATATCGTTACGCTTTTATCTTTATGAAGAGTTCATTTCGATTTTGGGGCCTGCCGAACAACGAGAAAAACTCTCTCTAAAAAATCGCATTGCAGCAAAGTGCAGCACCTACAACTAAAGTGCTTTTTCGGTGTTCGGCAAGCCATTGTGCTCATGATTCAGCGAACTCTCTGTATTTAACAATTTCTATATTCACATTAACCGAAAACGTCTGAAAAAAAATCTGAGATGAAAAATTATCTCTAATAGTTGACATTTTTGTACAAATATAAATTAGAACATTTCGCATTTATTCGCACAAATGAGCAATTTTTGCCGAAATTCGCATCTATTTCGTAAAAACGAAATTTCCGTACCTCTAATTGGTGAATAATATTGGTGAATTTTCAAATGTAGTCGGCAAATTTTACTTTTCACTCCCCTAACAAATGTTTGCTCGGTACGTCCCTGCTGGTACATAAGTATCCAATGGGCAGAGAAAAATCCACCCCGGTTAAAATCCACCAACTTTATCTTTAAGTAAAGCGGATTTCTCATACATTTTCAACGAAATGAACGCGATTTCAACCAAAATCTCAAACCAAATCTATACGAAATTGTGGTAAAGTTTGATTGACTCCACCTGAGTGTGTGAAATACACATCTTTGAAAATAAATGTTTACAGTATATGCCGTCGATTCTACAATCAGCTCTGTACAGAATGCAAGCATTCTATGTGACTGTGCGTGTACCAGCTAGCAATACTGCGCTTGTCTAGGTGGCTGCTCGCATCAGTCAGATAGTCATTCAGAGATCATCAATCTGAGTGCGTACAAGCTGTACCACTGGTACAGATATGGCAAGATTGGCAAGAAATAAAAGTTGGTGTTTTAGCGAAAGCTTTTACAACTAAGTTCGGTTGATTTAATCATTTTTACAGGTTCCTTCGCTGAAAACAGGCTCGTTTAACCATTAGTGCCCAGAACTTTTTTTTTCGAATTTTAACCTGAAAATTGGAACATATGATCCCTAAACCAACAGAAAAAATATTTGTTCCACAAGATTACATTTTTTTTGGTTAAGGTGGTGTTTTGAGGTGGCAACTTTAGTTGCCAATGGGCACTTACCACTACAAAAATAAAAGGAACATCATTTTTGTTAATCTTTTTTCAAAAATTTATTTGGAATTCTTCGAAACATTTGTCTGGGTGAAGAGAAACAGTACAAGGTGATTCAGTAAGGTATTTTGGGACGCAGAAGATGGCCCTGGCTTGTTTGATGACGTTCCATACATAGAACATTGCCTTCTAAGCTCTAGATGGGTAATCGCGTGACCCATCTTGCGATAAAGCAATCATCCTTGCACGCAGCCCATGCAGAAAATGGCCACCACCACTTTTTATTCCTAATAGTTGTGCGATAATTGGAAAAAAATTGGTCACACAAGTCAACTCTGCCCATATATTTATTATAGCAGGTAACGGGAAAAGGGATATCGACATCGATACGCGTTTTCTGCTGTCGGGAATATCGAGAAATCTTTCGAATGAGTTCTAGGGCTACGCAGTTAGTAAGACAGTCACAACTGCGTTGTCTACCCATCTTACGGCCAGAAGATTTTCGAATGCTCCCCTAGGCGCTTTGGAAAATTATTTTTTATTGGTAAGCTTCATTTCCTTGGTAACCCTATTCTCCCGAAGAGTCCCAGTACCGCCAATACCTTGTTTCTGCAGCTCTTCAAGCCAGTGGCGGCCCGTGCCTCCTTGCACAGGATGGGCACCTTCACGGAATAAAAATCTTTTGGAAACACCTAAAATTAACGACTTTCCACGTAAAGTTCGCATTGTATTAAATGGAACCATAAATTTCCGCTTCAATTTCACAGTTTTGCAACCATTTTTAGATTAAGCTATTATTTTTTAATTTAGGATCATTTCGTTTTTAACTTTCAAGCGGGCGCGCAATTTTTTTGACATTACCGGGCGCGCGGCGGTAATTTACCGCCCTCGTCTTTTCCCCTCCATTTGCGCTCAACCGTACAACTTCCATTCTCATAATTATGGTAAATTAAAAGAAGAGCATGTTCCAAATAAGTTGTCATAATAAAAAGTATTATCTGGTGAACAATAAAACAAATTCAGGAGTTTTAGCTCAGCATATCACTTCAGTGATATTACACATAGCACACACAACGTTTGATGACCGCTGGAAAGGTATGGAAGGTAAAATTTACCCAAAATTTTATTGTATCGTATCTATAACAGTATGACTTAAGAATACATACTTCTCCCACCTCGACCCGGCAAACGGGGGGAAAAGCTATGCGTGTTTATGATTAGGGCGGTAAATTACCGCCCGCGCCCCCGCTTGAAGGTTAAATGCAGTGTCCTAGTACATCATTATTAGACTATCAAATATATTTGCGGGAACATGCGAATTAATGTTGTGCGACTTTAGCATTTTCAATGTAAATGTACATAGTCTAAAACAAATCAAAAATGCTAAAAGTGTACAACAATAATGTTCATGTTCCCGAAAGCTTATTTTACATTCTAATACATGTTACAATAAACACTTCGAATTCATTAATCTAATAATAATCATCATTACACAAGAAATCCCAAATCCTCCCGTGAAACATGTTTTCCTACATAGCATTGAGCCATCGTTGCTTTTTTATTCATTTTGACCAGCTCATGGTAACCCCGAAAATTGTACTTTAAAATTGTCTACGTCAACATCATTCTGATTCTTATTAAACTGATTCCATTCGAGCTGCTATAGGCCGGCCTACCTTGTCGGTATTGAATTCGATGCCACCGCTCCCCAAAGTTTCATAAATTCCGAATGATATGTTGTTGTAATTTGGTCACCGGCGCAAGTGGCCCACTTTGGACTGGTTGCTTCGTCTTTATGTGGATGGTAAGTAGATTTTCAACAATACCTAAAGGTTTGAATATGTGATTTGAATATTGCATACACATAGGCAGTTTCGATTTTGATGAAACAAAAAAAACCATAAAGCAGCCTAATTTGTTGATTAATACAAACACCGGAAATGTTTTTGTGCAGTGGCTCCCAAACAGTAATTGATAGATTCGCGAGAGACTTGGTAGTACTGGGAAAAAACTATTAATATGAATGATATTCACCTAATATATAGTCAAAGGTAAAATTTTGTTGTACATTTCTACTGATGTTAAAAGATGTAAATATACAATAAGTGTATTTATTTATAGGGTAGGCCGTGCCCACCTTGCCCACTATGACGAGCCGCCACTGCTTCAAGCAAGGAAACACTTGTGAACAAGTTGTCGAAGAACAATTGGGTTCCAGATGGAAGTTCGCAATAGGAAACTAAACCCAACACCACATCTCCGCCTTGCCCCAAACCGTTAGTGGCTATTTTTGTAGAGGCCCCACAATAAGGCTCAGCATGAAGCATACAGCCGTTGTGATCCGTGAGGCACCACATTTTGAAAATTCTTGTTAAGAGCATTAAATATTGGCCGTACTATTTACATTCGATCATTTAGGATCTTTTTTCGTGTTGTCAGCACAATGTAAGTACTTTAAAATGTCTTCAAATTGATTTCGCCTCATAGAATTAGAAACAATAGGACAAGCACAATCCTCATCGGTTTTCCAGTACATATGCTTCGAGGGAAGCGTATGATCACCAGTAAAAAACAGTATCCCAATGAAAACTTTAAAATTTTCATTGTTGAGCGAAAAAGTTTGGTTTCCTTTTTGCTGGGCGTATATGTTTGTTTGAGCCACTATGATTTCAATCAAGTCCTTGCTAAAAAAATACAGAAAAGCGTCCCCGATGGGGGTTCGTAGCACTGAAGCCGATGGGCCTATTGTACTATCTGAGTTTTAGTCCTAACCGTGAGCTTGAACTGGTCTTTTAATAAACCTTGTGAATTAATAGTTGAAATTGTGTGTTTCGAATTAAAATTAAATATAAACTTCTACATTAATGTTGATTCAAATCGTAGTGCGAATGATTTTGCATAGACGTGGTCTTTTATCTTTCGTTGGTTTTTGGAGGATCTTGCATGGACAACACACCTTTCAAAATAAATTATGGCAAACTGGTTTTCCAATACGTTTTGTGTATGCGACCGTATCGACTTTGTGCTGTTAAACGCTTTGGGAAACATTTGTCCTGCGCTGGTCCTGCGAATTTATTTCTGGCTGCTCCACCAAAAAGAGTTGGCATAACATGACATCTTACCTATTCTCAGTGACATAAGCATTGTATTGACTACATTCGCCAAACGAAAAATGTAATGTAGCAGAAAAGCATGGGCGTATCCAGGATTTTATTTCGGGAGTGATACAAATATTGGTGTGCTACCCAATATTGGTTTAATATTTTCATTTATATTAATTAAATTTAGTCGAAGGAAATTGGACTTCTCTTTGTAGGAAACGATTTGCATCTTGAAATTTTCTGTATTGCTGGGTTAATTTAACTTAGCCAGATTAATTTTATCAGACTGGATACCATCTGAAATTCCAGATGATTCCAGTCCACTTTGACCTGGGCAGCATGAATTGATAAAATTTGAATCTCAAAGAAAAGATAAATATTCATAATACATATGTACATATAACGGGCATTGGATACATCTTTTACTGGAATGATTTGGTATTAAATTAAAAAGGGAGGAGGTATTTACACTCTAACTGAATCTGCCCAGATTACTTAATTTATGGTGTGCTGATAAATGTTAAACTGTTTGAACTTGGCAGCTCAAATTAAGTTATTACACTCAGAGAAATATTCACTAATATTGAACGAAATATATTTAATTCAAACGATTTGCGCTTTTGATTTGGCTCCACACGCAAATGCGTTTAATTCTAACGAGTGGCGTTTCTTTCAAAAGCATAATGAGTTGTAAAAAAGCGTTTGAATTAAAAGAATTTACGTTTACCTGGAAAGAAGGAGCCAGTCGATTTAAACGTATTTTTCATTGAAATAAACACTTATTCTTTTATTGAAAACGGGTAAAACATTTTAAATAAATGAAAGGCAGTTGTATCAAACGTCTTCGTTTTTATATTGAACATTTTTGTTATTTAAAATAAACTAAGCATTCTTTTTAATGAAACGGTATGTATTTCGAAAGTAACGCATCGCGTTTTCGTTTCATAGAAATTACCTCATTCAAAATAATTGAGTTTTACATGGAATTAAAAGCAAACTCTGCTGAAATAAAATAATACATTCCGTTTGATTGTCCATTCTCCATTCGATTAGATACTTACTGTTACCTGGGTTGACAAATCAATAAAGAATAAAACTTATGAAAACTTTAGAAAAACACTTTATTTTTTATTTAGGTCTAATTTTAATATGGTTAATACATTACACTTTTATTCTAACACCCGCTAAACTTAAATTGCACGTGTGCAAGCGTCCATTCACATTCCTACAGATGAATGCAAAAAAAAAACACTCTTAACATCGACGAAGATTCTAATACGCGTTTGTTGTTAGACACTACACATTTGTTTGGAATGAACATGAACACGCGAGACTCATCGGACCGGCCGGAAGTATTTAACTACCTGTTGTGCTACGTTGAAACAAATGACATTTTGGCATCGCGTCCTTTAGGTATGTGTATTTGTTACGTAAAGGAATGTATACACATTACTATGTAATGCGGAATCTTTTGATTTAAACGACCGTCGTTTGCGGTTTGGCTGCTCTTTTGTTTTAAAAGAAATTCTCTTAGCGTAAATGAGAATTCGTTCAAATCAAACGAGATTTTTCAAACGAATACTGCGTTCAATTTAAATGTGGAGCTTTTAATATGAATGTGCGTTTTTTTCTCTGAGTGTAGGTAATATGGACGTAAATGCGAAACCTCCATAGTTTGTTTTGGCTTATTCATTAAAAATATGGGGCTTATTTTTTAGAAAGGTTTAAACAAACAATTAACAATTATAATTTTTATTGAAACTTTTAGCATTTCAAATGCATTTCGAGTTTTTTACAATCAACACAATATAAAAATATTATCATTAACCTCTGTCGTAAATCCTTTCGCAACGAATTTCGTACTTTATTTTGAAAAGTTTATATTCACCGAAAAGAAACCAGAAAAAACCGGGGTGAGGATGATAAGAAAAGCAAGCAACACTATACCTACGTTGACTGCGATGCTATCGTAGCCCGTACTACATATAAAAAAGGTATAGAGAGAACCATCAGGCATCAGTTAATTTACGCTCGTGTTGAAAACCTTTTCTCCATTATACACAACTCAGAACATTACAATAGAAGCAGCCGTGGAAAAAGTTAGTCCCAACAAAACATCCCTCGCAGATAGCTTTCAACCCGGACTTTTATACACAGAGCCATTTACGAGTACCTATAGCCAAGCTAGCACAAACTTCCCACACCGAAATAAACGAATGAAGCACCAACCGAGCACCGAATTGAACAAATTCAACGTAAAACCCTTTTTTTCTCATTTGACTCTCTACTAACTTCTATTCGAAATTATATCAGGGCAAACATCAAGGTGTTTCAATTCAATGCAGTCTCTATTTTTTTATCTTGTTGCTTTTATGTCGAGAAAACCCAAAGAGCTAGAAAAAAGAAAAATTCACTTTAAAAAATACTCGTACGTTACGTACATGATGAAAAACGCGAATAAATGGAGTAGAATCCTCAATTGAATTAGCAGTCGTTTCATCATTTCGAGAATGATTGCTGATTGTACGGCGCGCTGTTAATCCTTTCTGTCTTTGAAAGCATACTCGTACGAGTGGTTGTGGAAATGATAGCCGAAGGATTTAATTAAGTCGTCCAGATAGTCGACCAAAGACATCATACATATAGAAAGAATTCCAATCACTTAATTGGTTTAATTTTTCATGTGGTTTACTTTAAACTTTTTTTCTTTTTTAGAGCACTTGGGAGTCTTTGATTTTTACTATGAATTTCAATAGATAAGAGAATTGTGTAACATTTCATTTCCGTGACTTGACTTTAGGTAATTAGAATTAGGATGAATTTTATTAAGGCATGCAAGTGCAAGGTACAGTGCTCAGTACCGGTTGTCTAACAACGGTCGCTGAACGATCATTGCATGATTCATCTCTACGAAAACAAACCTTTAGATTAAAGGTTTGTGTTCGTAGCGGCGTCTCATGAGATGATCGCTAAGCGATCTCAGTAACACCACCGCGTGGCACACCGCGTCTCATCAGATGCCACTGCATAATCATAACCACCAAATATTTGAGAGAGCACCTTTTTCTGCTAAGAACAGCCTCGGTTTTTTGTAAATTCGAGGCCAACCCTTAACAGCCAGAGCTTTAAGGTTTGTGTTCGTAGAGACGACTCATGGGATCATCGCTCAGCGATCGAAGTGAAACCACCGGTTTTGAGCACTATATGGGTATATTTTCTATACAGACATGTTCCTTTAGTCCATAGTCGATACTAGGAAAATAGAACCATTCAAAAAATATTTAAATACGGCTCCAAATTGGATGCAAAACTGCGATCGCTGAGCGATGATCCTATGAGTTGGCGTAGACTTGGACGCACTATTTCTTGAGATGAATCTGTTTCTTTACTTCCACCACAACTGCAATGTCGTCGGCAACTCCTCTAGGCATGATGAGTTCCAGAATGTTGTTGTACATGATCCATAGCAGGGGGCCAAGCCACTGACCCATATGGAACTACCGCTGTGACCTTATTCTCCGTAGGTCCATCCATGGTATGGCGTTAGAGGAGCGTCATCACAGAACAGCATGTGCCATTTCGAACCGATTCCAATCCATTCCAAATCGGTAACGAACTCGATTGCATCCACCGTATAGAAAGCGTCAAGCAGGATTACCAACATTTGCCATTTCCATTCTATTGGAAAGGAAAGAAAGGAAGTTTCGAAGACTAACTAATTTCTGATTGCAAATTCAATGCCTTATCAGTAATCGTGTCTGGTCCTAGAGTTTTGCCCTTCTATAATCATAGGCTGGCTGGTGTGGTTAGAGTGCAGGCCGAGTTTTTCGGACTCATGTCCCATGTGACGGAGGGACTATGATCTCACTCAGATCTTAAATGGGTACACATTTATGGGCATAAATAACACTGCTGAGCGTGCTGTTGATCTCAACACCTCAACAAAAAAAAAGCATTTAAGATCTTGGAAATTGGATGTCATCTGCGGCCTTAGTCCAGTGTTGGACTGTTGCGCCTCTTATTTATTTTATTTTAATCTTGAAGCACTTTGCCAAGGTTAAGGAGAAATAAAGGAGGAACCGTTTGCTGTGACGATCCTTGTCCCACGGCCATCAGCTCATGTTTTTGGAGCATCGTCGGGTACTTTAATTGTGGGGCTTTTGTCATATTTTCGTCGTAACCACCTTATACGCCATTACCCACGGGTTTATGTCCGTGTCGTCGCAGTTTTCTAAAACAGATATGCTTGCTTTTCCTAATATGTAGCGAGCTTTGTTGATCGTCGAGCATTTTCATAAGACATAAGTAGGATATCGTGGGACGAAAATATCCACTGGCTAATCAGTATAGATTAATTAATATTGTTCAAATTGTGTCGGCGATTTTAATTACAATTAAATATTCCTTCTCTATTAGAAGTCTCCAGAAAATATCGAGGATAACTTAAGGATCTCTCATGGTCCATCATGTTCCAACAATTAAAAAACTATTAGATGTGTTTTCGTTCATTCATTTATTTCACACCTTTGGTCCGCGGACCACTTGTTGGGAAACAGTTTGTTAGATAGATAATAAAAAAAACGAAACCGAGGCTAATTTTGGGCGCGGCCGAAATTTGGAAACCCTTGGGCTCAAAGTTTTTTTTCATGCGTACCTACAACCTGTATTTAATTGGTTGAAATTGGTGCAAAAATAAACAAGTTTTTCTTAGAAGAACATAATTTGGGGGTTGGGTTTGTATGGTAGCCCCATGACCCCATGGTCCGATTTGATCCAATCTAACATATGTTTTGTATCATCAATATAAATACATTTGTGTGAAATTTGGTTGAATTTGGTGCACAAATAAAAAAGTTTTTCTTAGAAGAACCTAATTTGGGGGCTCATATTTGTATGGTAGCCCCATGACCCCATGGTCCGATTTGATCCATTCTTACATATGTTTTGTGTTATCAATAGAAACACATTTGTGTGAAATTTGGTTGCAATTGGTACAAAAATAAAGTTTTTCTTAAAAGAACATAATTTGGGGGGTTATATTGGTTATTGGGTTTGTATGGCAGCCCCATGACCCCATTGTCCGATTTTACTGTTTCAAACATACAAACTGCTTGCAGCAAAAAGAAGCATTTGTGCAAAATTTCAGCTTCACAGCTTTTAAATTGGCCGAGTAAAACGCGTCGCAACAGACAGAAAGACGGACAGACAGAAAGACGGACAGACAGACAGACGGACAGATTGACATCGCCCAATCGACTCCCCAAGTCATGCTGATCAATCAGTGGCGTAACGTACGGTGTTCCATGTGTTCGGTCGCACACGGGCCCCCAACCCACAGGGGCCCCCTAACGTAGTGAAGAGGAGTGGACAATTTTGGACTGATTAAAAAAAAATACTTGATTTCTTATTCATAGACCCACTGAAGCTAGATTTAAAACAGATGAACAAGTTAGGAGTGCTCTTAAATGAAACATTTTTTTGACTTCAAAGCAGTTTGATATGAGAACTTCAAGGAACATCTTATTGTTTCTCTGAAGAACTGCATTTTCGTTACCAGGGATGACCTCAGGGAACATTACGCTATCAGCTCTCGAAAGGGGAATTTCTTCTTCTTTTTGGTGACACTAGAGACAAATCAGCAGCAGCCGCCATATCGCGGAAAATATTTGTAACAGAGAAGTTATGAGAACGGATAGCAGAACAAGTCGTTTTTGTCATCTGTGGCGTGGTGCCTTGCCTTGTCTGCTCCTATTCTCCCTCAATATTGATACAATACATTTCTAAGTAATTATTCAAAAGATTAGATTACATTACATTACATGAGGGCATCGGCATATTTGCCATAAGCACTGCGATCGGTGGTCTATTGTGCCATTGTCCACTCTACAGGTTAGATAAATTTATCTAACCGACATCTGTCGATAAATCGATTAATTTATCCCATGCTAAGGGAGGCGATGTCCTCTGTGAGAGGGAAAGTTATGCCGAAGCATTCCTCCCGTCGCATCGCCAGTCTTTCACACTCGCAAAGTATGTGAGTGGATGTTTCGTCATCCGCCTCGCAGAAGCGGCAGGTCGCGTCTGCGACTAAGCGCATGGTTCTTAAATGCCCGTTCAGACGGGAGTGGCCTGTAAGGAGGCCAGTTATGATTCTGACCCTGTTCCTGCTGAGCTTAACTAACTCCAGAGTGCGTTTCTTAGAGTAGGTTGCTACAAAAAGCTTCGACTGCCTTAGTCCTGGAAGGGCCTCCCAGCATACGGTGGGTGTCGTCTTTTCCCACTCAGTGATTTCGTTTCTGCATAGACACAGAGGAATGCCGCAGAAGGGTTCCGGACCGCAGAAGGGGCTAGCGGAGGCTACCCTAGCGAGTTCGCCCGCGAGCTCATTCCCTTCTATTCCAGAGTGTCCGGGAGCCCATAGGAGTGTAAGATCATTGCGAGATCCTACCGATTGAAGTATTTCCTGACATAGCCCCACTAGTTTTGAAGTAAAGGTATGTTTTGTAAGAGCTTTGATTGCCGCCTGACTGTCAGTAAAGATCGCTATCTTCCTGTTGATATATCCTTTGTTCTGACATTCTCTGGCACAAATTTCTATTGCATGTACTTCCGCCTGGAATACAGACGCTAGTTTCCCCATAGGTACTGAGTAGCTTACACCTGGACCACTGATGCCCGCTCCAGAGCCTGTCTCAGTTTTAGATCCTCGCCCAGATTGCTGATTTAAAGGACGCGTTGAAGCGTCATGTCTTGACTAGGTAGTCCGAGGGTAGGCAGAGGGTATTGCTACTTTGTAACCATCCCATTTGATCATGGCTAAAAGTGACTGTCGTGCTGGAGGCCCTGAGCCTACCAACAGCCAGCCTCGCCGAAGCCTGAATATGAATGTGTAGCGGAGTTAGGTCCAGAAGAACCTCCAGGGCAGCGGTGGGGCATGAAACAATAGCTCCAGTGATAATTAGACAGGCAAGCCTCTGGACCTTACCTAGATCCGACTTACAAGTGCTAGTTGAAGCCCTTTTCCACCACACCACCGCCCCATACTCCACTATAGGTCTAACAACTGTCTTGTAAATCCACAGAATTAAATGTGGTTTAATTCCCCAGGTTTAACCTACATAACCTCTGCAGGTCCATAGTGCCTTGATCGCCTTTTCCGTGACCGATTTCAGGTGGTCATCCCACAGTAATTTGCTAATTATTCAAAATAAATCAAAATTAAGATAATTTCAGAAAATGTGTTTGTAATCGGAACAAAGTGAACAGAAGAAATGACTTCACCCATTAACAGCTCTGATACTAAAGCTAAAATCCAATTAACAGAAAAAAAAATTCACCGCGGAGATTTAAAACAAAATCCATGACTAATTTTATAAGAACGCTTGGAAAAATTTGGTTAATTTCGCCTATGTTGCAAAAAAAAAAAAACAGTTTTAGTCATGCATCAAATATTCGGAATGTACATTTAAACGGATTCTACTCTAAAAAAAAATAATTTCGACCCGCTTACTGGATTGAATCGTGAGGTTTTAGTATATACTGTCGATAGTGTAGCATGTCAGTTGGTATAACCAAAAGGGACCATATCAAAAGTACCTACATCCGAGGTAGCTTGTCTACAGAACAACCAATCACCGAAAAGCTCGAAGACCGACAAAAGGATTGGGATTGCCATGTTGAAAGGCGTCCGCCTGATAACCACACAAAGAAAGCGATATCAATGGAAGTTCCGCTTGATGGACCCAAGGCCAGAGGCAGACCGAAGAACACCTGGATGTGTCAAATGAAAAAGCAACAACAACCCATTGGTCTCGGTGATGACACGATCCAAGATAGAGCTGCCTGTAGAAATATGCTGAGACGTTACCGCTAGAACGGGCGATGTGCCCGGTATAAAGAACGAGACAAGGAAGAAGAAGAAGTGTAAGTCCCTTTAAATATAGTCCTGAAGGTACTTGTACCTTCAATATTTTTCCAAATTTACATTACGTGTACTAATCAGTAGTCTGTCTGGTCTAGCGGTTAGTGCGCGCACCTTCGATGCACAGAGTCATGAGTTCGAACCTCACCGTGGATCATGGTGTTTTTCGAACTCACGAGCTTGTGACGGACTATGATCTCACTCAGATGTTAAACGAGTATCCATTTATGGGGATAAATAACACTGCTGAGCGTGATGCTGATCTCATTACCTCAACAAAAAAGCAGATAAGATCTTGGAAATAGGATGTCACTAACACATCCTGCGGCCTTAGTCCAATGCTGGATTGTCGCGCCTGTTATTTATTTTACTAATCAGCAAAAATAGTGGTTTCAACCATTTTGTTTAATTATAAATTACACTTTGTGGGGGCCCCCATTTCGATCTCGCACACAAGATATTTTAGAAACGTTACACCACTGCTGATCATATATGTATACTTTTTATATGGTTGAAGATGCTTCCTTCAATGCGTTACAAACTTCATGACAAAGTTAATAAACCCTTTCACTCTATGAGTGAAGGGTATACAAATATTTTACCTACTGACACGTAATGTCCCCTATTAGTATCAAATTCCTATTAAATAAAATCGAAAAATACTCAATGTATTGTTCAAAATGCATTTGATAAAAAATTAATGCGAAACTCGAAACCTATTTAATACTAGCCCATTTTGCAGACTAATAATAACATTTTATCAATCATCAAGTTTCGATGTTAATTAGGGTATTTACTCCCATAGAATATCCACGCTAATTAGTCGAATTCATCTGAATACGTGCAATATTATTGAAATGGCCATTAAATGACTGCCTCGCTTTATAAATAATAATAATAGACCAGAGTAACATACTACTCATAATTTCATTGTTAAAATGCCCATATTCCCATAGTCATACACAACTTCACCTCTTGTATTGACCATTCATTTGAATGATTAAATTACAAAGGTTTCCTTTTAATGCAGTCATATTAGCATTTCAAATAGAAAAAAATAGAGGAAGGCTAATTTTTGTGTTTTTTTAATCAGTGAGCTCCCAGGAATCTAAAACGCATTTTGCTAAAAAAAATTTGATCGGAAAGGTCCCAAAAAGGACAAAAAAGGATACTCTTTAATCCTTGACCGCAGGTCGGCATGTGGGGAATCAAATCAAAGGGGAAGTCAAGTACATTACATATCTGGTGTTTGTTCCATGTTTCAAGGATCCTCAACGGAATAAATCGAGATTAAATGGAAAATTATTGTGTTTCCCGTGTATCTTTCCAAAGCCATAATTACAAGAGTAATTCAAATTGTCACTACGTTTCGCACTTTTCCAAATCTATAATAGCTAAAGATTCTACCATTAAATTTGCTAAGAAAAAAATGATTGGAAACCTCTAAAAAAGGACATAAAAGGACACTAATTACAAACCTTGATCGAACGTGGACATACGGGGTGTCATATCAAAGAGGACGTCGAGTACATTCCATATCCGGCGTTTATTACTTGTTTCAAGAACCCTCACAGGAGAAAATTGGGATCCAATGGAAAATTTTCGTGTTTCTCGTATATGTATCTTTCCAAAGCCGTAATTTTTCGTTTAAGCCCGAATTATTCCATTTAGTGTCCTTGAAACAGGAAACAAACACCGGATATGCAATGCACTCGACGTCCTCTTTGATATGACACCCCCATGCTCCCGTTCGATCAAGGTTTGTAATTAGTGTCCTTTAATGTCCTTTTTCAGAGCTTTCCGATAATTTTTTTCTTAGCAAATTTAATGGTAGAAATTAAAAAAAAAAAACCTATTATAGATTCGGAAAAGTGAGAAACGTAGTGACAACTTTAATTATTCTCGTAGTTATGGCTTTGGAAAGATGCACGGAAAACACAATAATTTTACATTTAATCTCGATGTATTCCGTCGAGGGTCTTTGAAACAAGAAACAAACACCGGATATGTAATGTACTCGACGTCCCCTTTGATTTGATACGCCACATGCTGACTTCCGGTCAAGGATTAAAGAGTATCCTTTTTTTTTGTCCTTTTTGGGACCTTTCCGATCAAATTTTTTTTTTGCAAAATAAGTTTAGATTTTTGGGAGCACGCTGATTCAAAAACCACAAAAAATACCCTTACTCTATTTTTTTCTATTTGGAGGCCTGAAATGGGATATTTTGACTGCACTATTTCACATCGCGCAGTTATTGTCGTCAATGTCGTTCATTGCGCGCTAATATTCGTGCCAACATACATATTAGCAAAATTAGATATCAACAAGGAAATGGGCGAAAAAGCTGAATTATGAATTATAAATGGAAACCACCTGTAGTCGTAGTTTCGTTGCTGTTTCACGCCATTGTTAATTCAACACGGTCTGAAAGCTGGTCGCGCGAGTAATGACACTGAAATAAGGGTGGTTTGTGGTTATTATGTTCGTTTCGATTACATCATGCAACAATGATGTAGTTTAGTGTTGGTTAATGCAATGATATTTAAATATTTTTGAGGCAAAAAAGGATCTAATGGAGCGATAAGAATTTGTAAAATTTCACAATCATACTTGCACTGTTAATTTTTTCGGCAGCTTTTTCAGCTTCCACCGCGGCTAAGTGAAAATCCACACCTTCCGTGTCAGCTGATTCTCGACCATGGACTGATACCGTGATGACGCTCTTGTATGAACTCATTTTAACACGAGATTAATCGTCTTTTCCGTCAAAGTTCCATGGATGTGATAATATCACCCAAGATACAAACCAATGTACCGAATATGGCCGCCAGGCGACGCTAGTATCGTTAAAGGGGGGGGGGGGGGGGAATCGCTCGATAGCAGATCTAGGAAAGTCCCCTAAATGTTAACGGCGCTTTGCACATTGCTTTTCATCAATGCAATAAATATCGGTGGCATAACTATATGGGCGTTGTAATATTTTCGAATTCACTTTCCCTTATTACGGGCACACCCGTACATTCTTGCGCTTTCTCGCACATATATTTATTAATATCTTATAGAACCTAGACATGTTAAGAATAAGAATACTAATCGCAACATGAATCTCGTTGATATTAAATGTGTCCCCACGCTCTACTATAGGTCTAAACTGTCCGGAATACATTTAATTTGCGTAGCTATCCAATTTGACAAATTTCCAACAGATTTAATAAATTAAAAAACCAAACCGAGGCTAATTTCAGGCGCAGCCGAAATATAGATATCATTCACTCTTCTCAGGCTAATAGTTGTGTTGCGACTTCCACTTACTTAACCCCTGCCTCTCGCCCTTTTTACCTTACGGGGTTTGTATGAAACCCCATGGTCGTATAGTACGAAATTAAACCAAAAAACAACAACAGCCAAAATAAACAGCACTCTCGAAGCAAAAGTGGCATCCACTTCGGAAAAATGGAAGGCTAGTAATTCCTAACAGCCACGGGATGGTGACGAACAAGCCACCCAACGTGGCGTCCCAGAGGAGCTCTACCTCTCCGACATTAACGAGCCTAGACCATCGAACTTTAAGAGAATAAATCTCAAGCTCTTCGAGCCAGGAGGCGTCAAGGATCCCTTGAGAAAGGGCCTCAGCGGCGTGGGATGTGCTTCCTCAACTTCCTTGCACAGGGACATGAGCAAACAAAAACGAGAGCATGCACCTCAAGCAAAGCGACAACGCTCCACGGACCAGGTATCACCTGCCTTTACGCTAGACAGTAAGAGGCAACGGGTACAGCTATCCCGATTGAAGGCGGCACCGGAGGAGGCGAGAGAAAAGACGCGAAACCCTCTACGAGCAAGACGATGTCAGGTACGACCGAAAAAACCGCTTTTCTGCCCCCACTGAAGGCAAAGAAAAAACGAAGGTTTCCTACGCTAAAGTGGCCTCAAACACCACTGTGGCCATAATCTGCACCAACCCAACTGGAGCACTCTAAGTTCGCTAGGCTGCACCTACAGACCATAAAATGATTTACTGACGGCTCTAAGCCAACCGAAGGTTCAGGAGCGGGTGTGGTTGGCCAGGCACATAGGATATCTATACCTATGGGGAATCACACCACTGTATTTCAGGCAGAAGTGCACGCAATAGCAACCTCCGCCGACCTCTGTTTCTGTATCTTCTCGGGCAGCCAAGCGGCTTTTAAATCACTCACTAAGTACACCGTCACGTCAAGACTTGTTCAATGCTGCCTGAAGGCGCTGAACAAGCTATGCGTAAATAATTGAAGAGTGTTCCTCTGGGTTCCAGGCCATATGGGACTAGAACCCTTTTGTAGGTAGCATCTCTACCTGTAAGGTAAAGAGGCAATCCAAACTGTTCATAGCAGGGTCTTCCCACAAAAGAGCGGCTGAGCTGCTTCAGCTAAGCAGAAATAAAGTACGTGCTATGTGTGGGATTCTTACAGGCCACTCTTCCCTGAGACCACATCTGCGCACAATGAGGCTTTTAAAAGATGGGAGCTTACGATTCTGCGAAGTAGATGAAGAGACCTCAATCCACGTCCTGTGCGAGTGTGATGCTTTGGCCCAACGCCCCTGGATAAAATTTGGAGTGGCCTATCCAGACACGGACGACATAACTTCGACTTCAATTAGCAACTTTAACTCCTTTCTTAGTACGATCATCCTTGATCGTCAAGTTCAAGGATTCACGCCCCTCCACAATTTAATCTAAACTGTGTTTGGCAAGCGTAGTTTCATCGGTTTCCCGTTAGCCAATTCCTACCAATACCATTGAAGGTTGAAAAAACGAACGGGTATAGTTTCATTTTAAGGTCATAGTATTTACTACTTTTCAAATACATACAGGTACATATGGCTATGTACTTCCGTCTTACTTTCAACCTATTACGGTACGGTGATCACTTCCTCCTATCCAGCCATTAACAAATCGGACATCGAATCAACAAAATATTTAATATTCATTTTCAACTCATAAAAGTTCCTCCTGATTTCGGGCGCTCTATTGTGAAAATCAAAGTGTACGTACCTATTTGAAAAATAATTTAGCAGACGTAATTGAATTTCTGTTCAACATCCAAAAATTTTCATTTTGCAAATTATTCCGCTTGTGTAACATGAACGAACGATACGCAAGAATTCAACGAATGCGTGTTCTATATTATGATAGAAAACGGATGCAGATACCTGTCTTGCACAACATCCCTGGCCGAGGCCGTACTACACATAGGTAGGTAGGTATACGATTCCTGATGGATCTGAGCTCAGAACTGTGAGCTGCTGCTTTCAAAATCAGTGGCCAAAAAAACTCTTGCCATTTCGTAATGGAGATTTTATTCCATTAATTTGAAACGTTACGTGCGACATGACGGCTTTGGTGTATCAACGTCATCATCACGAAATGATGAATGAAACGGAATAAGCGTCGAAATGAACAATGAAATTTTAATCAATTGTTAACGAAGCGAAGGCGGGATGCGATGGTAATGGCTGATGGGGAGGTCAACATGGACTAATACTAATTGATACTCATGCAGTAAGAGGATTTGTATTAGGTTTCGAGTGGTGGTAATTCAAAAAATTGGGTCCCTTTCAATTTCCCCTATGTCATTATTTTGGGGACGCATTTTCATAAATTGAATTTGCCGAATGTAGTTTACACAATAGTTGTCCATTTTTTCGCGATCCTTTTTAATTACTGTATAGTATCTCAGATGTTATCGAGCCTGTGGTACTGGCAGCACTTTTATACATGTCAAATAAAGTTGTGACTTAGTCGGTTAGAGTGCGAACGTGTGTATTATTTTTCTAAGAATATAGGACATTGCGCTTGATAATAGACTTTTACATTGGCGACGAGGATGGGATCCAAAGGTAAATAAACGAAAAGCGAGCGTGAATTAAATTTCGAAACGCAATTGTAAGTACATTTCCAGTACTAGCGTGAATTAAATCTCGAAACGCGATTGATTGGCAAATTCAGAGAAGCTTGAATTGAATTTTGATACGCGACTGAAAGTAAATTTCAATTACAAGTGTGAACAAAATTTCGTAAAGCAATTGTATGTACATTTCGAGTATAAGCGTGAATTCAATTTCGAAACGCGATTGATTGCCAAATCTAGAGAAGCCTGAATTACAATTTCGAAACGGGATTGAGAAGTAAATTTCAAGGATTAGATTAACATAAATTGAGAATTCGATTTTAAATCGCGTTGATGAAACAATTACATAAGAAAAAGGGAACTAATGACTGCATGTATATGTATATGTTACAGGCCGAAGCACACCGCTTGTAGCGGGTATTCAACCATTCGATTATAAACCAGATGATAGCAATTGTGCCCAAGACTGGGAAAATCTAATACGGAGCTTCGAACTATTTATGAGAGTCCAAAGAAGAAGAAAATGAAGCGGGATTGGCTGTTGCACTTCGGTGGACCCAAGGTTCAGGAGATTTATGACAACTTGCCTACTATAAACATGGAGGAAAACCCGCCAGAGAATTACGTGCTTCGGTTGCATAAAAGAAACAAGTACGAAGAAGCTAAATCGAGACATTAAAACTTCTTTGATCCGAAGAGAAACATTAGTTTTGAGCGGCATGTGTTTCGGCAGCCAGCAAATGAGAAATTTGATCCATTTCTAATGCGATTGCGAACGCAAGCCAGGCGATGTGAATTCGGAAACGAAATGGATAGCAATTTGAAAGACCAAATCATCACGGGCTGCAAAATGGCCCAAGTTCGTCGCAGGATACTTGAACGGGACATCGGAGATCTCAATGAAATAATAAAAATCGCTATAGAAACCGTGTGATGATGAAATAATAAAAATCGCTATAGAATACATGAAACCGTTGCAGAACAACAAAAGGCTTTTGACGATAAACTTATAACTGCGTCTGCCGACGCAAACACAGAGGTTTGTAAAATTGATGCCAGAGAAAGTGACCGAGTACGCATGTAAAGCCAGCAAATTAAAATCGAATGCAGTCAATGCGGGTTTAAGGGTTATAAAGCAAGTTCCGATAAGTGTCCAGCCAAGAGCAAATCCTGTACGAAGTGCGGTAAACTCAATCATTTTGCCAAGAAATGTTTCTCCCGAGAAATAACAAAGCTAAAAGCATTTAGTTGTCATAAAACCGAGAATGTTTCACCGAAGAAGCCAAATAATGGGACAATCTAGATGATCAACGATGGAGAATCGAAGCTCGATCAGTACGAGGATTGTTTCATGATTCACACACGAATGGACTCAAACCAGATTTGGTGCAAGGTTGGTGGTGTTGTAACTTCTGCTATTGTTGATTCGGGTTCACAATATAATTTAGTGGATCGTGAAACATGGTCCGAGCTCAAAGCAAAAGATATCGAAACTACGATGTGCCAAAAGGAAATTGATACAGAGTGGTCATGGCGGTCATAAGTTGAAATTTCTGGGAATGTTTGAAGCCATACTTGAAATTGGCAATAGGCAAAGTCGAGCCAAATTTTATGTTGCGAATGAGAGCGGGGAGCTTCTTGTGGGATATGAGACCGCCCTGCAAATGGGAATTTTGAAAATTGGCAGCAATGTCAATAATGTGAGTCACCGGCCAACAGAACAATTTGGGAAAATCAGAAACGTTTTGGTTGAAATTTCAATAAAGAAAAATGTGAGGCCGATTCAGCAGCCATATCGTCGCATACCCGCACCAGTCGAGAAAGCCGTTAATGCTAAAATTAAAGACATGTTACAGAAGGACATAATTGAGAAAGTGGAATTTTCAAATTGGATCTCTCCACTAGTTGTTCCGAAGTCAGGTGACACAGGTGAAATTCGAATTTGCGTCGACATGAAATGGGCGATCGAAGCAGTAGCTCGTGAAAATCATCCACTACCGTGCATCGAAGATTTCCTCACAGAATTAGGAAATGCCAAGATATTTTCCAAGCTAGATGTTCTGCAGGCAGGCATCAGGTTGAAAGCGGAAAGCTCAAGGGAAATTACCACATTCATAACCAAGAAAGGACTCTTTCGGTACAAAAGACTTATGTTTGGAAAAAAGTGCGCTCCTGAGATATTTCAAAAAATAATGGCAAAAATATTAGTTGGCTGTGAAGGATGCATGAATTACATCGACGACATTATAGTATATGGTTCAAATAAAGAACAACACGATGAATGTTTGCGGATAGTTTTGAGCCGGTTAAAAGAATTCAACGTAACGCTGAACAAGGATAAATGCGTCATCGCGGTGCCCGAAATCGATTTCTTAGGTCACCATCTTATAGAAATGGGTGTTAAACCAACCCATGATAAGGTAGCAGCTATCATTCTTGGAACCGGTCTTTTGTGCGGTGTGTGCCACACTCCGGTCGGTCTGGTGCCGGCTTAAGCTGAACCGAGCAAAAGTACGCGCAAACGGAGAAAGAAGCTTTGGCATTAGTTTGCTCTATGGGAATGATGACGTGTTCGAGCGAGAAGTAGAACTTGTGACTGATCATAAAGCCATAGAAGTAATTTTCAACTCTAAATCCAAGCCATGCGCCAGGATAGAGCGATGGGTACTACGCCTACAGTCATACAGATACAAAGTTGTTTACAAGCCAGGTAAATCCAACATAGCCGATCCTCTTTCTCGTCTAGTTGCTAAACCAGATGAAGCCCAAACCACGCGAGCTGAAGAGTACCTATATAGCCTGGATAATTTCACATGCAGAACCAAAGTCCATTCAAACCCGTGAAATACTGAAAGAATCACAAGAGGACGAGTCAATTCAAGCCGTACGGCAGGCGTTGCATGATCAGGAATGAAGCGACTCTAAAGTTAAACCTTATAAAAACTTCGAAACTGAGTTGCGTTTTAGCAACGAGATATTAATGAGAGAAAACCGTATCGTAATGCCAGTAAGTTTGAGAAACCGAACGCTTGAATTGACACATGAAGGGCATCCAGGGATGTCAGTAATGAAACGACGTATGCAAAACAAATCTTAAATTTGTACATAACGGCATGCTAAAATTAACATTGTATGTGTGTTTTGGTAGTTGAGCTATCCTTCTGAACAGCGTGGTGTGGAAGAAAGTGCGCTGCACGCATTCTGCGACGCTTCACAGGCAGCGTATGGCGCAGCGGTGTACTGCGTTACTAAAAGCAACGACAACATACACTGAAAAAATTATCTTTCCTATTATCCACGAATCGCATTCGTTGACTTATTTTCATTGCCATAACGTAATTATTCGTTATGACAAGGTAGACGTTCATAAAGGTTTACGCCACATTTCGTCACATTAAAGAAATCTGATTCGTTAATATTTTTTTTCGTCAATATCACGAGTATTTACATTGGCATGAAGAAAAAATTCGTTTATTAGGTTAATAAAAACTTTTTTCATAAAATTAATGATTATTTTCCTTGTTGTAAATTTAACGTAAAATTTCGTTAAAATTAAGGAACATGTTGAAGAATCTTTACGTTACATTCAGGAAGTTTTTCTGGTTCAACGATACGTATATTTTTTATGATATCGATATTGACGAATTGTTCATAACATTAATGAAAGCTTTTCTTAACTCTGACAAATACTTTATGTGGATCTTAGAAACCTTCAGCACGTGTAGTCTGGTTGGTGTAGTGGGTAGGGTGCAGGTCTTCAAATCATAGGTTCCCGGAATCGAATCCCACTGTAGTCAGGTAATATTTATGATGCATGTATTCAGGCAAATGTTGTCCCTTACAATTGTAGAGGTCTAGGTTCAATGCTGTGCTGCGTATTTTTTTTGTATTACAAAAAAAATAACGAAACCGAATTTTTGCTTTGAGGAATCATTTCTTCAAATGGAGAATCGCGTTCCTCAACTGTACGAAATTTCCGCTTTAATATCAACGAAAAACTTTACATGAAATAATGAATGTTTTCGTTACGTAACGTAACTAGTTTCATTGAAGTGACGAACAAGAACATTGGAGGTTTTTTAATGAACTTTTTCGTTGATTTGAAGATGGTTTTCTTAGCATTTACGACAACTTTTGGTTCAGTGTACAAGCACATTTAGTAATCGCAAAGACAAAGGTTGCTCCTGTGAAACCGCTAACAATTCCACGATTAGAGTTATGCGGAGCCTTGCTCTTATCAAAGGTAATGAGGCAAACACACTCTATGTTGGCCGATCGAGTATAGATAGCAAGGTGCTACTTATGGACTGATTCGAAAATAGTATTATCTTGGTTACAAGGGCACCCTTGCAACATGATTGTTTTTGTGTCGAATCGCGTCTGTCAAATTTTAGAAAATGTGCCTAACATACCTTGGAAGTATGTTCCTTCTGAAGACAACCCCGCTGACATCGCATCCCGAGGCACAAAAGCTGAACATTTGACTGGCAATAGTTTATGGTGGAACGGTCCGGAATGGCTACGGAAGCCTGTAGATAAATGGCCAGCTGTTATCGATGTTGACGTCACGGATTTAGAGGCCAAACCAAATGTGAGCTTAGTTTGCTTGAGCGTATGGGTAAATGAATCCGTATTACAAACCCTTATCTCGAAATGTTCATTGTTCACTCGCTTGATTAGAGTGGTTGCATACTGCCTACGTTTCTGCCAAGCTGTTCGAAAGCGTAACATTAATGGAAATCATCTGTCAGTAATGGAGCTTGATGCAGCTACTAATCTACTAATTCGATTTGTTCAAGAAACAGAGTTTCCAGAAGAATTATGTCTCTTACGGAATGAAAGGTCCATTGATAAAGGAAGTAAGCTGAACAACCTCAATCCATTTCTAGACGGCAACGGAGTCCTACGGTTGGGTAGTCGATTAGATTATGCTAACATGGCATTCGATGAAAAATATCCAATCATCTTGCCGAAGGATGGGAATTTCAGCAGACTTCTGATTGAACACATTCATCGAACAACCATGCATGGTGATATTCAACTGATGTTGTCTACGTTGCGGAAGAAATACTGGATCTGAGATGCCCGGAATATGGTGAAGAAATGTGTTCACAACTGTGTGAAATGTTACAAGGTGAAAGCTCAAACCGCAACGCAACTGATGGGAAGTTTACCTTCACCCCGAGTCAACATAACTCGTCCTTTCTTGCATGTCGGAGTGGATTAATGCGGACCAGTCAGCATCAAGAATCAGAAAGGAAGAGGCGGTTGTATTCACAAAGGTTACATATCAATCTTCATCTGCATGGCGACGAAGGCTGTACACATTGCACTTGTGAACGACTTGAGTACGGAAGCATTCTTGGCTGCTTTTCGGCGTTTTGTATCTCGACGTGGATTATGCTCTGACGTGTATAGTGACTGCGGGACGAATTTTGTAGGCGCAGACACAGAAGTACAACGAACCATTAGGATGAACCAACGAATTTCGGAATATGCAGCTAACGAGCATATTCATTGGCACTTTAATCCTCCAGCTTCTCTACATTTCGGCGGTTTGTGGGAGGCGGGAGTCAAATCCATGAAGCAACATTTGAAGAAAACTCTTGGCAATGCGGTGCTTACGTTCGAAGAGTTATACACTACTCTTACTCAAATTGAAGCAGCACTCAACTCACGACCACTATGCCCCATGTACGACGATCCTTCGGAGCCAACTGTAGACTATCACCGATTAAAAAATGAGCGGGTGTCAACCCGCTCATTTTTTAATCGGTGATAGTCTACTGAACGTTCCAGAATTTAACATGTTGGATATCAAGGACAATCGTTTATCTCGCAATACACTCAAAAACTGGTGCAAATGTTCTGGCAACGGTGGTCCAAAGAATATTTAGCGCGACTTCATCAGCGTCCGAAATGGCAATCTCGACAGGATGGACCGAAAATTGGTGATTTATGTCTAATCAAAGATGAAAGACTGCCTTCTTATAAGTGGCCTTTGGCGAGAATTACCGCGGTACATACGGGAAAAGACAATTTAGTGCGTGTCGTATCGGTATTTAAAAACGGAAATACTTTTCAAGTGAACATTACAGAAATTGCTTTGCTACCTACAAATGAATCTGTGAATTAACTTGAAATACTTCTTAATAAAATAAATTGGCACTCCCAATCATCCATTGAATCTGTTCCTCAACCCAAACCCCTTAACCCTTTATCTCACCAACAGCACTTCGTTGTATGATACGGGCTAACTAGAGGCGGACCGGCAGCATAGCTGCCTGAACTTCGTCCTGCTTTTCCTAACATCATACGCTACATACGCATTTCGAGCAGTACGTTTGGAAATTCGCTTACTACTTTAATATCAATATTCATCGAATCGACGTCTACAAGACACAACAATCACATTTTATTCTTATTTGTCGAAGCCAAACTAATAATTGTAATTACAGATCGCAGCTAGTTACCATTTTGGACTTAATTTGGGATCTCCTCCTTATTTTGAGCTGTAGCCAAATCCCTGTGCTTGAACGGACATTGTTGAATGAGCATCATCGAAATATTAAGCAGATCACCTCTTACCAAACCAAGGAAATCCTAAGCCTAACGCCTTAGCGGGGGAGAATGTTCGTCAGCGTTCCGACAAAGAGCTGTAATAGTAGTCTGGCTGGTCTAACGGTTAGTGCGCGCACTTTCGGTGCACAGGGTCATGAGTTCGAATCTCACCATCATCCATGGTGTTTTTCGAACTCACGAGCTTGTGACGGACTATGATCTCACTCAGATGTTAAACGAGTACCCATTTATGGGGATAAATAACACTGCTGAGCGTGATGCTGATCTCATTACCTCAACAAAAAGCAGATAAGATCTTGGAAATAGGATGTCACTAACACACCCTGCGGCCTTAGTCCAATGCTGGATTGTCGCGCCTGTTATTTATTTATTTATGAGTATGTTACATACAAAATTCCATAATCAAATGCAACAAATTCAAATTGGTTATTTATAGTCCGCAATATTCAAATTAAATCCACAAGTTGTTTCCCCATAAACCTACTTTTGCGGTTATGACGATAATACAAAATACAAAATGTATCATAATGCTGCAGGCTGCAGTTATACTCTTACGAGTATCATACCCCACGCGTTATTCCAGTCAGGTGAGAATATATAGCTTATGGGGGCAAGGACCCCAATTTAGACTGAAATCACGTGCACGCAAAAGGTTATACGCAGAAATCGCGTGCTCCAACATCGTGGCCCAGTAGGAACAAGCCCACGCCCAGTTGTAGTCATTATTGCAAAATTAATGGTAATGCAGGAAGACAAAGCGTAAATGTTGTTGGTTTTTTGTCTTATCTGACTCTGAAGTGGAATAATAAAATTAAAATTGTCATATAGGGTAATTGTGTCTGTTGCCACATTTTTATGCAAAATTGGTCGTTTATTGAAATATTTCAGTCAAGTGGAAAATATTCTTGATGCTTGTACAGACTAGGAAAAACTAGAATTTGCTGAATTTTATTAACACTTGTTTGTACTACACTACCATATTGTACTGAAATTTTAGTAACGCACAATTCTATCTAGCACTCGTCGAAGTATTTTGACTGGATTAATTTAGTGATTTTAGTAAATCCTGTTGATAGTGTGAATCCTCTATAAAACCGTTCAATTGAAAATAGGTTGACCAGTGCGACTTCCAGAAGCGGTTTGCTTTTTAAAAACAAAAAATTAATATTGAAAATTAAAAATTGAAAGCTAAAAGTGGTAAATTAAAGATTAAAATTTGTAAATTGAATTTGACATTGAATATTGAAGAGTGAATTTTCACTGTTGTCCAATGTTTTAAACATTAATGTTTCTGGATTTCAGTGATGTTTGTGGCATCGAAGACACGTTGAGGGCTTCTTCCCCAAAAGCGGTACTCATCGGTACAAACACTAGTTGCTCTGACAAGAGTACTCGTGCGTCGGGAAACCACCACACAAAGTCCCATCAAGAGCTTCCGAACGTCAAACTCTAGGTCTGGGGCTTTGATTAAGCCGGAACCCAGTAAACCGGAGGGAGTTAATAATATTGCCCCATCAATAGCTTCATTCAACGGAGAAGCAAAAAGAGTCACTCGCGTGGGCGCTTGGTGTCATCGCTGGTCTTCCAAAAGACAAGTTAGTCGTTAAGTGACAGCGGTCCTCGGAAGATCAAGCGAAGGGTTGAAAGAGGAAAGCGGGAGCGGAAGCGCCACGGCAGAGGAACCAGCTCTTTCATACGATGAAGCGGGAAAGCGCTAGATGGAGCTTGGTATCATCGACCGAAATGGCGCGAACGGTGGCATTTTAGCAAAAATAAATACGCCAGCTTCGATAATAATTTTTACCAAGCTCAAAATATTTCACTTTTTCAAGATGTGTTGAATTGAAGTACTAAATTTTGGATACAAATATGCTGAGGCAATTGTCGTTTAATTCTTTCCTAAAAAAATTAACTGAACACAAACATTATCGGTTTTTTTATCACAACACCTCCAGCCACCATCGCATCAATTCAAATCCGAGAAAACAATTGGCTCTTTGCGAGATACAGTCCTGTCAGTGATTTCGCTGTCTATTTCATCTGTAAAGAACGTTATCTTCCCTGGAAATAGTAGGAGTAGAACTATATTAACCCAAATTCCGACCGGTTTTAGTTTGTGCTTAAGTTATATTCTCCTTGTGTTGTACGGGACATAAATTCACTGCTCATCTTTTTATCATACTCGTAAAACGTTGAGAGATCGTGTTACCCCTTTCTGTGCTGATTCGTATATCGGCCGAATGAATACGACCGTTGTGCGAAACAACTACCCTCCCCAAGCAGCCGTCGTCCGAAGCCTACAAACAAGCGAGTGCACCATACGTTCACCACTCATGCGGTCATTATATACAACAAGAGCCGCGCCGTTCATTCGACGATAATTTTCATTGTGGAGCAAGCGATTATCAACTAAAAACGAGTTTTTATATGCAATGGGCGAGTCGCAGTCGCTAGAGCCGCTGGGGCCGTGCCGAGGAAGACGTTGCTTAAGTCTAAGCCGAAAATTTAGAAACCAATCCGGCCTAACAGTTTTTACGGAGTGACGATCACAGAATTGCTTGTGGCTCATAGTGAGTACTTCCGATACACACGGTTTCGCTTTGGCATTTATGAGGTCCACCAAATCCATGACCGTGTATATACCGGAGCAAAGATAAAAAGTTTTAGACAAATTTAAATTATTTTTGGACGGCATATACCGGGTGCACTAACTAATCGAAACTAAATTTAGTCCCTCTCGCAATAGATGGCGAGGTGCTTGCCAATCCATTATGCCTAGACAAGCGACTGTCTCTGAAATTTATCCAGGAAGATCGAAGTCGTCTTGCAATTGGGGTGCATCTTTTTCGATTTTCGTTTCGCTATACAAAGTTTATATGAAATTCCTGGTTAGAAAAAACGCGAGATTAACAAATTTCAATTATAAAATTGTCCAAATAATAATTAAAATGTCAGATAAACCATTTGTAAACATCTGCACATTCCAGGACCAATTCGAATAAAAAGAAGAAGAAGAAGTTAATACGCGAACTAGAGTTGGACGGTATATACACCCTATGGAAAAGGTACTATGTATCTCCAAAAATGTTTTACGACAGTTTAAATTAAGAGCCGGTATATAAGCGCTCCATGAGAATCAGGAACACGAAACAGTGTAATAACAAACATAATAGCACCATCGCCCAACTTGCGGCAGCGCCTCAAGTGCCCAGTAATAATGATGGTCTTAGCCCCTCCATGGCACGATCCTGGATGCGCCACTGCTTCCATTAGGCATTATCAGTACCATGCTCGGCTAAGATCCTACGCGGTATGAAACGGATTGTTGTCATGGAGACATCTGAAGGTTTTACCTCGTTTTCAAAAGAGGTGCTCCCGGCAGAATGCCCAGATATATTTACTTTTGTTGCTTTTATGTGCTACAGCAACCAGTTTTGATATAGTACTGCGGTTGGGGAAAATTATTATTAATTAAATTAATAGAATTTTTGGTATAAATCAAAAAGATTTCGTTAACAACATCGACACAAAATTCCATTGCGAAATGTGAATCTAAAAAAGTGCCAGCAACATTATACTAGTATGTATACACTTCGAAATTATATGCAATGTAACGTTGACTCGAAATTGCCTATAAACGGCTGAGTTAACGCACCATGGCCCCACATGGGGCTATACGGTACTGAGGAGGAAGAGGAAAGCACAAATTGATTATATATAAAAGATTTTCAAGTACCTAAATTTGCACTTTAATGCCCTATTCCCATCTAGGGGTTAAAAGGAACCAGAGAGCAACATTGCAATCGATCAAAATTATTGTACAAAGTACCCCAGCACTGGCTTGTTTTCGACTCTTCGTCCATAGAACAAACTAGCCTTGGGTACTGGAGGTATCCTTATAGTGTTAGTCCGATTGAGCGGATTTTTTAAGCCACCTACTATCATTTTGGGGAGCTACGGGAGAGTTTCTTTTCAAAACATTAATGGGGGCTCTTTTCCGGAGAAATGTAATTTTCGGCAACAATAATTTATAACTTAATACAAATTAGGTTACCAAATACCCAAAAGATACGGAATATGATGAAGGGTATATTTGAACTACATGTGAAAGTGTATATGACAAGTCGAATTATAATGCATAAATGCATGTAATGAGTCGCTGCTAATAACTTCCAGCATATGGGTGACTGCACCAGGAGAGCCAATCATCATGTGGTACAAATAGCAGATATTACATCGATTTTTGATGTGCACTATCTTTGCCGTAAGGATTGCTGCGCCATCCATATCCTCTACATGAGAAGCATAAAAACTGAGTTTTCGAAAAAGACATTTTGAGTTAAAAAGGAAAATTCAGTTGGATTGCGTTTGCCGATGACTCCGATCAGTTTAAGGTATGGCCCAATTCAAAGCCTTCTTAGCGGATATTAAAATTTGCTTATAACTCAAAATCTACTTTCTTTAGCGTAATATTTAAATAGTGTGCTTCTTCACACAGTGAAAGAGGATCTTCATTCTTCTACTGCCCAGGGATAGGATAGTTTATTTCATCCCTAGGACAATTTGTAAACAGACTCATGGTTTTCTGGATACATATTTGCGAAAAGAGCGGGAGGAGGTGGTCCCGCCTCAGCCAGACAGCGCCCGCTCTAAGCGGGTGGGGGGTTCCTCTAGCCGGGTTGTCGCCCAGGGCGCCAAATTTTTGAGGACGCAAAATTTTAGAGGACGCAATTTATCTAGCTCATATAAAGTAAACTCTACAAAAAAGCTGAAATGTGTAACTCACGATCGGTGAAAAATGAAATCACAAGTAAATTAATGATAAGTTTAGCCAGGATCCATTTCAGTAGATGCACATTTCCAGAAGGTGAATTTCAGTTATCTCACTCAGTAACGACCCGTTAGGTTACCAATGCGTAGATACTATGAGGTGTATCGTGCTCAAACTGACATCTCTTAGACTCTAAGAAAATATACGATCCTTACCTTAGGTAGTCGTAGATATTATTGCAGTAATGCAGTACCTATTTAGTCGGCAGAATATTTATTCATTGCACAACAACTCAACGATTTAGCACAACTCAGACCGGAGGCCAATTTATCTAATTGCAGTGACGAGTTTTGTCTATTAAAAGTAACTTCTTCAACGCCAACGAGTCCTCTTGATTCGTATACATGCGGTTTTCATGGCTTAACCAGTTCAAATTTATGGTTTAACGAGATCAAATTTGCAGCACACGATTAGCATTAAAGAGCGGTCTCTGAGATTCGGATTTCCATTATTCGTAAGGAAAGAAACCTGCAGGTTTTTCGGTCTCTCTCCTCTTTTCGTACCCAATCTTAAGGTCCATCTAGATTAGTCGCCAAATGGCTGCGCGTCCAAAAACTGGCATCGCGCACAGCCATTTGGCTGCTACTTAGCATCCACACTAGCAGCCAAATGGAGACAGAAAATGACATAACCAAAATTTCATTTTGGTGATTTTTTTAAATTTAATTATCAAAATCGGACTCTGCGCGTTTGAATTATTACACGGCCGTTCAAGAATTAGTCAATTTCACACAAAAGAATGAACAAAAGTTGCAAAATTGTCACTTTGAATTTGACAAGCGGTTGTCAAAGCGGTTGGTTGAGTTGCCATATTGAATATCAAAACTGAACCCCTTCAAAACAGAAAAAAATTTAGGGAGCAAATTGGTACAACTTTTTAGTGCGTATATAGGAGGAAGGATGTGAAATATAACGGCATCAAAACTTCCCGTTTTATGCTTGGGTCTAAACATATTTGCACCGTACTATAAATTAGAAAGAGAAGCAATTTGAGAAGAATTCGTGCTGAATACCAAACGTTCTACTACTTAACTATTTCAATGTAAATTCAGTGGTCAAAACGTTCATCGAACCTCGAGGATAACCGCAATTTGCATATACATATAATCGTGAAATATTCGCCTTGCGTATGCCGGGGAGTTGCTGTATACATACATCCCACTGTTCGGTAATTATATATACTTTTCGGCACACGTAAGCTTCATTGTAAATACAAAAAACTGTACATATCGAGACAAGAATATATTGAGTCCGATTAGAGAGGCTTTTCTTCCCTCTCATACCCTGGGGAGACCTCATTATATAATTGAGCCAATGACGCGACAATAAAGAACTCGCCAAGCTATCTATTATACCCTAAACACAAAGAATATAATTGCACACAGATACATTATTAATAAAGCACATTCTTACAATATTACGGCCTGCCCAAGGATGCATACAGCATGAGAATACACGAGCTCCATAACTTCATCATTCCATCTAATCCTGACAGCATGTAAGTTTCAATACACGTATCCATCTCACCAGAATTCAGCCGGGAATAGTCGACCAAACTCCGATTTGATCCGTGGTGCGAGTATCCGTATATCAACAGTAAAATCCCAAAACAAACTGAACGACTATAACAGATGACTGGAGGCACCAGAAGCATGTACAACACACGTCGAAGGACGAGTAATTGTTTGTCGATACACACCAGCAGTGCCGGATTAAGACCCTTTGGGGCCTCTAGGCATAAAATAATTGAGGGCCTTTTTTTATTAACTGTCTTCAAATAAAACCCTTAAATTATGTGTCAGAAATACTTTCGTAAATAAAATAGTTTACGAAATCAGAAAAATATATTTTATTTCGCAAAAATTTTACAGTACAGTGAAACACGATTTTTTCGTGCGCTTATGCGTGTTGTGCACTTATCAGTGTTCCGTACAAAGTTTGCAATTTACCTAACATAAATGGTAACTATAGTGATATTAAGTGATTTTATGTCACTTTTTAACTTTGCCGAATTAGAAAAATTATTAACTAGTAACAAAATTAAAATTTCAAGGGAAACTCCCAGTTTATTCAAGGACTAAACTACTCAGTCGATTTAATTACTGAATGCATTTTTACGTAACTTAAGTGCATGGATGTAGCTTAGATTTTTCCGGGCACATTTTTTTACCTCAGTGTATCCCATTTACCCAATTAAAAAAAAAATCAATTCTTATCAAAAAGCGCGTGTAAATTGTTTTACCATCCTCGTTAGTATGATCCTAGACATACCCATTTGAAATCATCACAATTACACTTGTTTTTAAAAGTACTTACTATTGGGATAGCCAGGGAGGTTACACTCTTAAATTTGTCATGCAAAAAAGTTCTACTGCAATGATAATGATACATGATTGGTTGTGTCAGCCTAGAGAAAAACCATTAAATTTCATTTTTAAGATCCAAAGGGATACCATATTTTGAACCCCAGCATTTTTTTTAAATCAACCAAATCGTAGGTTTTATTTTAATCCAATTGAAACCATGGATTCGGTGTGTATGACCTTAAGCTAAAATTGAGTTTGAGCTCGCTGCAAAAACAAAAAACTTGAACCACAAAAAAATTATTGAAAATGACACCACTCACCATAATCTTCTTATGTACATGATTTCTCTGTCACGCATAAACTCGAAAACCGCTGGATCGATTTGTATGATTCTTTTCTTGTTTAATCCATCTTACGCTAGAGAAGGTTTAAAGACCGAGACAATTTTGAAAATCTCAATGAAAGTGACGGTAATTCGAAATTCCAATTAGTTTGAGAGTCACCTGTCGCAATCACTCACTACTTCGTTTTAATAACTTTTGGCGATTATAATTGTTAATTTTTGCACTAAATACAAACATAGCATGTGAAAACCAGTCCCTGGATCGATAAGAAACAACGTTGACAACCCTGGCTTAGATCAACAACATCCAACCAATTTTTAACAAATGGCAACAAAATCAACAATCTCAATGGAAATCTTTCATGAATTCCGCAATCAAATCGAATCAATTGTTAAGTTTTTCACTGTTTCGTCCTTAACTGAAAATTGTATTTCGTATCTTGTAGGGATATGAGGCCGACGTATTTCAAGTTTTAGCTTCAGAATGAACATTTTCAAATTTCACATTCATTTCATTTCATTCAGTTGTACCTTTTCTGAGACCGCATTTCCGAATTTGGTTTGAATTGGACATCTATATCATACAGTTGTCGTAAAACTATTTCACATTCAGGTACATACCCAATTTTACCTAAAATCAGATTACAACTTGCTATACAATTGGAACGAAATTTTTTCCTATTCTCAAGGTGGCAATGCAGAAAGAATAAAATTATACCACTATGTAGATCTATCACGTGAAGGGTATCATACCTTCGGTTTAGCTTGTTTCACTTTCCTTTGTCGTTGCGAGAGCCTATCAAAGAAAAAACAAAAATATAAAATCACGTGGGGTCACTGTGTGCGGGGCCTCCGTGAGTGCGGGGCCTCTAGGCACGTGCCTTATGTGCCTTAAGGATAATCCGGCACTGCACACCAGCTTCCATATAGCTTCCGACCAAAACAAGATATCATTCGATTAACAATAAACCATACAGGGAGGAAATCAACCGATAAGCACGAAGGATGCTCCCATTGTTTGTATGTAGGGATATTTCAAGCATCCTCTTATATCACCTTCACGGCTCGCGTTCTGTGTTGCGAACTGGCTAAAATGTACTAGCAAAAATCTGAAAGAAGATGTTATGAACTGACCTGATTTCTGTGTCCACCACCCGGTTTCGAGACTCCTTCCAACGAGCTGCTGTTGTCACTATCAATGTTGGGTCCGTTGGGCGAGCAGATCACCCATAATGACTGGACTCTGCGCCGTCTTCCAGGCGTTCCTTGTCCATCGACTATCACCATTCGAGTCCCAGGGGAGGAAGCACTTCGCCGGCCCGCATTACCGGTGCACATGCACGTGGCGTGGGGAAACATTGTGGGACTATTGCAACTGCAGTTTTGCACAGTAGTAGGTTTTCTGTTTGAATTGTATTTTCTTTTTTACTGAGCTATGGGCTTACACAACATGATAATGAGTTACACTGTTGGCACTTTAATCACCACTTATTGCCACGAGTTAGTATTAGTAAGCTATGGACTAGGTTTAAAGAATCACTTAAGATCTGCAATAACCCGTTTATCACAAAACCTCTTCCCAAAGGAATATGACCTTATTCCGGAAACGTTTACAGATATGATAGAATACACAAGAACAACAACACTCCGACAAAAGACGCATCAAAACACACAAAAACCGTCACATCACAAGCAACACTACAAAGGGACGCTGAATCTGGAAGATGGACCTGCCTGTCTGTCTGTCACTAGAAAAACGCGACTCGCCAAAGACAATGGGCCAAAGGTATGTGCCGTGCCGTATATCGTCTGTATTGAAAGGCATAGGAAAGTGAAGCTTTGACACACTTTCCTAACGCCGCGCAGAGAGCATCGTTTCATCGGGGTGGTTGCCTCGTCCGCCCCATATAGCGCCCATTCTCCCACTCAAAAAGAGCATAATAACACACAGCACAGTTCCTGTGGATTTAATGCGAAAAGCTAAATCGTCATGGCAAAACAAACCCCCACTTCATCTTCGGCTTTTGCTAGCTGAAATAGTGTCGTCTGTTATGGACTGTTATATCGTTTGCTGGAATGTGCCTAACAGAGAGATATATGCCTCCACCCACTCCCGATGCGGTGAATATCCGGTGACCTCGTGTTTTGGCGAATACACATAGAGCTCAGCTCCACATGTCCATCTGTCGGCTTTCGGTCTTTAAGCACCGCGACACAGTGAGTGATATACAAGTCCCTGAGCTTTTCACAAAGTCCAAGAAAATGTCAGTCAAGGAAATTGAAGCGGAGGTAGCTGCAATGCATATATGCAAAGGTCATTCAGCGGCAAAACTACACTTTCATTGGAATTGTTTACCTTGCATAAAACTTATGCGATGCGGTGTTTTTGGTAGAGCGAGAGTAGGCTAAATGGGCACTTCTAAGCCTAAAATCGATATGTAGGTAGAACACGGAGGAATGCAGCCGTTTCGAGTACGTGTACTACCTGTAGAGCGTATTTCCGTTAGAATATGGGAATGGTTTAATGTACGCAAAACCTACATTTGTATAGGCAACTCGTCCTCGTAAATTCATTATGGAGAAATAATGATGTCGTTAGCATCCTTTTGTGAAGTGAGTTATATTTGTAATTCGGTTGCGTCACGTCGAAATAGGACCAAAATACATATTCAAAATTTTGAATTTTGAGGAAAATTTAAGCTAAAACGTCAAGCAATCCACCTGCAACCAAAATGAGGTTTCCTTCACAAAAACGGAGATTTGATTTGGTAGCACTGGGCTTAAAGGATTGCTATGCGACAATGCGAAGTATGCTTACTGAGGTACACATGACTCCTCCTGAAAGAGTAGTGTTGACATAACGCTTTTCGGTATAGAAACACTTAGCAGTGACATGTGCGATGTTCTAATCACTAAAGTATCGACGCCCAGTGGTCGTCGGCCTGTTTTCGTTGGTTATCATGCAATTTTTTGAAAAAGGCAGGTTCGAGTCTACCAGCCCTTATGTTCGTTCCTTTGCCCTGAATTTGTAATAATAAACATAGACATTGTTCTAATCGTAACACTTTTTCCGGTCCTTCGTTGGTACCGACGTTAGATAATGCTCGCTAAATTTCCCAACGAAAAGGTTTGGATCCGGTGAAATGTCCTCGTCAAAAAAGAAGTATCCGGGAATGCGAAGATGATGTACCATAAACTAGGTCAGCCGCTGTTGCATCGTTGTGCTCTTGCTTCTGGCAAGGAGGACCGTTAAAAACCGTTTACAAAACTTCGACCTATTCACGATTATTGTGGCACATATTGGTATAGTAGCCGTTATCCTGGAGAAAAGTTGTCCAGTAGGAGGTGGCCTTAGCCCTTTTCCATTCATGGACTTTCTAAAAATACCGAGTGAAATGCTTCGGTAGGTGTGGGGATCATAGAAGATGTTGGTGAAGGTTCTTTTTTGTTAACTCACCGATATGCTACCTTGTTTTCATCGATGCCCCCAGAGACAGAAAATGGTAATGCTTGAAATACATTTGACGTGTCAGCATCGGCATCAGTAAAAACATTTCAATTTAGAACACACGAATTTGCCTTTGATGACCCACATTGACAGCAGCAGCAGGAGCGATGCTGACGCGTTCAATCTATTTTAAGCTTAAGATTATTGAGGGAGCCCCCTGTAGCTTATATGCAAAAGTTCACCTCGTAAGCACTGTGATAGCAGCTAGGCTCTCTCTCTGGTTCCATTTAACCCCTAATGGGGCTTTAGGGATTAAATATGCTTCTTTTCCACTTATCCCTGTTAGCAGTCATCGTTTTTAGCCATTCTTATGATTTGCCTATGGATTTTGGCTCTACTTCAATAGAGCTTTTCTGGGGCGACCTACACGGCTTCCTGCCGATTCGAATTGAGACAATATTTTTCAGCTGTCCTATTAGCCAGTAATTGCAAAGAGGTCGTCGTTGGATATTACCTCAGACCATACTCGATGGAAACGGATTGCGTACAATCACTGGATGTGTACGCATGAAATCACAAGATCACCTCCACCAAGAAACTAAGCTTCTTCTTCTTTATGGCACGATAGCCCGACTTCGGGCCTTGGCCGCCTGGATTGAAAACCTCCAATTGTCGCGGTCACGCGACCTTGTCCTCCAATTCCGAAAGCCTAGCATCTGGTGGGCGTCCTCACATACAGAATGCTCCCATCGGGCTCTCGGTCGTCCACGCAATCTGGCTCCGTCCACTCGTTGCGCGTTCATCACCTTTTTGGGCATGCGATCGTCGTTCATCCTTTGTACGAGTACATGACCCGCCCATTGCAATCGCTGCAATTTCACGATCTTCGACACCTGTAGCTCATCATACAGCTGATACAACTCAAGGTTGTACCGGATGCGCCATTCACCTCGTTCACGAACGGCCCCGAAGATTCTTCGGAGAACCTTTCGCTCGAATGTGTCCAACAGGTGTTCAGAGTTTTGGGTTAGGGTCCATGCCTCGCAGCCATAGCATAGCACAGGTCGGAAGATGGTTTTATACAAGTGGAGCTTCGTGTTCCTGTGCACCAGCTTCGAATTCATAATTTGGAGGACCGCAAAGTAACACTTATTAGCTAGTTGTATCCGTCGCTTTATCTCATCTGTTTCGTTGGCGTCTTTTGACAAATTGCAACCCAGGTAAGTGAAGTTGTCTACATATTCTATATTGAGGTCCCCCACTGTGATTCTTGAATCTACTGGCGTTCTAGTTTTTGATTGCATCATGACCTTGGTTTTAGACTCGTTGATATGTAGCCCAACTTCTTTGGCGGCGTTATTGAGATTATGCAGAAGGCTTTCTGCATCACCCAATCTTCGAGACATGATGTTGATGTCTTCGGCGTAGGCTACTAGTTGAGTCGATTTAATGAGTAGCGTTCCGCTGCTGTCCAAATTCATGGCTCGAATCACATACTCCAGAGCCAGGTTGAAGAGCGTCGGCGCCAGCCCGTCGCCTTGCTTGAGTCCAGTACGAGTTTCAAATAGGTCAGTGAGTCTGTTCTGAACTCTGACCTGCGAGACGGTATTAGTCATCGTCATCCTTATGAGTCGCACTAGCTTAGCCGGTATACCAAAATGCAGCAGAATGTTGTACAGTAGACTTCGATCGATACTGTCGTATGCCTGCTTGAAGTCGACAAATATTTGGTATACGTCGTTGTTATATTCCCAGCACTTCTGGAGTAAAAGCTTCACTGTAAAACGCTGATCTGTCGTCGAACGACCAGGTCTAAAGCCGCCTTGGTACTCGCCAATGATTTCTTCTGCGTACGGATTAATTCTATTTTCCAGAATCTTAGATAAAATCTTATAAGTCGTAGAAACTAATGAGAAACTAAGCTGCTTAATCTGAAAACTCATAATGAGCTACTCGCAAAGCAATATCTTGTTGGTTGCTATCGTAGTCAACACCCGAATTTCGATCTTATGGACAAAACCCCACCTCCACATCATGTTAGACGTACATTAAGGGACAAGGAAAGGGAAGTCCAGAGATTCAAAAGAGTTCCCATCGATAACACCAACAACTACAAGGCGGTTCTAAAGCAGCATACTAGCGAGGTAACAATAGCCACGAATGATCTGTCATTAAACCGTGTTCTTCGAGCTCGACCACCAGATATCTCCAATGACGAACTACAGCTACCTAGAGCCACACGTACCACCTTGGCTCAGCTTCGCTCTGGATGGTGCTCCAGTCTCAATTCATATTGGTCCCGTATCGACAACGCCATTGCAGACATTTGTCCAGCATGTGGAGCCAGCCCGCACAACGTGGACCACCTTTTCAATTGTACTGCCGCACCAACGCATCTAACACCCATTGCGCTTTGGGAAAACCCATTGAGATGCCAACCTTCTTAGGCCTCGAACTTGAGGAGAGGTTACCAACCATTTACGAATGACACTAGTTTCCCGCCCCCCCTTTACTTGCGCCGCTACAACAACAACAACAACCTCAGACCAACGAATTCGTAGGATGCGCCATACTACCAATTTACGAAACTTCTCAGTTTGGTTGTTATTTATTGTTATGGGTGTAGGACTTATATACAAGCACATATCACATCTGTTGTTACTACGCTTCCGTAGTTTTCAACTTTTCTATCGCTTGCCCAGAGATAGAAATTGTGTTTTCTCCTACTGGAATCAGTCTCAGGTATTTAGTTTTACACACTTCGCCATTCACGCATCAAGCATCCGTCATTTGGGCTAGATGATCTGACTTGTTAGAGAGAATACAGATGTTGTCGGCCCAGTCCAGAAGTGGCATTGTGTAGAGTGTTACATAACTCATGTGGATAGACATGACACCCGGCTCCGTAATAAGCCTTTCTTATGATGGATATAATTTTCACTCGTATACCTTTCTTACGATAGGTACTCCAGATATAAGCTCGGTCAACGCTGTCAAATGCCTTCTCGAAGTCAATTATCATAACAGCCAGCGGCGATCTCCATTCAGCGTATTTTTCAATTTTATTTCGAAGGGTGTTGATGTGATCACTGCAGCCCTCATGAAAACCAGTTTGTTCATTGTACAGATGCCCGAAGGTGGTGTTAACGTCTGTTCCTACCGTAAAGGTTTACTAGACGGTCCTCGAATAGGACAAACGGATTGATTTTGTGACGTCAATAAACGCACCTAGAGCGGTGTGAAGTCAAACCTTCTCTTACCAAGTGTTAAGTAAATATTGTCCTCTGTTATGTCTGTTATAATTAAAAACTTAAACAGCTGCACCTAACTACAAATTTATTTTTTCACGCATATACGTATTTCGGGGCTATAGCTAACGCACTGCTCCCGAAATACGTATATGCGTGAAAAAATAAATTTTTAGTTAGGTGCAGCTGTTTAAGTTTTTAACAAGTGTTAAGATTTAGCGTTTACATATTGATGGACGCGAGGCCTTTCTTCTACCTCTGCCGTTCTACAGGTCCCGACTTCTTGGCTTTTATATCGACATCTCGTGATAAGTATGCTTGATAATACTGCAGTGCGGGTGCCTTGCACACCCACATAGAACTGCGGTGACCTAACTATACGGTGAAGCGGGATAGTCATTTCCCGAAGGTGGCACTGGAATCGACGCAATGTCTTTTAGCCAGTGGAGGTCCTACCTGCTCATTGTACATAGAAAGTCATCTACGGGCTATACCATCTGGGGAGTACCTAAGCTGTACGCTCTTACCTCTCCGTCCATTGGACTGCTAGGAACTTCGGCATTTTATTGTCAGGATCTAATTGTCAAATGGGGTTTCCTTTGTCCTTTCCTTCGGAAACTCAACCCAGGGACCAAAACTCAAGCTGGTTGACTTGGATAACAACCTCCAGCCACTTCGAGTCCAACACCATGATGGGTAGGGACCATGATCCCCTGGGCAAACCCATCCCGAGGTACACTATTTGCTAAAGACTTCTCAATAACAGGTGTTATCCTCCTTCGGTCCCCTTAAAAGCTAAGCCTCACGCTGAATTCAGACGTACATAGCCCAGGTTTGTTTGACCTATGACTACCCATCAGGTTTAAGTGATAGGTAGCAGTACTTCTCACATGCTTGAGCGTAATGGTCAGCAATGCGACCCGCGTCAGCAATCCAGAAACTAGATAGGTATAGGCGCCTAGGCATTTTGCCAGGGCCATTCTCCCTAACTAGCGTGGTTTGGATCGCAGACGAGGACAAATGTAGCAATTTCAACTTGTGGACGCCATCCGTTGTAATAGGGTACATCGGGAGGCTTAAAGGGAGTGGTGACAGCCAAAATCAACGGTATGCACATGTAATGACACATAGTTCGAGAGTTTTTTCGACGTGAGTACTCACAACAGTGCCCAAGTAACAATACGTATGCTTTAAAGATACACTTGATCCTGTAGCAATCATACTCATATAGTAACAAAAAATCAGTTTATCGTGTGGCATCGCTTAAAGAAGTATTTTGATCCGATAAAAAAATCCTTAAAACATTTTCCGGAAAGCTTCTAAGATCATTATAGAATCAATTTAAAGATGGTGGTATGATAACACTTTCTCTAAACGTTAACCTAAAAAGATACTCCATTAAATACTTCTCTATAGTGTTTATTGAATGACATAACACACACATGCAACAGTGTCTCTCTAAATTAACACACACATGCAATATTCTTCTAATATCAGAGAATCGGTTGTGTTATTTCATCTTAATAGTAGGTGTGTTTTTTTTGGTTATCCCGTGTAGGTTTGGGTAACGAAACTTCATATAAAAAATGACAGGCTGCCATTTTTTTTTATATGGAGTTTCGTTACCCAAACCTGCACGGGATAACCAAAAAAACACACCTAGTGTAACATTCGAATTGTCATCCGATAAATTGTTCATCGTAGTTTTATAGAAGAATGGACTTTGTGATTTTTCAAGGAATTGAAACTTATGAAGTGCTCTGGAATACCAAGTTTCTTCAATAGATTTTTTTGAGTCTTGCATGAAATCTACATTTCCTCTCTCATTGTTAATTTCTGAATCAATTAAGATGATCTCAGCACAGAAAATGACAGCATTTTATTGTGTGGATTTAATCAACGTCCACTGATTGATATATGTATATAAACTAAAAGGTTGATTGCAGAAGATTCGATAAACCATTTGTAGTGTCTACGAGCAATACTGACTATACTATCTGAGGTCAGCCGACTGGTTAGCGCGTAGAACGGGCAATACGATAGTCATGGGTTCGATGTTAGCTGGGGGATTTTTTTTTTTAAATTTTTTTTCACAAACGCGAAAAAATGATGATATAAGAATTAATTGCGTTAGGCCATTTGCTTCAATACCCACCTTACGGCAACCATTGACATTTGATATACGTATCATAATTCAAAATAGAGTTTTCGCGAAAGCAAGAAAGATTATGTTTATGGCATTACACTCGCGTTTCCACGACGCTAGGCTACGGAAAAAAATTTAAATTATCATCAAAGGCCTTAGCCTCCTCCAGGATAAGATCCTGGTTGCGCCACTGGCACCTAAAGACTAAAATAAGCGACGAAGTCATCATATCGGTAATAACGGTCTTAAATTCGCTCCTGACCGTCACAGTGTTATAATCCAATTGAAAGAGCCCCTACGCTTCAGTATCGAGAGTAGTTCATCTACGAATGGATCACTGCAACGCCATCTAGATATATCATAGCCGCAACTCAGCTGTACAATGACGTCATGGATCCGTATTGAATTGTTCGTCGAACACGGGCAAACAACAACAATGTCATAAGAGGCAACAACAATGCAATGCAATTTCAACTGCGGATTTGACGTTTACGAGTCTACATTGCGGCCTGAATATATAGACGGCGGTGATCACTGCAAAGGGTAGAGCACAGGCAACGTCATCTAGATATATCATCAAAACCACCTTCACTAGAAGCCGGGAAGCAACAATACATGCACACAAAACGAGCCTATGAACATGTCGTATATACGTTGCACGATGCACTAACACAAGCACAGCGCATGTAAAAAAACCGTGTCTGCTCTGATAAAAATCGCGAAAACTTGTGGAAAATTCACTTTTTGTCGGGATTTTATTCTTTCACTGCATTCTAGACACTTTAATTCACGACACATTCCACTTTTCGCGACGAAAATCGACCGGGAACCAATACTTTTCGTGTAAAGTTTGTCGCGACCCAACCCGATTTGCCTTTACCGCAATGTAAATTTTCGATCTGAACAGGCCTATGATTTGGCGCTTAAGTATATGAACGTGTTCTGCTTCCGGGCTTTGTATAAAGATGGTTTTGTATATCATAGCCGCAACTCAGCTGTACAATGACGTCATGGATCTGTATTGAATTGTTCGTCGAACACGGGCAAACAACAACAATGTCATAAGAGGCAACAACAATGCAATGCAATTTCAACTGCGGATTTGACGTTTACGAGTCTACATTGCGGCCTTAATATATAGACGGCGGTGGCACAGGGTACCCACCAAACAAAATGATTCGCCGGCGATCTGAAGACGATTTGCCAAGACGAGAAATTTGTTCACCGGCGAACTCGTTTTCAGATCGCAAACAGATTGCCTGAGAAGAATATTGTACCTCTATGGCGAATTGCTCCGGCTAATCGAAAGCGATACGCCAATATGATCCGAAAAAGATGTGTCGCGGCGAACTGAATACGATAAGTATTTACGACTCGTAGAAGTTTTACCATTACGAAATGTAAATTATTTGCCTTTGCGATTCGTAGAAGTTTGTCCATTACGAAGCGCAAGCGATTTGCATTGACGATTCGTAGAAGATGACTTTTGCCCGACCTGATTCGAATTGATGTTTATTATTTTACATGTGAAGTAAGTTACAGTAGAAAACTCGATAACTCAAAGCTGAAGAGAACTTTTATTTCGACTTATGGAAATTTTAAGGTATCGAGTTGAGTCATTGAGCCCAAATCAAAGAAAAATCGACATATAGAGTCCAGTCTTTTTAATTTAACTTCGAGTTATAGAATTGTTTTTTTTTTCATCATAATGAAGAAAAGTCTGATTCGAATTTTCATCGCCGCCGTGAATTATGTTCGAAAGATACGCAAATTGTTTGCCATGATGAAGAAAGTTCGTACTGACTTAGAATATTCTTCATCATGGCGTACTATTTACGTAAAATCTGACGATAGTTCGTCTAGTCGAAGAAAACTCGAATCAGACTTTTGTTCAATATGGTGAAAGTTCGCCGAATTGTTTGGTGGGGTATATATCAACGGCACCGGCAATGTATTATATCCCGTGTTGTCAAAGACATAATCGATACTTCGCCGCATCGCACAAACCTGTGAAGCTCTAATGACGTCGACTTGTCCTTATCATATGCAAATTTGGAGTGACATTATGGCCTCTTCCTTTCCATCAAGTTTTTGTTTTTGGTGTGTTATTCATTATTATTATTATATTTATTCAAGGCTCCATCGATTTGAGCAGAGGCAGTTAGACTGACTGGCTTGTGGGATTTCGGTAATTTCTCAGTTTTTTCTACCTTGCTTGGGGATGAAGGTTTCGTTAACGTTCCTCCTGAAGCATTAGCTAGCTCTAAGCAAAGCGGCGACATGGGGTAAGATAATATTGAGTCAATTTCGTAGGAGAGCAGTAAACAATGGCATAGACCACTTCAACTTGGGGTGGGGTTACGAAACGAACCAGTTGCGTATATTCCGCAAACATGTTCGCCATTCTGATCCCCTAACTGCCATTTTGCGGATCAGAAATATTTTCCGGTTCTTTTCTTTTGTTTGCCTTTGGGAAATATGCTAACGAAAACAACCTTAGACTATTTCTGATCCGGAAAATGACAGCTAGGGAATCAGAATGGCAAACGTGTTTGCGGAACATACGCAACTGTGCCGTTTCATAACGCCACCCAATGTCAAAGGAAGCTCTGGAGAATAGTCCAGCAGGCTCTCCGGTTGCCTGATGAGACTGGCCTAGGTAAGTAGGGATAAAGAGCAGTTTCAGGGTCTCCTTGGTACCCACTGGGAAGAAATCACTACTTAATGGGTACGGCCACATGCACCACATTGCTTCAGAAATGCCTCTTAGATTACTATTATATTTCGCGTGGAAGCGTCTGTACGGCGCGTTTAGCTGAGATAAAGTACGCTTTTAACCCGAGCCCGTTTGCGGCCGAATTCCTCGTTTCAGCAGGAGAGTTTAGCTGTAACTTAGAACTATCGAGCTCGTTTGCTATCGCAAGTGCAAGTATCCTATTATGTTAATCCACAACGAGTTTAATTTATAAAGGGAACTCAAAAAAGAGAGTGCTAACTGTTAAATAGGATAAGCCTTAGAACAGAGTGCAATTGGCTATCCTGGGGCACCTGGATGCAAATTACTAGCGATGAGCTTCCTATTAGAATCTAATGTGTCTATGTAATTTGATTAGGATTCCTCACTCGAAACATAAAAAAAAAAAGCTCCGTGATTGGGTCACTATAGTAACGCACTGGGGTCTTTCTGCGATACAGTTATGATTATGAAGAACTTAACGGATTTAATATTTTGGTAGCAGATGCCTCTCTTGGATTTTAAGAGAAAATACTGTACCAATTTGTGAAAATGTAATTAAGATAAAAGAAGAGTAATATTGAGTTATCAGGAGAACTACAATGAGTCAATGTTGTTTTACGTGGATATTTATCATTTTTAGAGTTAAGGTCCATATAGATTAATCGCCAAATAGTTGCGTGTCCAACAACTGGCATTTGGTTGCTACTTAGCATCTTCACTGGCAACCAAATGGAGACAAAAACTTACATTACCAAAATTTCATTTTGGCCACGCGGCGATTCAAGAATTATTTAATTTCACACGAAAGAACGAACAAAAGTTGCCAAATTGTTACTTCAAATTTGACAAGCGGTTGGTTGAGGTGCCATACTGAATATCAAAACTGGACGCACACCCAAATGGCGATCAGTTTGGATGCAATGACAACAGCCATTTGGTTGCACGTGACACCATTTGGCGATCAATCTAGGTGGACGTTAAAATTTGTCTAGCGTTAAGTTTCCGCGACGAGAATCTCTCCATGGAAGATGTGAGAAAGTTGTCCCTTAATTGGATTTGTTTTGCTTTTTTACATAAAGCGTGTTTTTTTTTGTAAAAAAGTGCAGGTTAGGGTATATAAGCACAAAAAAACGATTTGGGTTAAAAGCTGTTTAGATCTATTGCACCAACCATGAACTTTGTAAAAAGCTGAAGGTTCAAAGTTGTGATAAATAAATAACCAGTAAATTAACAATTCTTCCGGGTTAACTTTGGTCAGAGTACGTACCCTCGATACATTAGTGGGTTTATCTGGGTTATGTTGTTATTGTAACCCCATGTAGTTACCCTAAACTAACCTACACCCGAGCACAAAAAAACACGCCTATAGAAGGCCAATTTATAACCGTTTCTCAAACTAAATTTTCTGAAATAAGCACTTCAATAATCCAATGTACACATTTTTCAGTTACGAAAAAGTTTCAATTCAATGTGACGATGCGGTGGACGACGCCAAATCCGATTTCAATTTATTCCAATTCAACCGAAAGCAAATTTCTATTATGGCCACCCTACCCGAGACTTATTTAGCCAATCTTTCTATCCTTGGTTATTTATTTGTTTTTGCGCTGTCAAGTCGCACTACGCCACACACAAATCTCGTATTCGTATATGCCGCGCTGTCATCGTGTGCTCGGCCAAGTGACGATTTGCTTTTGCTTATTTGCTTGCCCACCGACCGTACGTCTTGTGCAAACGTAACTCGCGGAAATTGTGCCGAAGTGTCTGGAATCGTTTAGCGCGCTCGACATTTTCTCCAATTGTTTGTCATCCCGTTGCCTGTCGCGATCGCACAAGTCTTTTAGTTTTTGCACGAGTACCTCACGTACGTGCTAATCAAACTTTTGGTAAGTACCGGCAAGCGATTTGCATTTGAGCGGGCAATATTATTGGCCAGACAGCCGCCGCCGCACCGTACCAACAGCAAATGTCAAGTGGCGCATTGACATTTTTCGTTGTTTACATCGCGTTTTGCTCGCTGGCTGGGCCCCTGTCAAAGTGTCGTCAAACAAAATCCGCTTGCCGCATTGTTTTGCCAACAAACCAACCGGCTTCTAATATAAATCGTTTCCCGTGCTCGTTGCAGGATGTAAACAGGATGCCCGCACCGTCTAGGCCAAGAGGTTTTGCGGGTGGCTCTGGTGGAGGTTCCGGTCGGCCGGCCCCAAACACACCAATGTCCGAGCGACAACAAATGGCCCTGCTTATGCAGATGACATCCTCGTCCACGTCGCCGTCGTCCTCGTCGAATGCAGGTGAGTGTCCACGACTGGCCGTGTGGCCAAAAGGGTGCCTCGCTGATGATGGTTTGTTTTGGTTTCGTTTTAGAAATGAGCCCAGGTGGCTCGGGCCACGGCCAGGCAAGATCCCGCGATCGCAATGAACGGGGAGAGACTGCTTTGCATTTTGCTGCTATAAAAGGCGATCAGGAGGCAGTAAAGAAACTTTTAGAATCGGGCATGAGCCCAGACGTGACGGATTTTGCAGGTATGATCTGTCATATTGTAGTGTTTTGGAAAGTTAGGTTAGCTGCACAATTTCGATGGGTTGGTTCACCTATAAGTTGCTTTAGTTACGGTGCAGCACTCACATTAAGGCCGCCCATAAACTAGCAGCGCAAAAAACGCGTTCGAGGACACTAAGTGGGCTGCAAACTCCACAGAAATACCACAAGCTTAGCAGATATGTTCTACGGCTACGTTCCTACAGCGACTGGGTCTACATACCGGAACGACCTACACTTTCAGCATGTCCAGAGTTGTTACAACCTCCTCCGGCGCATTGTTTTTAACCACGGGGAATTCTACTCGGCTCGACAAATTCAATATCTACTACTCTCTCTAGTTCCTGTCAACCCCTTGTGGGGCATAGGGCATTAACTACGCCTACTCTCCACCTCGTTCTGTTTTGCGCCAACGGCGCTAGCTGCGACTATGTTAGATTTAGCGTTTTCGCTTCGCTAGTTACCGATCTTCTCCATGTGTTCCTTGGGCGCCCAACACGGCGTCTTGCTCCGGAGTCCTGTGGATTCCAGTTTAGAGCCTTTTTTGCAACGTTTTTGGGCCCTCTTCGGAAGGTGTGACCTATCCATTGCCACTTAAGTCTTTTGATCGAAATGCCTATCCTTTCCTGGCCAGTTATAGTAAGGAGATCCTCGTTCGAAATTATCTCCGGCCAACGAATATTTAGGATGCGCCGTAGACACTGATTAACAAAAGTTTGCAACTTATCAGTGATCTCTTTAGTCACCTTCCAGGTTGAACAGCCATATAGCAGAATGGATTTCACATTAGAACTGAAGACACGAATTTTGGTGCGTCTGGAAATATTGTTGTTTAACCAGAAAGGAGTCAAATTGAAGAAAGCCGCCCTAGCCTTGTTTACCCGTGATTTTACATCAGCATCCGCTCCACCATCTGCTGTAACTACACTTCCGAGATAGCAAAACTCATCAACTTTTTCGACTGCCTGTCCTGAAATGCAAATTTCGCTTTGCCCACCTGGATATTTGCTCAAGAACTTAGTCTTGGCAGCATTGATTCAGCCCCGCATTACGACTCGCGCAATTTAGAGCTTCTGTCATTTGAGCGACATCATCCGTGTTTGTTGATAGAAGGCAAATGTCGTCAGCGTAGTCAAGATGTTGAAGGTGATTGAACAATTTCCATCTGATACCTTTGTTACGATGTAATTGGAGTGCGGAGCCGAGTACATCACTAATGGCAACAAGGAAGAGAATAGGTGACAAAATGCAGCCTTGCCTCACTCCACTGTGCACCTCAAAAGGATCTGAAAGCTTGCCCTTATGCAGGACGTGACATTGGGCTCCATTGTAGGATTCCTTGATGATGGAGATTATCTTATCTGGAATATTTCGTCTCCGTAAGGCATCCCAGATGTAGAGGGATCTCGACTCCGCGGATTGCTCGATGATAATACGGAGGGTGTTAATGTGGTCGCTACAGCAAAACCCTTCGCGAAAGCCAGCTTGTTCATCATTCCATGTGTCATCGATTTTGCCCTTGATTCGTCCTAAAACAATCTTAGCCATCAGCTTGGAAACAGCAGGAAGTAGGCAGATCCCACGCCAATTTTGCAATTCTTCATGTCACCTTTCTTCGGAATCTTAATAATTACGCCTTTTTTCCACTCACTGGGAAGAGTTTCGGATTCCCAACACTCTTGGGTTAAGGGAAGGAGAATATCCGCTGAAGCGACAGTATCCGCTTTCAAGAATTCAGACGGAATTCCATCAATCCCAGGGGCTTTACCGGCGTCTATTGATTTAATAGCGTCTATTAGTTCCATTTTGGATGGTGGACCGGAACTAATGCCGTCTATTTAAGGGACGTCTACTGCTGGCAATGAAGATGCACTTGCAGGCCCGAAGGTGTTATTAAGGACCTCTAAAAAGTGTTCTCTCCATCTTTGCAGCTGTTGTTCTTCGGTTACGAGCAGAACACCTTCCTTATCTTTCACAAGATGTTCCGTTAGTAGAGATCTGCCAGTTAATGGCTTGATAAGCTTGAAGAGTGTTCCAATATCTACTACTACCTGCAGGTATTGAGTCAAGTCCAGATGAATGCATTTGCATGCAATCAGACTCCAGCGCGCCCAGCATTTGATGTCAATTATAGCACCACGAAAATCGTTTAACTTAATTGTAATAGACTCCAAAACAAAATTGACAGTACAGGATCCAAATCTAAGCCACAAGGCATGGCTAAGCTCCCACGGTAACTAAAACATCCTAACGCGACAGATAAGATAATGCAGGTGTCGGTTTCGCCTTTCTTATACACAACTCAGGGCACGATTTCAGTATCTGTGGCGCCAAATTTTGATGATGCCATTTCATTAATATCGGCCTGAAACGACCAAATCTGCAATCCTTTTTCGCGAAATCGTAACGGTTCTCCGGATATTCAATGTCAAAGTTTGACATTTATATGGGGTAGCTCAGTTTTTAATGGGAAATTGGGGTATTTTTTACCACAGTTTGATGTGAATCAATAGCCTTGCCCCGAAAATAACATTTTCAATTTATTTTGCCTCGCTGTCTAGCAAATTTTACAATTCTTGCTCGCAAATATATTTTGACATTTCATATTATTAACATCTTTGCCAAATTGGTAAAACTTACTATTCTAGTGGGACCGATTAAAATTAAAACGTCAATTTTATGGCGTCGAATACTTTCCCCAATGTGTAAAGCGGAAATACCCCCCTTTTCTTATCAAATTACTTAACTGGCTTCATAGAAAAGTCAAACTTTGACATTGAATATCTGGAGAACCGTTACGATTTCGCGAAAAAGAATCACAGATTCGATCGTTTCAGGCCAATATTAATTAAATGGCATCATCAAAATTTGGCGCCACAGATACTGAAATCTCCCCCAACACAGTGCCATACAGCGTCGTTGATATCACAGTCGCTGATAAAACCAAGGAAATTGAAGCGTTATCCATTAAGTCAGGAAATATTGACTGAGATTTTTACCATTTATATTCCGCCAGTATCACGCAAACATTTTTACGAGTAGTTACAGCAAATAAACCAAAGATAGCCAGTAAGAACAATAGACGCGTAAAAACTAATAAACACAATCAAGAGTGGTTATCAAACCAGGAAAAGCTTATGTAAGGACAAGGATGGTAACACTTTCAGCGACATCGAGAGCGTAAACAAACGATGAACCTCGCATTTTGAGGAGCTCCTCAATTTACCATCAACCTCCCCCTCGAAAGAAGCTCTTGAGCAGTTAGCTGAACCAGACCTTCCCATTCAACATCCAACAGTTGAGGATGTGAGTCTCGCCATACAATCGCTTCAACGTAATTAAGCGCCGGCCGTTGACGAGATCCCAGCAGAACTATGAAGCACGGTGGAACGTGCCTAACCATCGTTATACACTCCCAATCAATAGGATAGTTCCACTTGAAAAATGGCTGTATCTCGGTAGGTGATAACCGTATTTTCTTCAAACTTGGTGACAATATTTACAGTAGCCTGTTCTTTGAATAACAGGATGTCTCAAATCCGGAGTCCCATTAGGATTTTCTTACGAGAATTCTTAAAAACAGTACAAATGGTGAAGTCAATAGGATAGTTCCAGTGGAAATAAAACATCAAATAACGATAAGAAAGGATAATTTTACTTTGGAAAATGAAGCTGGTAATAAGAACAACTTTATTTTAATAATTTGAGCTCAAAAACTTAATCTGGGATAGAATTGTATAGGTTTTAACGGTAAATTAAGTCGATTTCGTCCCGAGCTCCTCTAAACGTACGCCAAAGAGCTTCAGTGTTCTTAAACTATCGTCTAACGGTATAGATCTTCCTCGTCATTCATTTCCACACTTTTATTGATGATATTTAGATCTAGGAAGTATGAAGGTCTTTCCATAACCTTAATTAGTTGGTCTTCAAATCAATTTTCATCAGCCTTGCTTAATAATTGGAGTCATTATCTTGCTAAAATCTTATAGGAATGGCATGGAAAATGTCGGAAGTTTTAGGCAATACATTAGGAAGAATATCTTGAAAAGCCTGGGTACTCTGAGTACCCCTAATTTAAGAAAGCTCAGTAGTTCCATACCAAGATATTCAACCCCAATGGAGAAACTTTATGGATTGGACAAACGCGTTATTTTTACTGATGGAAAAAAATTAAATCTTGTCGGTTCAGATGAATTTAGGTATTATTTCCACGATTTGAGCAAGAAGGAATTAATTTTGTAGACGCATTACTCAGAGTAAGAAATTTCGAAGTATGGGGTAGAATGTCTCTGTGTGGAATTATTGAGATTGTGGAAATTAACAGTATTCACAACGTCCAGGCTTACAAAAAAATTCTGGGTAATATAGTTCTTAAAATTCCCGACATTTTCCGTTCAACTTCTTTGAGATTTTAACAAGATAATGGCGTCAGTCAAGGAGCAAGACTGATAAAAGATTTGTTTCAAGACCAACTAATCAAGGTTTTGGGATAGACCTCCATACTTCCTAGATCTAAATACCATCAAAAATGTGTGGGGATGAATGACAACGAAGATCTATACCGTTAGACAATAGTTTAATAACACTGAAGCTCTTCTGCGAACGTTTAGAAGCGTTTTGGGCGAAATTAATTTAATTTACCGTTAAAACATATACAATTCTATCCCAGATTAATTTTTTGAGCTCTAATTACTTTAATAAAGTTCTACTTATTACCGTTATTTTATGTTCAAGTCCAAGTTCAAGTACCTTGGCTCGGTGGTGAACAGCGGAGCTACATGCGATGATGACATCAAACACCGCACAAAGGTTGGGTGGATGATGTGGCGAGAAAACTCAGGAGTTTTCTGCGATAAGAAAATGCCACTGAAGCTAAAGGGCAAGTTGTACAAAACGGATGTACGTCCCGCACTCATGTATGGATCAGAATGCTGGACCATGTATGAAGGTTATGCGAAAGAAATGACAGCGACTGAAATGAAAATGTTACGCATGTCAGTTGGTGTAACCAAAAGGGACCACATCAAGAGTAGCTACATCCGAGGCAGCTTGTCCATAGACCAACCAATCACCGAAAAGCTCGAAGACCGTCGAATGGATTGGTATTGCCATGTTCAAAGGCGTCCGCCTGAGAACCCCGCAAAGGAAGCGATATCAATGGAAGTTCCACTTGATGGACCCAAGGCCAGAGGCAGACCGAAGAATACCTGGATATGTCAAATGAAAAAGCAACAACAACGCATTGGTCTCGGCGATGACACGATCCAAGATAGAGCTGCCTGTAGAAATATGCTGAGAAATTATCGCCAAAACGGGCGATGTGCCTACACCGCAGGTCGAGCAACGCGAAACCGTGGAGCGGTAGAGCCCAAACCACAAAAAAACAGAAACGTGAGATTTACAGGGGCTACGTCTATTAAGATTTTATCAAAAATTCTGGAAAAGAGAAAAAACCCGTACGCAGAACAAACCATTGGCGAATATCAAGGCGGGTTTAAAGTTCTGGGAATATAACATCGACGTGTACCAAGCCTGTGTCGACTTTAAGCAAGCATACGACCGTATCGAACGTATTCTACTGTACACATAATGCTGCAATTTGGTATTCCACCAAAACATGTGAGGCTGACAAAGACGATGATGAGTTATTCGGTCTCACAGGTCAGAGTGCAAAATATTTGAAACTGGCACCGGACTCAAACAGGGCGATCGGCGATGGACTGGCACCGACTTTGTTTAACTTATCTTTGGAGTATGCAATTCGAGCCATGAATATGGACAGCAGCCGTATGCTACTCATCAAGTCGACGCAATTAGTAGCGTACGCCGACGACATCAACATCATGTCTCGAAGATTGGGTGATGCAGAAAGCCTTCTGCATAATATCAATACCGCCGCAAAGGAAGTTGGACTACGTATCAACGAAACCAAAACAAAAACATGGACGCAAGTAGATTCAAGCATCATAGTGGACGACCTCAATATCGAGTATGTAGATAACTTCAATTACCTGGGTTGTAAGTTATCAGAAGACGCCAACGAAACCGACGAAATTAAGCAAATGTGGTCCTATTGCAACCTAGCTGTTACAGCATTATCAGCCTATTCGGGCGAACCACACCCGTTTTCTACGCGAAAACGGCCAAGAGTTGCCACAACGCCTCCCTGGCAAGAGCCTTGAAGGTTCGAAGCAGGAAGGTTGTGTTTGCCTGTGTATATGTTTGGATTCGAGATATGTGTTTTTTCGTCATATTGGGAGCATTACATCTCGGCTGCTCTCAATTTATTAATTCGCGCCGGCATTGAAACAAATCCAGGCCCAAGGGTGTGGTTTTGTAGTGTTTGGAGGTGGACTTGTCTTCCTAATACACAAGTCCGTACATTACTGTGTATTAGATGTAGATGTCGACGGTACCGCGGAAATGCAAGCCATCTCAGCTTCATCAGGGAGTACTAATATCGAAATATTTAATGTGTATGTTCCACCTCATTCTAGCTGCCCTTCTGATTATCGTTTCGATATTGGTCCTCTCTTATGGAGAGCATAGGATCATTCTTGGTGACTTTAACGCCGACGAGTCACAGTCACTTACACTGACTTAACTATTGTAAGTGCCAGCCTAATTAGTGCTACTCGATGGTAGACGCGTACTGCTCTCTAGTCCGATCACCTCCCAATCATTATAAGAATTGACAAACCAGCAAACCTGGCAAAGTCTGAGAAGCGAACGTTTGTCAATCACAAGAAAGCCGATTAGGACGGTTTCAAAGCTTACTCGTCGGCGAAGTTCATCCTGCTACCTAAACCAACTAGCATTCACAAGGCCGAACGAAATATTAGGCACGTCATTGTCAAAGCAGCGGCACGATATATTCCTGCAGGACGTATCCCAATCGACAAGTGAAAGACTGTCGGAAGGCGAAATGGAATGAGCACCTCAATGACTGCAACTTCAATGAAGGTGTCAGTAAATTCTGGTTTACTGTCCGCGCCCTATCCAATCCAAGGAAAGGGAAAGACAATATTGCCATAAAACTTGGCCGTAAGAGCACCAGCGATCCTCTTCACTGCGCGAGCCTGTTCAATAAGCAATTTTTTGAACACCCCAAGACTGATGGCCTTAAGCGTAAAATTAGAAGACGGACTCGCAGCAGACATATTGACACTATACCATCGTATACATTGTCGGTGGGAGGTTGATATATGTATTGGCAACAATCCAGTTCCTACTGTAGCTAATCCTAAAATTCTCGGACTCCACTTAGAGAGCATGATGCCGTCAGCTCAACATCCGTTACGAAAAGATGCGCAGTAGGATCAAAATCCTTAAAGCATTAGCTGGTAGCCTAGGGGCAAAGATAAAGAAACCATGCTAGTCACTTACAAAGCCGCTGATTATGCAGCCCCAGTTTGGTCACATAGTTTATGTGATACAAACTGGTCCAAAATTCAGGTTTGCCAAAATGCTGCTCTACGCTCAGCCACAAGTTGCCTCCTGATGTCTGCCTATGTCACTTACATCAAGAAACAAAATTGATGCCAATACGTGACCACAATCTCCTACCCTCTAAACAGTATCTTGTTGGTTGCCACCGTGAGGATCATTCTAACCACAGTCTCATGGACCGAATTCCTCCACCACGACATGTCAGGCGTGGTTTACGAGACCGAGAGAGAGAGGTCCAGGGATACAAGCGGGACCCTTACGATGAAGATGCATACCGAGCTGCCATCGCAAAGATTAACACTGCAGAAGTGATTCGGTCTATCACGAGCTTAGATGCGAATAGAGTTCTCTCAGAGCGTCCACCACATATGTCGCCTGAGAAGATTAGGCTCCCGAGAGCCACCAGAACGACATTAGCTTAACTTCGGTCGGGCTTTTGTTGGCGCCTCAATTCGTACCTTTCTCGCATAAACCCGGACATCGAAAACATTTGTCCAAACTGCGCTGGCGCTTCTTACGATGTGGGTCATTTATTTCAATGCCCAGCTGCGCCCGCTAACCTAACCCCTATTTCACCGTGGGAAAACCCTATCGCAGCAGCTATGTTTTCGTTCCTTGACATCACGGACGAAAACATCGACGAACCATAACTCGAGTCCCCATAGATGCACAGAGGATCCACACCTTTCTGCACCGCTAAAAGAAGAAGAAGAAGGCATTTGATACAGTGAACCACTCGCTCCTCCTGACAGATATTGAAACCAGTTCTTATCCATAGCAAGTATTGTAATAATTCGCCAATTGCCTACCCGGTCGCCAATCCTGCACAGTGTTTAGAGACGGGAAATCTAAACTAAGGAAAATCAAAGAAGATGTTCTATCTCCCACCTTGTTCTGCCTAAGGAACCCTTTTCACCATTTTCATTCGAGAATGCAACAAATGTCTCGAAGTCCAAGGAAATAGCATGTTCCACCGCCCGTTACCCTAAAACTGACATAAGAAGCTTGCCAGTAAATCGAGTATTAGGCGTACAATCATCAGCCTTTTCTCTCAGAGCCATCTCGCTCAACTTGGACCGCTCCACCAATCTCACACCACTTGCGCTATGGAAACAATTCATGGAAGCAGTATTCTTCCTGGACCTACAGCCACCGAAACAAATATAAGTTCACACACAAATTCTACCATTTTTCGCTTCTAATAATTCCTGGACTGATATAAATTTCGAAAATGATTTTTACTATGTTGTTTACAAACTTCCGTTTCGAAATACTGTTACTTTGGAGAAATCATTGCCGTCAGTTTCACTGAAGACTCAATAGTGTCCGAATCGTGCGTTAAGTGCTGCGAAATATTTATACGTTCACGTCCGTTATTTTTCAATTTCTCGCACCGGAAGTATTTTTGTTCGTGGGAAACAGTCTGGTAACATCTAAACGAAACTTAACAAAGACAATTTTTAAAATTACTGGTTGTTTCAGTTTTTTTTTTGCAACATGCCACGTGGCGTCTCCCTTACAGTTGAAGAACAAGGATTGTGGTTTTCCAAACTGAAAAATTGCAGAAAACATTTGCAGATCATCATGTGTCGTCAACAATTTCCTCCTGCTTCGTGAAAATTATGGAAAACAACGAAGATCTGGACGGCGACCAGCAGTAACTGCGAGGGAAAAAAGACACTGAGGAAAAAAAATTCGCATCAGAAATCCGGAGCGAAATGAATTTACCTGTAAGTGCGCGTCGTGTCCAGCCGATTCTACACTCCAACAAGGACCTCAAATTCATCAAAAGGCAGAAAAAACACCTTTGACCCAATATCCTAAGGAAGCGTCTTCAATGGGGCCAACAACATATGGATTTCGGCGAAAAGTGGAAAAGCGTTATTTTTAGTAACGAAAAGAAATTTAATCTGGATGGCCCCGATGGTGTTCAATATTATTGTCACCATTTAGGACGAAAAAAGAAGTTGCCATGAGCTGAAACTTTGGTGGTGGCTCTGTGATGACTTGGGGTTCCTTTTTAATTTGCAGGGAAATTACCTTTGGTCTGGGTTAAACCGAAAATGACCGCGAGCGATTATGTGGAGATATTAGAGACATCGCTCGTTGACCATGCCGAGTCAACTATTGGATCGGAATTTATTTTCCAACGGGATATCTAGTATCCATCAGGCGCAAACGACAACAGAATGGTTCCAAGACCAAAATATTACAGTTTTAGATTGGCCAGCCCGTAGCCCCGACCTCAACCTCATTCATAATTTATCCGGAATACTTGTTAGGAAGGTGTACGCCCATGGAAAACAATATCAGACCGTATCGTAACTCAGAGGAGCGATCCGCCAAGCTTGGGAAGAAATTGACCAAAATATCATGGAAACCCTAGTCATTTCAGTCCCAAGACGAATTTTCCAGGTAATTAGAAACAATGGATGACCGACAGGATATTAATTTATATCAAATCGTTCAATTTTTTTTTAATTATAAGCTAATATTATGTTCATAGTGGACGAAAACGGATTTATTTCGCCGTTCGTTTTCAGAAATCACCGAAAAGAGTTCACAGTGCACTATTTGTAATTTGATATGACAGCCGACAGTAATATTTTGCCTATAAATCATTCTTTTAATATGTTCACAGTGAGGGAAATCATATAATTTGAGACTATTTTCATGTTTTCGTATGAAAACAGCCCGAAAACATTTCAATTCCCATACAAATTGTCACATTGAAAATACGCTAATTTGCGTGTTTTCTATGAAACCTTGATTTTTATCAAATGAAAACGTATAAGGTCTCAAACATAAATTCCCCTATTCAGCACATTTCGTCTCACTCCGATATTTTAACTGACACCCGAAAAATTTGTTTAGTTTCGTGTGTTTGCCAATGTTCTTAATTTCTCCATGATAAGAGAGTGGACGGTCAGTTTGAAGTGACGAAATATGTTGCAAACTACTATCGATGACTGCACCAGCACATTTTTAAGCTTAGAATGATTTATAGGCAAAATATTATTGTCGGTTGTCATATGAAATTACAAATAGTGCACTGTGAACACTTTTCGGTGATTTCTGAAAACGTACGGCGAAATCAATCCGTTTTCGTCCACTCTGAACATAATATGTATAAGCTTAAAAATGTGCTGGTGCAGTCATCGATAGTAATTCGCAACATATTTCGTCACTTCAAACTGACCGTCCATTCTCTTATCATGGAGAAATTAAGAACATTGGCAAACACATGAAACTGCACAATTTTTTCGGGTGTCAGTTAAAATATCGGAGTGAGCCGATTAATTGCTATTAAACAAGGTTCGTTGATTTAGCTTTCCTCCTTGGCTCATTTGCTGGGTGTCATCCATCATACCCCGTTAACAAGACTTCTAAAGTAATTTCTAGTAACGTTACTTCTTCTGAATTTTCAGCAACGTCAGGGGTACTTCAAGGGTCTATCTTGGGGCCTCTTCTTTTTTATTTTTTTTTTTTGTAAATAACCTACCGGCTGTTCTTAGCAACCGATGTCTTTTGTACGCAGATGACTGCAACATTTTTGCATCTGTTTCACGCCTATAAGATTGTCTTTCGTTGCAGGCCGATCTGGATTTATTATCTTTCTGGTGTAGGTCCAATGATATATTTCTTAACAGCAGCATCTTCGAGGCATGCCCATGATGGTCTTTACTCAACGATTAAACCCTATCATGGTTTAGCGATGTGCCGACAATTCATCCTAAGAAAAACTTCAAGTCAAGAAACCTGAAACAAAAGCCTTAGATTGGACGGATACAAAACAACGACGACCCCGCAAACGAACAACTGATTACTCTTTCGGATCCTGGAATGTACGCTCCCTGAATAGACCGGGGGCCTTAAGGGCCCTCCTGGATCAGGTAGAACAATACAAGCTGAGCATAGTTGCAATCCAGGTAACTAAATGGCTCAAAAGCGAGATTAACGATCTCAATTCGCACACTATTTTTACGAGTGGTAAAGAGGAGGGCAACAAGGAGTTTGGAGTAGCTTTCATCGTGAGTAAGCAGCTCAAGGACCACGTTATCGGCTTCAAACCCATCAACGAGCGGCTATGTACGATCCGCATTAAGACCCGTTTCGCTAATCGCTGGCTCATTAATGCGCATGCCCCTACAGAAGTAAAAGAAGACGCGATTAAGGACGAGTTCTACAACGACCTAGAAACACTCTTCGACGCACTTCCATCAAACGACGTCAAGTTGCTGCTAGGAGACTTTAACGCCAAAGTCGTGTTGTTAGTAAAGCCTCAACGCATATCTAGGAATGCCAGAGTGTCCCAAGTGTAAGAGGGTGGTGGAAGATGCTTTTCAACTGCCAAAGGTTTGCAACAACATAAGTCCTGCCAACTGAACAGGATTAATGTTGCTATCCAACGAGAATAGGGAGGTCTGTGAAATTCACACGTAAGGAGGAAGCCAGAGATAAGTCAGCTATCCGATCTGGCTAATTAGCAACAGATGTCCCTGCGAAGTAATACCGAAAGGTGGTTCCGCAGGGACCCACGGCATGGAAGATGTGTTTTGGGGTTAGTCAGTCAGTATCTATGCAAGATTCCCCTCACAACTCTCTCTAAAAAAAGGCATATTTTTAGAGCAATTGCTACACTAAACTTACTTTAATCACTTTTGAACTTTGGCATCAAACATGGTGTGTTGTTGTTTGTCCAGTTTATGCACTTAGATGGCATCAAGTTAAAGTGGAGGAAGCGACGACTATCTTGAAAGTCTTGTGCATCACAGAAAACTTTAGTCGTGATAATCGGATGAACTGGACAAATGTCGAGTCTGAGCAATCCTTAAAGGCCGACACGACCCGGTCATCAGCCTCACCTCGGATAAGATACATACAACCGGGAAGGGCTCATGAGGGAAATTATTTGTAATAAGTGATCGTACTTATTACACATAATTTGCCTCATCAGCCTATGTCATTCCTTCACTAACGTATGTATTCGGAATAGTGTCGCGGAATGCCACCGAATTGGAGGCAGTGCAAGGACGGGTTCGTGTAGTAACGTCTGCATTCCGAGTGTTGAACTCTAAATCCGCAATAGAGCAAATGTACTTGCATCGAAATATCATCGACATTCCCGGTCAACATCATGACGGGTGGATTCGCTTAGTATTATTTTTTAATGCAAAGCAACAACTCAGCCAAAGTATAGCAAAATGTCATGAAAAACTACTAAAAAAGAGCAGCAAAACTATGAAGGGCATTTAGCCGAGGTTTTACTATAAAAAACCCTTATTGTGTGTCCTTTACATATTATTCAATGAAAAAATTAGAGTAGAGAGAATATAGATCATTTAACTTTTAGACTTGAACTAAGCGAATTTTGTTTCGAATAATCAAAGAAATTTGATTGGAGTAACACAAATTAAAATGGAATAAAGTTTGCAATGATTATGGTATATTTAGACTAATTTGTTCCAAGTTCGAAAATTCTAATTCTTATATGTACTTATTCAATCTAAATTCTCAGGTTGGACACCATTACACGAAGCTTGCAATCATGCTCACTACAATGTGGCACTGTCTCTCGTAAAGGCAGGCGCCAATGTCAATGCTAAGGGTTTAGATGACGATACACCGTTACACGACGCTGCCGTGAGTGGTCATTTGAAATTAGTGAAAATGCTTATTGAAAAAGGAGCCGATGTTCATGCGAAAAATCGCAAAGGAAAAACACCGGTGGAAGTGGCAGCAGCTTCGGTCGTGTCATATTTAACATCTGTACGAGGTAAGTGGAAACATATATTTTTCAATTTGATGATTTCATTCGAACGAAATCGCCCTCGAAAATACAAACATAATGGCCTGTAAGACCAGTTAATATTCCGACATGAATGACGGGGATAAGCACACAGCCCATTATCCCAGTCCCATAGTTTCGACACGACCGGTAAAATATTATACCCTTAGTGTGCCGAGTGTTATTGCAAAGTCATCGAAGCTGAAAAATACACACAGACGAGCTCTATTCAAGGCCTATAAATGTGTGTAGTCGCGTATATACCTAGAACGGACATTCACCTTGTGTATATGTTTGCCGGCGCTGTTCTGTAGAAAATCCGATTCAATTTCGGATTTTAGCACCGTGAAAAGAAAAAAAAGCTAATCCTACATTTATTCGACGAGTCCTTGATGAATATACGCCCATGAACGACTTTTTTTCGTTATTGCTCTATGTGTTTTCTATCGTATTATAAACTTTGCTGCCGGGTAATTGATAATCGATATAAAGAGAGAGCAAAAAATGTCGAGTTTATTCGTTACGCGATGATGATGATAATTTGGAACGATATAGGGTCATTGGTTCTCTATGACATTTATGATTTTTCAACATGAAAACTGATGATTAGAGACTTAGTGAAAAAGTTTTTCTTTTGTCATCCAATTTCTCGTAATGTAATATGCATACTTTTTTTTTAATTTCTCAATGTAATTAAATTTATTAGAATTACATATTGAGATTTAATTATTAATACATTATAATTGTGCAATCCACGATTTTTCTTGTAAAAATTATTCAAAAAACGAGACCGAGGCTAATTTCAGGCGCGGCGGAAATTTGGATACCCTTCGTTACTCTCGGGCTAAAAGTTTTTTTCGGGCGTACCTACGACTTGTATTTAATCCCCCCCCCCCCATTCTTATCCTTATGTTTTCACAAAAGTTCCGTTGCGTCGACAAAACAATATTTATGTGAGGTTTGGTTGGAATAAGTAGGCAAATAAAAGTATTAACTCAGAAAATTTTATTGGGGTTTTCGGGAGCATTTGTGTAAAAATTGGTTGAAATTGATGCACAAATAATTAGAAAAACCTAATTTGGGGTGTTACGTTTGTATGGCAGCCCCATGATCCGATTTGATCCATTCTTACATTATGTTTTGTGTTATCAATAGAAACACATTTGGTTGAAATTTGGTTAAAATTGGTACACAAATAAAAAAGTTTTCCTTGGAAGAACTTAATTTGGGGAGTTGGGTTTGTATGGCAGCCCCATGACCCCATTGTCCGATTTTACCGATTCAAACATGCAAACTGCCTGCAGCAAAAAGAAGCATTTGTGCAAAATTTCAGCTTCATAGCTTTTAAATTGGCCGAGTAAAACGCGTCGCAACGGACAGACAGACGGACATCGCCCAATCGACTCCCCAAGTCATGCTGATCATATATGTAAGCTTTTTATATGGTCGGAGATGCTTCCTTCAATGCGTTACAAACTTCATGAAAAAGTTAATATACCCTTTGACTCTATGAGCGAAGGGTATATATATGATTGATTATTTTATCCATTTGATTTAAATTTATTTTTCAAAAATATTACATAATTCATGGATTGCCTGAAGAATTTTAATTTTCTACAAGCCTCTCTGACCGTTATAAGAAGAGGAATTAAATTGCCATATTCATCCTCAATCGTCTTTATTATTCGCCACGCATTACATCATACACGTATTGCATGATGTTGTCTCATTCCCAGCACTAAAACTTGACTATTCTCTCGGGTACAATATTTTTCAGAGCTCAACAGATAATAAGTTTAAACGTAACGATGAATCTCAGGGTGAAGTAACCGGGGCGGACTCTTCTTCATTTAGTATTAATTTTGTAAAACTGAATGGAATCTCTTAATCCCATTTGACATTATGTATTTGCTTCGTGAAATGGTTGTTAGTCATCCACAGTCATCGGTATGTACGCGAAATATACTCAAATACTCAAGTCGTCACCTAGTTACGGTACGCGGTACGGTTAACGGTAAGGGGATTATGCTGACGATTTGTATTCGAACAAATTGTGGAGCAATGGTCATGCTTTTATCTCGATTTTTACACGACCTTAAAGTACCTACAGTGGAAATTTTTAATTGAGCACTGAACTGCCTAATTAATTGATTCAACGAAAATAGAAATGTTTTTATAAAACGTTTTCTCTTCTTTAGTCCTTCCGGTTGGAAGGTAGTTATTTGGCTACATGTTTCGCCATTTAGAGTTCGAAGCTTTTTCGAGGCGGAATTTCACGTGTTTTATCGTCTTTTTACGAAGGACTTCTCGTCCCGTCAATAGGGATGAGGCATATCACTTAAGAATGTTTGTCGAGCTACATATCACGTAAAGGTCGCATTGGACACGCGATTTTTCAAAGCAGTGGTGCCGCGCTTTTATTTAACGTGATTGCGCCGCTAATACAAACAGAATGCGACGTGATTGATCGGATGTTTTTTTTTTTGGCTTCGACAATTTGTTTTCCTTCAAATCTTAGCGGCAAAAATCGTATATTTTAGATTTTATGCAGGATTCTGAAGGATCATCCTCTGATTATGGGAAAATGCCCTGATGGTGTCCGAAAATTGGGGAAATTGGGAATCATTTTGCTGTTTTCGATTTTTCCAAAACTATGTAGAAGATATCGAAAAAAGTTATGGGATAAAATCAACCAAACAAAATTGATCCCTCTATTGCCACATAGGAAAGAGTTACGACATGTCCGTAACTCGTAACTCTTCTTTGTAAAATTTTAGTTTTTTTTTGGCAAAAGTAATCTACAATTTGATAAGAATAATTGCAGAAATTGTCATGGCCTCACTTACATTTTTTAAAGGAGTTATAAGGCGAAAAATTGCAAATAGCCTAATTTATTTTTCTATCTAGTGCAGACGTGACAAACTCGCGGCCCGCGGGCCATATGCGGCCTACTTCGGAATTCCAATCCAATCCAATATTTATTCAACCATAAAATAGAATGTACAATTTGATGCAATGTTTAAACTGTAAGTGATTGAGCGGTGCTCTTGCAACTATAAATAAATTTTTCTTGTCAAACAAAAAATTCATAAATATAGGTTAAACTAAACTAACAAGCGTAAGAGGAAAACAGGAAAAAAAAAACCTCTTATAAATTAAAAATTATAAACTTAAACTAAAACTTAAATAACTAAATCAACCTACTTAGCACTAATCTATACATTATAAAACTTACAAGATAGATCGTACATTGTACAAAGATGTTAACGATAAATGTTAATAACTAAGATTTTTTTTCATTAACAATTCAGAAAAAAAAAAAGATGTAGTGATTTAAGACATAGAAGAAAGAGTTAGAACATATCCCTTAGTAGCGGATTGATTGAGTTGACGCAGGATATGTTGAAATTAATTATTAGATGAGTTATTTTACTATTAATGAAAGGTATCTTCGAATTTGAATGAAGTATTGATGTCGGATAATACTTTGAAAGGTTAAGCATCATTTTCAGAATTTTGTTTTGTTTAGTTTGAATTTTGTCTTTGTGAGTTGGCGCACAAGATCCCCAGGCAGCAGCCGCATATAACAATACAGGTTGAAATATAGATTTAAAAAGCAACAATTTATTATTCTTTGACAGGGAGGATTTTCTATGTATCAGTGGATACAAAGATTTCACAATCGAGTCCGCTTTTTTAAGTAATGCCTCGGTGTTCGCTTTGAAAGTTAGTTTTATGTCGAGGCGAACACCTAAATATTTAATATATTCAGGGTTCCACCTAATAGCAACAGTTCCTAATTGTAGAGGCTGGTGTGGTAATTCACTAGTTTTGCGTTTCCTTGTGAAAAATATGGCTTCAGTCTTGTTAGTATAGTGATTTAAGCTGAAAAAATTATGAAACCCAAACATTCAAAAAAAGAGCTGACTTTTGATGCCGAATTGTTCTATGGCCTGACCGCATTACGCAGCAAACAGTTAGTCTTTTTTGCGCGTCACATTTGGGGGGGGAGGGGGTGGCAAAGGGGTGAAATTATGATTTTTCGCCAATATCTTGTTAACTGTAATATTTACAGCAGAATGTTCTGAGGACGATTTAAACTACACAAAATTTCCTTTCTAATGATATATTATATCATATACCTTGTTTTGGCAGATTATATACTAGACCTTAAAACATTTGGTGTAATTTAGATTTTTTGATAGTTACATTTGGCGCTCTAGCTCCTGATGTAATTCAATTGGAGCCATGGTAATTGGGATTACTATTCCTAACAATATATAGCTGTCCTACACGGAGACTCAGGCTGCCCCGACAAAGCATTCTCCTATACTCCCTATTAACATTTAAAAAAAAGACATGCCTGTAACTTTTCGCCGAATCACAGCAGGCGGGAAAAATTTTGGTAAACGTTAAGGCTAAGTCCCATTAGACCCTCTACCAAATATTACTTCGATCGCATTAAAACAAAGGGTACCTTCCATACAAAATGACCGGAAAATTGCCTACAAGCAAAACTTTAATTTTGGTTGACTTGTTCCCTTATTTCTTAATAAACTAGTGGTATTGAATTTGAATAATATGTATGGGAGGTACCCTTTGTTTTAATCCGATCGAAGTAATATTTGGTGGAGGGTCTAATGGGACTTAGCGTTAACGTTTACCAAATTTTTTCCCGCCTGCTGTGATTCGGCGAAAAGTTACAGGCATGTCTTTTTTTAAAATGTTAATAGGGAGTATAGGAGAATGCTTTGTCGGGGCAGCCTGAGTCTCCGTGTAGGACAGCTATATATTGTTAGAAATAGTTATCCCAATTACCATGGCTCCAATTGAATTACTTCAGGAGCTAGAGCGCCAAATGTAACTATCAAAAAATCTAAATTACACTAAATGTTTTAAGGTCTAGTATATAATCTGCCAAAAGAAGGTATATGATATAATATATCATTAGAAAGGAAATTTTGTGTAGTTTAAATCGTCCTCAGAACATTCTGCTGTAAATATTACAGTTAACAAGATATTGGCGAAAAATCATAATTTCACCCCTTTGCCACCCCCTCCCCCCCAAATGTGACGCGCAAAAAAGTCTAACTTTTTACTGCGTAATGCGGTCAGGCCATAGAACAATTCGGCATCAAAAGTCAGCTCTTTTTTTGGATGTTTGGGTCTAGAGATAAAGTCACTATACTATGTCGGGATTAATTTTGATTTTCCATTTCAGAAAATAATTATCTAGGGCAGTAAATCCATTGGTAAGTGAACCTATAATAGACTCTGGAGAATTCCCGCTACATAGTAAGGCAGTGTCATCTGCAAATAAGCATACTTCACAGTTTGCTGGAATTTGTATGTCACTGGTGAAGATATTGTATAGAAGAGGACTAATTGCAGATCCTTGAGGTACACCAGCAGGCATAGTACAAGAGTTTGATATCGTGCCGTTTATATTTACTCTAAAGGATCGGTCCTTGAGAAAATTTTTGATGAGTTTGGTCAAATATAACGGAAACCCGAATTTATGCATTTTGGCAATCAGACCGTCATGCCAGACACAGTCAAACGCCTTTTCTATGTCCAAAGTCAGCATTCCTGTAGACCGCTTTAACTCAAAGTTGTCTTGCACTATCTTCTTTATTCGAGCAATCTGATGGGAGGTACTATGTTTACTTCGGAATCCAAACTGCTCATTTGGTAAAATATTGTTGTCATTCATAACATTAAGTAGTTGTGTTTTTATTAGACGTTCGAATATTTTTCCAACATTACTAATTAAACTTATAGGACGATAGCTATTAGTCGAAGTTAATGGTTTGTTAGGCTTGAGAATACAAATGACTGAAGCGTTTTTCCATGCATTTGGAAAGTAGGAAATTTTCACGCAAGCATTGAGAATTTTACCAAGATAAATGTTTGTTTTTTTATGCATGTTCTTTATAAGAGCCATAGGAATGCCATCTGGACCTGGTGCTTTGTTTGACTTGCATGCTTTAATTACATTTCTTATTGCAGATAATGAAAAGTAAGGGAAATCAACATTTTCCGCATTTTCGACTATGCCTATTGTTTCAGCTACTTCGCTTTCTGTTTCTTGATCGGAGGAATTTATAGTAATAAGATGCTGACTACGAAAATCCTCCAAAAAAGCTTCACATTTTTCTGTATCTGTTATGAGGGTTTTCCCTCCTTGCGTAATTGGTGCAATTCTAGAGCGTGGCTTTTTAAGCACTTTTGTTGTATTCCAAAAAGCCTTATTGCCCTTACTTAAGGTTTTTAATTTGGTTCCTAATTACTGAGATTTCAGCATTAATTTGTTTTTTAAGAGATTTACAATTTGTTTGTAAACAAAGTTTTTAGAACGCTGCCAACGTCTTTGAAATGCATTTCTTACGGCTATCAGTTGTTTAACTTGTGGCGATAGTTTTAATTGGTTGTAACTGCACGATAGTATTTTTTTCGGGATCGTGGCTTCCGCTGCTTCCCAAAGAATATTATTAATTCTGTCAAGGTGGTAATCTACTTCTTGTTTAGAATTTATGCTGGGATTTGTTTCTAGATTGGTCAGAAGACTGGTGATGTGATAAAATCGGGTCCAATTGGCCTTATGAAACAGGAATTTCTTTGGAGCCACGATTTCAACCCTTTCATCTTTAATGCCAAATAAAACCGGCAAATGGTCTGAGAGGTCAGTGCGAGTGGTGGGAAGCGAGAGGAACTGCTCACAGTTTGATAAAATAATGTCTAAGGTGGAAGGGTAACCCCTACCCGACTTCGGAAAGAAAGTTGGTGTGGGAGAGAAAATTATATCATACTCGCTAATTGCCATTTTGTGTTGTAGAATTTTGCCCCAATGATTGTTTCGTACGCAGTTCCAATCCGAATGTCTCGAGTTGAAGTCCCCGGCAATAATAACGTTGCCTTGTAGTCTATTGAATAAAGTAGGGATGTTGCGGATATCCGCATCCGCATCGCAACTGCGGATAATCCGCATCAAATTCTACATCCGCATCCGCATCTGCATCCTCATGTTGACATCCTCATCCGCATCCGCAATCCGCAGTTTTGTATGCGGATATGATGCGGATATCAATAAAAACCAAATTTCCCATCTAATCATCTACATTCTAAACCACTCATAGAATAGAGAATTAATAGCGATTGCAAGAAACCAAATCTAATGCATGTAGATATTAGTCTAAGAAAATTGGGCCAAAATATGGCCATCGAACGGCAAAAATCCTACATCGGAATTTTATTTTGATTATGGTTGGGGATGGTCCCCAGATTATGGCATTAAAAGTCCCAACCGATTGGGGGTCCGTAACCTTAAAAAAAGGGGTGAAAGGGGGGCATTTTTTTTGGTTTTTTTGCGACTATTTCAGAAAAGGCAATAGATACAGAAAAATGGTCTGAGAACGAAAAAAACTACATCAAATTATTAGTGACCCAAGACAACTTTGTCTACAGATTATAAAATGAGTAGTACGTAGAACAAACTGCTGTATGGAAGATACCCTCAGTTTTTATCCGAATGAACTGATTTTTGGTGGGTGGGGTGACTATGACCACCAATCGCAACAAACCAAATTTAGCACTCTGCTCCAATTTTGGGGGGAGTTATGGACCGTTTTGGAAATACAAATGGGGGGTATAATGAGTGTCCATGACCGGAGCGACTCAATGTTTACCTTAAAATGATCTTGAACTTATTGTGAATAGTTATACACAATTTTACGGCTGAAATGGCATTCTTTCAAAAGTTATGGGGCTTATTTAAAAAAGGTCCAAAATGAAAAAAAAATAATCGAAAAGAAAGGCTTTCCACTATGACACTGCATTTTAATGAAGCTAATGATTTTGTCCAGCACTCAAAAGGATTGCACATTTTGTTAAGCTGGCCCTTCCTTGTACTTTTACTTCTAACATGTCGAATATGTATTCCTGAAATCTGAATCTGATTGTCGGTATTAGTAAAATTCACTTCATATATTTTTTATAACTAATCCGCATCCGCATTTGCAAATTTTATGACATCCGCATCCGTATTCACATCCGCATCTGCAAATATACGTTTTCATTGATCCGCATCCGCATCCTCATCCGCTTAACCACATCCGTTACATCCCTAGAATAAAGACAGGTCCTTATGAAATAGATTATCCTTGCTTGAATTTGCGTTGCCGCCAGGAAAATATGTGCCAACCAATGTGAATGTATTTTTACTCAAATGGATATCAATACTTAAGGATTCGAATATACTAGTATTTAATGACGGTTTGACCGTATGGTGAATACTTTTTAAAACAAGAATCGCTACGCCCCCGCCTCTACTGTTGTCTCTATCGGCTCTGTAGATGCTATAGTTAGGATCGTAAAGTCTGCTATTCTCTTTCAACCATGTCTCGGTTATAATGGCTACATCTATTTTATGTTTATTTAAAAAAGAGAACAATTCAATTTTCTTGGCCAAGGGGCCCAAGCTTTGAGCATTCCATAAAAGAATATTTACACTTTTAATACTATCTGAGTTATTTGTCATTATATAAATATTTCACTACTAAATCAGTGATAACTTTAAACTGTTCTTCCTTAGATCTACAGCTCCTTAAACTACTTAACATCTCGTTTGTGAGATTCATTAATTCAGATACATTGAATAAATCAGAAGAGGTTGTTGGCGGATCTCTCGTTACAGCTGCAAAAGTTGGAGCGGAATTTGCTGTATTTGGGATGGATACATTAGACGTACGCGGAAGAGGCGGAAAGTTGCTCCGAAATGGCACGTTAGGTGAACGATACTCGTTGACATTTTTAGTGCGTTTTTCTCTTTTTCGGAATTCTGTGCGGCCCACAGCCATGTCGAAGCAGCACAATGTGTATCAACACAAAAATGGTGAAATTGGTAAGGTGAACAAATTCAGCCGTTGAATTCAAGCCTACAAAAATTACTAAAACCCGTCAGTGGCTTATTCAAAATTATTTTTGGAATCTTTCTCCAAATACTACAAACTGGTTATTTGGTTTTATAAGTTAGCTCATCTTTTTTGTACAGGAAAATACTAAGCCTCTTCCTGAAATGTTTCTGTCCCGAAATGCAGTTAATCAAAAATTGGTTGGATTAACCGAAAATGAATTGAGATTTATATTGAAACGAGGATAATTTCGGGCGCGGCCGAAATTTGAATACTCGTCACATTTGAATGAAACTTAAGCCATAAAGTAAGAAATTGGAATAGAGATGGAACTCCATATAACATTAAAACCTACTGAACAACATTTTACCTTTGAGTGTGTGCTGTGTGTAACGTGTACATACAGGTAGATATCTTCCAGTATGTACACGTTACATAAAGCACACACTCAAAGGTAAAATGTTGTTCAGTAGGTTTTAATGTTATATGGAGTTCCATCTCTATTCCAATTTCTTACTTTATGCTTCAGCTTCTTTAGCGTTAACGATTTCTACCGCAACCCTATGACATGTTCCGATTCCATCTGTTCCCGAATGCATTGAGGCTAATCCAGGAACACACTTGGATGTGTTTTGGTTAAGATTGAAAAAGAAAAAAGTATTTCTTACAAGAACTCAATATTTGGGGGTATGACAGCCCTATGACGTAATGTTCCGATTCCATCCATTCCTAGATATGTTTTGAGGCGTTACTAGGGACACATTTGGATGAAGTTTGGTTTATAAAGAAAAAACGTGTTTCTTAGAAGAACCTGTTTTGCAAGGGTTGGTTTGTATGACAGCCTCATGACATACTGTTACGATTTCATCCGTTCCTTGAGGCTTTACTAGAAACACATTTAAGTGAAGTTTAGTTAAGAGTATTTAATAAGGAAAGCAAACATTTCTTAGAAAAACCTAATTTGCAGGTGTTGGTTTGTATGACGTAGTGTTCCGATTTCATCTGTTCCTGGATATTATTTGAGGCTTTACTAGAAACACATTTGGGTAAAGTTTGGTAAAGGTCGGATTAAAATAGAAAAAGTTTTTCTTAGAAGAACTTAATATTCAGGGATTGTCTTGTATGGCAGCCCTATGAGGCAATGTGTCGATTCCATTCATTCCTAGACATGTTTTCAGGCTTTACTAGGAACACACTTGAGTGAAGTTACTTATCAAACTGTATTGGTGAATGATTTTGTGTAAAACCATATCACAAACAACTTTTCGTCTCCTTTAGCTACCAATCTGCTGAAATTAATTTAATCCGACTATTTTGTCTCCCACACTGAACCAAATATTTCTTCATATGAACGAATTTTTTTTCGTAAAATTTTGAATAAAATTTTTATTTGATTTGAATAATAATTTGTTGCATTGAAAAGGTACGGGCGGATTTTTAGAAAAAAAGTCGCATATTATTCAATATGAAAATTTTGTTTTTTGTTTTATCAAATTAACTAAATTTTCATCAGTTTTGTTACTATTCGCATACAATTTTTTATCAATTTGAAGAAATCGCACTTTGTAAAAGTTTTTCTTCGTTTAGAAGAAATTATTCAAACTGACAATTTGTTTGCGCTAAATTATTGGAACCAATTGACGACGTCGGGCTATCGTGCCACATTGATGATGATGAATTGTAAGATTGACAGAAATTAGTCAAAATAACGAATTCACAATTTGTCAGATTCGTCAAAAGGATGAAACTTAATCAAATAGAAGAATAGGATCATTCTTATATTTTATATATGTCATATTTTATCACAGTGAATAATTTAGTCATATTGACAAAATCAATTCTTCAATTCTTCTTTTTTACGAAATTTCTTCACACTGATGAATTAATAGTAACGCATTTTGTGTATCTTTTGGATTTTTTGAGTAATCTTTGTCTTTAAATTTTAATGGAAATATGAATCCCAAAAAGAATTTTTTTAATACAATTTGTGAAAAAGAAAAAAAATAATAAAGTCGTGGCCGAGTCTCAATAAGGTGTCCGCCATGCAGTGTGTATCAAGTACTGCAGGTCATGAGAACATTAGAAATATATTTTCCTTCTGGCGCAGTGGCAATGTGAGTGGACTGGCACACAGGCGGACCGAGTTCGAATCCAGCTTCTAACAAAATGGTAATATGTTATATGGTAATACAGTTAATTGTATATAAAAGTGTTTAATAAATATTAAGAGTCTTGAATAAATATAATAATAAATTAAATTAGTTTCAACACGAATAAGACAAGACGCAATGTTAATTTTTAATATTTAAAAAAAAATAGAAAATTTCTTCATATTGACAAATTATTCATTATTTACAATAATTTCGTAATTATTCAATATGACTATGTTATTCTTCAATCCAAACAACAGCTTCATTGACGGTATTTTGATGAAATTTTCTTCATATTAAATGTAATTTCGTTGAATTTACGAATTTTTTGGTTCAGTGCATTGTTATTTTGCGTGACCTGGATGACCGGTGCTACAATTTTTTTTAACATCTGTCCACAATATAAGATAAGATCAAATAAGATCAATCATTCAGGTTTCCGCTTCTTGTCTTAATTTTTTAAGGTTTTTGAAGTACATTTTCGAGAGGTGAAAGTTCAAACGGATAACCCCGAAGCCGGACTTTCTGTCATTTTCGAATAGTAATATTCTATAATCAACTTTCGTAATACGATTAAACAAAAGTTTTTGAAATTTTCCTATTGCGGGCCACCCAAACCTGAGGAGAGTTGACACCCCTGGTCAAGTGTATAATATTTCACGAAAAAGTCTACAGTATTATACATGGTGTCCGGAAAATGATGTGATTTCCAACAAAAAGATTGTATACGGGACATACCCTGGATTCTGAACCCTTTAGCTGCCACAACTTTTGTGTGCATTTTCAAAGGTTGACTTTCATTTCTCTTCCAAGATAATGGAATCCATAAGTTCACCAATTTTGCCAATGAGCCGAGAAAAGCTGTCGAAAAATTCTGGATTTAGCAGAAGTGACAAGAGCAGCAGACGTTTTTTGTTGTTTTTAAAAAGAAACGATTGATACGTTTTTCCTAGAAATTATGAGCATGTGACAAGAGATTTGTTGTGAATTCGAGATTCAAATCAAAATGCGAAATATGTTTGGAAGTCAACAACATCGTCGCAAAAACGGAAACCCGGGAAAAATATGTTAGAATTCATCTTTCATAATCGCTTTAAAAAGAACAAATAAAAGTCGTAATTGATTTAAAAGCTTGAAACCTCACCAACATGTTGGTACCCTTTTTATCAATATTTGCTGCGCTCTTTGCCATTTGTAACAAAAAAATTATGGTGGCTAACGGTTAGGTAAATTACCCCTATAAAAGCGGCCGTAATCGGTTTCTCATCATAAGTTGCATCTGGAAAGTTAGTTTACTTACATCTAAGGTAATTTCAATCACTGTTTTGTGATCCATCGATACGGCGCCTGATCAAGCGGTTCAAGTTGTAGCCCTATTGTCTGCAGGTCTTAGTCAGCGAACTAGTAGCTTTAATTCGAGACTAAGAACGGGCCGCCCTCGATCCACTTCAGAGAGAGATACGACCTTTTCATTGTTACATACAAGTACGTTACGAAATCGATTCCTCACGGGTGTTGCTGTGCAACAGAACCTGAGGTGTGTTCGCAGAGTAGCCGTCAGTGCCCGGACACTGAGGAGACGATTAAGGGAAGCGAATATCACTCCAAGACGGCCTGACACGGGCCCCAAATTGATTGAACAACACCGGCAAGCGCGCCGGTGTGGAGCTCAATTTTGTTTACTGACGAGTCGAGAATGGCAGTGACAGAAGATGCAGAGTCAACAGGTGTCCGGGTGAGCGATTTTCGCAGTACTGTTTCACTGAATCGGTTACATAGGCGACAGTTCCTGTATGGTGTGGGCTGGCATTTCCTTAGAGGGAAAACGGAGATCGTATTCGTGCCCGGAGGAGGCCGAGGAGGAGGGCTGACAGCTGATCGAGGCGTTACCGATATTCTCCGTGCCCACGTTGTGCCGTATGAAGCATTTATTGGCGAGAACTTTACTTTGATTCACGACAATGCCCGGTGTCACGCATCGCGTCTCACTCAGCAGTTCCTGAATGAAGTCAATATGTCGACACTTAACTGGCCTGCACGCGGTCCAGACATCAATCCCATTGAACACTTATTGGACGAGCTAAAGAGAAGAGTCCGAGCCAGAAATCCAGTCCCTTCGTCCACTAAAAAATTGAAGGCAGCCCTGTTAGAGGAGTGGAAAGGTATCACTCAATATACCATCAGCAACTTGATCAGATCAATGAAGAATCGACTGGAAGCTGTCATTAGATCAAGAGGAGGCAATGCCAAATACTGAAATAATAAATACTTAAGTTATTTTCCAACAGCGTTTGTTTTATTTTCAAAAAACCTAACCACAAACCATTTTCATAGGGTGGAATTCATAGTCCCCACTTAATTAATAAGGATTCCCTTAAGGAATAAGGGGTTTCTCTATATAAGTGAGCCCTTAAGGGAGCTTCGTATTCATAAACATCACTTATTAGGGCGTTGCCGCATTAAATAAACGATTCACTTATTTGCCATATATATTGAAAGTGACGAATAAAATATAAAAAAATATCAAGTAGTTAAAAATTCAAAATTTTTAAAAAATTTCAAAGTGTTTGAATAAGGATATGTCAACAAATATACGAGTTCATATAAGGTTACTAGATATGAACCTTAACGAATAAGAGGGCCCTTTAGGAAACCCTTAAGCGATTGCTTATTTAGTGACTGTGAATAGCGTCAGTCCCTTAAGGGTTCCTTTAAGTATAAGTGAGGACTATGAATTCCGCCCATACTTTCCGATTTTTCCAACGATTTCGTTCAAAGAGCATTAATTTTAAAAGTACTCACCAAATATTGGTTGACATGGTACCAACATAAAGCTGAGGTATCAAGCTTTTCAATGACATACGATTTTTATGGATAACTACCGTACTTTAAAAAAAAACACGTACACATTTGCGGGGTTATAGGTTGAGTCGATACTTTTGTCCGTAAGTGGATTTCCCAATCAAGAGTTCAGACAATATACATATAGTCTACAGACAATATTGGACTGTTCAGAAGTAAATTTTATCTCTGAAGAAAAAATTTGGAGAGAACGAATTTAAAATTAACGAGCCCGAGGCTAATTTAGGGCGCGGCCGAAATTTAGATACCCTTCGCTCCTCTCGGGCTAAAAGTTTTTTCGGGCGTACCTACGACTTGTATTTAATCCCCCCTCCCCCATTCTTTTCTTTCTTTCTTCACAAAAGTTCCGATGCGTCGGCAAAACAATATTTGTGTAGGGTTTAGTTGGAATAAGTGGGCAAATATAAATGTTTACTCAGAAAATTTTATTGGGGAATGCGGGAGCATGGCCCCATAGTACGGTTCCATTTTTTAATCTTTGTAGTTGCTTTGAAAAAGACACATTAATTCAAGGTTTTGTGAAATTGGTGTAACAAAAATTTTCTTAGAAGTTTCTTAGAATTTTTCTTAGAAGGGGTTGGGTTTGTATGGCAGCCCCATGGTCCGATTTGATCCATTCTTACATAATGTTTTGTGTCATCAATAGAAATAAATTTGTGTGAAATTTGGTTAATTTTGGTGCACAAATAAAAAAGTTTTTCTTAGAAGAACCTAATTTGGGGCGTTAGGTTTGTATGGCAGCCCCATGGTCCTGTTCGATCCATTTTTACATAAATATTTAGTGTCATCAATAGAAAGACATTTGTGTGAAATTTGGTTGAAATTGGTAAACAAATAAAAAGCTTTTCTTAGAAGAACCTAATTTGGGGAGTTGGGTTTGTATGGCAGCCCCATGACCCTATTGTCCGATTTTACTGATTCAAACATACAAACAGTGGCGGCTCGTCATAGTGGGCAAGGTGGGCACGGCCCACCCTATAAATAAATACACTTATTATATTCACATCTTTAATAGTTTTTTCCCAGTACTACCAAGTCTCTCGCGAATCTATCAATTACTGTTTGGGAGCCAATAAACAAAAACATTTCCGGTGTTTGTAATAATCAACAAATTCGGCTGCTTTTAGGCTTTTTTGTTTCATCAAAATCGAAACTGCCTATGTGTATGCAATATTCAAACCTTTAGGTATTGTTGAAAATCTACTTACCATCGACATCGACATAAAGACGAAGCAACCGGTTCAAAGTGGGCCACTTGCGCCGCTGACCAAATTACAACAACTAATCATTCGAAATTTATGAAACTTTTGGGAGCGGTGGCATCGAATTCAATACCGACAAGGGAGGCCGGCCTATAGCAGCTCGAATGGAATCAGTGTAATAAAAATGAGAATGATGATGACGTAGACAATTTAAAAGTACAATTTTCGGGGTTACCATGAGCTGGTCAAAATGAATAAAAAACCAACGATGGCTCAATGCTATGTAGGAAAACATGTTTCACGGGAGGATTTCGGATTTCTTGTGCAATGATGATTATTAGAATAATGAATTTGAAGTGTTTATTTTAATATGTATTAGAATGTAAAATAAACTTTCGGGAACATGAACATTATCAGCATTTTAGCATTTTTGATTTGTTTTAGACTATGTACATTTACATTGAAAATGCTAAAGGCGCACAACATTAATTCGCATGTTCCCGCAAATCTATTTGACAGTCTAATAATGATATACTAGGACACTGCACTTAAAAAAAATGATCCTAAATTTAAAAATAATATCTTGATCTAAAAAATGGTTGCAAAACTGTGAAATTGAAGCGGAAATTTATGGTTCCAGCATTTGTGGAAAATTTCAGCTTCACTGCATTTAAATTGGCAGAGTAAAACGCATCGTAACAGACAGACGGACACACTGACATCGCCCAATCGACTCCCTATGTCATGCTGATCATATACATATGTATACTTTTTATATGGTCGGAGATGCCTCCTTTAATGCGTTACAAACTTCATGACAAAGTTAATATACCCTTTCACTCTATGAGCGAAGGGTATAAAAACATCCAACATGCCTTATCTGTAAGCATTAATGTTGGCAAATAATCATGGAGTAGGTTGATATTTAACTTTTAAGATACATATTATTATGCCTCAGTCTTTTTATTTCAGATAATATAACGTAACCTCATTCTTAAAAATTTTGTAGTAATAGCCATATAAATAAAGGGTGTTTTTCGTAAGCCCGATAGAACTTGAAATTGTAAAAAATAACACACACACAAATTAAATGTTAATCAAAAACACATAGCATTAACACTTGAAAATGAGCCTCCACGGCTGTTCTTGGCGAGGCGCATTCTGGACGTCCTATTTTGGGCCACTTTTTCGAGCACTGCTGGCTGTATATCACGAATAACACGAACAATGTTGGCCTCCAAGGCGTTAATTGTTGCTTGTTTATCAGCATAAACCAGTGATTTAATAGTAAATAATCGGGAGGTGTTAAATCGTATGACCTTGGAGGCCAATTGACCGGCCAACTGATAAATTTGGATCTTCTTCCATACTTTCGCTTACGCACCATAAAAATCACGAAGTCGTCTATAAGGTGCGCGAATTAACGACTGATTTTCAAAGTAAATTTGAATAATTTGGTAGCGTTGTTCAAGCGTGAGTCTATTCATGATGAGGTGCCAGAGTATTCTGAAACAAACAAAAAAATATTTTTGATTATAGACCAAGCAATGAAAGCCTAAAAAGGGGGTGTAGAGAACATCGAAGAGGGTGACGATTTTTTTCTTCGGTATTTTATCAGGAGTAGTTAGGAGGTATAGGTACTAATTTTACTCGGTGCTGAGGGGTGCGTTAACGCGGGGAGAGGGGGTTAAAGGTGCAATTTTTGGTGTTTTGGGCTATATCTCGAAAACGGTGAGTCGCACAGGAAAAAGTTGTGAGTAAGCATTAAAGCTTTCTAAATAACCTATTTATTTGCCCATACTTACATATGCCAAACTCCTAACGGTTCTTCCGATATTGTTCAATAAAAGTAAAAAATTTTTTTTTTTGCATTCTATTGACTCTGGTGTCTCTCCGATTTGTTTTTCAAAAAACTTTTGTAGGGTAAAGTTAGTAAGTGGTAAATTTTCCTTAATTTGATATACTTCTTCTTGGCTTGTCTCCTATCATTCGAGAGTTAAGAGAGTCTCAACGAAGTAATATTCTATACTCATCAGAATGAAGACAACCATTGTGAAAAAACGGCAGGGGGGACGGTTTTTTATTTCATGGATCCATAATGGGCGGTTCGGAGTAAGACATACTACAAGCTCGCGGTCATGAGGTGTGCGCTAACGTGGGGAGGGGGGGATAAAGGATTCATTTTTGCAGGTTGTCGACTTAATCTTGGAAATATCTCGGAAGCGGTGAGTCGTCCTGAGAGTATTTGTATGGCAGTACTAAAGCCCATTAAATTTCCAAAAATTTATTTGAACACTCAAATGCCGAATTCCTAACGGTTCCCCCGATACAGGTGATTGAAATCCGAAAATTTGTTAAAAAAAACGTTATTTTGTTTATTTTTTTGGCTCTGGTGTCTCTCGCGATTGTTTTTGGGAAAACTGTTTCACGACCAATTTGTACGATGTTTAATTGGCTCTCTTTTAATATACGCCCCGTTGTCCGGTCTTCAATCAGTCAAAAGCTTAGGAGTTAAAACCGAGCTTCCGAATTCAATTTTCTCTATTTTCAAGGATAAAGACAAACATTGTGAAAAAACGGCAGGGGGGGGGACGGGTTTTTATTTCATGGATCCATATTGGTTGGTTCGGAGGAAAACATACTAAAAGCACGCGGTCATGGGGAGTGCGCTAACGTTGGGAGAGCGGGTTCAAATATCTTATTCTTGTGCTTATTAGCTCTATCCCCGCTATATCTCCGAAACCGCGAACTCTACGAAAAAAATGTCTGAACAAGAATGAAAGCTTACACAATTTCCTATAAAGTTCATCTTACATGCATAGGTCGAATTCCTAACATTTATCCAGATATAGCTAATTTAAAAATCAGAAATTTCACATAGAAAACATCAACACAGCCTACATGCATATAGCCAATCTATAGATTCGCACTCCCCATGACCGCGTGCTTTTAGTATTTTTTCCTCCGAACCAACCATTATGGATCCATGAAATAAAAAACCGTCCCCCCTGCCGTTTTTTCACAATGTTTGTCTTTATCCTTGAAAATAGAGAAAATTGAATTCGGAAGCTCGGTTTTAACTCCTAAGCTTTTGACTGATTGAAGACCGGACAACGGGGCGTATATTAAATGAGAGCCAATTAAACATCGTACAAATTGGTCGTGAAACAGTTTTCCGAAAAGCAATCGCGAGATACACCAGAGCCAAAAAAATAACCAAAATAACGATTTTTTAACAATTTTCGGATTTTAATAACCTGTATCGGGGGAACCGTTAGGAATTCGGCATTTGTGTGTTCAAATAAGTTTTTGGAAATTTAATGGGCTTTAGTACTGCCATACAAATACTCTCAGGACGACTCACCGCTTCCGAGATATTTCCAAGATTAAGTCGACAACCTGCAAAAATGAATCCTTTAGCCCCCCCTCCCCACGTTAGCGCACACCTCATGACCGCGAGCTTGTAGTATGTCTTACTCCGAACCGCCCATTATGGATCCATCAAATAAAAAACCGTCCCCCCTGCCGTTTTTTCACAATGGTTGTCTTCATTCTGATGAGTATAGAATATTACTTCGTTGAGACTCTCGTAACTCTCGAATGATAGGAGACAAGCCAAGAAGAAGTATATCAAATTAAGGAAAATTTACCACTTACTAACTTTACCCTACAAAAGTTTTTTGAAAAACAAATCGGAGAGACACCAGAGTCAATAGAATCCAAAAAAAAATTTTTTTTACTTTTATTGTACAATATCGGAAGAACCGTTAGGAGTTTTGCATATGTAAGTATGGGCAAATAAATAGGATATTTAGAAAGCTTTAATGCTTACTCACAACTTTTTTCTGTGCGACTCACCGTTTTCGAGATATAGCCCAAAACACCAAAAATTGCACAAAATTGCACCTTTAACCCCCTCTCCCCGCGTTAGCGCACCCCTCAGCTCCGAGTAAAATTAGTACCTTTACCTCCTAACTACTCCTGACAAAATACCGAAGAAAAAAATCGTCACCCCCTTCGATGTTCTCTATAATGTCTTGTTTGATTGGCCTATTAATATTTAATTTGATGTCTTATTTTTTACAATTTCAAGTTTCTATTATTATATATATTATTTTATTGGTATGCCTCTCCTACGAAGAGCTCTCCAGCAGGGATTTGGAGTGGAGCGGAGCGACCTTAAATTTCGGAGCGAAAGAGCGGAGCGTGGAGCGGTTTTCGGCAGGCTGGAGCGGAGCGATTTTTGCTTTGAAAGTCGCTCCACTCCGCTCCGCTCCGAAGTAAAAAATCAAGAAAATTCCGAGATAAAAAATTGAATTTTTTCGACGAAATTTTTCATTTAATGGCACTATTTGATGATTTTTTTTTGTAGTCCGGCTGGTCTAGCGGTTAGTGCGCGCACCTTCGGTGCACAGGCTCATGAGTTCGAATCTCACCGTGTTCCATGGTGTTTTTCGAACTCACGAGCTTGTGACGGACTATGATCTCACTCAGATGTTAAACGAGTACCCATTTATGGGGATAAATAACACTGCTGAGCGTGATGCTGATCTCATTACCTCAACAAAAAGCAGATAAGATCTTGGAAATAGGATGTCACTAACACATCCTGCGGCCTTAGTTCAATGCTGGATTGTTATTTTATTTGATGATTTTGGACGATTTAAAGGCGAAGAATTCGTTGAGAGAGAGACTTGCAAAATTTCGGATTATTGTGAAATTCATTGTGATAAAAGAGGTTTTGCGTTTAGTCATCATAATCATCACTCTTCATTATTAAAAAATTCAAGATCATCCATGACAGAAAAGTCCTGTTCTGTACTCGCTGAATGAAACGCCCGTTTTAATTTAAATTAGTTATTAGGTGCATTTTATTGAATGGAGTACAGGACAGCTTCCATAACAATTTTACAGATCTCGTTCTATACGGGATGTCCGAAAACTATCGCATAAAGGCCCCCAAATATGATATTCCCAGCAAAAAGGAGTATAAAAAAAGCCCGAATTATTAGCTCTTCAGCTACCACAGACATTTAAAGATTTTTCAAAAATTTAATACTCATATTACCTACATACATATTTTCTTTCGGTCGTGGCCAACAATTTTTCCTAACAATAAACCCAATAAAAATCGGATAAGCAGTTTGAGGTGTGTAAAAAAGCTTCAAAGACTAAATTTTGTGATCTTACTTCATATAAATTTTTTTTCCAAGTCGAATGAAATCAGATCAAAATTTCCCAAATCGGTAACAGCTGACTATCGTGTCATCTGGCCCCAACTCGATATTCTAAATTATAAATTGCATTTGTAATTATGCACCGTGCGAGATACATTTAAAAGGATAAGTAGCAAGAAATATTAAAATGATTAACTCTGAATAAAGTTTACAAACCAAAAATACTGAATAACAAAATGACATACGGGAAATATTAGGGAAATTGTTCGCGGAGACGTCTAGGGGATTAGTTTGGCAGATGATCCAAGTCATACCGTGGATCAACTTCCAGGATTATCATTTTGTTTGGGATTTCCAATAAATCTGGAAATGATCTAGTGAGTCGAATAGGGCTATTAATAATCATATTTCGGTGCGCTTATGCGACAGTTTAGTTTCCGGACACCCTATCTAGAACGACTCAATTTTATGTTCAAATTTGTATGAAATTGGTGCTATCCTGTTCTGTACTTGATCGAATAAAACGCACCTTTTAGGCTATATTCTATAATACGTAAGAAGATATAAGTTGAATTGATGAATTCGCGGAAAATTATAAATATTTACTAAAAACAATGAAGTTTTGTTGTATGTTTGTAATGGAGCTGAGCGTGGAGCGGAGCGGAGCGAAAAAATTTTAGTCGGAGCGGAGCGGTTTCAAATTGGTCGGAGCGGGAGTGGAGCGAAAAAAAGTGTCGCTCCAAGTCCCTGCTCTCCAGATATACTCTCGGTCAACACTATCGAACGCTTTCTCGAAATCAATAAACATCTCGTGTAATGGGGATCTCCATCTCCGGATTTGTAGGATGCCCGAAGCCTCTGTTTTACGAAAGTTTGGAGTTTAGTTATTATCTCCTTAGTCACCTACCAAGTTGAACAGCCATATAGAAGCACTGATTTCACAATTGAATCGAATATTCGGATAGTACGCCTGGAAATGTGGGTATTTTGCCAGAAGGTAGTCCAAGTGAAGAATGCTGCCCTAACCTTGTTGATACGAGATTGTACATCGTTAATGGCTATGAGGAAAAGAAAAGGTGACAAAATGCAGCCTTGTCTCACTCCGTTTTGTACCTCAAAAGATCTCAAAGATTAGCCTTGTGTAAGACGTGACGTATCTGGTGGGATTCCTTTTGATGGAAATTATTTTATTTGGTATGCCTCTCCTACAAGGAGCTCTCCAGATATACTCTCGGTCAACACTATCGAACGCAATCTCGAAATCAATGAACATGTCGTTTAATGGGGATCACCCCCACCCATATGAGGAACCATTTTCCGGTGCGTTTGCGGTAGTTTCCGGACACCCTCTATAGGAATTCAAATGAATTTTTATGTAATTTATTTCGTTCTTGATTCTTTTTTCTACCGTTTTTTTAATAAAAAAATCACCCCTTAACCTTACTTCCCTAAACGGGGATCATCCCCAGCAATCCTGCAAAAATCAAAGATACACGATTTTTGTCGGTCAACTAGTGTGGAATAATTAGTCCAAAGAAGGGCAAACGTAAATATAAGAAAAAAGGAGTTTTGATGCCAAATTGCTTGATTACTATATGCAGTAAAAACTTACACTAATTTTCGCGCCTCATTAAGGAATGGTGAAAATTATTTGGAGGTTGAATTTTGGAAAATTTATTTCGCAGTAAAGCAAGGGCATCTTTCAACCGCTCGGGTCATTATCCTTAAATTACTATTACTAAACGACAATTACAGCTATAAATTTCAAGTTAGTCCTCCTTATGGAAATTTTATCACTGTTATGATGACGTTTTATATAAATATTTTTTTGTATATTAAGTAAAATTGTGAAATTTGGTAGACTTCGGGCTCACTTTGTAGGCGCGGTACACTTAGGGTCTCCTCACACGGGGAGCGTATTCTTCGCAACTTAAAGAGCACGCGACTCGGAGACGAGACGATTTACATCCATGTACAGGGTGGGAACCTAACAATTTTTAGGACATCGTAAAAAATTTGGATCAGGTAGAACAATACAAGCTGAGAATAGTTGCAATCCAGGAAACTAAATGGCGCAAAAGCGAGATTAACGACCTCAATTCGCACACTATTTTTACGAGTGCTAAGAAGAGTTCTACAAGGACCTAGAAACACTCTTCGACTCACTTCCATCAAACGACGTCAAGTTGCTGCTAGGAGACTTTAACGCCAAAGTCGGAAACGAAAGCTGGCATAGGGGAACTGCTGGAGGTCATAGCCTCCACGACGAAAACAACAACAACGGTCAGCGACATATCGACTTAGCCAGCGGGAGAAACCTGGTCATATAAGCTCTACATGTTTCCCTCATCGACGAATCCATAAGCAGACCTGGAAGTCGCCTGATGAATACACCGTTAACCAGATCGACCACGTACTGATCAGCAAGAGATGCGCTTCTAATGTCTTAGATGTTCGATCCTATCGAGGAGCCAACTGCGACTCCGATCACTATTTGGTCAAGACGACAGGTGCAATCTCTTCGGTGCACCTAACGAGAATCAACCCTTCCAAGATCTTCGAAGTTGACAATTTGATTCATGATGCCACGGCGGCGGCTGCGTACACTACAGCGATAGAGAAAAAACTGTCGCCAATGCTTGAAAACATCAACAATTTAGGCATCCATAGTTCTGGGAGGAGCTCAAAGACAGCATCAAAGGAGTTGCAGAAGAGGTCGTGGGTTACAAAGGCCGGCGTAGACGAACAGACTGGTTTGACGACGAGTGCAGGGCCTCGATTGAGGCGAAAAATTACTCTTATCGCCAATACACACAACGCGCATCCCGAGCCAAGAAAGAAATATACAACCAACTTCGGCGAGTATCTAATAAGTTAATTAGACGTAAGAAACGCAAACATTTTGACGAGCAGCTGCAGCAAATAAACCAAAGATTAGCCAGTAAGAAGAATTAATCCGTTCGCAGAACGAATTATTGGCGAGTATCAAGGCGGCTTTAGACTTGGTCGTTCAACGACCGATCAGCTTTTCACAGTGAAGCTACTACTCCAAAAGTGTTGGGAATATAACATCGGCATATACCAAATCTTTTTCGACTTCAAGCAGGCATACGACAGTATCGATCGAAGTGTACTGTACAACATTTTGCTGCATTTTGGTATACCGGCAAAGTTAGTGCGACTCACAAGGATGACGATGACTAATACCGTCTCGCAGGTCAGGGTGCAGAACCGACTCACTGACCTATTTGAAACTAGTACTGGACTCAAGCAGGGCGACGGGCTGGCGCCGACGCTCTTTAACCTTGCTTTGGAGTATGTAATTCGAGCCATGAATATGGACAGCAGCGGAACGCTACTCATCAAGTCGACTCAATTAGTAGTGTACGCCGACGATATCAACATTATGTCTCGAAGATTGGGTGATGCGATGATGACGGAGCAAGGCTGCGTGGACGACCGAGAGCTCGCTGGGAGAACCCCGTAGGTGAAGACGCCCACCAGCTGCTGGACTTCCAAAACTGGAGGACAAGGTCACGTAACCGCGACAATTGGAGGTCATCGATTCAGGTGGCCAAGGCTCGAAGTCGGGCTATCGTGCTACATTGATGATGAAAAAATTTGAAAATCTTGATACACAATTTTTTGGCCACTAAACCTTTTCGGGACATTTGCGGAACTTAGGTGACATGCTTTTTGGAAAATTTTTGCCATTACTAAACTGAAAACTAAATATTAAAAAAAACTTAAAAATAAATATTAAACAAAAAATGTTGCCCGGGTTGTTTGGAAAACTAGGTGCATATTTGGTTATCAAAATAAAAGCCACTGTTTCCATAGCCAAAGCTTCTTTCCGCCGTAATTGAATCGCCTGACGTCATATTTGATTTATTACGGCATAATTTGGTTTGAACTTCACTTCTTTCTTAAAGTTATCCGTCTTGGGTCACTCATCACTCGGGTTGATATTCGCTTTTGTATTTTATAGAATTGTTGCGTTGAATAATGAACAGTTTACCGCATGAAATAAAATTCAATGGCATCGTATTCAATATCCAGGCCTCAGACTTGCCTCTATCGTCCTATCGACTCTCAAACCAAACTTCTAATTTCTGATTTTTTGTTTATGTTTCACATTGGTGATATCTTCTACATAAAATTCAAAATAAGGAATTAAAAATCTAATAAAAATTTATTTTGGAAATCACTCCTTGCGAAAAGTAGGTGTGCAATCAAAGAGTCAAAATACGTCCGAAAAGGCTCTCACTTAATTGAACCTTTCATTTTGTTAAACATTGGTTTTCATAAATTCAGCAATTGGATCAGCACAATTGGTTGTTTAAGTTTGGCAACGATAAGGGGGTCATCATGGTTTCGTTGTCATCAATCATTACATCATTTAAAAAAAATGATTCCAATTGTAATTGCTTTTCATTTTCCAAAGATGAAATCTCAAACTATGCTCTTAATTTCAATCATTTAAGAAAAATTTGACGCTCTATCAAGTCAACTATAGAAGCTTCATTTTTGTCAATTAATCCCAGTTCTTCGATCTCTGTTCAGTGCAGGCATGATTTTCTTCGCCGCTTGCAAGAAAAAATCTAACTTGGAGTGTCGTTTGTGCCTCCTCTATCTCGCCAATACGTGCGTAAATAAGCAATTCAATCGAATCCAACACATTACAATAAATCGTTTCTCTATCGCCTACAAGTTCAAATTAATTCACTGCGGTGGTCATTCGCGTTTGCTTTGCTATATAAGACACGATACCAACCACCACTATAGCAAACGGACGCGCGCTACCTATCACGAAAAACATGTGTCCGACCCATTCCTTTTCTTATCCTTCCTATAATAATTCCTAATGCCAAATGAAGTGCAGCTTGGGGAAAATGTTGAACATGAACGCGTTGATATGGAGGTAGGATAGGAGATGGATGCTCTCCATTTTTACATGCTGTATTGGGTTTTCAGCTCTCCCAAAAATGGCATTGTGGAATCTTGTTAACATCATTGTGCGCAAGACATAAATATTGTTCTTCTTTGGTGTTCCTCAACACAAGAGAAGTTGTGTGGAGTGTTGCTGCTTCACTTAAACGAAGAGGAAGTGTAGTAGTTCCCCGCTTTATCATGCGATCGTAATAGTATTTACATGCGGTCGTTGTTCTCTTGGGAGCTCACTTGAACTCCAGCTTTTTGTATAGAGTGTCTTTATGTGTTTATAATCAGAACGTTATACCCTAGACATAAAATAAATATTAATAAATATTTAAATAAATGTTGGTGGCAATAATGCTTGATGCTTGAAATAGATTACACGCATCAGCAGCAGCATCGGCATCACGAAACGTCAAGCGCAATGCATTTTACATTGCTGACAAAAATGTTGAGCAGAAAACTGGCATTCAGCATGAAAATGAAAAAACTTACAAGGCAACTTAAGGTGTGTTTTTTTGGTTATCCCGTGTAAAAAAAATGCCAGCTGACCCACCTGTAATTTTTAGGGTTTTTTAGATTTTTTTTAAAAAAACCCTTATGAAATCGATTTTTCCGTCCGTCTGTTCACTAAATAACTCGCGAACGGCTCAACCGAATCTCATGAAATTTGGTGGGAATGTGTAGAATGGTTACAGTCTTTGGCACAAATATCTTAGAAGTTGGTAGGAAGAAGATAACAGGGTGTCCTGACTTTTTTAGTCTTTATCGGAAAATTACGTTTGGGTATTTAAATCAAAGATCTGAACGAGTACATCTCATATCAGTTAAATTTTTCCAGTTTCGAGTAACGGTAAAAAAGTTATTGGCGTTTAAAGTTAAACTTCCTTTTCGACCTCCGTTTTTCTAAACCGTTATATGGAACGATATGAAACTTTGTACAAAGATTGGTCAGTATAGCCTTATATACGTTAAATATTAAGACTGTTGACTTTTGCCAAGGAAAAGTAAATAACAGTAAATTTGTAAAATTTCAATTTGTTCGTGTGTAGCCCCTCTTAAGTTTGCAAATATGAAAATTCTGCTAAGGGTTTTTAGAAAATTAGATAGGGAATATGTCTACGAATTTTCATTCGAATAACTGTATCCAAACCGGAAATATAGCTAAGTAAGCATTTAGTAAGGGCGTTTCACAATGCAAGGGAAGCCTCTTAAGCATTTCTTCAATGCATCTTTTAACTTGATGAAACAATGAACATGAAATTTGGTGGAAATGCATAGAATGGTAATAGTGTTTGCCACAAATATTTTTGAAGTTTCTAGGACCAAGTTAACAGGGTGTCCCTGAATAGCTGCAAAAGTATACTTGTTCAATACTCATAGGAAAGCTTGCGTGGGCTCTTATGTGAAGAGACACAATGGAATCATTTCATAAAGTTGCTTTTCCTTGATGAAAATAACAGTAATAGTAGATTTACAGCTAATAATTCAGTTCATATATACAGCCAAGCCATCCTAACGTTTGGCTGAGTATCTTTCTGCTCAAAGGCCATCAGAAATCTTAAATCGAAAAATGCCTGTAGATTTGCCTTGGAGTACTTTTATACAAACTGGGTAAATAGTAAATCTATTTTTGGATTGGTCTAATTAAAGGTGGAACGCGTTTATTTAGACCAATCCAAAAATAGATTAACAGGAAGCATTTCATTAATGTTGTGCACAAAACACCTATAGTGGTATTTTTTTTTTCAAATTTATACACTTACGTCCAAAATAAACATTTTTCACATTGAAACTAAACTGGCCTCTATATTCAGAAAATTTGTGTAATACATTCCGAAGGAACTTCGTATTTCATATGCAACAGAATAAGGATCAACTTTAATGCGATAATATCAACAGAAATGTTAAAATAGAACAGTGTCTTCAGTTTTCATCTAATGTCAGATTTCAACAAACATTACAGGAGATACGACCCTAAGCACTTGTTTTTCAATTGTTTAGTAAACATTTAGGCATGTTCCACAATTGTTTATAAACAACATTTTGGTTTATTAATTGTCATCACGCTCTGTGTCTCACATGGTTGAGTCGCACTCTACGATGCTAGTAATCTAGAGGTCCGGAGATCGAATCTCGGCGTGGTCCAGGAAATATATAGTGCTTGCAACATAATACACTCCTCTATATGCAACGTAACGTTGACTCGAAGCAGGCTATAAACGGCTGAGTGAACGCACCATGCCCCACAAGGGGTTATGGTACAGAGAAGAAGAAGAATTGTTTATTGAAACTATTAAAACGTGCTTCACAACTTTTTTATAACTTGTTATTGAGCTTTGAACCAGAGTTTAGTTAAACTGTATATAGAATAGAACTGTAAACTATTGGTTCTATTTATTCCTCATTTCGTTTAGGTCTAGTGTATCCTCACTTGAATTTCGTTCCCATTTACAGATTTTGATTCATGCGCTTGACGGTGTGCATGGCTGGGGTAGTACGACAAGAATTATGATAGGCCTATACATATCAGCTGCTCTTCCTATGGTTGCAAATCATGTTGTTGTTGTATTAGCGGCAAAATCATGTTGTTCGCTGGTTATGCTGTCATGTGGACTGACTGTCGTGCTGTTATTTGTATGTTATCGTTTTGGTAAAGATTCGCCGGTTGTGCGTCGGGTCTTTTGATGATTATGTAGAGATGGATGATCCACCGCTCTATAGATACTCTCAAACTTGTGCAGCGTTTCTCCATTCAGCGACACAGCAACACTCCGCAATAACAGCTGTGACGAGCTTGGGGCAATGTGCTCTGACGATGTCGTGTGAGTTTGGAAATGGCGAATATAAACTCGCTGGTCATAGATACTTTCTTGGCTGTATAACATCAGAACCGCCGATTCCTCCCGTACTGATTTTGAGAGTACGTGTACTATGTGCAGTGTGTTGCGTTTCCGCTGATTCTGCTGACTGTTCTGCTGCTGTGTTGTATGTCCTCGTACAGTACAGACACCACTTGGCACAGTCGTACCACGGATTCACTTGTATCTTGTATCTGAGAAGCGGCGCTTCTGGTGTGCTCTCAGTCTATATTCCGGGGTTAGGTTAGTTCTACAGGCGGTCGGTTAGGTTGGTCGATGATGACGATGGTCGCGTTCGGTTCGTGTTGCTGCTTTTTTCGCGATATGTTATGCCGTGTTGCGTTGTGTTGCGGTGATACGCGATAGTGTCGTGTCGTCACACATATTGTGTGTATGGTGCGCTCTGTGCCCCGCCCCGCCCCCTTCGCTTCGGCTAACCTTCATTTCCATCGGCTCGGCTATAACATTATCGCCTAGTTGTGTGTTGTGCGCTACTGTCGTGTTGTTGTTGCTGCCGCTGCCTATATTGCTGTTTTTGTTACAATTACAATGTCGCTGTGGGTGTTTAAAGGTGGTAGTTTTACCGGTACTATTAGTGTGTATTTACATACACATTAAACTGTTTTTATCGCCCCCAACAATGTGAGAAATTGTTCTGAAAACCGATAAAAAGTGCAGATGATATTCGTTTCCGTTTTCGGTTCATTTTGTTCGGAGAATCGCCGCCGTGTGTGCTCTGTACTGTACTATTGCAAAAAAAAAAGATAGAACGGAAGAAATACTCGAGTGTGCTGTTCTCCCCTTTACGTATGAGTAAATGCATCCGATTTTTTTTTTGTTCCTTAATGACTGGCATATAGAGAATGGCAAGGGCCAATATACCAAAGTGGGGTGATTGTGCGAATGAGGCGTTCTAAACGGTGGTTCCACTTTCCATTGTGCACTACTTACCCCCTTAGTATCGCGGCGTCGGAAAGATAGCCAAGTGGATTCATCGAGGAAAAGTGTCACCCAAAATGTGCCAATGTTACCTTCGATTCTGATTTGTTGACGCCCCCTTGCCGCTTGCACGCTGATTTTCCCATACGCCCCGACCAGAGTCATCTATCGTATCGGGCAGGTCGTTAATCATCATGTACACTCGGTATCGTCGACTCACAATATTCGGGAGGACTTGGCCGTGGTCGTCTGTTTCTTCTGCTGTGCTCTACTCCGTTTGCTGACTATGAGGTCTCTTTTGACATAATCTTGCGTGGCTGAAGTCGCCGAACTCTCCGCGCGCTAATATCTACAATCTACTACCCCTGCAATCCAACCGTTTGTTTCTGCTGTGTATTATGCTCTATCTACTCTTCTACTACCTGTGCGTCTAGTCTTCTAGCCAAGCTCCTAGCATGCGTCTAGCGCGAGATGCAATCCATATCTATACACACAACATGCATTAACAACAACGGCCACTTGCTGAATTCTCTTCGTGATTCGCGAAGATATTTAGATAGCCGCTGTTGATGCTACTATCTGAAATCTATTCGTCGTTCGTATGCTAATTTTGTTTGTTTGATCTGCGCTAATTGTGCTTATAACCAGTGGCGGTGTCATGCCGTTGTTAAAGAGTCGTTGTGTGTAGTGAGTGATGACAGGTGGAGGAGGGGCCGGGCAGGGCAGCTGAAGATTGTACGCTCTAATGAGTAGTGGCTCGCCTATTGCCTACTGGAAGTGGGAAATTTGCAAAATTAAATAATCAACTCAAACGTGTAATTGGCAATCTTGATATTTTTCAAATCATCTTCGCGGATGAGTACAATACGTTTACGGTTTTTTTGCCAGTTGAAATTTAGCGTGAATGCTCTAGCTGTGGGTCATTTAATGAGCCCACTTGAAGATGAAGGTGTTATTTGCATTCAAAATCGTCAAAAGGAGTAATAGTCACTATGGCGACTGTGTTCCCCTCCGAACCGGCTGCACCGAATTTTATGAAATTTTTCGTGTAGACTTACTAGATATGGGAATCAGTCGTAAACTATAATTTATAGAAATTTGAAATTAAAATTTGACTAGAAATTATTAATCTAATTTTAGAGTCGGTAGGATCCCAGCTTATTAAAACAGTCCAAAAGGTCCCAAAAAGACATATTTATCCTTAACCTGAGATAGGCATGTGACGCACTAAATCACAGAAGACGTCCAGTACGAGTACATTACCTCCGACGTTTTTCTCTTATTCCAGGCACCAAGAACTGCACAAATTAGGTAAACAGGAAGCATAGCTATACGCTGAAACTCCTCTTTTTTCGTAGATTTACAGATTGAAATGTCGAATGTACTCAACGTCTTCCATATCTCGGCGAAAATTTAATTCTTTGTGAGACCATGGCGTATAATATTTTGAAAAGATTGCACATTTAAATTGCGTCAAAGGGAAATCGAACAGTTTCGCGACAAAGTTTACACGAAAAATATTGGTTCCCGGTCGATTTGTGTCGCCAAAAGTTAATTATGTTAGGCACTAAAAGGTTGTCCGAACAGTGAAATCGTTTGTGGATTTTCGTGTGTTTGAAACCCGAGCTGTCCCAGAAGTCTCACCCAGTAAGCCAGTTACAAGAATTAGGTAGATATGGACAGAATCAGATTACAAGTCATATGATCGCCCGAGAAACTATTAGCCGGAAAGAAAATAAGGGGTATCCGAATTTCGGCTGCGCCCGAAATTAGCCTCGGTCTCGTTTTTATTTCAGAGTCAAAATATTTACTAGAAATTAAACATAAATGTATTTTATACCGTTAGGTGCCATCCTTTTTAGGGTTTTTTAGATTTTTCAAAAAACCCTTATGAAATCGATTTTGTCCGTCCGTCTGTCCGTCCGTCTGTTCACTAAATAACTCGCGAACGGCTTAACCGATCGTCATGAAATTTGGTAGGAATGTGTAGAATGGTAACAGTCTTTGGCACGAAATACTTAAAAGTTGGTAGGACAAAGATAACAGGGTGTCCCGGACATTTTAAAATTTGTTCACTAAATAACTCGCGAACGGCTTAACGGATCGTCATGAAATTTGGTAGGAATGTGTAGAATGGTAACAGTCTTTGGCATGAAATACCTAAAAATTGCTATGGCAAAGATAACAGGGTGTCCCGGACATTTACAAAGTTGTTCACTAAATACCTCGCGAACGGCTTAACCGATCGTCATGTATTTTAGTAGGAATGTGTAGAATAGTAACAGTCTTTGGCACGAAATACTTAGAAGTTAGTAGGGCAAAGATAACAGGGTGTCCCGGAGATTTAAAAATTTGTTCACTAACTGATCGTTATGAAATTTGGTAGAAATGTGTAGAATTGTAACAGTCCTTAGCATGAAATACTTAGACGTTGGTAGAATAAAGCTAACAGGGTGTCTCGGAGATTTTAAAAAGCCGACTTTTTTAGTTTTTATCGGACATGGACGTATGGGTACTCACATCAAAGAACTCGATGGGTACATTTCATATCAGTCGCTTTTTTCCAGTTTGGAGTAATGGTAACGGAGTTTCAGCTAATATATCCAGTTAATATGTGTAGCCATGATACATAGTAAATCTATTTTTGGATTGGTCTAATTAAAAAGTGTTACTAACGCCTTTCATTCTGGGACGCGTTTATTTAGACCAATCCAAAAATAGATTTACGAGAAGCATTTCATTAATATCGTGCATAATGCTTATTTATTACCTATCAAATATATGTGCAAAATTATTCACAATGTGTGTATCCAAAATCTAAAAAACCCTCGTATTGCGGGCGCAGCCCTCTGTACGCCGGTATTTTTTTAATATGGAATTTAGTATCTTTCAAATTTAATTAGTTTTGTAAGAGAATCTTAATGCAAGCGAAGCGATATCTGATCTCAAATTCTCCCATATCAAATTCGGTAACCATTGCCGTATTGTTGAAGCCTGTTGCCTGCCAATGACTGATCTGTCATTTTCAAAGAAAATTACACTATTTTGGTTAATTGTGGAATAATGTACTGAGCAGGGATGTTGCGAATATTCCCATCCGCATCCGCAATTGCGGAACTTCCGCATTAATTTTGACATCCGAATTCGCATCCGTATCCGCAATTATCAATGCGGAGTTTCATGCGGATGCTGCACAAGTTAGAAATTACGTCCGGCTATTGGTGTGTGTAGTGTAGACCACACGTGCAAAGATTTCGTTCGGTGAAAAGTTCCGGCCTATTTCTTATCTTTCGTTTCTATCATTTGTTTACCGTTTACCCGGCTTTACCCGACGTGTTTAGTTAGAACCAGGGCAGGGCTGTCACATATGCTAAAAAAATCCTGCTTAAAGAAAGATCTTGGCATGATTTTGTGTCCGTCAAGTGAAAATGAGAGTGAGGAAACATCAGAAAATCATGCTGAAACTTTACTAAAAAAAGAATTGCTTTCTTACCATATTAAAAAGAGGGTCAATGTTGATGAAAATCCTCTTAAATGGTGGAGCGTTCATAAAGAAGAACTGAAACTGTTATCGCCAATAGCACGCAGATTTTTGTCAACACCCCCAGGCAGTGTCCAAAGCGAACAATTGTTCAGTAGTGCTGGTTTAATTTACGAACCTCTGCGGAACAGACTTGATCCCGAGAAGGCGGCAATATTGCTTTTTATTAAATACAATGCCCAAATTTTCAACTTTAACTACTAAAAAACGATGTAATTTTTCTGTTTAATTATAATAAAAATATAAAACAAATATAGGGCAGAATTCATAGTCGTTACTTAAGGAATAAGTATTAAAGAATGCTTATTTGGGCAAAACGTCATTTATAAAGGTATTGGCACATTCTATATAAAATAATTTAATTCAGAAGCCCAATTATAGTAATTGACCAATAAATTATAAAAAATTATCTAGTAGTAGCAAAATTCAAATATGAGCGACTATGAATCGCAAAATTAGTAAGGATTCCCATAAGTATAAGTGAGGACTATGAATTCCGCCCTATGTATACTTATTTTATTTCTGCACCATATACATAGTTTCTTATAAAAAAAAAAAACAAAATCCGCATTCGCATCCGCGGATGTGAGCCTTCAAAAATTCGCATGTGATGTGATGTGAAAAATTCTGCATCCGCAACATCCCTGGTTCAAAGTGTATACAAAATTTGATCTAAAGCGAAATCAGTTGTCCCCTATCTTTTTCAGCTTGTGCCCCGCTTGCGAGATCTGCTGATCCCTCAGGGATAGTGGCGTAGAATTGCTCATACGTTACATAAGGGTGATACTGCTTTGCTGGTAGCTTTATGCCAAAGTTCTTAACATTCCTAACCTTCTATAGGAAGGACTATAAGAAAGGCCTGGGCGAATTACGAGATATTGCCGTAAACAGTAGACGATTGGGCTTAGGTGTAGAACCCACAATACCTTAAGGCCCTATAATGTTCTTAGCAAATTTCAATTTGCAAGCTTCACAATGTTCTTTAAAACTACCTAGTTCCCAAGTGTAACTTACAAGCGTTTTAACAGTTAGGTATAAACTTTTTCTATCGGAGATTAAAAACTGCAACTCATCCGCTACCAAATCTACAATTTTTTAAATGACTCTTACCTTGGCTTTATAATCACATACACTCCATTCGTGTCGTTTTAGTCGCAACATCACATCAATGTTTTCCGCGGCCTTCTTATGCTATGTAGCTCTAGCTCTTTTCTTGGCGCATTTATACGCGTGATCACACCGTAGTCATTCAAAGAGCGCTTAGATACATATTGCAGAAGAGAGCGATTGCGGTGACAATAAGCAAAAAACGTAAAGAAAATGATGGCATATTCATCGATAAATCAAGCGGCGTCAAAACGTGATACGGTCACGATTCAATGACACAATGCTACTGCAAATAGCGTTTCGATGCAATCTGCGCGATCATCCATCGATCTTTGCTGCTTTAAAAGCGCTTTGTGTGCTGCTGGTTGCTGTCACTATGTTCTTCTTAATGTGCGCAGTCTGTGTGTACGATAAAGTTCCGAGAGACGAAGCAAAAGAAAAGAATAAGAAGCGTGATTGCTGCGTCTAAATAAAAATGCATTCAAACACATGTGAACATATTGATCTGGAGTGGATTTTCGTTTGTAGATTAATCAATCGCGTCGGTCAGTGGTTCGCAACCCAAATGCTTGCGGACCACTTAGAGTGAAAGTAAATTGTCAAATTCATGGTGATTACAACTGTTTTTTTTTTCTAATTTGTTGTCACCGTGACTCCATATTTGAAACAGCAGTCACAGATGGTGTTCCAAAGCGAGCCATCAACTCCAACATTTTTTCGCTTATTAAACGAAGGAAAAACAATTCCAAGTAACATATACTGAAAACGTTCTTAGCAACAGTTCCAAAGTAATATTTACTGAAAACGTTTCTACAACGATATTTGAGACTGTTACTTGGACCTGTAACCAAGACTTACTTGGGTTTCAATGAAACTTGGATAAATATGTAAATAAATAACAGGTGCGACAGTCCAACATTGGAATAAGGCCGCAGCTGTGTCAGTGAAATCCAATTTCCAAGATCTTAACTTATTTTTTGGTTGAGGTGTTGAGATCAACAGAACGCTCAGCAGTGTTATTTATCCCCATGAGTGAGATCATAGTCCGTCACATGGGTTGTGAGTTCGAAAAACACCATAAACCGATTTTGTTCACGGTGAGACGCAAACCCACGACCGTGTGCACCGAAGGTGCGCGCACTAACCTCTCAACCGACCAGACTACAATAAAACTTGGATAGTTCAGTATTTTAGTATAGACACTTAGGCCCGTATTTATGAACATTCCTTAACTTAAGGAGACTTTTTTTTCTATGAAAAAGTATGGGAATGACATTTAATTTATTGAATTTCGGCATCCTTGACCCAAGGTCTCCTTGACCTATGGACTTTCGCATAGCGGCGGTGACTCAGGAACAAAGCACAACCCTGGTCAAAGCAGACAAAAAAGTCTCCTTAAGTTAAGGAATGTTCATAAATACGGGCCTTATTATGTAACAGAGGTCCTTGGGCACAACAGGTTGTTTTTTCTGGGGGTAAAGAATAGACGATATGAATATCGAAATACAGGATTCGTTGAGAAAAGTCCTCCAGAATGTATATGAATAGAATTGTTGAAAAAGGATAATACATATACTACCAAAAAGGACATTTTTCTACAGAAAGCAGATCGATAGGAGTCGTTCGAAAGGTTATGTTTAGGAGAATGTATTTGATCAGTTTTACAGGATTTTCGGCCTTCTGAAGTAACAGGTTAACGATAGATCCTTGTTTTAATGAACGTAAACGCAAAGAATATTGAAATAAAACTAGCAGCAAAAATGTTCCTTCTATCACTCGCGATATTCTTCATTAGTTTCCCCTACAAGTATGTACTAAAGCCAGTGGTGAATTGGCAAATTGAAACTCAAAGCGGGCATTTTTGACTGTATTCAAACACCTTGTGTTTTCTTCTTCTTCATTAAACCGCTTCATGGCAACGTGTCGCTCGGCCTGCGGTGTAGGCACACTTTAAATTAAAGAGTTCGGCGACCAGACTTTATTTTGATTTTAGAAGCGTGATCCAATTTGAACTTGTTTACCCACACTGAAAAAATCATTTGCTAAAAACAAGAAAACAAATACAATAAAAAACAGCAAAGGAAAATGTTTTCCTGATTTAAGATGTATTTTCTTGTTCCAAGGAAAGGTTTTCTGATTTAAGAGGTTTTTTTCTTGTTCCAAGAAAAGTCTTTGCTTAAAATAATTAAATAAGCATTACTTTAAGCAAAAACTTTTCTTGGAACAAGAAAATACATCCTAAATCAGGAAAAATTATTCCTTGGCTGTTTCTTATTGTATTTTTTCTTGTTTTAAGCAAATTATTTTGTTCAGTGCAGCCTTATTGACCAATTTACTAATCAACGATCAATCAATAAATATAAAATTTGCTTCTGAACGATTTCTTTAAGTTTAATTTGTTTTTTTTTTTTATTTAAATCGCCTCTTGAAATCCCGAAATGAGTATTTCTCAGAATTTTAAATTGTTCGAAAATTTAAAACATTTGCCGCCCCGAGGAATTGCCCAGGTTGCCCATATGCGAAATCCCGCCCTGCATAAATACCAATCTTTAACTGCAACTATAGTCTTTATCGGATATTTAATTGATAGCATTTAGCTTTGGCGTAGAAAATATATGTAGTATGATACACCACAATACTGCTGCTTAAGTCAATCAGGACACTTCGTCCTTTTTTCGACCTGAAAGGTACATGTAGGCAACATTGGTATCACATTTCAGGATTTTCTTAAAGGAGTTCCCCACAATGCTAAAGGAATTATTTCGAATCCTTTTCGGGGAATCCTTAAGTCGAAAAAGGACACTTTTTGCAGCGAGATGGTCAAGATGTGTGTTGAACCAAAGGCGATGCTGAGAATAATACATTTTATCAGTTTTAAATTTCGTCTTTCGGAAGCCGCAGTATAACTATAGGTATTAATCCTATTGTGGTACTTAGAAACTTTTACTTCTTAGCATAAATCGGCAGTCTTTGCCTGGAACCAAATTTCTAAAAAATTTAGAGTAATAGTTTCATACGACAAGCGAAGCAAGAGCACATGTTGGAATCTTTTAGTTATGCTATTCAGGGCGAAATGTCCTTTTTCATGTTTTTCTAGGCCCTAAATGTGTATATTGTGAAGGGCTTGAAAACTAATTTTTAAATTAAGCTATTTGTCCAGTTTTCAGTATCGGGCTACAAACTGAAACAGTGTTACAAGACCACCATCGTCTAAAAAGTTAAAAACGGAAAATCGCCCTGTAACCTGCATACGCTTTGTAGTAGAGTCCAGATACGCGGTTCGACCCAAACATTAAAGGCCTACATTTTGATGGTTGCATATACTCCCCGCCGCAGTAAAAGTAACACTAATTGCGCGTCGGTTAAGGGAGACAGGATGGGTAACGATGTGAGAAACTTCTTTTTTTTGCAAATATCTGGAAAGCTATGAGTCTGACCGCAAAATGTCAAACACTCTTTGTACTAGGTCATATTCTTTTTTGTTATGTTTGGGTTTGTTTACATTAATGGTAATATGTAAACTTCATTTTGTTTCTTGCTCCCTAAAAACATCGACATATTCACATCATCAAAATCCATTTCGAAATTCATTTAAGCTAATTTCGCACATCCGTCTTCTTTTGATCATTTTCGCTTTGTTTGTTTAACTCTTGGACATTTTATTATTAAAACGAATGAAATTGCGTTTTTTTGCGTTTTTGTTTCCATTCCATCTTACGACCGACGCGAAGCTCATCAAGACGATGGAAATTGATATTTATGTGGAAGCTCGTCAATTCGGAAATCTCAATCTTAATCAATGATTGCGTGCCGGGGCTTGAAAATTCTGTTCATATTTTTCTGATGGACTTTTACATTCAGTATGGATATTTCTCTCTATTTATAGAATGCGATTTATTCTTTTAATTGATTTTTCAAATAAATTTCTGATCTGTGTTTACATTAAGTGGAGATAGTTTATCGAGTGTGTCTGTCAATCTGTATTAAGACTGGTGGTATGTGTGGGGTCATTGTTTTGTTTTCCAATTTTTAATCGAATTGTAAATTGAATGTATGAGCCCAATAGGAAAAGAAGGCGCACTAGAAGACTTTTCGGACTGCTTCTCAAGAAACAGTTTACAAGCACTGGCTAATAGGCGGTTTATAATGCTTTAAGAGGGTTGATTGGGACCGCATCCACAAATTCTGGCCGAAAAATTATTTGGGGAAAGCCCCAAGCTCGGCTTCAAGTTTTGTTAAGACAATGACAATGGGCCGTTTCACATTGTAAGACGAAACCGGACGGCTGACAAACGTACGGCGAGAGCTTTTATACTTGTAGTGGCCGGCAGACAAGCATTGTGCATTTCACATTGTATGAACGAAGGCTTAGCGAGCAGGGGGCGAAGCCCCCTAGTACATATAATTCATAAATGAGTTTTGTATAACTAGCATTTCCCTCTCTATAGGTGATGGCGACATTTCATTTACCTCTTTACGCTCTAAAATGTATAATAAATCACCTACCTACAGTGGGATTCGATCCCGCGACACTATGATTTGAAGACTAACGTCCTACCTACTACACCACACAGACTATTAGTCCAGTTAAAATATCCCAATTCAGGCCTCCAAATAGAAAAAAATAGAGTAAGGCTATTTTTTTATTTTTGAATCAGTGGACTCCCAGGACTAAAACTCATTTTGCTAAAAAAAAAGTAGATCGGAAAGGTCTAAAGAGGACAAAAACGGATACCCTTTAATCCTTGACTGGAGGTCGGAATGCTGGAAGGCGAGTACTTTACATATACGGTATTTGTTTGCTGTTTCAAGGACCCTCAACCTCATCGGAATAAATCGAGCTTAAAAGGAAAATTTTTGTTTGTTTCCCGTGTACATCTTTCCAAAGCCATAATTACGAGAATAATTCAAGTTGTCGGTACTTTTACCACTTTTAAGAATCTAAAATAGCTGAAGATTCTACCATTAAATTTGCTAAGAAAAAAGTTGATCGGAAAGTTCTGAAAAAGCACATAAAAGGACACTGATTAAACACCTTGATCGAACATGGGCATCCCACATGCCATATCATAGAGGAAGTCGAGTGCCTTGCATATCGGATGCTTGTTTCCTGTTTCAAGAACACTAAATGGAATAAGTCGGGCTTAAATGGAAAATGACGGCTTTAGAGAGATAAAGATACGGGAAACACGAAAAATTTTCATTTGAGCCCAATTTTCTCCTTTGAGAGTCCTTGGAACAAGTAACAAATGCCGGATATGGAATGTACTTGACATCCTCTTTGATATGACACCATGCATACCCACGTTCAATTAAGGTGTGCAATTAGTGTCTTTTTTCAGAGCCCTCCGATGAATTTTTTTCTTAGCAAATTTAATGGTAGAATCGTCAGCTATTATAGATTATAAAAAGTGATAAAAGTAGTCACAACTTGAGTTTTAGATTTCTGGGAGCCCACCATGATTCAAAAACAACGAAAATTAGTCTTACTCTATTTTTATACCCTTCACTCGTAGAGTAAAGGGTATATTAACTTTGTCATGAAGTTTGTAACGCATCGAAGGAAGCATCTCATATAAAATATGTATATATATGATCAGCATGACGAGCTGAGTCGATTGGGCGATGTCCGTCTGTCCGTCTGTTGCTACGCGTTTTACTCGGCCAGTTTAAAAGCTATCGAGCTGAAATTTTGCACACATGCTTCTTTTTATTGCAGGCAGTTTGTATGTTCGAATCGCTAAAATCGGACCGTGGGATCATGGGGCTGCCATACAAACCTAACCCCCCCAATTTGGTTTTTCTAAGAAAAACTTTTTCATGCGTGCACCAATTTCAACCAAATTTCACACAAATGTGTTTCTATTGATAAGACAAAACATATGTAAGAATGGATAAAATCGGACTATGGGGTCATGGGGCTGTCATACAAACCCAACCCCCCAAATTGAGTTTTTCTAAGAAAAACTTTTTGATTTGTGCACCAATTTCAATCAAACCTCATAAAAGTGCATTTCAATTGATGCCACAAAACATATGTAAAAATGAATGGAATCGGACAATGGGGTCATGGGGCTGTCATACAAACCCAACCCCCCAAATTGAGTTCTTCTACGAAAAACTTTTTTATTTGTGCATCACTTTCAACCAAAACTTGTAAAGTGCATCTCTATTGATGCCATAAGACATGTGTAAAAATGAATGGAATCGGTCTATGGGGTCATGGGGCTACCATACAAACCCAACCCCCCATTTTAGATCTTCTAAGAAATATTTTTTCCACACCAATTTCAAAAAAACTTAATGCGTTCTTGTCAAAACAAAAGAAAATTAAAACGAATGGAATCATACTATGGGACCATGCTCCCGCATCCCCCCAATAGAGTTTTCTGAGTAAATATTTTTATTTTCCCACTTAACCAAAAACACACAAATATTGTTTTATCGACGCCACAGAAGGAAAAGAATGGGGAAGGATTGAACACAAGTCATATGTTCGCCCAAAAAAAACTTTTAGCCCGAGGAGAGTGAAGGGTATTCAAATTTCGGCCGCGCCTGAAATTAGCCTCGGTCTCGTTTTCTATTAGAAATGCTAATATGACTGGACTATATACGGGACGACGTTTGTAATTTACACCATTTTATGTAAATTTTAACACCATGTAAACAAAAACTGGTATAATTTCGGATAAAATTTGTTATTTGTCCAAATGAATTTTACTTTGAGTGTTTTGTCCTAATTGATAAAAGAAAAATTGTATACTTGTGGATAGAGTTAAATAATTGTAGTTAACCCCATATGTATAAAAAAACGAGACCGAGGCTAATTTCGGGCGCGGCCGAAATTTGGATACCCTTCGCTCCCATCGGGCTAATAGTTTTTTTTCGAGCGTACCTACGACTTGTATTTAATACCCCTCCCCCCATTCTTTTCCTTCTGTCTTCACAAAAGTTCCGATGCGTCGGCAAAACAATATCTGTGTGGGGTTTGGTTGGAATAAGTGGGCAAATAAAAATATTTACTCAGAAAATTTTATTGTTGGATGCGGGAGCATTCCATTTGTACGATCCCATTTTTTAGTTGCTTTGATAAAGTCAAATTAAGGCTTTGTGAAACTGGTGTAAAAAAAATTGGGGGGTTGGATTTGTATGGCAGCCATATGACCCCATGGTCCGATTTGATCCATTCTTACAAGTATATTGTGTTATCAATAGAAATACATTTTTGTGAAATTTGGTTGAAATTGATGCACGAATAAAAAAGTTTTTCTTAGAAGAACTTAATTTGGCGAGTTGGGTTTGTATGGCAGCCCCATGACCCCATGGTCCGATTTGATCCATTCTTACACACGTTTTGTGTTATCAATAGAAACACATTTGTGTGAGATTTGGTTGAAATTGGTACACAAATAAAAAAGTTTTTCTTAGAAGAACTCAAATTGGGGGGCTAGGTTTGTATGGCAGCCCCATGACCCAGTGATCCAATTTGGGTGAATCAAACATACAAACAGCCTGCAACAATAAGAAGCACGTGTGCAAAATTTCAGCTTAATAAATAACAGGCGCGACAATCCAACATTTGACTAAGGCCTCAGGATGTGTTAGTGACATCCTATTTCCAAGATCTTATCTGCTTTTTTTGTTCAGGTAATGAGATCAGCATCACGCTCAGCAGTGTTATTTATCCCCATAAATGGGTACTCGTTTAATATCTGAGTTCGAAAAACACAATGATCCACGGTGAGATTCGAACTCATGACCCTGTGAACCGAAGGTGCGCGCACTAACCGCTGAACCAGCCAGACTATTATTCAGCTTGCTAGCTTTCAATACCCGCCGAGTAAAACGCGTCGCAACAGACAGACAGACGGACATGCTCCAATCGACTCCCCAAGTCATGCTGATCATAATATGTATACTTTTTATATGGTCGGAGATGCTTCCTTTAATGCGTTACAAACTTCATGACAAAGTTAATATACGCTTTCACTCTTTGAGCGAAGGGTATAATAACACCATCTGGACAAATTTTGATTCGCACCGCCTGAGTTGTTAGTGTGAGGTGTCTTTCCCTGTTGGTAAATTGAGGTGTTACGATCTTCGTTGTTTTTTGGGTTTCAGAAAAGAATCTGCGTTATCTCATTTCGCTTATCATGACAGCTTGTGTGATCCACAGCACACACAACCGAGTGTTTTTTTGTTCCTGTGATTATAAAATTCCCTATTTATGGCGATTGTCGATTTCTTTATATGCCAGTTATTATTTACTATGTACTACTTACCTCAATGAGTCCCAGTTATGCAACACTACGAATAAAACCTCTAAAGTCTCTTGTAAAAAAATTATAAAAAAAAAACATTTTTCTAATTTATTTAAATTACACATTTTTTGTTTTAATTAAAAAAAATCGGAAATCATTTTATCATATGAATAAATACTCTAAAAAACTAGTGTGCAAAAACATACAAACATTTCTTATGAATAATAATGACAGGTGTTATCTACAGCGGTTAGAATGTGCTTCAACAACTTAGTTGAACACAAAGTTCCGGCGAATGCAGTGTGGATAATTACTGTTTATTGTTGTTCAAATTTATATCTTTTTCTTTGTTTTCATTCTATAGATAAAAAACACTATGATAATAACATTGACTTAAAGCAAACATCATGGCAAATATGAATGTGTGATATGTGGATAAAAAAACATGAAAATATAAAGAAAGTTGATAAATAAAAATGTAGAATTTAACGCTTAACTCGCTAAACTAATAGATATAAAATAAAAAAAAATAAAACACAAAAACTATTTTAAAAAAATGTGTGAAACTCAATGTGATATAAATTGTGAAAATATTATTGTTCTTTTTTTAAACTTTACCAATACATTTTCCTTTTTGTGACGTCATTTCACACCACCCTCTGAATCATTATTATATACTCGTAAATACGTTGATGTCGATAGAGGTCGTGCTTATTTCGCCTAGAAACATCAATAAAGAAACACTGTGAAACATGTGAAAAGTTTTGTCGTTCTTCATCTATACTCGTATAATCTTCATAAAATGTATAAGACTGGAATTCCCAAACAATAAAAGAAAACATGCAAAATTCCCTGATAAATTCGTAAATATTATTATATATTATAATACATATTTAAAAAGTAAACATAAGCGCTTACACGTCTAACCAAAATCGAGAAAACTGAAGACAAAAAAAACCTAATATAGTCAACAACCAATGAATATACAATACATAAGTAAATACATTAAATACTATTAGTGTATAGGAAAATTTCTAATCATTGAAATTGACAACACACACGCGTTTATTATAAGAAGCAAGTAGCAGACATAATTCTACAACATGAATAAACAAAATACTCCCGTACAACGTCGTACGCCCGCGTCGCAACAAACGAAAGGTAAAATACTCTTTGCTTAATTGCTTTTATTGTTTTATGAATTTTTGAAATTGAATTAGAATTTTGTTTCATGTTTTAAACACTTGTTTAAATGTTTATTCATCAGTGGGGTAATTCCACTTTGGATTGATTGGTGGTTGATGCTATACATTTTGCAAGACGGTGGAAAGCACAATTGGAGCACTGGAAATTGCAAGGAAAGTAGGGTTGGCTGCACTTCGGCCACGGGCCTATTGTAAACTATAGCCCCTTGTTCAGGGACGTAGCCAGGATTTTGTTTCGGGAGGGGTCCAACTTTCGATATTAGAAACGCGGCATTAGCTGTACATTTTTCCCGTAACTTCGTTTTCATCGTTTGAATAGGCTTCAACAAATTTTTCACAATTGTTACCATTTTTTAAATTGGCAGTTTTCATATTTTTCGTTTGGAGAAACAAAATGCAAAAATATAATTTCAAATAATTAAAATCTGAAAAAGTGGTGAATTTCGAGATTTTTTTTTGTTCACTTTTTCATCGATAACCAAACTTTGTCCCTACTGCGACCCAGGTTTTTTTTTCAGCCCCTGTTCAGTACCGTTTTTTTAGGACCAGTTCAGTACCGGTCTTTTTTAGGTTTTAACTGATACTAGGCTCTTTTGTACCGCATTTTAGCACAGTTTTTAGGGTTTTTTAGATTTTTCAAAAAAACCTTATGAAATCGTCCGCCTGTTCACTAAACAACTCGCGAACGGCTTAACCGATCCTCATTAAATTTGGTAGGAATATGTAGAATGGTAACAGTCTTTTGGGACGAAATACTTAAAAGTTGGTAGGGCAAAAATAACCAGGGTGTCCCGGACATTTAAAAAATTGTTCACTAAATAACTCGCGACCGCCTTAACCGATCGTCATGAAATTTAATAGGAATGTGTAGAATGGTAACAATCTTTGGCATGAAATACAAGTTGGTATGGCAAAGATAAAAGGGTGTCCCGGACCTTTGAAAATTTGTTTACTAAATAACTCGCGAACGGCTTAACCGATCGTAATGAAATTTGGTAGGAATGCGTAGAATAGTAACAGTCTTTAGCACGAAATACTTAGACGTTGGTAGGACAAAGCTAACAGGGTGTCCCGGAGATTTGGAAAAGACATTTTTTTAGTTTTTATCGGACATGGACGTGTTGGTACTCAAATCAAAGAACTCGATGAGTACATTTCATATCAGTTGCTTTTTTTCCAGATTGGAGTAATGGTAACGGAGTTACAGCTAATAAATTCAGTTAATATGTGTAGCCATGATACACAGTAAATCTATTTTTCGATTGGTCTAATTAAAAGTGACCAATCCAAAAATAGATTTACAAGAAGCATTTCATTAATATTGTGCAAAATTCTTATTTATTAGTTATTACCAATAAAATATATGTGCAAAATTATTCACTATGTATGTATCCAAAATCTAAAAAAAACTCGTATTGCAGGCGCAGCCCTCTGTACGCCGGTATTTTTTCAGGTTATTTCTTCATTTAAGCCACGATTCGTCTTTCATCTGTTTGAAGACTTCATTCAATCTGAAAGTTTCTCACGTTTTCTCAGGCGAATACTCGTCCAATCGGCGTAGTAACAAAAAGGTAATTTTAGACCGTCGATTCGGAATTTGACGCCAAAACTAAAAACAAATTTTTTGGGTGCCTGCCGGTTCCCTTCCCGCCAAAATTGGCGTTGCCAATTAAAGTTGCGGGCCGGAAAACAGCTGATGTCGACACCTAAATATCCGTTCTCGATCTGAGCGGCATTTTTCAAACTTCAATGATATGAAAAATAAATTCAAAACACTAAAATTTCAAAACTGTGACAAAAACCGAGAATGGACATTTATGTGTCCGAACTGGCCGTTTTTCTTCATTACCGTAACTCCTAGTGGATCATGGTGCGTTGATGACTACCGTGTGTAGTCTACCTACAAAAAATGTATTTATACAGGATTATTGGTTAAGTCGACCTATTCCCTGCAACACGTTATAATAGGGTCAAAATGCAACAAAATGAGGCCATAAATGTTAGGCCGATTTTCAATGGTCACTGAGATTATATGAATTTTTAGGTTTTTTTTTAAATAACCTAGAATTTTGCCATTTAAAGTAAGAATTAAAAAAAAAAACTACTAAGGTAATGGGCTTAAACTTATTTTTGGATTTTAGTCAACACTAAATCAGACATTTCTTAATCATTTAAAATTTCAAAAACCTATCACAATTCGAAATTTTTAATTTTAAATAAAAAACAAATTTTCTTAGATTTGTTTCAAGATATTACGCGTATGTTTTTCCAGTGGTCTGCAGACTACATGTCATATATTTTTTTTAGTAATACTACATTAAAAAATATCTTTAAAAAAATTTAAGAAAATTTTTTTTTATTTAAAATTAAAAATTTCGTCCCTACCTTGACACATGGTCAGAATTACGCTTAGCTAGTGACCAAGTTGGCTGATTGGAAGCGAAACAATATCGCCAATGTCTGAACCACCCAATGTGTTTCTGCGATAAAGCATCGTACAAAGGACACCGTTCTCGTCGTCCTTTTCACGAATCCACAGGTTTCTCAATCCTATTGTCCGACTGGAAAGTCTTTTTGATTGGCCTGCCTACCCAACAGGGAACGATTATGCACGCCACTGATCGTTCTGAGGTGGTCTTTTAAGAAAAAATGATCTCCTATGTTTCGGTTCTATAGCCTCTGCTTAGTTGAAGAAGCTCTGTTGATCTTTTATAGGAGTTTTAAACGTGCAGTTGTACGAAACTTTTTTTTATGCGTTATGTCATGAAAGACTTGAGAGAGTAACCTGATAACAAAATGCGCCACCTACCTTTGATCGCTGCCAGATGTGAAAATGAAATTAAGATGGACCTTAAACCGAATTTTTGTAACTACGAGTATAAGCGACGGAATAAAGCGGGATCCTAATTATCAATGTTTTTATGCAAATTACTTTCCGTAGAGTCTATTTATGACAAAACAAGTAAAAATGTTAAGCGGAGTATTTCGAATTTGGTGAAGTAGTGATTCAAAACGTGTTTGTACTACCTCAAAATTAACATCCTCATTGTCAAATTTTTAAAAAGGCTTCTGTTCTAACGAAAACCTTGGAAATTAGTTAGATAACGCCCTCTTACGGCATGTCTAAAGTTCTGACTAATACATTTTAATGGAATTTGATTTCCATTTTCAGTTTCCCCAACGCGAAACAAAATGTTCAAGTCATTTTTACACACTTTTATCTACACACATCAATAGATGAATTCTCTCATTCTTTAGGAAAGAATACCCTTAGGAAAGTTCGAAACGGAAAGCTCAAAGCTTGATACTTATACAAATTTAGGATCTGTCTTAAATCAGCTTCTCATTTTACAAGGTGAGGAATACTCTCACAGATTATCATGTTTGCTGGATGTAGCCCAGCACAAAGCTCTGAATATATTTAGAAGACACTGACTTAATGCCTCTTCCGATGGCGCTGGTTACAAGGTTGCCGCAACTTCGCCAACTGGGAATATCCCGTGGGAATTGGGAATACCCTCTCCTCTCATCATTGAATAATTTCGCCGTAGGATTCCATCGCCATAAGGTTAGGGTCGATATATTTGCAGGAAGCCTCGACTCAGCTCCACTCGGTAGTTTTAAAAGGAGCTAGGAAGAATTTTCCAGTCGTATGAAACTAGGTAGCACATCTAGAAATAACCTGTGTCACCAAATATTTGGACTAAAGACATCCGGGAGTTCGAAAAACACCATAAACCCAATTCGATCACCCTGCCCCCTACTAGGGGCTTCGCCCTGGTCATTAGGCGCGCACTGAGGATTGAGGGGCCCGAGCCAAATAAATAAATAATAAAAAATAATAATAATAAATGCATTTGCTCTTAGAAACATGAAATATGTCTCCTATCCACAGGATGCTGGTTCCTCAACAGTAGTCGCAAGATCGTCAGTCAATCTTACAGCTAGAGATTACAATTTTTCACAGCGCATTTACACATCATACTCTTTAATTTCAAGAAAGCGTTGATCAGTAATTTACTATAGTGTATAGAGATTTCGGTAAAAGAGGCAATCTCGATACCTAGACCTAGCAGGTAGTCGAATGTCATCCCCAAACAAGGCTGCATTTTTTGCCTAGTCTTTTCCGTCGACTTACTAGGGAGCCAAAAACTCCAAAATAAATCCAGTAGACAACGATGAGGATTTTTTTTTATCTCGGGAGCATAGTTACAGAAAACACCGCAAGGACTTAACAGGAATCAGAGTGAGAGAGAGAATTGATTTAATCTATGTTTATGGAAACTAAATTAAATTAGTCATTTGAAGGGGATCAATCGTTCCAATGCTGGCTACAAAAATTTCGAATAATTCACGCTTGCCGTTATTTAAAAAAATATTCCGTTCTTTATTAGGATCTTCTTTGTTGCCTGTTTTGATTAACGCTTTCCCTATGAAACACGTAGTTCCTAGTTCGGTGTTCGGGTATATCTCGGCAGAGTGGGCTATTGATCACAACATCTACTCTTACATACAAAACCGTTCAACATCAGTGTCTCTCTTGCAGTAAGATACTGGAGTCGGAGTCGACTTTAGTTTGCTGAAAAAAAAGAAATATTTAATGAAAAGAGATTAAATTGAAAATGATAGCACTCATTGATGTAATTCAGTCTTTACGACCTCTGCACTTGCAGGAGCATATTTTTTTATGTAATGTAGCTGCTATTCAATCTTTCTTTAAAATGATCATAAATCTCCTCACATGTTTAAAAAGATTTTGTCCATCCATCCGCAACGCTATACAGCGGTTTGATAATAGCCGCAGCCACTGCAACATTTTACATCCGCGCGCTCATTACAATCTTCTTCAGCGTTTCATCCATTAATTGTAAATTTATTGGCAAAGGTGAAGCATCTGCAAATGGCTACATGCTGATCGCTGAACTTGCTACCCATATAGGATGATGGTGGACTTTTGCTATACAACGAAACGATGCATACAAGGTATCATCATTTCATATCAAGTCCAAGTGACGTATATGTTAATATATCACACACATTTATTGAGTTTGCAATTGGCACAGAAGTGGGCGCCACATTTCATATTTGTGAATGCAGCGTCGTCGAAGACAAGTGCGCTTCCACAACGAGAATATTGTAGAGTAGAAACGATATTTCAGAGCGGAGGCTTTGACAGGGGAAAACGAAAACCTTTTAGACATTGTACACTCTGTAGTTACATTTCCTATTTTACATCGACGTATGTTAGCAATATGTAGGCAGGTTGATGGATAGGGTGTTTCAGTAGGGATGGTTCAGCTATCGAGCTTAAATATTACACACGGGCATATTTCTGCTGCAGCGTGTTTATTTGTTTGACTGACTGAAATCAGAAGATGTGGTCATGAGGTGGCCATAGAAACTCCTAAAATTCTTCTTCTTCCTTGCCTCGTTCTTTATACCGCTCCATGGTTCCGCGTTGCTCGACCTGCGGTGTAGGCACATCGCCCGTTTTGGCGATAATTTCTCAGCATATTTCTACAGGCAGCTCTATCTTGGATCGTGTCATCGCCGAGACCAATGCGTTGTTGTTGCTTTTTCATTTGACACATCCAGGTGTTCTTTGGTCTGCCTCTGGCCTTGGGTCCATCAAGTGGAACTTCCATTGATATCGCTCTCTTTGCGGGGTTCTCAGGCGGACGCCTTTGAACATGGCAATACCAATCCATTCGTCGGTCTTCGAGCTTTTCGGTGATTGGTTGGTCTATGGACAAGCTGCCTCGGATGTAGCTACTCTTGATGTGGTCCCTTTTGGTTACACCAACTGACATGCGTAACATTTTCATTTCAGTCGCTGTCATTTCTTTCGCGTAACCTTCATACATGGTCCAGCATTCTGATCCATACATGAGTGCGGGACGTACAACCGTTTTGTACAACTTGCCCTTTAGCTTCAGTGGCATTTTCTTATCGCAGAAAACTCCAGAGTTTTCTCGCCACCTCATCCACCCAACCTTTGTGCGATGTTTGATGTCATCATCGCATGTAGCTCCGCTGTTCACCATCGAGCCAAGGTACTTGAACTTGGTACAAGACTTAAGCTGCTCTCCTTTGACGTACATTTCTGGTATCGGTGCATTTGGGTCTGAGAATTGGCAGCATAAGAACTCAGTCTTTGTTATACTTACCCTCAGTCCATGCTCCTCCAGAATGTCACACCATTTTGTAAGCGCGGCTTGCAAGGCAACGATGTTTGGGCTACTGAGGACTATATCATCAGCAAAAAGAAGAGATATTTCTAGGCCGTCGGAGACACGTGTTAATAAGTAGCACATGATGATGTTGAAGAGCAATGGACTCAATACACTGCCCTGGTGTACTCCGACATTCACCGGAAATTCTTCTGATTCACCGGCTGTGCATCTAACCTTAGTCGTAGCTCCATCATACATGTCTCGTATCATCCTGACGTATGCCTCGGGGACATTAAGTGCTCTCAAGGCCAACCATATCAGATCACGAGGTACTCTATCGAATGCCTTCTCCAAATCGATGAACACAAAGTACAAGTCCTTTCGTGCTGCTCTATACTTTTCCATTGCAATACGAATGCACTGAATCGCATCGACTGTAGATCGACCTTCAACAAAGCCGCATTGATTGTCATTCAACCGCACAATCTTTCTCAATCGGTTGCAGACAACTCGCTCGTAGATCTTCAGTGTATGAGGTGTTAACTTTATAGCCCTAAAGTTGTTGAGTTTGCGTGAGTCTCCCTTGTTCTTATAGAAAGGAAGAAGAAAACTTTCCCTGAAAGCATCAGGCATCGGTTGCCCACCTTTGATTTTGTTGAAGAGAACTGTGAGCCAACTAAGCCCGACATTTTCCATTTTCAACCAAAATTCCGCGGGGATTTTGTCCGGGCCGACTGCCTTTCCGCGTTTCATCTGATGCATTGCCTCCATCACCTCTTCCTCTGAGATATCTTCAATGTTTGTGGTATTCGGCTCAACATCTTGAAAAGCTGCTCGAGGAAATTCTTCATTTAGAAGTTGGTCAAAATACTCTCGCATCCTGCTACAAATTGCCGTATCGTCAATCAGCAACATTCCTTGCGAGTCCTCCACGTACTTTGGCGCCTGTATTTCCCGAGCGTTCCTTCTCCTTTGGGCTGCGACCCTAAATATCCTGGCGTCGTGCTTAGGTCTCTCGCGCAAAGACGGTCCTTCGGTCGCAGTCTGAGTTTCTAATTCTTGGTAGAACTTCTCAGCTGCCTTCGCCTTTGCTTGAGCTACCAAGCGCTTTACTTTCTTCCGGCATTGCATATAATTTTCGCGAAGTTGAACCCGTTCGGCTTCACTGCTTGACTCACATTTCGTCCATGCCTTAAATGCGTTCGATTTGGCTTGCACTGCTTCCTTAGTTTCGGTGTTCCACCACCATGTTTCTTTCTTCGTGTGGAGTGGACCTTTCGAAACTCCAAGTGCCTTTTCCGCCTCACCTACTGACATTTCAGCGAAACTATTCCACATTTGTGTTGGACTGTGCTCGGTGCAGTTTATGTTGTTTTGAAACCACTCCGTCATTTTATCAATGAATGGAGTTACTACAGGTTCAAAGTTGTCGTTTGTGAGATTGTGCCACTTGATTTTTTCGACAGGCTTGGGAGTTCTTCTATTTCTTGCTCCTCCTGCTTTCAAAATAAATTCTGACAGGAGCAAACGATGTTGGCTGACGACAGATTCACCCAAGATCACCTTGCAGTCTCTTACCCACCTTCTCATAAAATCGAAACAGAGGTGGTAATCGATCTGCGTTTCGTGTTTCCTATCTCCGTGTCCACTACTGTAGGTGATTAGGTGTCTCTCGTTTTTCACAAACCATGTATTTAGGATGACCAAACCATGCGATCTGCACATGGTCAGAATAGCTTCACCTTCGTCATTTCTGACCGTTGAAGGGCTACCCTTTCCACCATGGCAATCCTCGTAATCATAATTTGATTCACCCACATGGCCATTTAAATCTCCTCCCAAGAACACCAATTCGGTATCTGGAATGGTCTGAATTAGGGTGTCAACGTCGTTCCAAAATGCCTCTTTTTCTTCTGGTGGCAATCCCACTTGGGGAGCGTAGGCACTTAGTACGTTCCACACCCTTCCGCAGATAACCAATTTGATGCTGATCAAGCGGTCACTTCTCTTCGCGACACTTATTATACTGCCAAGTAAAGACGACGCCAGAATAATGCCAACTCCGTTTCTTTGGTTTGTAATTCCATAGTAGTACAATTTGTACTTCATGGAATTCGTAAGAAACCGGGCTCTGTCGATATGGGTATTTCGCCACTTTGTCTCTTGCACGCACATAATGTCTATCCCTCTCCGCTTCATGATATCCTCAATCTCCTCGCTCTTTGACGTCATGGAACCGACATTCCAGCTTGCAACCCTCAGCTTCTCCACAATGTAATTGGACTGCCTTATATTGCTCGCCCCCGGAAACCGTCGAGCTCTGGCGCGAACTAGGTTCGCCCCGGGATCACTCAACCGCATAGCAGAAGTAGTGCCCGGCGGGGTAGTGCTTGTATTTGCGTGAATTTCCATAAGGCCTTCCATTCTTTTACACCTTTTGGAGAAAGGTTGTGTTTTTGGCACTAGTGTGTGGAAATAAGTAAATTTATGGACTTTCCTTTTACGTCCGCCGGCTATCTCCAGACGCGGCAACCCATACACACACACACTAACCTATGGGAGGTCTTGTTGATGTTAAAACGTGCCTCAGGCTTCAGATGTCATGGTTGCCTGCGACCTTCGCATACTAGCGGCCAAGCACCCTCTTGACCATGCATCCCTCGGCGCATGCTGATCCACCTTGGATTAGGTCCCTTTTTAGTCGCCTTCTACGACACGCCGGGAAAGGCGGTGGCATTATTCGCGACCCATGCCACAGGGCACTTACATAGAAACTCCTAAAATTATTTTCTTATAAAAAAACTTATTTATGAAGCCATTTCAACCAAACCTCATATAAATGTACTTCTGTCGAAGGTACAAAACATAGGTATGTAAAAACGGGGGATCAAGCCATAATGTCATAAGGGTGCTATAGAACCCCATCTCAAAAGAAGGTTCTTCAGCAAGAAACTTTTCGATCGTAACTAAAAGTGATGAGCATCAAAATTTAATTAGCTGAAAAAAGGTTTTTTTTTCAACTGATATAACAATTGGCATTTCGACTTATTCTGTGATATTTGTCAACTAAATTGTCCCTAAATTATTCTACAAGCGCAAGGTTGAAAAACTACCATAAAGGTTTGTGTTCGTAAAAAAACTCATGTGATGATCGCTCAGCGAACGAAGTTAAGCTCCCGGTTTTGAGCACTTTATGCGTAAATTTTCTATACAGGGTGTCCGGAAACTGCCGCATAAACGCCCCGGATTATGATTCCTCAGTTGATTTCCAGCAAAAAAGTTGTACGGAACATACCCCCTATTCTTAACCCTTTAGTTGCCACAGGCATTTGCAGATTTTTGAAAAAATCATTTTCTTGCACGACTTAAAGCTCAATATCTCCAAAGCTAGACCAGCTAGAATATTGAAACAAAATGATTATTATTCTCTCTCTGGTTCCTGTTAACCCCTTGTGGGGCATAGGGCATCAACTACGCCTACTTTCCACCTCGTTCTGTTCTGTGCCATCGTTTTAGGTCTGACCACTGTTTGTTTAATGAAGCAACCTCGCTATTAACCGCTCTTCTCCACGTGTTTCTTGGACGTCCAACACGGCGTCTAGCATTGGCTCCTTGCGTGTTCCAATCTAGGGCCTGCTTTGCAATATTTGTTGGCCCTCTTGTCACTTTCGCCTTTTGACAGAAGTGCCTATCCAATCCAGGCCTGTAATATTCAGGAGATCATCATTGGAAATAATCTCCGGCCAGCGGATTTGTAGGATGCGCCGTAGACACTGGTTTACGAAAGTTTGCAGCTTAGTTGTTATCTCATTGGTCACCTTTCAAGTTGAACAGCCATAACGAAGCACAGATATTACAATAGAATTGAAGATTTGGATTTGGGTGCGCCTGGAAATGTTATTTTGCCAGAAAGAAGTCAAAGTGAAGAAGGCTGCCCTAGCCTTATTGATACGCGATTGAACATCAGCGTCCGCGCCGCCACCTGCTGTGACTATGCTTCCGAGGTAGCAGAATTTGTCAACTTCTTCGACTGCCTGGCCCGAAACACAAATTCCGCTTTGTCCCCCAGGATCGGAGCTCAAGTACTTGGTCTTGGCAGCATTTATCTTCGCAAGGTCTTATTGCCAGACGGGAATTTCTCCATCCGGCGAATGCACTCACCTTCATGAACCCAACCCCGGGGTTGCATCACTAGCTGGATGACTTGGGTAACAACCTCCAGTCACTACGAGGCCAACACCTTGATGGGCAAGGACCATGGTCCCCTGGGCACACCCATCCCCGTAGTTCACTATTCGCTATAGACTTCTCTATAGCAGGTGTGATCCTCCTTCGGCCCCTATTGGTTAAGCCTCACGTCAGAATTCAGATGTGCACATCCCAGGCTCGTTGGACCTGTGACTACGAGCCTGTGCAGACTCGTAGCGCTGCTTTTCACATCCAGGTGGCCCCTTCAGTATACTAGTCAGCAATGCGATTCGGGCAGTGTGGTCATCAATCCACAAACTAGTTAGATATAGGCGCGTAGGCATTTACCACCAAGGCCGTTCTCCCTAACTAGCCCCTTCAGGACTCGTGTCATGCGAAGCCGTCAATTCCGAAGCTCACACGATTTACCACACGATGCACTCCCCCACCAGAGGACACCATAATCGTGCTTGGCCTTTAGTGACTTCCCTCCCTAAGTCATGGGAGGAGGTAGGTCACGCCATGAGCCACCCGTACATAACTCAGGAGCTCGGGAACGTTACCGCCCGAATGGTCTTTGTACAGATCCTCGCCATGGCGTATCAACTGTACGCAGCTCACCAAAGGTCCTTGTTGCTGATGTCACAAGGACACCGACCCCCCTGCGGGGTGTCTTAGAAACAGCAATATGGTCAATTTGGTTCTCTGTTTTGCCATCAGGAGAAATCCAAGTTGTTAGGTGGCAGGGTTTATGCTTGAACAACGATCCGCCAATGACTAGTTGCCGAGAGTTACAGAACTCCACGAACATTTCGCCATTGTTGTTCCTGTCGCCAAGCCCGTAATTGCCTATAAGATGTTCGAAGCCAAAGTTATCAGTACCGACTTTGGCGTTGAGATCGCCCATTATAATTTTGATATCACGCCCTATCAAAAGTTTCGCCTAGTCGCTGATAAAAAAGGTCCTTTGCGGATTGGTCTGCAGGTTCAGTCGGTACGTAGCACTGAATAATTGTAACGTTTCGTACTCTCGATTTGAATCTGGCTGTGATGATACGGTCGGAGGTAGGTTTCCAGTCGATAAGGGATCGGCGTGCATTCCTAGTCAACAGGATTCCGTTCCGACGCCCGCTTGCCGAGGTGAATTATCGTCTTCACTTACAGAGTAGCAGTGTCCCTTTAGTCGCCTCTTACGACACGTCGGGAAAGACGGTAGCACTATTCTTGGCCCATGCCACAGGGCTTATATGATCTTATTAAATTGTTCTTAACATTTTCATGTGACACTTTTGGCGGGATAATAGGATATTACGACGTCAATTCATGATAAGGATAATACATATCCGCCAGATATTGTATTGTCAAAATTCGAGTAGTAACACGTAAAAATGTTTTCGAAAACCATGAGAAAAGGAACTTTTTTTAACTGACTCCCAGAGCAAAAGCCGTTTTTATATTTCATTCCCCATTCGTGATGATGATGCTCTTAGACCAATGGTCATAGATCATGCATCAAGTCACTGCCATCTTGATAGACAGGACGGACTGTCGAAATTCGATTTCGAAAATTTGGGTTCTTAGCGCCTGTAGTGGTTTCTATTGCTATTGTTGTAATACGTCTTACTTAGGGTTCTTACCGACATTTTTATCAGCTGATAATCTGGCTTGTATATCTAGATGGCGTTGATCAAGTCAGTTGTTCGCATGGATATTTGACCACGGACGCGGCGTCATTCTATGAAAAAATTCGGATTGATTCAATTCGATAAAATGTCGTATCTGATACAAGCGAAGAAGCCTGACGGATATTTTGTATCCACCTTTCTTACTGAATTACCCTGTCTTCTTATACCGTATCTATATCATTTCACAACAGACTCACCGGAAAAGCAGATTCGTGCCATATCTCATTGTCACATCTTTCTTTCCCGCGTGCAACGGACGCAAGATGTGTTGGGGTTAATTGAAGAGCACGAGAAACTGGAATTGAACATCTTGAAGAGTTTTTTTTTGCGTATTCGCGCTATCACAAAACCAACTGCAAACGCAAGAGGTGAATTGAAAGTTCACAACATTATGAACGTGTCACGTATATGTTTATGGAAATTATGACGTGCTCATTAGGGTCAAGAAAAGTTGTTCATCATATCCATTAACAATTCTCTGAAACGGCTTATTTAGTTGTGGTTGATTTGTTTTTTGGTGAATCATATTAGGGACTGGAATTAATGGTAACCTAATATGTAACAATGAGTCAAAGCTTTTACTCTAATTGAGTATTATTTACAAAATAATTGCTACGTCAACACATACACATAAAAAGCATCAAATAACTCGCCTCCAATAAGGAGAAACTGCCTAACGTTTAGCTCATACCGCACCGGCACCAGTTCTTGGTCTTCACGCCAAAAACAGCAAATAACTTTTTGGAAAAGTTCATCGTTGCTTCGTCACCATATGGAAAAACAGCATTAGCTAAATCAACACAAACCCACCACTCTGCCGACATTTATGCATTGCATGTTCTTTTTTTCTGATTTGAAACAGTCAATACCATAATTTATAATAATGTAGTCGCAGTCAGAAAATGGATAAAAATATAAGCAACAAATAGACCAGTAAATTATTATATACTCAGTATCCATAGTACAACATTATTTGAAATATATGTATGTATGCTATTTCAACATTATATTGAGTTTACAGGGTGTTCGGAAACTACCACATAAACGTAGGTACCGGAAAATGATTTTTCATGTGATTTCTAGCAAAAAAATGTGTACGGAATATAACCCCCTTTTCTAAACCATTTAGCTGCCGCACATTTAAAACATTTTACCAAATTACAGAACATTAGGGGCAGTTTGAATGAATTCGAGCTAAAATTAATCCTAGTTTTCTGTACGTAAGGCATTGAAACTGATAGAAATAATTGAGCTAGAATCAAATGATGTAAGAAAGATATGATCGTAATACCATAAAGTAAGAAATTGGAATAGAGATGGAACTCCATATAACATTAAAACCTACTGAACAACATTTTACCTTTGAAGATATCTTCCTGTATGTACACGTTACATACAGCACACACTCAAAGGTAAAATGTTGTTCAGTAGGTTTTAATGTTATATGGAGTTCTATCTCTATTCCAATTTCTTACTTTATGGTAATACTATGCGCCAATTTGTAAAAGAATCGTCCAAGCACCTCGCCTTGGTAGAATTTGTAGAAAATTGAGTTTGAAAAATAATTCTTTTTTGGGTCAAAACACAAAAATAATTTTAAGGCTCTTTAAGACCCAAACCACTAATTCGATATTAGTAGGGTTAGTTTTATTTTTTAGGTTAATTTGTTGGCTGTGATAATAATTTTTTGTAGATATGGAGGTTTAAGGTTTAAGGTCGTGCTCCGTGGCCGTGATCGTTCGGTCGCCACTCTGTGAAATAGACACTCATAGAGAAACGAGTTTCCAAACTCGGCACGACTCGTCGCCAGGGCCGGATTTCCCATATGAGCAACCTGGGCAGCTGCCCGGGGCGGCAAATTTCGAGGGGCGGCATATTTCTGAAAGTTCATCCTTCCATTGAATTAATGTTCTGTGAAATATACACATTTCGGCAATTCAGGAGGCAGTTTAAATAAATTAGAAAAAATAAAAGAACTCTGCCAAAGTCGTTCCTTTGGTCAGTGGCGGACTTACATATCTGACATCAGTAGGCGTTTCCACTTTTGCGAACACTTCTAAAACTTAACTACTATTTTTTTATCTGCGTATGGGGGCATTAAAAATGCCGCTGTAGGCTTTAGCCTGCCAGTTTACCACTATAGCTTTGGGAATCGCGCGTGGTAGAAGTAACATACACTCGGAACCAAGAAAACCGGACATTTTTACTTGTTTTACTTCTACCCTATATTATAACGAATGGTCTTGACCATACCAATGAACGGATCTGTTCCCTGGATCCACTTTCTTTCTCCTGGTACAGTATACCCCACCTCCAGGAAACTGCAATTTCGAGTTGGTTTCATTAAGTATTGAAAACGACCATTTCGTGGGGCTGCAGCTAGAGAACGGTTGTGACTAAGGAAAAAAGGTGTTAATATCCATGGTTTGGGACCTCGAGACCATTCGATTGACTTCAATTTCACTAAACGTTACGGAAACTCAAACTGAAAACAATCCAATCCAAAATTTAGTGGGCTGTAGCGGGAGAACGGGGGCACCCCGAAAAAAAAAAAGAGTTCAGATCCACTCCTAGTGCCCGTTTTTGACAACGAGTGTATGCATTTAGTTTTATATGGCCAGCACTAAGGAATCCAATTATTTCCCAGCATGTTACAGTCTTAGGGGTTGATTATGCATCCAATGCGTAAATTCATCATATTTTTTTAAATATTCTTTTGAGCTCTAAGGGAGTATCCGCTTCTGCATGAGCATCTAATTTCACCTTCAATCGTGTACTTCCGAAAACGATGGAAACCAACGTATGTTAAAAAAAAATTGTACACCTCACATGAATGCGCGACTGATCTACTTTCAGCTTAAACTACTGACGGAGGGCGGCAACTGGACTACTGCCCAGGGGCGCTACAGAGGGTAAATCCGGCCCTGCTCGTCGCAAGTTTATTATTCAGAAGAAGGTGATGAGAAATATTCTTATCATAGAATAATAAATAACAATGCGACTAGGAAGTGGTATGGCTGACAACCGTATCACACTCCGAATTCAGTTGTCTTTGTAACGTTGATGACTACACACGGAAGTCATCAACGCACCATGCTCCACTAGGAGTTACGGTAATAAAAAGAAAGAAAAAGAATGGAGGTTTAAGTCGTGATAAAAAGTGAATGTTTCGAAAATCTTCAAATGCCTGTGGCACCGAAAGGGTTAAGGATTGGGGGTATGTCCCGTACTCCTTTCTTCCCGGAAATCACATTAAGAATCATTTTCTGGTGCGTTTATGCGGTAGTTTCCGGACACCCTGTATACGAAAGAAAATGTTCCATCACGTTAATTGCTGTTAATCATTCTTATTCAATGCTTGAGCTATTTTTAGTTACAACCTCAACAATCAACAAAACAGAAAATTTATTTGGAGAATGTTTCAATGGAATAATTAAATAAAGTTTAAATTTTAAAACGCCCCGCGCGTGGTCGACAACGTTGAGTCGATTTGTCGTACGTACTCGTGCACTGCATACGGCCAACTCTACAAATTTTTATATGGCGAGTAGCTGCGATAAGGTGAATCGTATGTAGTAAGAATCATACTTGCTGATAAGGACGAGAATCTTCTTTTGTTTGTTTGTCGCATGTCTCGCGGATAGATTAATAGTACAGTCAATACATATATCAATTTCTCTCTGTTAATAGAAAAATCGCGCACAGATGGTGGGGCAAGAGTGGTAAATTGCCCCGAATTACTAGAATCTCGATCTGGTTTTCTCTTTAAAATAACATACAGTGAGTCACAGTCAAAGTGAGCCACCTTCAGTAACAAAAGAAAAACCTAGAAAAGCAATGAAAAGGAAATCAAATTAAACTCGATTTTATATTATTTTATTTGCTCAACGTCAGCCTTTTATTTAATGTGTTTAACAATTGTCTTTTAACAAGAAAAAATAACAAAAAAAACTAAAAAGAGTAGAAAAAAGATGTCACAATGAAAGTGAGCCACCTAAATAAAACACATCTTAATACTTTGTTGCCCCCCCGCCCCCCCTTTTGCATTAATAACTGCTTGTAGACGTCGATTGGAGTACATTTGAAGTGTAACTAGATGGAATTGCTTCCCACTCTACTTATATGGCTTCCAAAAGGTCCTTTTTTTGTACTGCAGCGTTTTTGGAGCCTTTGCTTCAAACGGGCCCATAAATGTTGGATAACATTTAGATCCGGGGACTGTAGCGGCACTTCCAAAACATGAGGACAATTTTCAAAAGCCATTCGCGCGCAATCCAGGGTTTGTGTTTCGGGTCATTGACTTGGTAGAAGTAGAAGTCGTCTTCGATTCCTAGTTTATCTACACTTTCTTGAAGATGGTGTTCTAAAATATCCACATACACAAATCTGTCCATTATACCTTCAATATGGTGAGGTTTGCCGGTTCCACTACCCGCCATACACCCCAAATCGTGGTGGAGCCACCGCCGTGCTTTGTTTGCGAATGGATATTTTTTAACTCTTCATTCTTTCTCCGCCACACAATCTGCTTACCGTCTGAACCAAAGATGTTAAATTTACTTTCATCTGTACTTACTTACTTTGTCACTGTCCGAGAAACGGAGGCGTTTTCTGGGCTCAAGGTATTTTTACGATACTGATGACCTTTGAGATCTGAGCCCAATATTGCTCAATATGTATATTGTTAGTACGGGCTGGTTTCATATCATATGCGGTTAGAAGAGGCACGATTCTCTCGGTGGTATCACAATGGACCAAATTCCGATCTAAGTGCGCTGGGTGTAGGTATACTGTACCTATAGCGGCCACTGTACCTTACCTTACCTAACACCTAAATCCTAATGAAAGCATTAGCATCTTTACTGGAATACCTTTTTGCCAAAAATGCATGTCCTTATTAACGTATTTATTAGCAAACTCCAACCGTTTTTTCCGAGTTACTCGTCCGTTGAATCCTTGCCTCCTGAGACTCCTTCTTACAGTTTTAGGATGTACGTCAATATTTAGTTGATTTTTTATCATTGCGGTCAATTTTGGGGCACTTAGATGAGGGTTCTTTTCAATCTCACGGATTAAAAAGGCCCCATCTCTCGCTGTAAATGCCTTTCTATTACCCCGTTTTTGCTTATTTATTATACTTCCGTCTCTAGAAAACCGGTGAATAGTATGTTGGACTGTTCCGCACCTTTTCTGTACCAATAGGACTATCTCCCTCTGAGATTTCCCTTCCTGATGGTATTTTACTATCAATCGGCGGATTTCTATACCTCTCTGTCGACCCATCCTTAGTATTTGAAAAAAAAAATACACAACTGAAGGAAAATCTATTAAATCAATCGAAAAATTGCAATTCCGGAAAATTTTTACCGTTAAATTAACATGAAATTCTGCACTGGTTTGATTTTAAACGGTTTCTATAACTGTGCATGGGATCAAACAATAATATGTAATTCATACTGAATTGGAAGTAGACGTTTTCCTGTGAGTTCTATTACCAAAAATTTGTTTGTCCGAAAAGTATTTAATGAGATAGTTTTAAAATTTGCTTCTTCTAGTAGGGTGGCTCACTTTGACTGTGACTCACTGTACATATTGACTGTACTAACAAAAATGTTCCTAAAGTAACGTCAGGAACATACAATTATGTATGTACATATTTTTATCAGCACTCTTAATGTTATACTTTGTAGCCATATGTACATACATATGTATACATGCGAGTACGTACGTATACGTTGATAATTTTTTTTTCAAAGATAAAGTTTTGTTTTTACTTTGAAATTGACCATATAGTCACACATCTAAGAAAGATCATTGTTGACTGCGTGTCGTGAGATATTTTTAGATTTTGGTTGTTTGTCGATTTGAAGTGGCATAATGGATGAATTTTAGAATAATGTAATAAATATATACAAATTACTATTAGGTTAACGTCAAGATTAAATGCAAGAAAAAAAAATGGTTCAAATTAGAAGTAAGAAAAAAATTCGTGTAAGCATTTCGGAGTGTATATAATGTTGCAAGCACTATATATTTCCTATCCGCACAAGTACGGAAAATTTTCGACCACGGCGAGATTCAATCTCCGGACCTCAAGATTACTAGCATCGTAGAGTGCGACTCAACCAAGTGACCCATATAGCGGATCAAAAAGTACATACGTATAATCGAACAAAATAATGAACAACGACTATAGTTAAGTTGCAAATGATTTCCGTTAAAATGTCCGTATCCTAGCTTTTGTGGTTTATATTTACTGAGGGTATAGTAGTCTGAGGAAGAATTTTTCTAAATGTTAAAATCCTTGTGGGAGCAAAAATGTTAATATTTTGAGACTATGTTGCGTCCGCACATGGAAGTACGTTTACCCGTTAATTTTCGGATACCATGTACGTACAGGGTTTCTCTATATCCATAACACCATAGCGAAGGTGTCATGTTTACGAACCTCCAGACATTTTTATAACCAGATCCCAGAACCACGAAAGCTGACAAGAAATAGATTTAGAAACAGAAGGAAATACATATCTGCCTATTTTTTCGAACAGTGTTATGTACAAGTTTTAACACTGTCTGACCGGTTTTAACCGACATTACCTTGTTTGGAATCTGAAAATCCATACATTTATGAGTCACATGTGACTCAATGACGTAAACGGAGAGGAACGCTGTATGTATATGTGACTCTTAGACAGTGAACGCGTCAATGTACATTGCTTCGAAAATAATACCCATATACAGCTACGAAAGGAAGTAACGGCACTGAGGGCGACAATTTTTTAGGGTTTTTTAGAATTTTTTTTTTCAAAAAACCCTTATGAAATCGATTTTTTCCGTCCGTCCGTCTGTTCACTAATTAACTCGCGAATGGCTCAACCGATTGTCATCAAATTTGGTAGGAATGTGTAGAATGGTTACAGTCTTTGGCACAAATACCTTAGAAGTTAGTAGGAAGAAGATAACAGGGTGCCCCGAACGTTTGAAAAAAGTCGACTTTTTTGGTTTTTATCGGAGATTGACGTATGGGTATTTAAATCAAAGATCTAAACGAGTACATCTCGTATCATTTAACATTTTCCAGTTCGAGTAACAGTAAAAAAGTTATTGGCGTTTAAAGTTAAACTTCCTTTTCGAGCTCCGTTTTTCTAAACCGTTATAGGGATCGATATGAAACTTTGCACAAAGATTGGTCAGTATGGCCTTATATACGTTAAATATTAAGACTGTTGACTTTTGCTAAGGAAAAGCAAATAACAGTAAATTTGTAAAATTTCAATTTATTCGTGTGTATCCCCTCTTAGGTTTCCAAATATGAAAATTTTGCTAATGGTTTTTAGAAAATTACATAGGCAATATGTCTACGAATTTTCATTCGAATAACTGTATCCAAACCGGAAATATAGCCAAGTAAATATTTAGTCAGGGCCTTTCACAATGCAAGGGAAGCCTCTTAAGCATGTCTTGAATGCATATCTTTTAATTTTATGAAACAATGAACATGAAATTTGGTTGAAATGCATAGAATGGTAATAGTGTTTGCCACAAATATTTTTGAAGTTTGTAGGACCAAGTTAACAGGGAGTCCCTGAATAGCTGCAAAAGTATATGTTCTTGTTCAATACAAATAGGAAAGCTTGAGTGGGCTCTTATGTCAGGGGACACAATGGAATCATTTTATATAAGTTGCTTTTCCTTGATTAAAAATCAGTAACACTAGATTTACAGCTAATAATTCAGTTCATATATAAAGCTAAGCCATCCTTACGTTTGCCTGAGTTTCCCTGAAAGGCGCTAGCCTTTCATTCTGGAACGCGTTTATTTATACCAATCCAAAAATAGATTTACTGGAAGCAATTCATTAATGTTGTGCACAATTCTTATTTATTGCTTATAAAATATATGTACAAAAAATATTCACTATGCATTAAAACTCTAAAAAACCCTCGCATTGCCGGCGCAGCCTTCTGTACGCCGTTTTTTTTGGGTTTTTCTTAAAAAACTGTTTTTGATTTACAATACTTGACGTACAGTGTTATAACGTAGAATATGTTTACTCTCCAGAAATAAGAAAGTTCATGGCAGAATAACGGTTCTTTCTTTCGAGTGACTTGTGCTGCCAATGTAAGAAATAAATGAGTCATATTTCATTTCATTTTATTAAATGAGTCATATTTTTATAAATACAGTGGTACAGATACACACCCTCTATTTTACCTATATTTCACCTGATACGTTAGAACATTAGTTTCAACAAAATATCTATTATGATTCTACAACTAATTTTTGGCTTTATTTGCCGTTATTTTTTTAATTCTAACGCGATTTTTGCCATGTTGTTAGCATCGCCAAAATAAAAAAATCGCCTCTGAATGAAGCATTGAAAATAATTTTCCGGGAAAGATATCCCTGTTTTAGACTAGTCATCTTTTAAGCCTGGTCCTAACCTTATAAAAGACTTTTGAGGAATGTTATGGATCATCATCATCATCAATGTGGCACGATAGCCGGACGTCTGGCTTTGGTAGGGTTGCCACCTGCTCGGATCACGCCCGGCAGTGACGGGCCTAGAAGCTCTTGCCGGGCGCCGCCGCCGGACCTACGAAAATTCTGCCGGCCGCGCTATTATGGTGGTAAAAATGATATCTCCAAAGTAAATATAAAAGCGTCTCAGTTAGTTTGCATTACGTATAGGGGACGTACACCCCAACATTTTTTTAGAAAGAGATATTTGGTCATTTAATCTAGGTTTTCTTCAAAATATTTACCCTTATCCAAGATATGGTCACTTAATTGGCTCTACTCTTCAGGAACGCTTCATAAACTATTAAAAGACAGATGCTGTCGGTTTAAATGCTTACCCCGAAACTAGCGTTGATTGTGTCTGTGTATCACTAGGCAGAAGCTCTTAGAAGACTACAGTCACTCTTCATCGGCAATCAAGCTCAGGAACTTACAATGATAATATTGAACGGGCATTATGTAATGCGATAGGCGACAGTCACTTTCATATTTTCGCATTGCAACTCTGATCTAACAATATGACAGAAGTTACGTCGAGCTTTATGCGAATAATTATTGAATAGATATAGGTTGAATCCTAGTTCGTCATACGCTCACATATACTGCCAAAGAGGCAGTCCACAATCATTCTTAAATGAAACCAATTTCATAACCTTGCTTGCCTTAGAAAAACTGGGGCACCGTGAGCTTACCCTACGCTCCTGAAGCGATCATTGTAGCGACACCGCTGCATATCTTTATCAAAGAAACTGCAGCTGTAATCAGATTGACATCATACTTAAATAGTGTACGGCATGTCAATAAATCACGTGTGTTATCTGAATCATATTCTGACATGGAAATCTACCTTAAGATGAGATTGACACCGGAAATAAATTCTGGACAATCATCTAATTGTTCAGAATGAACAAAGGCAGTTCCTTTTCAGGCAAAGAAAGTAGAATTCATACACTGAACAGAGTTTTGCTTTATTATTGGACACGGCACTATGATACCAATTGCCGTAAATATAATAATTGGTCCAGCGTATTTAAATTAAACTGAAAAATAACACTGCTGAGCGTGCTCTTGATCTCAAAACTCGCTTGATCAAAGCGGTAAAGATCTTGGAAATTGGATAACACTAACATATCTGCGGCCTTAATTCCAATTTTGAACTGTCGCGTCGCGCCTGTTAATTTTTAATGTGTCACACTTTCCCTAAACTTAATACTTTTGGAAGTCTTTTCGAAGATATCGTTTGATCAGTTAGGCTTCGGCATACCGAACAGCCATGTAGTACCAGCCAATTGGGTTAGTAGCTGATTCTTCAAACGGATGAAATCACTATATCATTGGGCTGCCACGGGAGCGCTCCTCGAAAATTAAGTATTTCTAAGGGAAATGTTTTTTTTTAACAACCGCTCTCGCTTTCTTGGAATTGCCGGGCGACAAACCTAGTTAAGGTGGTAGCCCTAGGCTTTGGCCGCCTGAATCGTTGACCTCCAATTGTCACGGTTACGTGACCTTGTCCTCCAGTTTCGAAAGCTAAGCCGCTGGTGTGCGTCTTCACCTACGAAGTTCTCCCAGCGAGCTCTCGGTCGTCCACGCAACCTCGCTCCGTCAATTCGCCCATTCCAATTATTTTAAAATAAGTGCTATATTCTGAATTCTAACTATGACTTTTCTTATCATTTTCAGGTATGTGGATTATGATCTGTTATACTGTACATATTAGCCTTTCGTAAGGTTTGTATATTGAAAATCACGTTAGAGTCGGAGGTAAGGCCTATTTTTAAATCGAAAACACTTCTAACAAATCGATGGCTGTCGTCTATACAAACGAATTTGAGCAAAGCAGCAATAGCAAGATTCTAAGCGATAATTACAGCATAAAGTCATTATGCTGTAGAAGTTTGACGAGATTTTCCTATTGGGCGCAAGTCCTTCATCGGTCTTGATGGAAGGTACAAATAATGTCGCGTATATCTGAGATTGTTTGACGTTAAACCTCCTGCCAAAAAAGAATGCATGATCAGATCTATAGACTTTCAAGTCAGAGGTTCTACGAATCGTGACACGGGCTCGCCCCAAAGTATTTTCCTAGTATTTTCAATTATCACGAAGGGCGTTTGTCTTCATCAGCAGTTTCAATCAGATTCCATGTCTTACCAGACTTTACGGTAGAGAATTCGACAAATAGGAACTTGTCGGCAAGCGCTTTACAAAATGGTCTCCCAAGTTTGCGTACAGAACCGACTATCAGGCGAAGTTTATTTGTTAATCTCCAATCAATATAAAAGTGCAATCTTTCAAAAAGTAAATTAAACATTACAGTTTAATAAAATTATAAGTGTGGTGTTTCCTAGTGATGACTCAAACGATGCTCTCAGAGATCGTAGTAGCTATGACAACCGGTTCTGCGTATATTTTCTATACACAAAATGTGAATATGCCTACATTGGAAAAATATGCAGGTCTCCAGAATGGGTTGGTGAAATCCGATCGCTCAGTGATCATCGCTTGATTCCTTTCTAGGAACCCTTTAATTTGCCAGGTTCAATTTATTATTTCTTTGTAACACATGAAAAAGTGGATCCTGTCTTTGCAAAACTTTATGTCAAATAAATTCTTTCTGTCATATTCACTTTGCTCCATTCTTTTTTACGTATTCAAAGTTCACGTCTTCTCTCTTGAATTTTCCTATTTTTCCTACATCACTTCACATCATCCTACTTTCAGTTATTGAGTTACGCATTGTTCCTAGTCCAGGCATTGATATGTTGCCAGCTACAGGATACGTTCACATGGATCCAATCTCAACTATCGATTACAAAAGCATCAAACTTGTGACAAGAATTCCGGATGTTGTCACACAAAATCAGGTCACAGAATGCTATTGGTGTTCCTTGGTGCTTTAACTTCAAAGTGAAATTCCAATTTTCGTCTAAACTTTGTCAATCGATAGCGAGCAATTTTCAACTCAGTTCCAGAGATTTTCATCTTAACATGATATAGGATTGCATTTTCCTCTTCTTTAGAAATAAATAAAATTAAAAAAGAAAAATTCAAAGTTGCATTTATTAAAATCTTTTCAACTGCATTATTGTAAATTCTTTCAAGTGGTTTTATCTCACTCTCAATTTTTTATTGTGCACAAGCAAGATACATGTTTGTGTGTGTATCTTTTACAGTAGAGTAGAATAATATGGACTTGAACGACAATCACTTAAGATTCCTTCCAGCACTTTATAATGTGCGGTGTCTGCGTACTATAAAAGCCTGAAGGCAACCCGCTAGCAAATAATTGCGGTGGAGTGGTTTGCAGCGCTTGCAGCAGCCTTTCCTGGCCTACTCTAGGTCTACTCGTCGACATACATGTCTCGACGTTGGCTGGTGTTCTATATAAATTTGCTTTTTTGCTTCTATTTTTTCTCATATAAATGTGTATGGGAGAGACTCGCGATGAATGCACACGCTCTATTTCATTTGGCGTCCACATACAACGCACGAACTCTAAAACTATTATTAAAGAACTAACATATCAGTATAGATATAGGCACGAAGGTATATCGACATGTCTTTTTTGTCTTCTCTGTGGATACACTTGTATAAATAGTTTTGCCCGTACATGTTCGTGTGCCATTGATAATCCATTGTTGGACATGACACTGATAAATCCAGTGGGAAATTGTGATGAATTAATAAAAAAACATGGCAAAATCGGTTTTCATTGAAATTTCTTAAAAGTAGACGTTCAATTTGTCTTATGAATGAAATTACCCATGAGCCTTGATTTAAACAATAAACCCAACACCATAGGAAAGTCTTAAGGTGAATTTAGACACAACCGGCGTCATCGGGGATTTTCTGGGTATTGGAAAAAAATATATTTTAAAAATTTTAGGTAGTTTATCTTTGCATTTACATCTATGTGTCAATTTCTTTCGTCAGGGTTAAGGGGCAAAAGCATCGAAGATATTTTTGGCTGTTTGATAAGTGTCCGTTTTGGCCATCGTGATAGGAGACACCCATCGCAAAATGGTTTTGATATTGGGTAACACTGGCTCATTTCAGGCCGAAACACTTTGTCCAGTCGTATTCCAAGTTTTTCTTCTTCTTTTCAGAATTCTAGGATTTTTGAAACACTGCAAAAAATAGACGTTGACATCAAGTAACAACATTTAACATCGACCGCTTTCGCCAATCCAAAACTTCATATTTGGGAGTCTAAGACTTCGTTCAAACGACGAACCATGCGAGCCATTGTTCGCAAGCTCGAGCCATCAAATTGTATTGGCTTATATGGGAAGCACACGATGGGCGAGAGCCGTGATGCTGTCAAAAAATGGATCACGGATCATTTACACATTACAAATTTTTTTGACTGCGTCACGGCTGTCGTCCGTATAGTGTGTTTTCCATATAAGCCAAGTCATTTTTATGTCTTAAGCTTGCAAGCCGTACGGCTCGTCGTTTGGATGAAGCCAAAAACAGTCCCGCAGGACCAGGTTATCAAAGGTCAGGTAAGTATTCACCATAAGTTCAAGATCATTTTGGGTGAAACATTGAGTCGACTCGATCAAGCACCCCCTTTATCCCTGCATTTGAATTTGGCAAAAGTGCATGTCCAAAACTCCCCCAAAATGGGAGCAGAATACTAAATTTTGGTTTAATGCCAATGGAAGGCACCAATATAGCACCCACCAAAAATCAGCCACGCTCTGTGGCTCACTTGGTTGAGTCGCACTCTACGATGCTAGTAATCTAGAAGTCCGGAGATCGAATCTCGGCGTGGTCCAAAATTTCCGTACATGTGCGGATAGGAAATATACATTATATGCACTCCGAAATGATATGCAATGTAACGTTGATTCGTAATTGCCTATAAACGGCTGAATCAACGCACCATGGCCCCACATAGAACGGGCTATACGGTACTGAGAAGAAGAAAAACCAGCTCAATCGGATAAAAACTAAGGGTACCTCCCATACAAAGTGACCCACCAGGAGTTTGTTCTACGCATTGCTCAGATGGGGGGTCCTTTATCGGAACGACTCAATGTTTTACCCAAAATGATCCTATGACGCTCTGTGCCTCACTTGGTTGAGTCGCACTCTGTGATGCTAATAATCTAGTTCGGAGATCGAATCTCGGCGTGGTCCAGGAAATATAGTATAGTGCTTGCAACATTATACATATACACTCCGAAACTATATGCATTGTAACGTTGACCCGAAGTAGCCTATAAAGGGCTGACTGGACGCACCATGCCCCACAAGGGGTTACCGTACAGAGAAGAAGAAGATGATCTTGAAAATTGCACGGCTGAACTTCCAATTTGTGAAGAGCTTTGGAGCTTTTAAAAAAGGTATAAAATGAAAATATTCTCGTTTATTTTTTAGTCTAGCGCAGATTTTTCCAATAACACTCTAGTGTGTTATACATATATCATTGCAAAGGAAATTTTATGCAGCTTTTTTCGTCCTTAGACCATTTTTCTGTATCTTTCGTCGTTTATGAAATAATAGCAAAAAAAAACGGAAAAATACCCTTTCCCCCTTTTTTAAGGTTGCGGACCTCCAATAGTTGGGGAGTTTTTTTCCCACATGGGGGCCATCCCTAACCATCCTGCAAAAATCCAGCTATGTAGGATTTTTGCCCACCAAATCTCGTAATCTTCTTTGACTATGGATGGAATGAAAGTATTCAAGAAAATCTCTCGCAACATTATTTTAAATGGAAAAGAGAGGAGTGTCATTATAGTCGAAGAAGAAGAGCTGGTAATTTGTTTACTCCATAGGTTTGTTGAAGAAGGGGCGCATTTACACTATCTGTCGGCTCTGTAGTAAAATAACCGCTGCCAGGGCACCTTTTTGATCCTAATTCGTACAAATCTCGAAAAATAATACGGATCTGATATTCTTATGGTTTGTAGTGAAATTACGAAAGTAATAAGTAATGAAAATGCCCCTCCTTATGAGAAATCCGAGAATCCTGTTTGGAAGTCTACCTTTCGACTTTCATTGTTAGTGGTTTGTAAAGATCGGCTTTAGAAGTAATAGAATAATATTGGGCACATCCGTCATTCAGGTCACATGAATATTCTATTGCAAATACCTAGCAAGCCAATCTTCTGTAGGCGATATTACATGACAACCGTACAGCAGCTTCAGCTATCTGGACGGAATAGGGAACCTAAATCTCGAACGTAGAAGTATGACATTGTATACACAACAATCGATGGAATTTTCAGACTTAGCACCCGCATCTCAATAAAGTATGCTTCCTGGCCATGTCCGTATGAGGAGTGCTAACCATAAGGTTGTAAGTGCCAAAAAACCCCCTGTACATGCAAAAGTGTTTAAATTGATTGTTTTATCAATAACGAAATTGATTTTTTAAGTTAATAATATTCTAGCGTCTTCAACAGTTTTGAAAGTAGAGAAAAACTGGGAACACAAATCCAAAAGAACCATCCATTTTGTATGACACTTACATACAGTGCTAGAAGAAAAAACTTGCTCAAATACAATTTTTACAATAAAAACGCGAATACGTTAAAAATTGGCATACCTATATTTTAATTTAGTTCATTCACAGCTTCTGTGATCCTTTTGTCTCAACAAATGTGCATGGTTAACATTTAGGTATGAGTGTGAAAACTCAATTAAGGGCTTTTTTCGACCCTATGAAAACGATGTTCGATGAAAGTCTAGGAAATGATTTAAGTCCAATCAACGAGGGCATTATAGTGCCAATTTTGTTTTTTTTTTATAGAACTACTAAAAAATGAATGAAATAATCATTTGTCGATTTAACACATGCTCGAAAATTACATTTCTTTCGTCAAACTAAACCACACCCAGTATTTTCCCGCTGGACCATTTTTTTTTATCTCTCACGCGTTTGCGAATACATAAACACTAAACATTTTTCGTATGTGAACACTTCGCATTTGTGTGTCGACGATAAATGTATATTATGGTAATAATGAACAACTTTTCCATTTCAGCTGATTACACTCATATGAATGGTAATTGATTCTGTTTTCATTCTGAGTATTCGCTTACTGTCTGTGCTTCAAATTGTTACTTTCAAATTATCTATGAGTGGAAGAAGTTAAGAACGACATTAATCGTTAACTGAAAATGCGAATATGTATGTAAATTGATAACCGCGTGAGGCGTATATGTATTGCATGTTCATAAATTTGTAATTTCTTTCATGTTAACCATTACGTAAAATTATATTTACAATATTAATCAAATTAATGATGACAAAACTGTCACTCGATGCAAGATTAGACCTTGTCACCACAAAGCTTTAATTTAATCTGTAATGAATGATCAGTCAGTGGATTATACGATGGTAGGAATATTTTCATAAATCACATTTCTTTAGTCCCCTATGATATGAATACCACGAGCAATTCAATCTGAATTTTCATGATTGATAATCTGATGAAATATTTTTTTGCTTTTTCGTGATAATGATAACAATCTAGTTTTCACACTTGGATCGTGTGATATGAATAAAAATGAAGTTTTCAACTCTTATTCGTCCATATATACTTAAGTATTTATATGGTGTGTCAGTTTTATACTAAATTATTGCAGAGAATGCTACTTGATAACTTTGTCGGTGTATGTTAATACTCGTATGCATCTATCTTTATATGACTATGTACATACATTGAGAGAAAAAATCTAGTCACTTTTCCTAGACCGGGTGGCGACCGTACATTATATACATTTGTATCACATAAATTATTCTAGCACTGTTGTCTTTATTATCTTGACAATCTTAGTATGTACATAATATCTGCAACTGCAGTATGTTGCATTGAATTCATTAACATACTTAATTGGAAACGATAAAAAAAATCTGAGCTTTTCTATACATAAAGGAGAGTTCGATTTTTATAACTCATCCGGTCGGGAGTGTAAGATCTAGAGATGTTATATGGTAATAGAAAAAAACATAATTAAGAATTTAAACTACTAAACTTAGTACTAAACAAACAATATTACTCTCCAAACTCTCCAGTCCAATCTGCAGGCCACCTGTCGACTTGACATATATGTACATTTAAAAAAAAAATCAACCCAAACCAGAACAATCTTTTATCTCTAATTCAGCCTCTATTAACTTTTGTATAGTAATGCCATTTATATTTGATATACGAGTGTATATTCTATTCACTTGGTTTAATTTATTTCACTCGACAGAGTGCATAATATGAAATACTCATTCATGAATAGTCACACTAAAAAGTACTGTTTTCGCCCGGGATCGAACCGGGGACCTTCCGCGTGTTAGGCGGATGTGATAACCACTACACCACGAAAACTTGATGGCATTACGTTAAAATTAGGTACATACATTAATACAATATACTAAACAGCCACAATTCATAGGGAAAATCTATACAGTTTTGTTGCTTTGAGTTATATTATTTGAATACATACATACATATGTTTCAATTTATCTGCGCACATAAATTAAATGGAACGGTCAACTGGCAAGCATATTATGTAGGTACATATATGTATGTGGATATTTATTCGTTGTGGATATTTTTTTGTTGATTGCGTTTTTCAATAGTTTAATCCGTGAATACAATTTTAAAAAATATCGGTTAGGTTTGTATAGGTATACTCGTACATTTGCAAAATAAATAGATGCATCTTAATTAGGGTTTTTTTTTCATAATTGTAGTCTGACAGAGGCTAGCGCGTGACCACTGAGTACTGAGATGCTATCATATTATTTCGATTTAACTTCGTTTGACAAGCAATGATGGAAAGTCTTACTCTCCAAGAAAGATTTTAGGAGAAATTAGAGTGTTGTAAATTAAATACTAGGGTAATATTATTTTGTCGCAGACTGTTTGTAATCTGTAATTCTGCTGACAATTGTCATACTGATTACTTTGCAATAATTATAAGCTAATAGAGAGTTTTAGCATATCGGTTAAAATATAACGATAGCTCGAATAGGCTTTGACATTTTCTATGAAAAATTCGCTTGCCTGCCGTACGCAAAACAGTATATGTACTACCATAATTTTGCATGTTCCAAGTAGGCATAGACGACAAATAAAATATCGTGAACCCACAATTCCATAGTCAGTCAAATTCAAATTGAAAATTGTGGTATTCTGTTTTGCGTACGACAGGCAAGTGAATTTTTCAAAGAAAATGTCCAACCATCGTTATATTTTCAACGATATACTAAAACTCTCTTATAATGACTTTATTTCGACAACGCATTATTGATGAATTAAGCTAAATTTATGTATATACAGGGCGTCCGGAGACTGTCGCATAAACGCACCGGATTGTGATTCCTTATGTGATTTCCAGCAATAAAGTTGTAGACACATACCCCCAAATTCGTAAGCCACAGGCATTTGAAGATTTTACCGAGCCTATTTGTTCAACTGTTAAGTTTGTATTGGAACACTCTATACTCATTTCATTTGTGTCCCGTATTCTGTTTAAAAATTTTACAAAGAGAAGAAAAATGAAATGACAAAATACATGTAAGAGACTAAGTTCGTGGTACTCCTCTATGGGTTCAGCTATTAATTTAGCTCCCTAGTTAATAATTTTAGAAAATAGAATTAATCCGTACACAGAATAAATCATTGGCGAGTACCAAGGCGGCTTTAGACCTGGTCGTTCGACGACAGATCAGCTTTTTCCAGTGAAGCTTTTACTTTAGAAGTGCTGGGAACACAACATCGACGTATACCAAATATTTGTCGACTTCAAGCAGGCATACGACAGTGTCGATCGAAGCGTACTGTACAAAATTTTGCTGCATTTTGGAATACCGGCTAAGCTAGTGTGACTCATAAGGATGACGATGACTAATACCGTCTCGCAGGTCAGAGTTCAGAACAGACTCACTTACCCATTTGAAACTCGTACTGGAATCAAGCAAGGCGACGGGCTGGCGCCGACGCTCTTCAACCTGGCTCTGGAGTATGTAATTCGAGCCATGAATTTGGACAGCAGCGGAACACTACTCATTAAGTCGACTCAACTAGTAGCGTACGCCGCACAGTGGGGTGAAAAACCCGAATTTTGGAAACAATTAAAAAAACAGGCCAATCTTAATGTATTTGGCCATTCTAAATCGAATGGGATTGGTTTCACGCAGATAGGATCAGCCGTTTTGAAGTTATTTCGATTTTCATCAGTCATCATTTTTCAGTTTTTCCTAATTATTTGAAAAACTATAAAAGTTACAGCAAAATGGTTCGAGGACACATGAAACTACTCAAAATTACCTCTGCAATGACATATAATACAATTGACTTATTTTACTTATTTTGATAAATTATACCCTAGACCAAAAAATAAAATTGGATATTATCATTTTTTGACATTTACATTTTTTACTGTAACTCTGCAAGAAATGCTAGCTGAGCCAGCATAATTTTGGGAAATATTCTTAATAAAATGAAGTTGATGTTTGCCAAAAATTAAGTTGCTCCGACCAAGGACACGCCTGATTCGCCTACTTGAACTTGTTCAAGTCAAAACGTCCATAGCTCCTCTCCAGGGGGAAGGGATGTGGTAAATTTTGGCTGAACGTCAAGACAGTCCCCTTATACTCTCCACCAAAAACTAGTTCAATAGAATGAAAACTACGGTTATCTCCGGTTCAAAGGACCCCACATATTTTATAGTAGATATTCAAAAATCGAGTCTAAAACAGCCAACATAACACAATGGGTTATAAAAGTAGCCTGGGGTTCTATGGGGTTATGATTGTTACATATTAGTAATCTTGAGACTTTCTGGAATGATGTAGCATAAACAGACGCTTGGAGGCACGTGGAGGTAGTTGTTAAAACTCAATATGAAAAATCCAGTTAGAGTCAATTTGACCTTCAATGATTAAAATTAAATAAAAAAATTTTCCAAATTTTTTTTTTACTTTTTTTATGCTAACATATTAATTATAACCTAAGTATTGAAAATAAAATCATAAAACAAAGTTTTATCCGAATTTATAGCCAGGGTTTTCATTGAAACTTGACTATGGAAAAATGTGCAAAAACTGCAGAATCAATTCTCTACACTTTGAGAGCCGCTGATTTCTTACTGTGACAGATATCGGTCCGAAATTTTTTGTAGAAAGAAACTTCAAAATGTTCACTATGCGATGAATCATTCACAAAAGCTCTCCAACAGTATACATTTTTTTAATTTTTGCCTCTACCGCCCACTGTGCGCCGACGACATCAACATCATGTCTCGAAAATTGGGTGATGCAGAAAGACTTTTGCATAATCTCAATAATTCCGCCAAAAAAGTTGGGTTACAAATCAACGAATCTAAAACCAAGGTCAAGATGCAATCAAAAACCAGAACGCCAGTAAATTCAAGCATCACAGTGGGGGATCTCAATATAGGGTATGTAGACAACTTCAGTTACCTGTGCTGCAATTTGTCAAAGGACGTCAACGAAACAGATGAGATAAAGCGACGGATACAACTAGCTAATAAGTGTTATTTTTCGGTCCTCCCAATTATGAAATCGAAGCACAGGAACACGAAGCTCCACGTATTTAAAACCATCATTCACCTGTGCTACGCTATATGGCTGGGAAAGGTTCTCCGAAGAATCTTCGGGGCCGTTTGTGAACGAGGTGAATGGCGCATTGGGTACAACCATGAGTTGTATGAGCTGTTTGATGAGCTACATGTGTCGAAAATCGTGAAATTGCAGCGACGGCAGGGGCGGGACATGTACAAGGGATGAACGACGATCGCATGCCCAAAAAGGTGATGAACGCGCAATGAGTGGACGGAGCCAGATTGCGTGGACGACCGAGAGCCCGATGGCGAGCATTCTGTATGTGAGGAGGCCTACCAGATGCTACGCTTTCGGAACTCGAGGACAAGGTGACCGCGACAATTGGAGGTCTTCAATCCAGACGGCCAAGGCCCGACGTCGGGCTAGAGTGCAATAAAGAAGAAGAAGTTATATAGTCTAAGAACATTAAGCCAAAATATGGCCATAGAATGGCAAAAATCCTACATCGCTGATATTTTTGCATGATGGTTGGGGATGGCCCTCAGATTATGGGAAAAAAGTCACAACCGATTGCATCTAAAATTTAGCTTTCTGCTCCAATTTTTGGGGGAGTTATGGACATGCCATTTTGGCAAATTCAAATGGGGGCGGCCCTTGGTCGGAGCGACTCAATGCTTCCCCCAAAATGATCTTAAACTTATTGTGAATATGTACTTACACAAAATTTCACGGCTAAACTAGCATTTTTTCAAGAGTGATGAAGCTTTTGAAAAAGGTCAAAACTGAAAATATTCTACACTCGGCTTCACAAAAATCGGGCCACTCGCCACTTCCGAACTCAAATTCAATTTTCTGTAAAAGTGCAGTATGAAACTTACAACTATGAAAGTTATATCTACAGAAAGTGCATTTAATGGCAATTCAAATTTCAAATGACTATGATTTTTATCTGAAGTACCATTAACTCACGCAACAAACACAATGCCTGTTTTGATTAGAGTTCGCGCTTACCGTGTGGCCCGGTTTCATTGAAGCTCAGTGTAATTTATTCTTTAGTCTAGCGCTGAATTATAATGAAATTCGAATATATGTCATTGCAAAGGAAATTTTATGTATAGTTTTTTTTTCGGCCTCAGACCATTTCTCTGTAACTTTTTTTTTGGGACTTTTTCCCGCATAATCTGGAGACATCCCCAATCATCATGCAAAAATCCCGCGATGTAAAATTTTTGCCGACCAAATATCGTATTTTTCTTAGACTAATAATAGCCGTGTTTTTTCAACATTAGCTGACCCAGACGCGCAAAAAAAACTATCGGGTTAAATTTCAAATTGTCATTTAGGCATTGTAATTTATTTCGAAATATTGCTCATTTATATTAAAGCCCCGTTTTCACTTCACAAACGCAAAAGTTTAAATGCTATTTTTTCAATGAAAACATATTCTTATGCGTGAACCATAATTTTTTTCAGAATAAGAATTTTGCAAACGACATTTTTAATATGAATTTACGAACAAAAAGTATTTGTTTTACGCACACTTGTATGCAACATGTAAACTATATCTTAGCAGCTTTTAAATTTCAAATTTAATTTTAGCTAGTCATTGGAAAACGTACGTGATTGGGTGAATTCACATTGTAAGAAGTAACCGGACGGGTAAACTTGCAAGACAAGAACCATCGTATGATCATTTCACACTATCCGATCAAAACACGGACCGGCGAACAATAATCACACAGCAAGGATGTGTAAATGTTGCCATGCACGCTCCAAAGTTAGTGTACAATGAAATGACGAGTCGACAAGAGTAAAATGCAAGTAAAACACGCGCTAATTGTCGTCGCAGAACGCCTGAACTATCGGTAGATGCAATCGTCTTATCGATCGTACGTTTCTTACGAAAGAAAAACAATCGTGTCACGATTTTTTTCTTTCGTAAGACTCGTTCTTACAATGTGAAATGCACAATGCTTGTCTGCTGGCCACTACAAAAGCTCTCTTGTCTTGCAAGTTTACCCGTCCGGTTTCGTCTTACAATCTGAAATCAGCCATTGGGATTGCATACATTTACGCGAATTTTTAAAAGCTCCTTAAAACTGAATAGCATGCTATTCGGGTTGAAATTTATTAATTTAAAAACACAGCCAACAAAATTGCATAATTTTCTATCTTTCATTATTTCAAAGTAAATTCAAGCGCGTTGCTCCCAGTGCATACTTTATTGTTATTTCTGAAGAACCCCTCTCGAAACATTTTGCAGTGTACGCCCCTGCAATCATATATTGAGCTCTCTGTCCACGCCATTCAGGAAAATCGCGTTAAGCTATCTAACAATGATCGACTAAGATTTATGTCGACCAGTGAAAAAGGAGAGATACATACATACGGAGAATAGCGAAGCTATCCCATTCGAATACGAATGTTCTCAACTTGATTTGATTGTCACCTCGTTTGAAAGTAAACTTGACAGTATGCAGACACTTATAAATTGATCAATTTAGAATCCGGCGTTTAAGATTTTATGTCTGTAATTTCCGTTTTTATTTATGTATTTTAGCAGCAATAAAAAAGCGTATGTCCCATTTCAACGAGCAATCTCACGATTATTACAATTTCTCTTTTACACTCCCTATTTTATAGCCCAACTGTTTGGAAAGGACAAAGTTCTTCGTGTGACTAAGACTAAGAGTACACTCCTTAATTATTCTGCAATGATTTTTTACTATCTGGGGTGAACGCCTGGTTTTGTGCCTTTGCCTGCTAATTATTTAAATCCTTAAACTTTAAAACAGAATTAATTTTACGATACTGAATTCAAGTAGTATATAATATTCTTTTTTTTTTAAATATATATTTATATGCATGTATTCCATTACATGTTCCTTATTTTCAATCTACCAATAACCTTGACTTAGAAAATTATTTTTTTTTTGTTTGCTCTTCATCTTCTATTTTTTAAACGAAATTATAGTGGCTACCTTATTTTTTGGAAGAATCCATCTCAATTAAATTATTTTTTCAATAATTTACTATGTTGGGATTTCATGTTGAAGCCAAGAAAATAGCATGCGATCCTATCGTCCGCATTATAAATTACGACTGGTCCCGGTCATATTAACTCATTGCCGGACACAACGCCAAAATTTGACACGATTTGTATGGTCAAATGCTCAAAATTGGACGTCTATAGACGTTGTGTCCGGGAAAGTGTTAATCTTGAATTTGATTGATAGTTCATTGAATTCGCATAGACTTGATTTCTTAATCACAACACGCAAACTAACTTCGCATTATCTCTCTTTCCGATTAATACACGCATACCAATAACCATTTGTAACAATATCTCGCATCTTATGCTACCAATGCTTAGAACATAGTATCTTCGTATATCGTATTGAAAACATTTCGAACATTTATAAATTCATACCTGCCTGAATACATCAGATTTCAACAGAAATTTATGCATTTTCGCATTTTATTGAGACAGTCAATTAATTACGCATTGCGCCAAGTTCTAGAGCTATAGTCCATCCTAAGATTTGCCATTTCTTACTATTGAAAAGGAGTTAGCGTGCATCTTAGAGTATCGATAAAAAGGATATCTAGAGAAATGCATAATGGCAAGATGCAGAAATCTATAACTCACAAAGAAAATGCATCATCAAGTCGTCCCTCCAGCTATATTCATTCATAATTTGCGTTAGTTTTCCGCGCGTTGTTGACGCGATTATAATCTTTTATGGGTTTAACTGGCTTGGATATCGGATACTGCGGCTAATGTGCTGGCCTGGTCTGTCCATCGGATGCACGTTGAGAGTAGAAGCAAGCATCGACGAAATGTTTATTCAAGCAATAAGCAAAGGGAACGTTGAATTGACCAAGCATGCATTCTGTAATCATACCGTATGCAAATCTATATCTCTGCATAAATATATCTTTAAGCATTAATAAGAATATAAATGACCCTGCTCTGCCTAGTACACATATAGTGGATCTGGCTGGACGAGGAGAAAGGAAGAAGGCAATAGAAGAGGTCTCTTATTACGCAGCCATGCTAGCAAACTGATTAGTGCTATTAAGGGTTTCGCATGTTTCATTTTTATGGCTATCGAGGAGAACATTTAGGTTCAACGACATAAAGAAGTGCATTTCATTTCCAATTCAAGCAAGTAGTAGTATGAGTAGTATTATAACTATAGGGAGAAAAAGAGTGCAAGTATTTCTTTTAGTTGTCTTGTATGGGTAATTACAAGAGGCTTTTGTTTCTATAGAATTTATGTAGAAAATAGAGTTCTGCTGAAATTATGTTATGTGCATGTTTACTGAAACAATTTGAGCTACAATGAAAATTCATCTTTTCATAACAATAGTTTTTGTACTTTTTTCATAACTTTGATTAGTCAACAATAAAGTTCATCAGGAAATAAATTGTAAGAAAACTAGAAAAATGATAAATTCGATATGCAGGGTGGGAACCTGATGATTTTTAAAACGTCGTAAAAAAATCGGAAATTCGTGTTTTTTTTTGCCACTAAAAAACTCATCACAATTGCGGAATTTAGTTGACACCCCTTTAAAAAAAATTATGCGAAGGAATGTTGCCCATTTTCATTACTAAAGTTTTGGAGTCGTTTTCAAAAGTTGCCCTAAAATCTTTACAGTAGATCACTTCAATTTCCATTTGGTACCGACGACGATAAAGAAGGACAGCAGCGCGGCGGTAAGCATTATATTCCTTGGTTGAAAGTGTTTTAGCTTGTAAGAGAAACCAGATGGTTTCAACAAAACGAGGACCACAGTAGACCCTGCGAAAGCCTCAATACCAGTCCTCTACAAGCAGCTTCTCGGCAGGGTCATATCAAGATTTTTCGTTGGTCCCTCGACTTAAAATTATCCATTTATTAAAATAAACCACACATACATATGTCGAAAAAACTTAATCCACCAGCGAAAATATAGGGCAAGTTGATTGATTGATGCATGATTACCGAAAACCACTCTAAAAGTTTAGTGATGAAGACGGCCACCATTTTGTCAAATAGTTCCTTTAAAAAGGGTGCAATCTTAATTCCGCAATTGTTTTCACCTGTCCTTCCCACGTTTAGCTAACCTCCCAGCTCCCATGTTCGTGTGATTTTAGTATACAGTAGGCGCTAACAAATTAGAACTGTCACAAATTGGAATCTTACAGAAATTAGAACCATCAATTTCATAGCATTACACGTGCAGTAGATTGCTTTAAATTTTTCTAAAATCTGCAAAAGGGAAAGAAAGGTTAAAATTCTTATCATGGTATTTCAGTCAGGAACGAGAAATATTTGAAAAGTAGTTAAAAATTGCTATAGCAACGTAGTGAATGTGATTGCTAGAATTCCAGAAATCGTGTAATTTGGTCAATTTATCGATTGTGCACATCATCTGGAATGAATTTCATCCCAATGCATGAATAGTACTAGAAATCTTCAAAACTTACCGAATACATTCATTTGACAGTAATTTAGGCCGTCGGCAGAAATCGTTCGAAATATTGCCTTTTTGGGAATATAAGGGTCATTTAGCGATGATAGACCAAAAAAATTTGAAGTGAAACAATTTAAAAACAAAAAGGGAATTCATCAATTTAAAGTTGCTTAATTTTCAAGGCTGTGTTCGTTACATGTACATAAGTCCGCCGCTATTTTGTTCAGTACAAGTAATCTGAGATAGCTTAGGTGTAGTACGTAGGACAACATAACGATAGGTTCGATTCCAAGTAGAAGCAAAGTATAAAAAGGTAAAGTTGAAATAAGGTAAAAAAAGTTATACAGAGAAAAAAAATTAGAATGGTTATCTAAAGAAATAGTCGAATTCATCTAAAGTTCGCGTTGATTTTCAGCTTATGATTCTATGTAGTTGAAACAGTTACGAAGATATGGATAATTTTTCTATTCGTCATTAGTTGAAACATCTACTATATTTGCAAATTCAATTAATTCATTTGTAAAGACAGCTATTCATTATCTATAAACTGTTAAATGTTGGATAGCTAAATTGTGTTGAAGAAAAAGAACGATTGTTTGTAGTTAAATTTTATATTTGAATAGTACAATCAACAACTTTTGTGGAAGAATTGACTAAACTTTTTCTTCTAATCTTGCGTTGTTAAATGAACGAATTTAATAGTATTTTCAGCTACGAAGATTAGAGAAATCAGCTATTTCTTTGGTAAAACTATCTAAATTTAAGTCAACTACTTCACTTTAGATAAAAAGTCTAAACCATTTTTTTCAGTGTATGTGTATAAAAAAAATAAAAAATATATAATTTTTCACTTTTTCGACTTTTTATTTCAATTTAACGTAGTGAAATCACTTTTGAAATGTATAGTGATATTCCCTTTTGATTTGACATGCAGCAATTTTACAAGTACATATACAAGAATCACTTTCATATTTCCTTTAATGATTTAAAATGAAACATGTTTGAATTAAATGTGTTTGCGTTATAGACGTTACAACAGAAACTGTGACCTAATTGCATTTCGTCGAATTAGAGCCAAAACGAAAAAAATTATAATAGCAGCACGGAATGCTTACATTATTAGCATAGAAAACAGCGTCAACAAAGGCGAAGGCAAACTGTTCTGGTCATATGTTTGAAATATGCGCTCGTCATCTTCATATCCCTCTAAGCTTTCATTTGGCCAGTTAACTGCAAGCAATCCAAAAGACATATGTGAACTATTTGCCCGGTATTTTGCTAGCCATTTTAGTCAAACCTCTAACTCTTCTGCTTATACTACTTTTCAAGATTCTAATCACCTTCCTTTTTTCCCTAATATTCAAGAAGCTTATGTGGGCACAATTATTGCATCATTTAAGAACAATTCTTCTTCTGGTCCCGACGGAATCTCCAATTACTTCCTAAAGCAGTGCAGCCTGTCTTTATGCTTACCTCTTGCGATAATTTTCAACAAGAGTATTAGACAAGGCGTTTTCCCTACCCTTTAGAAGCAATCCTATACCGTTCCCATTCCGAAAAAAGGTGATTCAAGCATTGCTTCAAATTATCGCCCCATTTCATTGCTGTCTTCCTGCTCCAAAATTCTTGAGCGTATCATATTCAACTTCATTTGGGATTGTTTCAGCCATCTTATTGTCTCGAACCAACATGGTTTCTGCGCAGGCAAATCTACGGTCACAAATTTAGTTGAGTTTGTCGAGTATGTAGGAAAGTTCTTCAATAAACATTTCGATGTACATGTGATTTATACCGACTTTTCTAAAGCTTTTGACTCAGTGGATCATGGTATCCTTCTGCAAAAACTTGGCATTTCTGGTTTCCCTTCCATTCTTTTAGGTTGGTTAGCTTCGTACCTTAAAGACAGAAGCTCATCAGTCGCTTTTAAAGATTTGGTTTCTGCGCCGTTTTACCCGTGCTCTGGGGTACCTCAAGGGTCAATATTAGGCCCATTACTTTTTTTGTTCTTTATTAATGACCTACCGCCACTTCTGAAAAACCATTCTTTATTATATGCTGATGATTGCAAGCTTTTCACGTCGGTTTCAAGGCTGGATGACGCTATCTCGTTGCAAGCCGACCTGGATACCTTATCTGAATGGTGCCTTAGGAACGGTCTGCACCTAAATGTTTCTAAATGTGCTCAGATGATATATTCCCTTAAACCTGTTCCATTTTCCTATCGTTATCAAATTAATTCCCTTCCTCTTAAATTTGTCTCAACAGTTGAAGATCTAGGTGTAACCTTTGAAACTAAGCTGAAGTTCAACGTCCATATTGTAAATTTGGTACTTAAAACATCTAAACTTTCTGGTTTCGTATTACGATGTTCCAGTGATTTTCGTAACATTGGAACTGCTGTAAGACTATTCCTTTCGCTTGTACGCAGTTTACTAGAATATGCGTCGGTTATTTGGTCACCATCTGCAGAACAAAACAGAACAGACTTAGAATCAGTTCAACGTAGATTCACTAAATCTTCATTTTTTAAATATGGAATACCTTATCTACAGTATCCTCAACGTCTTATATTTTTAAACATTATGTCCTTGGAGAAAAGAAGGTGTTTTCTTGACCTTTGTTTTCTATACAAAATCTGCAAAGGGCTTATAATTACTTCTACAGTAGAGGATATTGTATATAGACTTCCCAGTTATAGGACTCGTAGTGTAGCCATTTTTAACCCCCAACTGTTTGTCTTTCCACCTACATGAACTCGTCTATTATCAGAATGATGCGCAGTTACGACGATTTGGTGCCTTCTTCAATTTATGCATTCAGGCGCGCTCTGATGTCTAAATTAAATTAATACTTTTTTCAATGACTATAAATACATTCTAGTTTCCAAACTTTCTATGTACAATTAATTTCTTTTATTTTGTAGCTTACCTATTTAATTTCTTGGATTTTACGTTTTTGCTTTCTTACTCTTACAATTAGTTTAATAATATTTTCATTTCATTTCATTTTTCCTCTTCTTTTCTATAACTTTAGATTTCTATAGTTTCTTAAGGTGCTGTGTTATTAGAATTATTGTTGTTCTGTTCAGTATGCCTATAATAAATAAATAAATAAATAAATGATGGAGCCAAATCACATTTGAAAATTTTTGAATCATAGCTATTTTTATTTTTATTTTATAATGATTTTTTTCTGAGTGTACCCATGTTCCAACACAGTCATTTAACATCTTTAGCTCTGACATTCGTCTCAATTTTATAGATTACATCAAAGTCTGAACAATAAGAGTAGCAGACGAAAATCAATAAATTGAAATGTATCCATAATATTAGTCGATTTCTTCTCCCATTGTAGTGCACTCACCACCATACCGTAAATATGTACATGTCACGGTTTCTGCACTTATTGAGTTCCATTAAAAACGGCAATACAATGACGCGCATATCACTTGCCACCGTGTCGCCGTATAGTACGCTGAAATAAAAATCACAATCATCGTAATCCATAATGGATATGATTTATGATTGTTCATATTTTCATAATGCTCATATTATTTTTATTATGTGTGTTTTTTTTGTACATCGGTGTAGGCTAGTTTAGTATAACTACATGGGATTATAATAACAACTTATTCATCATATCGGGGGTACGTGGTGACCAATGTTAACCCGGAAGAATTGTTACAGATGTGTGACAATCAGGGGTGCTCTCCAACGAATGAGTTCAGTACAATATTAGCCAATACCACAACCATTGGCTAGATGTCATAAGCCGATCGCTACGCTCATTTGTTGTCTGTGTAGGCCATGCTAATTTACCGGTTATTGGTTTATCACAATTTTGAGGACCGATAACCCGTACATTTATATTTAGTGCCCGTCGGGTGGTTAGTCTTATCGTATAGACAAGGCGCACACCATAAGTTTTTCTAGTTTGTCTATGCATCATCTATACCGTAGAATTTTTACGCAATTTCATACGATGACGTAACCAATCAACATTTGGCGCACCTATGCAAAGTAAACCATTAAATTCAATACAATGTATACATCTATCGGAAAGTGGTGTGTGTCTTGTCTATACTATAAGACTAACCAGGCGAAAGGTCCTTAAACAGTAGCCCCACAAAAAAAAAATCTATTATACTTGGACTATCAAGTTCAATATGTGAATGGTGTGAGAATAAATTTCTTTCAACCACATTATTGGAAACATGTGCACGCGAGCACCTGCACTTGAACATTCATTGGTGGAAATGAAAATCTTGTTACCACATTCTTTTCGGTTTCACTTCTGTTCATTAAAACTACATTAATCAATTCTTATCACAGAATGTGTGCAGTTGCCTATTTATGTAATATACTATAGTACTCGTAATCTATGAAAAACGATAGAAACATTGAAACAAAAAAAAACAACAATTTTCTAGAGGGGAATTATTAGGGATCATTATTGTTAATTTAATTTTATCGTTAGAAAATTATTTTAAAATGAAGAATGATACCCTTTTCAAATGATTTTTTTATACCCTCATGTTCTACACATATATGCTGCGATATATTATGTCGCTACGGCTGGAATCGGACCATGTGGTCAAGAGGCTTCAATAGGAACCCCACCTTCTGTATTTGGTTCTTATAAGGAAAACTTTTCTGTCTTTATAGAATACCAATATTAACCAAACAAACAAACACCCTAGTGTGTTTTAAGTAAAGGCTCAAAAAATATCCAGTAACGAATGGAATCGGAACACTATCTCATAGCGCTGTCGTTGAAACTATTGACGCGTAGGTAAATTTAAAAGATTAATTAAGTACTTTAATTAAAAAAAAGATTAAATAAACAGGACATAATTTGTTTTTAAAATTTCCACATCGCTAATATGAAAATAGTCAATATTTTTTGAGTAGCCTTGTTATGACCAGTCTGGTCGGCATAGTGGTTAGTGCGCTCACCTTCGGTGTAAGGGGTCGTGGGTCCGAGTCTCATCGAAAACATTTCATGGTGTTTTTCGATTCACGACAGATTATGATTTCACTCAGTTGTAAAATAAGCACATTTATTTGGAATAACTGCTGAGCGTCTTGTCGATCTAACCTTTACAAAAATGCAGTTAAGATCTTAGGAATTGTATGTCACTAATAATCAGCAGCCTTGATCCAATGTTATTTTTTTGGAACGAACATTCCAGCAAATGCCTGCACTTGTATTCAGTACCCGCTCTAGCACTTACGCCGCCCTGGTCAAAAGGACACTTTGCCGCACCCTTAGGTATTATAGCAGGCAGCTCTTGGTCACTGTAACAGCGAGTAACTCCGAAATGATTTACATTTTGAATCCGACTGCAGGCCGTATAAAAAATGCACATTTGGCTTGTTCTGCTATCCGTTCTCGTAAGGAAACCTTTTGTGTGTAAGTGTCGCTGGTGTCGATAAGAACAAGAAAATTATTCTTGCGAGAGCTGATAGCGTAATGTTCCGGTTTCCTTTCCACTAAATCAAAGTTAATATTGATTTTTTTTCTTTCGAGTGCTAACCAAAAAGCCGCCCCTAAAACTTGGCGCCTGCCCCTCCTTAGAGCGGGCGCTGCTTGTATTGAATTGATAAATTTCCATAAAAACTATGTCTCCATTAGCATATGCAATTATCTTAAATTAAGTACACTTCTGTTGAAAATATTCACCTAACAATAAATATTTATGCATTTTTATACGAGTGCATAAACTCTCATACTCGTATTCGGTATTTTCCGTAAAACTCCTTTTGAACTTCTCATGCATATTTTATAGTTTTCTTCACACTTGTGTGCATTTCAATTTCATTTAGAATCCATTTTATGGCCCGAGTGTGACGAATTTAGTCTAGAGTAGATGACGACACGAGACGTCGCTTTTCGTCTGTTATGTCTGTTATCGCTTCTTTGTCGTAATGCAAATTGCACAAACGTTTATGAAACATAAAAAATATTTTTCATCCGATGAAAATGCATATGTATTGTTTTTTAACAAAAACCGACAAACTGTTTCTGTTTTGCAATAAACATAAATGGTTTTATTTAAATTTTATGGTTTTTGAGAGAAACCTTTTTAATAGACTGCCGCATCTGTATAGATCTCCCGATATAAGAAGGTATCATATCACCTTAGTTTTAAATTATTACACACAAAGGTTTAGATTCTTATGGACTGGCATGTTCCTCCTGTTCATGAATTTGTTGCCGTTATTGCAAGGAGACTGAAAAAACTAGGGGGCTTTGCCCCCTGCTCGCTTCGCTCGCCAACCCCCGGGGGCGGAGGCTAATTTTGGACGCGGCCGAAATTTGTATACCCTTCGCTTGGGCTTAGGCCCTCGGGCTAAAAGTTTTTTCGGGCGTATCTATGACTTGTATTTAATCCCCCTCATTCTTTTTCTTTCGTCTTGACAAAAGTTTTGTGCTTGGTTGAAATAAGTGGGCAGATAAAAATATTTACTCGGAAAATTTTATTGGGGTTGCGGGAGCATGACCCCAAAGTACGATTCCATTCGTTTTTAACTTTTTTGTTGCTTTGGTAAAGACACATTAATTCAAGGTTTTGTGAAATTTGTGCAAAAAATGTTTCTTAGAAGAACCAAAATGGGCGTTGGGTTTGTATGGCCACCCCATGACCCCATGGTCAGATTTTACCGATTCTTAGATATGTATTGTGTCATCAAGAGAAACACGTTTGTGTGTAATTTGGTTGAAATTGGTGCACAAATCAAAAAGTTTTTCTTGGAAGAACCTAATTTGGGGGGTTTGTATGGCAGCCTCATGACCCCATGGTCCGATTTTATCCAATCTTACATATGTTTTGTGTTATCAATAGGAACACATTTGTGTGAAATTTTGTTGAAATTGGTGCACAAATAAAAAAGTTTTTCTTAGAAGAACCTACTTTGGGTAGTTGGGTTTGTATGGCAGCCCCATGACCCCATTGTCCGATTTTACCAATTCAAACATACAAAATGCCTGCAGCAAAAAGAAGCATTTGTGCAAAATTTCAGCTTCATAGCTTTTAAATTGGCCGAGTAAAACGCGTCGCAACATACGGACAGACAGACAGACGGACATCGCCCAATCGACTCCCCAAGTCATGCTGATCATATATGTATACTTTTTATATGGTCGGAGATGCTTCCTTCAATGCGTTACAAACTTCATGACAAAGTTAATATACCCTTTCACTCTATGAGCGAAGGGTATAATAATCCACAGAAAACTTCCTCGTGGACAGAAATCAAATTATTCCTGATGCTAAGTTTGATTCCAGAAAAGGATCATTAACAACTGCACAGAGTCATTACATACATAAAGAGGCTTTCACTAATAAGAATACTGTTTAATAACCTAGCTAAAGCGCTGTTCGCACGATGGATTTGAGCATTCAAACAAGTTGGACAACAAGTTTGAAGTTGATCGAGCATTCAAACAAGTTCACCGTGCGAACAGAAGTTGGACAACTTGTGTGTATTCAAAGAACCTTCATTCTTCTTACATTGACTAGAGACTGTGAGAGCTCGCTTCGCTCGCAAATTTTCAAAACGAATTGGAAATTTACTAAAGTTACTAAATTCGATATTCAAAGAGGAAGGAGGTGTAGACCAATCAGGTGGAATCAGTTGACTGAAATCTGGCAATTCGTTCAAAGACTACAGAAAGAAATATACGAAAAACAAATCCTTATAATTTTGCTCATTATACATTTTTTCGCGTGTTTCAATGTTATTCTGATATTCAGGGAGAGGACCAATTCGGCAGGAAATTTTTCAAAAAATCCGCAAAGACGTTCAAGAAATAGAAACAAAAATATGCGAAAAAATAACTCATTGTGAATTGTTGCGTGAATTTTCTGCTTATTTCAATGGCTATACTCTCATTCCGGTCAGAGCCTTGTGTACACCCATAAGGTTGAGTCAAGTTACTGAAATCCTGTAACTCGCTCAAGAAAGACAGAAAGAAGTATAAGAAAAAGAATTGTCTTCATACATAATTGTGCTCCATTATGAATTTTTCATGTGTCTCGATAGTTGTCCTATGGTTACTTTGGGTAGAGACCAATCCTGTGGAAGAAATTAACTGAAATCCGCTCATAATACACGCAGAAATACATAGGTGAAAAAGAACCAATTGGGAATTTTAGCTCATTGTGAATTTTTTGCATGTTTCAATAGTTATTATGATATTCTGGCCAGAGCCTAATCCAACAAATCCAAAATCATGAAAATCTGTCCGGCCGTTCTCGAGTTATAAATGGTGTAACTAACACAACTTTCTTTTAATACATATATAGTATAGTGATTTTAGCTGAAAAAATGATGAAACCCAAACATCCAAAAAAAGAGCTGACTTTTGATGCCAAATTGTTCTATGGCCTGACCGCATTACGCAGTAAAAAGTTAGACTTTTTTGCGCGTCACATTTGGTGGGGGGGGAGGGGATGGCAAAGGGGTGAAATTATGATTTTTCGCCAATATCTTGTTAACTGTAATATTTACAGCAAAATGTTCTGAGGACGATTTAAACTACACAAAATTTCCTTTCTAATGATATATTATATCATATACCTTCTCTTGGCAGATTATATACTAGACCTAAAAACATTTGGTGTAATTTAGATTTTTTGATAGTTACATTTGGCGTTCTAGCTCCTGAAGTAATTTATTTGGAGCCATGGTAATTGGGATAACTATTCCTAACAATATATAGCTATCCCACACGGAGACTCAGGCTGCCCCGACAAAGTATTCCCCTATACTCCCTATTAACATTTAAAAAAAAGACATGCCTGTAACTTTTCGCCGAATCACAGCAGGCGGGAAAAATTTTGGTAAACGTTAAGCCTAAGTCCCATTAGACCCTCCACCAAATATTACTTCTATCTGATTAAAACAAAGGGTACCTTCCATACAAAATGACCGGAAAATTGCCTACGAGCAAAACTTTAATTTTGGTTGACTTGTTCCCTTATTTCTTAATAAACTAGTGGCATTTAATTTGAATAATTTGTATGGGAGGTACCCTTTGTTTTAATCCGATCGAAGTAATATTTGGTGGAGGGTCTAATGGGACTTAGCCTTAACGTTTACCAAAATTTTTCCCGCCTGCTGTGATTCGGCGAAAAGTTACAGGCATTTCTTTTTTTTAAATGTTTTGATAGTTGTAAATATTACAGTTAACAAGATATTGACGAAAAACCATAATTTCACCCCTTTGCCACCCCCTCCCCCCCAAATGTGACGCGCAAAAAAGTCTGACTTTTTACTGCGTATTGCGGTCAGGCCATAGAACAATTTGGCATCAAAAGTCAGCTCTTTTTTTGGATGTTTGGGTCTATAGCTAAAGTCACTATACTAATAGTCCGATCGAAATATCAACACAAACTTTTTATTAATAAATTAACAGAACGGGTTTTTTCATTTGTTTTGTATATTGCAAGGGTTACGTGAATGGCCCTGGTAATCACATCATAAATTATGTACTTCTCATATACAGGGTGTCCCGCATTAGGTGGTCAATACTGTGAGGGTTGATAGCGCAACTTGTTTCAGCAAGAAAATTACCAATACAATCGGATTTTTTTTACCGTTTCCTTGTTATTGCTCTTTTTGTGAAAGTCATCGAAAATTGTGACTTGTCATGCAAAATCATAATTTGCAGCTCTCCTGATAATTGTATGATTTGATTTCAGTTTCAGAAACTACATAAAATTTCATAAAAACTGAAGTTTTTCCTGTTGCCAAAATTATCGGCACTTTCAAGATACAGTTACTCAAACTTAATAGAAATTTTAAAATAGATTTTTCATCGAAAATTCAAACAGTAATTTCATAAGAGTGCTTTATACGTACAACTCTGCAAAGTTGATAAAAGTTGCTCCAACATGTTGTCTTTCTAATGGTATATCACTTTTATATTTACATATGATGATGACTACACTCGGTAGTCATCAGCGCACCATGCTCCACTAGGAGTTACGGTAATCAAGAGACGTTGGTGGAAAATCATACAGGGTACCACGGGACTGCACCGCCAACCATGGAACCATTAGTCATAATAGCCGAAATATTTTTTAATTAATTCTTCCAGCACTTTATTATTTTAAAAAGCTTTTCTCCGTATCCATATATTTCGACGCCATTATGTTATTAAAAATGTAAATATTACATAATTACTACATAATACATAATTAGATACATGATTATAAAAATGCTTTCAAAAAGCATCATAACATTTCAAAATTGCCTTGTCCTCTAAATACCATACAAATTTCTCCGAATGTAGATATTCGTCAAACTTTTCGGCATCCTTTATTTATGGGAACCATCCTTTTTAAGTCCTGCATTTTTCATGAATTTTATTTTCAATCCGATTTCTTCAATTATGATAATCATACTAAGAGCATAACTTAATACAACCGAACGGGGACGGTTATTTGATATTTGTTACTGTCGAATATTTCTGAATTCCTTTGGGGAAAAGTTACAAAATTAATAAATGCATAGTTAAAAGGGTTCGTGTTTGCTTTTCATAGAAAAAAGGAGCTTAGCTTAAACTGAATCCATTTTGTATTTGAAAATTCCTTGAATATGTTTACAAAAGTCTATGAAAGTAAAAACTAAGAACGGACCATTTCACGTACATGAGCGTACGAGTGTGACGAGCAGATGTATTTCGACCCTCTTCACCTACCTGTCTGAGACAACACACAAGTTTGGTCATTGAGCTGTTAACTTTTGACAACCGAATCCACACTATTTCTCAGTTATTTGCATGGACATTTGTTCACTATGGAAGCAGACGAATTTTGGTATTGATGAGAATTACACAGTCATCACTTTTGGGTGTACATATATCATTAAATATCAATAAAACACTTTATTTAATAATATTAGTATTGAGATGATTTCAGCAATATTCGTACCAAATAGGTATGGTACGAATATTCATTTCAAATATCTGCACGAAATGTGTGACCCCCCTCCCCCCGCAAGTGCCGCCGCCTATGGTGATGTTGATGATATGTGTGAATTTGAGAATGTGTTATCTCTAGAGCCCTGATTTTTGTTTTATTTATTTAAAAACGTGCAGTAAAAATCCCGAAACGTGCAAAATCGTGCAATATAAATGCGCAAATGTGCATTTTCCGTGCAATATGAAAAAAGTCATTTTTTAGGCTTTTAGGTGGTTAGGCTTCGGAGCAATGGACGCAGGAATAGCATTGAAAAAAATTAAGACTTGTTCTAAAAAGTAAAACGATTTTTATTTAAAATGCGGTACACTTTCAATATTTTAACCGGACATAAACTTCTCTGGATAAAATGCTGTCTGGACTAGCTCATTTAAATATGGCACCCGAAATCCATGACCGGTTTATGTTTAGGATCCATCGCGCAATCTTTGGGCTTATATAATTAGTGAATGCATCGTCTTCAAAGGGGCAGATTTTCCTATATGTATTTAAGTTTAGTTAATCACTAGATAAAACTATATATTACATCAAACATTACAATATCTACCATCAATATCTGCCGGTCAAAATCCTTATATACAAAGCTCGTCCTTTCTATTATCACTTCTCTACTTACTAACGATGTAATCCCTTTACCTGCATTCAAAGTCCATTTGGGCTTTAGTCATATTCCAGGCATTACGTGATGTGAGTTTGCAAAATGTGGTGGAGATTTTTTTGTCTGTTTCCTATATTTTTGGGGTGCTGAGCACGAATCCGAAACTCTGGGTCAAAATCGCGAAAAACTATTTTTTTTCCAGGAACCCAACATTAAAACATATGTTTGAAATTATCATGATCCCATATGAAAATCAACAATTCAATTTAAATTAATAATAAATTAAACATACCGAGTATGAGACATCCTTTCGTATACATGTATGTAGGTATTTGATAATTGTACACACAAGCATCATAAAGCATCCACCTTGTTAGATACAAATTTATTCAATCACATTTTGTACAGATGAACGTTGTAAATTATGCAGGATTCACGCGCATTAACATGAAAGCACGTGGATCGAATTCCGAAGTCGTGCTATTAAATGTGAACTGGTTTAAATAATTCATTCTGAAAGAGGTGTACAGGGTGTCTAATTCTATTATAATCATCTGTAAATAAGATGTTGTGCTCGTATAATCGAAAACACAGTAAACGGACGCTCGAACTTATTGCACACCCTGTGCATTAACTAGAAATGCATTAAGATTTGTAGTGCCAGTTTGTATCACATAGTATGTACGAGTACATATATATAGTACGGAATTATAATCATACAGAGCATTTATTACTATTATAGTTGTCAACGATGAAATGAATAATTCAATTGACTTATTGATTTTTAATTTGCCATCAATTCGAAACATTTGCGTCTACATTAAATGACAATTGGTCATCCAACTTTAACACAATATAGGGAGTTTTAGCAAGTCGTAACAACCGTTGCGTTGTCGTGTACGACTTGGCAGAGTACGTCTTTATATCGGTAGCGATACAATTATGAACTTCGATTGAATTGAATTCTGCTGCCTTCAGTTAAGCACCATTATATAGGATGATGTGTATAGGATACACCAGTAAAGATCTATTTAAATTTATGAAGATATACATACATCCGAGATTTTCGTTTTGCAAAATTTAAATCAAAAAGGGGAATAATGAGGGTCCTTAATGGGAGCGACTCAATTTTCAGCAAAAATCAACTTCAACTAAAAATAATTACTTCCAAGAGATTTCATGGCTCAATTCGCTTTTTTTTCAAGTGTTATATGGGATACCTAAATAATCCCGACAAAAAAAATCCCGCCATTATAAAATTCCGCCCACTAAAAACCCCGCCGGTTTTTCACGAGGGCCAATTTTAAAAAACTCGAAATTTTTGCTTCTGATCCACATTTCACAACGCTACCATTGGGAATCAGAGCTGGCATTATGTAAGGCGACAGTTGACTGGCGACAGTCGTTTTCGCTATTTTGGGATCATCTAAGGCGTCAGTCGCCCAATGTATTTTATATGGCTGTCACTTCCAAGGCGACAGTCGCTTTCATGAAAAATTCACGCAAAGTTCAATAGAAACTGTTGTTGAAACATCAATACTGTACCAATAAAACAATGTGACACTGCGGAGCCAACAATTAATACCAAAACATTTTTTTAAAAAGTAAATTTCTTTTAAATGAACAAGCGACAGTGTAATGGAAGTGATTGGTGTGACCCTTTGAAAGAAGGCGATCACTTTGTATGGCGACTGAAAACAAAACGGACTTAGTTTAACCGACTGTAATGGCGATACGATAAACCATAAACGTAACATGTCAGCTGACAGCATATTTTGTAATCATGCTCTGCAACAATCGGTCAGCACTCCATATCCTAGGGAAAAGGCCTGCGTTCCGTATACAAATATAGAATATAGAGTGCATTCACGCACAAGAAAGCGGACCTGAATTTTGAAGCGAATTCTACTTATATTTTCCTCCACCAGAAGGCACGCGCAAGTTAGGGACAAAAGTGGTGTGTGAATGCAATGTCACACTAATGTCCAACGACATTCTATATCACGACACCATTCATAAAAAATGTGTAGATACGCAAAATCTGCGCTTTATTTTTTTACCAATATATTTCTTCATAATTTTCATTAAAAAATGTCCCCCCATCTACTATTAGACTAGACCAGTCGAAATATTCCAATTCATGCCTCCAAATAGAAAAAACCCAGCTCGATTTATTCCGGTGAGGGTCCTTGAAACACCGGATATGTAATGTACTCGACGTCCTCTTTGATATGATATCCCGCAAGCCGACCTCCGGTCAAGGATTAAAGAGTATCATTTTTTGTCCTATTTAGGACCATTCCGATCAAAATTTTTTTTAGCAAAATCAGTTTTAGATTCCTGGGAGCCCACTGATTCAAAAACAACAAAAATTAGTTTTACTCTATTTTTTTCGATTGGAAATGCTAATATGAATGGACTATACGCTATGTAACTACTTCGTTGGGAAGCTTAGAAATTTTGCGGTGAGTAAAGGACTGTCCGTTATACTGGAAATACATATGATCCAGCAACTGCGCAAAATGTCACGCAAAAGTCATTTTAAATTGCATGGCTTACAAATATGCTGTTCAGCATTTTTTTCAGCCAAGTCAGGAGAAAAAGTTGTATTTTTCTCATCAAAATGTACTCTCCGGTGTGTGCGTGAATGCAATGCCAACTGTTATAATTTGTATAATAGTTGAAATAGAATGGATGCAGCAACAGCAGCAGCGGCCCAATGCAATTTAAATGGGTATGGCTGCAAAAGCTATAAATAGATGTTGCTGCCAACATGACGTCGCCCATTTAAATTGCATTGGTCTTCATTATCGTTGCTACTGCTGTTGCTGCTTCCATTCTATTTCATGTAACAAAATATTAAGTTCTTTTACCCTCCCGAATTTCCAATATAATTTCAATGTCACCATTTTGTTGATTCATACACAATACCAATATTAAAATTGAGAAGATTTCACTATTTATGAGTCCATTTCTGATATTTTTTCGAAATTTCGTATGACAGCAACAGTAACGGTTTTGTCGCCACAAGTGATCGCTATCGGCGACATTCATGGGCGATTATCGCCTTAGATTATCCCAAAAAATTGCGAATATCGCCTGTCGTCCACGGGTCGTAAGCTGTCTCTTTCATACACACGTAACATATCAATACTACAGTGGGTTACATTATCGGCTGTCACCTTACATGATTCCCAAATGCCGAGTGGATCACTTTCGAATATCGCCATTGGATATGGCGATTATCTCCTTACAGAATCACGCTCAGAGCTTTGTTCTGCTGGAACGACCACGTTAAAAGTTCAAATAGGTTGCTAAAAGCCGGAAAAGCCTTTCGAATACAGCTTTATATTACTTTGCGCTCATAACCGACGTTAAGAAATGGAGCTCAAACGCTCCATATTGGAAAAGGGATTCCTCACACCATAATCGGACTAGTCTGGGTCTTTCAGATTATTTTTTTCTGTTTGAAACTACAAAAAGTCTCCGTTCTCATTTCCACATCATTTGCTAGCGACAAAAGAGCAAGCACATTTCTTTCCGCTCAGCTGTGCTTCTTTTTTTTTTTTAATTTGTGTCTTCTTACATGAAATGCTTTTGAAATAACCTTTTCTTATGCGCGCTTGGAAAGCTTTTTTGCCTTAATATTAGACACAGGGTCGCGGAAGTATAACTCGCCGATACTTGGCTAAAATGGCAAATGGCAATCTAGAAGGAAAATCTCTTCTGACTGGTGGGTGGCTCTTTCAATTTCTAGTACAGTTCGACTAACATTAATTCCTCAATCCATTGATGCCATCTAAGCATCCTTTTTTACTTCAGACAAACCTTTCTCAAGGCCCATTATGTTTTTATTACTAGCAAATTACTTCGCTTCGCTTCGCACTTGCATAAATTAAATTAAATAATCCGGGTGTCCTATTTAGAAGTCGCACAATTTTGATAGTCTCTATGAAGTTAATATTTTTTTTTAATGGGGTAAATCCTTATTTAAAGATTTTAAAATCACCTTTAATAGTTAATCTTTTTTATACGCCAATACGCTTTCTTTAAAAATGAAGAAAAAGAAGATTGTTTTCATTTATGTGGACAATACAAGGACTTGAAGAATTATTTTTATTTTTGACACTTAAAACTGCATTCCTATGGCAACTTAAGATTCACGCATGAAGTAGGTGATGCTACTTCTTTGGTTATTTTGAGAATAAAGCTTTCTACATCTAAATTTATAAGATCACACAATACTATACATTCTTGACCTTTTCACAAATATTCCAACTTAAATTGATAATAATAAATCCGTGAAATCTATTTTGATATTTTCTCGCAAAAGGATAGAATCTCCTACACATAATGATTTCTCATATATGTAACTGACATTCTTAGCAATAATGGTCCCAAATGATATACATAAGTTCGCAAAAAGTATTTACATAATGTATATCGTCGTATATATATTTCTCGTCATTGCACTTAGCAAAAGGCAAAATAATATAGAAACGCAGATTAAGTGTACGAGTACAATTTCTTCGAAATTCTTCGTTTTGAGCATTATTGAAAATGATGATGTCGAGGCTGAAGAATGACGCTGTCGATATTTTGTACCAAGGTCGCACAATGATTTCATTATAATATCCCTAGGCAACTATATTTTCTTATGTTGTACTGGAATTTGATATATTCGTTGTATTTGTTGAAGTTTTATTCTTTTATGCCTCTGTACAGAATACAGGCACTTCGCATGAAAAATACGTTTCGGATTACATTCAATTACAGTCGACTCTTGATAATTCGAAGCCCAAGGGACAACGAAAAAACTTCGAATTATTGAGTGTTCGAATTATCGAAAAAGAGACTATGTAAATAAAAAATTTATTTCACAATTCGGCAAAGCTCCAACCGGAAATTTTTTTCGCGACACTGCTATGGTTACCAGACGTCCTAGTTTTCCAGGACATTTAATAATTTCTTACTTTAGTTTGAATGTATGTGATTTCAATTACTATATAGGACTTGTCCTGTCTAAATAATTTATTAATAGTTTTTGCGAATTTTTGGAACTATTGTACCACAGCAAGACGCGTTTAATGCCAGTGGTGCATCGCATTTTAGAGATGTGCCCTGCTTTAAAGGCATATTTTGAATCGTCAGAAAAACCACCAGTAATTCTTGGGGCGTTTTTTATTCATGACTTCACAGAATGCTACCTTTTATTTGTGTATTCCTTAATGTCTTCCACGATAATGAGAATATTTTTTCTCGATTTCTGAACACAATGCGAATTGCCAAAGGGGTTTTCTCCTCATAAGTGGAGTGAGGAGCGCAATCGACTAGGTTCATGATCTCATGATTCCAAGCTTCAATTTTACCGAATTAGACTGCAAACAATGTTAGATATCTCCTCGAAATTTGAATAATTTCAGCGTGATGAATTTAAAATAAACGAACTTCAGTTACGATTTGAGACTTTTCTTACCTCATTATGCTCTTCTAAACACGCAGATATTGGCATAAGAGTCTAGATGTAACCGCTGAGACCCCCCCTGGCAGCTTTCAGCGTCCTGGATTTCGACCCGACCTGTCTGGTAACCCTACACACTGCCTCAACCATTTTAAAGGCTTTCCTTCAATAGTGTGCTTTCACCTGTAATTAAATTTTGTAAAAGCGAAAACTATTTTTCAGCACTAGGTAGATCCTAAACGTATCATGGGATTAAATAGTCAAGCTAAAGTTAATTTATGAAAAAATATCGAAACAATTCTTGTTCTTATTTTGTGATCGACTGGAGATACACTAAATTTAATGAGAAAATAGGATACATTATCGCATTCTTTTGCGTTTTTTTATTGTAATGTGGTTTCCAAACTTTTTTTTTATTTTTTTGTTTTAAAGTACATAGTAGTAGATGCTGAAATCTTAAAATTCGTTGCAACATCTTTTTTTTATCACCATTTTCCACTGCCGCGATAATAATTTGTCTTTTCACTTTTTCGAAATCATTTTCACTTGAAAGTTGACAATAAACTGAAGAAAATGTGTAATCTTTTCACAATTAGCCGTAAAAAGACAGCAACAGAAACATTTGAGGAAAAATTCGAATTATAAAGAGTTTCTAAATGCAAATTTCGAATTATAAAATGCTAGCGATCACTCAGTTCAACGAAATTATTTCGCTTTATCGAGTGTATACAACTTCATACAAACTTGGCTCTTTTTTTCGATTTATCGAAGGGACAGGTGAATTAGTTCGGATTATCGAAAAATTCGTATTACCGAGGTTCGAATTAACGAGAGGCGACTGTATTAAGTTGTTTGCTTATTTACATTCGTGCTTATCGTTAGTGATACAAAATTTTTTTTTTATTTTACTCATTTTTAAAATACGAGTATGTAGTTTGTTGTGGATTCTCCGGCTCACTAACAAAAAGCATAGAATCGAAATCTATCTCTCTGTTTATATGCAAAAACGTCTCTCAGTTTTGAAGGTTTAAATGCTTAAATGTTCGAACGAGTGAAATTGGACCATGGGTCATGGAGTCGCCATAGAAACCCCACCTTGAAAATTAAGTTCTTCTAAAAAAAACTTTTTTCTTTACGTGGGGATCTTAACCAAATTTCACTAAATGATTCTAGTAAACCTATGACGACATCGCAACACAATGTCACACGGCTGTCATATAAGCCAAACATCCAAAATGAGGTTCTTTTAAGAAAAAAGTTTTTCTTAAAAGAACCTCATTTTGGATGTTTGGCTTATATGGCGTTTTGCTGACCTATCAAGATTGTGTGTATGTCTCCGTAGAGTTTCAAATCATAAAGGAACGAATAAAACTGGAACACTACGTCATAGGGCTGAGGTAGAAATTATTAACCAAAAAGAAGGTTGAGTTTCATTCAAATATGAAGGGTATTCAAATTTCAGCTGGGCCCAAAATTAGCATCGGTGTTGTTATACCCTTCACTTTTTAAGTGAAAGAGTATACATATTATAAATAGTAAAATTTTCTAAAATCATAAAACAATTTTTTTTTTATCTGCATATAACTAATCATTCTATCTTTTCTATTTTTTACAGGTAAGCATCAAACATGGTTGTTGGAATGACCAATGACGATAGTAGGTATAATCCTTGTAGAACCTGTAACCCTGTGAGTATGTTTGTATACTCGTATTACTTATACATTATGTACTGGGAAATATGCAAAGCCAAGAATCTGACTGTATTAAAAAAAACTTGCAGTACAAAATCTCATGAAGGCATTAATTGCGGTTGGAAACGTTGCCACCACCATACTCTTAACTCCGTATGCCGCCTTTCAGCTCTGCCCTTGATAAGTCAGACATCGTAGGTTTCGTATATGTTAAATTCGATTAGTTTGTACTGTGATGACCATTGACCACAAATTGCAAAACCACAGAGATCTAATAAGTCCTGTTTGGTCTGCAATATAGGCAGAGGTTCTGTGAGAACACAAATATGCTGTGTGCATATCTGCTTTGTGGAGAATGATATTCATACCAAAATGGAATTCACTCATTCGTACTCATTTCAAATGGTCCACACATTTATTAATAATGTACTCTCGTACATACTCGGAATGAATTTTGGTTTTGAAAGGCAGATAAATGCACATTGAAATTTCTGATATTTGATTCGGTTGACTTGATAATATGTACATTTTCAGTTCAATGAATAAACTGCACCATTTTTGTCAATAATATTATAATTAATCAAATATCACCAATTGGGTAATATCAATTGAGTTCGTAGAAGCAAAATATTTCAAAACTTTACAATTACAGTGAAAGCTCTCATAAGCGGACAGTCACGGTTCCCGTATTTTTGTCCGCTTAAGAGAGATGTCCAGTTATTTGGCGTAAAGCTTCTTGAAAACAAAATTACTCCATCAGTTTCATCTTCTGAAGCACTACTTCATCAGTCATCACTATTATCACATTCATTGTCAAATTCCAGTTCAACACGTTTGCAAATTACTGTCGATATTAATGCATTCATACCTCGTTATACGGCATAGATTGGTTCCGAAAAATTTGCCCGTTAAGTGAAAAGGCCGTATATCGAAATCATACAAATCAGTCAATAACAAAAGATCGGATTTTAACGTATAAAAAATGCAGCTTTTTATTAGTGAAACATAAAAAAGTGCAATGTAAAAAAAAACTTGACAATTCATTTCATAGCAAGAACTTTTAACCTTTTGCATACACACCATAAATATGAATATACTTTTGTGATCTGGACGGACCTGTGATGAAAATTTTTTCAAGTATTGGTTGCTTTGACGGCTTCAGAGAGAATGTTAATCCCTTGTTTGAAGCGATTGAAAGCATCATTTATACATTCTACAGCACAGTTGTTTATCCTTTTAGTGAGATTTTCAACACAACTAGTTGTTCTTTCCCCATTTATTTACTTTGCACATAAAAGGGGCATTCCCAATAATATAGTCGGCCGTATAACGAATTATTGAATGCCGTATATCGAAATAGTGCCATAATTTAAAAAGGCCGTAAGAGCGAATTCCAGGAGCAGTATTCCAATTCATCAAACAGACCTATTTAATCATTAGTTAATACTTTTAGTTTATTGGTTCTTTCCCATTTTTAAAACTTTATTTCCATTTTCATTTAACGAATTTTCAAAATTGCGATACTAAAATATGAAAAATAAATGAATAAAATTTCAGTTTGAATAATCCGATAAGAAAATAATTACCTTGATTTTTACCATTAAATGCGTGTTTCTCTAAAATTCTGCAATGCAAATATGAAAAGTGATATACCGTTGGAAAGCAAACATGTTGAAGCAACTTTTATCAACTTTGCAGAGTTGTACGTATAAAGCACCGTTATGAAATTACTATTTGAATTTTCGATGAAAAATCTATTTTAAAATTTCTATTAAGTTTGAGTAACTGTATTTTGAAAGTGGCGATAATGTTGGCAACTGGAAAAACTTCAGTTTTTGTGAAATTTTATGTAGTTTCTGAAACTGAGATCAAATCTTGGATTAAGTTATCAGGGTGGCTGCAAATTATGATTTTGCAAGACAAGTCACGATTTTCGATGACTTTCACAAAAAGAGCGATAACAAGGTAACGGTAAAAAAAATTCCGATTGTATTGGCAATTTTCTTCTGAAACAAGTTGCACTATTAACCCTTACAGTATTGACCACCCAATGCGGGACACCCTGTATAAATTACTCAATATTTTGGTCGCAATCAATAACTTTCTTTTGTTTGGTGCCATCTCGAATTTATGTAAAATGTATACGAATAATTTTCAAAACATTCACCATTATGAAATCTCGAAAAATTCTCAATTTAGCAGAAAAATGCATGGGTTTAGTGTTTTTCCAATTGAAAACGTCTGCCTGTAGAACAATTTCATCGAAACATCTCCAAAAACGGACGCGGAGCTCCCATTAACGGACATTTCTGAGAATATCTACTTACGTATGAAACAAATTTGTCCGGATATGAGAGTGTCACGTCCATTTATTGGAGAAGTGTCGACAAAATGTTTCACAAACTAATGTCCGTGTCCGTTCTTTGGAGTGTCCGCTTATTAGAATGAAAGGTATACACAAATCATTGGGAAAAATGTTGTTCCAAATAATTTGTCCGTTTATTATAGATGTCCGCTTATTGGAGCTGTCCACAAAGAGAGCCTTTAACTGTACATAATTTTCTGATAAGAACATAGTATGCTTCAAAAGTCTGCTAATATTTATACCCTTCGCTCATAGAGTGAAAGGGATATTAACTTTGTCATGAAGTTTGTAACGCATTGAAGGAAGCATCTCCGACCATACCTATAAAAAGTATACATATATGATCAGCATAACGAGATGAGTCGATTGGACGATGTTCGTCTGTCCGTCTGTTGCAGCGCGGTTTTCTCGGCCACTGCCATACAAACCTAGCCCCCCCTCCCCAAATTTAAGTTCTTCTAGCAAAAACTTTTTTATTTGTGCACCAATTTCAATCAAATTTCGCACAAATGTGTTTATTTTGATGACACAAAACATATCTGAGAATGGATCAAATCGGATAATGGGGTCATGGGGCTGCCATACAAACCTAACCCCCTAATTTAGGTTCTTATAAGAAAAACTTTTTAAATTGTGCACCAATTTCAACCAACTTTCACACAAATGTGTTTCTCTTGATGACACAAAACAAATCTAAGAATGGTTCAAATCGGATAATGAGGTCATGGGGCTGCTATACAAACCTAACCCCCCAAATTGGGTTCTTCTAAGAAAAACTTTTTTATTTGTGCACCAATTTCAACCAAATTTCACACAAATGTATTTCTCTTGATGGCACAAAATATATCTAAGAATTGATCAAATCTGACCATGGAGTCATGGGGTGGCCATACAAACCCAATCCCCATTTTGGTTCTTCTAAGAAACATTTTTTGCACCAATTTCACAAAACCTTGAATTAATGTGTCTTTACCAAAGCAAGAAAAAAGTTCAAAACGAATGGAATCGTACTGTGCGGTCGTGCTCCCGCAAACCCAATAAAATGTTCTGAGTAAATATTTTTATTTGCCCACTTATTTCAACCAAGCCCAACATTTTTGTCAAGATGGAAGAAAAGAATGAGGAGGGGGATTAAATACAAGTCATAGGTACGCCCGAAAAAACTTTTAGCCCAAGGAAAGCGAAGGGTATCCAAATTTCGGCCGCGCCCGAAATTAGCCTCCCTCTCTATTTGATCACCAGGACAATAACTGTGACTTACAATTTACAAAACAAATAAAAAATCCATTTGGTTAATTTACTCCTTAAAAAAAGTATTTTTATATTTCGATCGGACTATAGTCAATGTAAGCCGAGTTCAGTTCTTTGAACATAACAAGTTGTCCATCTTCTGTTTACACGTGTCAATTTGTCCTTCAACGAATGTTGCAGAATATGGTGCTCATCATTTTCAAATGTTATCCATTCAGAAATTCTCAATACCAATTTAGTTAGTATAGCTGATTGCAACATTACGACACTGGTTTTGAGTAGGGATGAGCGGGATGAGCATCCAACGTGGATGTTTCCAAAACACGGTCAACTTGAATTTTTGTTGAACTGAGTAGCCTTTTTAGTTTTTTTTTTGGGGGGCGTCGACACTTGAGTCTCCCAGAGCGTATTGCCCTAAATTGGAAATTGTTTTAAACTTTCACTCTGATTTCAGTGAGGTTCATACGTAGAAAGAGGTGCAGCAGTCGTCATTCCACATAAAGATTCGTCTATGCGGAAGAAAAATGAGATCCGTATTTATTAGGAATATGAGGCCGAAGTTTTAAGTTTTTTCTTCGGGATGCAAAAACGTAATGAACGAACAAGGAATAAATTATAAAGATAGTGGATATTAAAGGCTCACAAAGCTATCTAAATTCGTTTTGCGTTCTGCAAGGTAGCTTCATTCGCGTCATCTAACAACTTGGCGATCTGTAAAAGATTTCAACGAAGTTGTTTTTCAACCTATTACCTTGCATGCACAAATTATGAATGATTAAAAAAAATGAACGCTGGAATCACAAATAAACTGCTACTTTCGCTAAATTTATTTTACCAAGACAATGTTCCACCCAGGGGGGGGGCAAGCCGGGCGGTACGAAGTGCTGCATTTAGCATCCTAAAATGCTACATAAGAGACGCGCAAATTTAACGTCTGTGATGCTGGTACCCGCCCTACTTCCGAAAAGCAAACGTTCGCGAGTTATTTAGTGAACAAATTTTCAAATGTCCGGGACACCCTGTTATCTTTGCACTACCAACTATTAAGTATTTCGTGCCAAAGACTGTTACCATTCTACACATTCCTACTAAATTTCATGACGATCGGTTAAGCCGTTCGCGAGTTATTTAGTGAACAAACGGACGGACAAAATCGATTTCATAAGGGTTTTTAGAAAAATCTAAAAAACCCTAAAAAAATACAATACAAATGTAAAAGATGATAATAGCGAGAGCCGACTGTAAAAGTGTTGAGTATTCTAATTTCGCGGTCCGTACCTGTCTTGTGATAAGTAGGAACCGAGTGGGAATATAATGAATAACAATTTCAGTGTGGAGTCGTATGGAAATTAAGTAATTTCATAATTCCAACGGATTTATTTTTTAGTATTTTGCTATTTTTGTTAACGCTATAAGATTTATTGTAGCTATCTACATAAATATGCAATTCTAAAAATGAAAGAACCACCACAAACATGATGTTGACACCAGTAAGACATATACGGACATATTGACTGATAGTGATTATTTATTTTGCATAAATTTTAAATAAAATACGTAACTTAATATTTCAGCAAGCTTTGGCTGAATCGTGTTGGGAAAATAAACATCCTATAAAGGTTTTATTTATTTATTAACTACAATCGAAAGATATCCTATTGTTTAGCAGATATTTATTACATTGAAAGCTATTTCAATAAGGAATACCTTACTATCGGACATTACTCAATTTTAATAACTTTTGAGATCAAAATTAAGATCAGCAACAAATGCAACAAACGATTTTAAGAATGTGGAATATAGAAATTTAAAAAAAGGGGCACATTAATATTCTTCAGACATTGATTTAAAGACACGTTACAAAAATTTTGCAATTCCCCTCTTTTTACTTATTTACCAGTTTTATTAAAAACAAAAATGCAAAAACTCACTCTCTTCTAAAACCCACCTAAATTAACCCCATTTCACTATTGATACATATTTATGTATTTGTAGCCTCATGTAAACACATCTGTGTGTGTCTAATTTATTGTCTCCAATTTTCAGAAATATTAATAATTTCTTAACATAGAAAAATAGTATTCATGGTTTAAATTGAATCACTTTAAATGAACCACCCTGTATACTTGGACACATCACCATAATTCAATCGGTTCGTGCCCGAATGCAAAACATATTTGAGCATGAATTTATTTATAACATACACACATACTTATTGGGTGTTTTGAATTCGTCAGGCCAATAGAAATATTGATTAGTCGACAGCTACAAATTACGGTGTAATTGGCTCTAGGACCCCCCCCCCCCCCCTCCAAAAAAAAAGAGGAAAGGTTTGATGCTAAAGTTTTACATATGGAGCATCTGTATGTGTAGGTATGGATGCTTTAGGGAAGTTAAACTCGCATGTGTGTCACGTTCAGGAGGGAGGGAACGACTGGGAGAATCACTGGTCTAGCGCCTATTTTCCTTGGACTTATAGACTTATTTGCAAGAAACGAAAATGTCTGTCTTCGTTCCACCCTCCCACCTGAACGTAACACATATACAGTGGACCCTCGGTTAACGAACACAATTCGTTCCAAGATCATGTTCGTTATCCGAAAAGTTCGTTAAGCGAAACCTTTATTAATACGAAAGACAATAGTTCCTTCCTGGGCGAAACACTACTTGTTACAAAGTTTACTTATTGATAAAAGCGTTATTTTCTTCTAAATGCAGATTTGTCTAAAAGTTTACCCAAGTTTTACGTAAAAATCTGAATTTTTACTATTTTCTTTGTTCGTTATTTGAAATTTCGTTCGCTAAGCGAAACAGTTTTGACCCAAAAATTTCGTTCGTTATACGAAATGTTCGCTATCCGAGGGGTTCGTTAACCGAGGGTCCATATGAGTTTGAGTTTTCTAAAGAATACAGGTGGCGGCATGCGTGAAATGATGAAAGGTATTTACGTTTCGTAATAGAAAATAATGCATTTGCATTTTATTTCAAGGGGAAAAGTGGATAGTTGATAGTTTTGAAGCTATAGAAAGCAAACTATCGATAGTCTTATTAATATAAAAATTAACTCTACATATAGTAAACATTATCGAATAACTAGTCGATAGTTATTCGATAGTGCCCAAAACTACTTACAATAAATTAAATTAATTATTATTATTAAATTAAATTAATCATAAATAGTCATAAAAAAAGGAGTGAATAATACGCAAGTCTCCATAGCACCCTTTTCACGATAGACGCAAATGCAAGTTTTTCGCCCGATGGACGTAGTATCTTAACTCTTTATATTCAATTCAAGTCAATCACGCCTTTTAACATTTTTGATAAAGGCATCCCTGAAACTTTTCTCCAAATTAGCGCCAGGCAGATGAAATTCACTCTGTATTGAAAGTACCCTGAATTTTGAGCCGATCAAAGTAATTTTTTGGGATTAGCCTGAGGGTGTACCCCTGCACAGAACATCTATTTGCTGCCTTTTAATTAAAAAATATGCAGAATGAAAAAACAAATCTCCGTTCACTTTCAACCGATCTTTATCTCAAGAGATAGATTGTAAGCAAATGCTTTAAAACATTTTACAGGTTAACATTAAATATTTATTAAATAAAAACTCCAAAAGTGCCCCTAGGATTGGCAATTAAAGCCCGTTCCGTAGAACCACTTAATAAATAAAAACAACCATTCTTATTGCAAGTTCACCTGACAAGATTTCTTTTGAGTCACAAAAGTAATAGTATAAATAAAAAAATACACAAAAAATAAATAGCACTGTTGGTACATTCCTTTTGAAATTCTCTTTATTTTATATTCATTCTCCTACCAACTTAGATGCATTTATCTTGTACAGATAAATATTCTTAGCGAACTCTGGGTTTTGATGTTCTTTACGGAAAACTAGGGGGCTTGGCCCCCTGCTCGCTACGCTCGCAAACCCCCGAGGGCGAGGCTAATTTCGGGCGCGGCCGAAATTTGGATACCCTTCGCTCCCCTTGGGCTAAAAGTTTTTTCGGGCGTACCTATGACTTGTATTTAATCCCCCTCCTCATTCTTTTTCTCACGTCTTGGCAAAAGCTTTGGGCTTGGTTGAAAAAAGTGGGCAAATAAAAATATTTACTCAGTAAATTTTATTGGGGTTCCGGGAGCATGACCCCACAGTACGATTCCATTCGTTTCCAACTTTTTTCTTGCTTTGGTAATTCAAGGTTTTGTGAAATTGGTGCAAGAAATGTTTCTTAGAAGAACCAAAATAGGGGTTGGGATTGTATGGCCTCCCCATGAGCCCATGGTCAGATTTGATCAATTCTTAGATATGTTTTGTGTTAGCAACAGAAGCACTTTTGTGTAAAATTTGGTCGAAATTGGTGCACAAATAAAAAAGTTTTTCTTAAAAGAACCTAATTTGGGGGGTTAGGTTTGTATGGCAGCTCCATGACCCCATTATCCGATTTGATCCATTCTTAGATATGTTTTGTGTCATCAAGAGAAACACATTTGTGTGAAATTTGGCTGAAATTGGTGCCCAAATAAAAAAAGTTTTTCCTAGAAGAACTTAAATTGGGGGGCTAGGTTTGTATGGCAGCCCCATGACCCAGTGATCCGATTTCGGTGATTCAAACATACAAACAGCCTGTAACAATAATAAGCACGTGTGCAAAAAGCTCCGTAGCTTTTATAGTGGCCGACAAAAACGCGCTGCAACGTACAGACAGACAGACAGACGGACATCGTCCAATCGACTTATATATGTATACTTTTTATATGGTCGGAGATGCTTCCTTCAATGCGTTACAAACTTCATGACAAAGTTAATATACCCTTTCACTCTATGAGCGAAGGGTATAAAAAGGACGTTTCTTCCTTACTAATATTTAATATTTATTTCCCTCAATTTTATATAGAGGGTATTAAACAAAGTTTACAGATGGTTTCCATATTTTCAATTTCCTTGATTCTCCTTAGCATCCTTTTTCAAATGAAATTCATCTTGCCCATATAACAAAAAATGTTAAGCGCTCTAAAGTTTTGAGTACGAAGCAGGATAAACTAATCGGCCTGAAATCCTTCGCGGTATTTGCCTACCTTCGGTATGAAAACGACTCGAATCCGTCGCCACGACTGGGGGACGTGGTTGAGTAGCAGAAGGCTTCTGAAAAGTATCAGCAGCCGTGGAACTACCAGGGCCTGCGTTTTCTGAAGCAAAATCGGTAGTATGCCATCTGGTCCTGTGGATTTATAAGGGGAGGAGATGTTGATTGCCCAGGTAATCTTCTCCTCAGTAATAATGGAGAACACGAAGTCGCTCTGCCGTTCATCTCCATTATGCAATCGATTCGCCAGTTGATTCTCCCCAAGTGTCATCCTCTCTTTTTATTACACGACCTTGCTTTTGACAAAATCTTGCTGGTTCTAGCTGAGCCTTTGACGTTGTCCACTGATTGGCGCTAGTCGTCCCAAGCTTGGACCTTTGCGGATCTAATAGCTTTTTAGTAAATTTTCAGGCAGTCCTTGTATGGCTGCCGGAACTTGTTGTTTGATGAAAATGTTGAAAATATCCCGAGTTAGCTTCCGTAACTTAGAAAGATCCATGTTACTCCTTTTCACTGGACACGAACCCTTGAACGCTACTTCCAAGGATTTTTCCAATGACTAATCTCCTTGTTCATCTCCTCCACGGAGCTGATCGAGGGATTGGGACGGAAAACCTGCAAATCCGCAAAAAATGCGATAAAATCTGTTCCGACCCACAGGATCCTTTCCTTCTTTTGAGTATAGATTCAGCTGCAAACCACTACCACTATTTTGATTCTTCATTTGTAGTCGTTTTGATGTCAGCCGATTTTCTATCCATCTATTTGATTTTTTCAATTCTTGTAAAAGAGCCAGGCGTCCAAGTCCGGCGAGCGTCGGGCTATCTTGCCACATTGATGATGTTGAAAAGTATACAAATTGCATCACCAAAGAGCCTTCTTTCTGAAAACTTTGAAACTTTTCTAGACAAGTTAGTATTATCAATTAACAATCCCAATATTATAAGATGGAATTGCCTTATCATAGTAAATACGAAAACTTTTCAATCCAGGCTCGTACATATACACACTCTGAATTGAACATTTTTAAGTACCTACTCATACGTTGAAGTCAGAATATATTGTGAATACTCATTGCATTTTCGAATGCTATTACAACCACTTCCGACCCATGTCGTCAATAACCCATTCAATTTTGGATTGATTTGGATTCTGTATAGTACTTGAAAATATTACAATTTCCTGCCGAAATACAATTCTCCCGCACACATTTTAAACCGCCCCTCAGGGAATAAATTTATTAAACTTGAAAATTTGATTTGCTTAAAAATTTCGTCTATGAAAATCGAATGTTGTATGGTTTCGAGTACCTCGTATACGTATATTGAATTTATTTGATAAAAACTTCAGAAACTTTTGACAAGGGTCATGTAAATATCCTAAAGAAAGGTTTATATGATTAGAATCAAATATTGATATAAAATATATCTATAGATATAAAGCCGGAAACGTAGTATCGAATCATACATTACACCATGTATTTCAAATCCGTCGCCAATTGGCAAAGAACTGCATCATAAATGAACATAATTCAGTGCTGACCTCCTACTGACTAGCATCTGTGAAATTTAATAGGATCCCATTAAAGCCAAGGCTATCAAAAATATCTTTATTGAGTCTATGCCACTTTATGTATATTTCTGCTAAAAGAATTATGTTGAAGGAAAAAGCCATATTTTCCAGAAAATTATCTGCAAACTATGCTGCTATTATTGGATAGTCGGCGAAAGTTATTTTGAGTTAATCGTTGTTTTACGAAAGGACGATGGTACTTGTATCGCTAAAACATAAATGCCATGCCGCCATGTGCAGTCCCTGTCTGCACCATAAAAAATCAGAAATTGTTCCGCGCCATCGAGAATTACATTTGAGGAACCACCGTCTCTAAACTACGTCATATATGGATGTAGGACGCGCAGGAAATAGCTTTTTCGCTTATTGTTAATTAAATGAATTGTGTGTGTAAGCTTGAAGAGCGAGCTGTGCAGTAAAGTTGAATTATGCACGGGAGATTATTAAAGTTATTATTAGAGGTAATAGCTGCTCCCTGTTTTTATGACTCCTCTGTATATTCCGTCACTATACCCATTACAAGCAGCTCAGTTTGGCGGTTTTGTAGCTATAATGACGTAGACGTGTGTTGAGTAGAGATAATTTTATCACGAGCGAAGATTTTATGGTGAGCAGTAGAGAGTTACTACTATAGCTTCCGAATATTTGAAAGGAAGTTACATTATAATATGCCGATATGGAACTAAATTTTGTATGCATGAAACAATGATTCTAAAAAGTTCATAACATATCGAGTTGATTTCATATTTTAATGGAGATGATCAAATATCCCAAGAAAAACATATACATTCGAAATGTTATACGGGTCCGCCAATAGGCACGCTCGATCTTTGACAGCTCATGGCGGCCATGTTGTTTGTGGTAGAGTTATCAAACCTAGTTGTTATTATTCAGTGTATCTTCACAAATCACCATGAACCAATTCAGCCGCGAGCAACATGTGCAAATCATTAAAACTTATTACGAAAATCATTCATCGGTTCGAGCAACGTTCCGCGCGTAAACGGCGAACGATACAGATCCATGATAACGAACTTTTTCTGGCATGAAATCGACAATATGGATGTCGAGGATATGTGGTTTCAGCAGGACGGCGCTACGAGCCACACAGCGCGCGCCACAATGGATCTTCTGCACGAGGAATGGTTATCTCGCGCGGAGGCGACATCAACTGGCCACCGAGATCGTGCGATTTAACCCCACTAGACTATTTCTTGTGGGGTTTTCTTAAATCGCAGGTCTACGCAAACCAACCACAAAACACTGATGACCTCAAAGTCAACATACGCCACGCCATCGATGAAATACAGCCCGATTTGTGCGCCAGAGTCATTGAAAATTGGACTTCTCGTATGCGCGCCACCAAGCGAAACCGAGGTGGCCACTTGAACGATGTTATTTTCCATACATAATGCCTTCGAATACTCTTTCAAACAAAAAATAAATTTCATTTATACCTCTCACACAACTTGCTTTATTTCATTTTAAAGTTCGAGCGCGCTTATTGGCGGACCCTATATAAGGGTTATGACTAGCGCCCGAATTTCCATGCAGTAAAAAGTTGAAAAACGTGCAGTGAAAATCCCGAAACGTGCAAAATCGTGCAACAGGCGGGACAGTGACAAAGTAAGTGGTACACACTCTCTTCCTCTTCTTCGTCTTCACAGTACAGTACATGTAAGAACGGACATTGTCTAGTTTTGGCCAGATCATCCTTGTCGTTGCGCAAGTCCAGCCATTAGTCCATCTTCCGTTGGTCCTATGTTCTGCAGCATAGGTTCTATCATCAATGCACGTTCAGCGTTACCTGCTGACGCATATCGAGCCAAGTCATCTGCGTAGCGCTTGCCTACAAAGCCACTTTGTCCCGGTATCCAGCATAGACTAATGTTGAAGGAGCGTCCCATCTCTCTAAGTAATGAGCGGTTAGTACTGAATCAAGTGATCGAATTGCAGCCTGACTATCAGTTAATAAAATGACGTCCCTACCAGTGACGACGTGTCACGTCCAACCAAGTTAGGGCTTCCAAGATCGCTGTGACCTCTGCTTGGAGGACGCTACAGAAATTAGGGAGGCGGAAAAACAAATTAATATTCAATTCATCCGAGTGAATTCCCATATCAACTCCCGCATCCGTTTTGGATCCATCAGTACAGATTGCAATGGACCCACTGCCTGTTACTATCCCAAAATTCTTCTATTATCGCGGTTAACCTTTCTTGCTTATTCATTCCGGCCCAAGTTTTCTGTACAGTAATTATCTGCAAAGCCACTATGGTCCGGTATTTAGCATAATGTGTTGTCGCGACTAATCCCGTTAAGTACTGAGCGGAACTTCTCAATAGGATAGGATTTCTATATGACCCAGTTCATAAGGGGCCATGGAGGATACCGACAATATTTGCATCGGTTTAAGCTGACCCACCAGAATGTCCTAAATTCAAGGGAGTTGCAGAGGACGCTAACACGTCCGGTTTGATTGTCTCAAATTTGGGGATATCCGCAACCAATAGGAAGCGAAACTGAGAGAAGACGTAAGCCCAGAGAACAACTGGGCTTCCGTAATCAGGGCAATTTGCGCAGTTCACATGATCCTGCAGAGGGAGTACAGAAGTGAGTTGATGGCTTATTAGCTGGAACTGTCCCTGTGATGTAATACCAAAAGGTGGTCCCGCAGAGACAGGCCCTCGTGACTCCCGAACCAATTTAGAACTTCCAGAATCGCAGAAACCCCTTCTTTCTTTGCTACAGAAATTATGCAATTATGAATGTGGGCGTATAGATAACCGAATTAATTGACTTAGATACAAAGCGTGCTTCTGAGTTATTCAACTAAATTTTAATCGTGCAATTTCCCCCAAACATCTTATCAAACTTTGTGTGAACATAAGGAGAACATGAAGAACAAAAAAATGTGTTGCAAAAAAACAAATTAAAACAATTTAATTTCAAACTCAGAGCCGAGGTCTGAATCAACAGGCCCAAGAAACCGCCCATCGCATTTTGAAGAGGAATAATTTTACAAAGAAAAAAATGTTTTTTTCTGACAATAATTACACATTATACTACCACAAACTCGCATCTCAACAATTCACCTCCTGGCAAATATTTCACACTACAGACTACAAATACTCAAAATGTGCATACTTTGCAGTAAACCAATCATTCAATCGCCCATTATTATCCAACCATGTATGTACATATTCAATTCTGAGAACAGAGAAAAAACGCTTGCATTTGCATATCTGCAACAGTCGTTCTAATATCAATCAATTGTGCTCTGCAAACACTGTAAACTGTTTAACAGCCCACGGGAGGTCCCGCAATATTCCTCTTTATGCTACTGCCGCTCGCATTCTTCTCTGTTCGATCTTTTTTGTATCTTATTCATATTAGTTTCACGATCGTAGCCGCGTCGATTGCCCATATCCATACACACAATCAAAGTATCGACAAATTGTTTACATTCATTCTCTTGTGCTTTTTCTGTTCGTTTTAGATTCGTCTACCGCATCATCATCGTCGTCGTCGTCATCGTCAGGTCGCTCATCGCAACAAATTAAGAAGACCGCCGATCAAAAGAAGTCATCGTCAGACGATGGTGGCGAGGGAGGAGGAGGCGGTGGTGGCGGTGGCACTGGCACTTCCAATACGACTACATCTTCGGTGAATTCATCATCTTCAGCCGCGTCCGCCACCGCCAACACTAAAGACGAAGAAGATATTTATGAATTTAAGACGACGCCTAAAGATGGAAGTAATACGTCCGGAACGGGTAATGCGGCCGATGACACAAAATCCGATTCGCGCAAAACCGATAAATCTTCAACATCAGATGAAAAATCCGCCGAAGAAACATCATCCGCGGTAAGTTCATCGGGCAGTGGCACAAGCTCAAGTGCTGGAGGTCAAGCGAAACGTCCCTACTCGGAGGTGGAGACACACAACGACGACAGCACTGAAGCAGAAGATACAAAACGTAAAAAACGAAAAGATTCGGAGAACGTGAAAGAGTCCACCGGCAAGGCTGGCTCGGGCAATCGTAATGCACCGCAGCGACAAGATAAAGGCTCTAAAAATGCTGGCGGTTCGGCTAAATCTCTAGGCAGCGCAGCGAGCAAAGTGAACCCAAACATTGATCGCAAGAGCCCGTGCGCAAGTCCGAAACCGGCCAATAAGCTAACCGATAGCGATGTCGAGACAGATGAAAGTAAGAGTAACGATAACTTTGGAAACGGTGGTCCCAAGGTGCCGCCTTTGAAGATCGTCATTCCGCAACAGAGTACAAGCGGTGACATGGACACGGGATCGCGCAACGGAAAGAATAATTCGAATCGAAGTCACGCGGCATTACCCTATGTTGTAGCCTCGTCCTCGAACAGTAATGATTCTCTGACTGCCGATAAAGAGAGTGCCTCGTCACGTTGCGCTAGTCCTGCCGAAAGCACTGGCAAAGGAAGCTCTTCAAATACATCGGCTGCATCGGAGGAAAAGAACGCAAAAGCAACGAGCGAAGAACGGGCCCAACAACGAGTTTTGCGAAGTTCACATCGATCGGGTGGTGGTGGTGGCGGCGGCGGTTCTGGTCCAGGTGTGGATCGTGGCTCCAACAATTCATCACCTCAGCTGCAAAGTAGTTCACCTTCGCCGGCTGCACCTGCAACAAGCAATGATGCAACCGAAACTGGTACGGCTGGCAGTAAGACGTCAGGAGGAGGTGCAAGCAACTCTAGTCCGGCGGCGACTGCACAAAATCAATCTGAAACAGATACCACTGTGAATGCACCGAGTCCGTCGGCATCGAGTACGTCCTCGAAAACAGAGCAACAGTCTACGGTCGAATTGCATCCGCGTAAACGTAAAATTCGTGCCAAACAGGAAGAAGCCAACAAATCCACGGCAAGTACAACCTCCAATCAATCAAACACGGAAACTAGCTCTGCCGTTAATGAAATTCATCCACACGATCATCCGTTCACGAATTGTTATCAAATGTTTCTGAATATTCGCAAACAAATCGAGAAAAAACATCGAGCACTATCATCCATTCAGCCGCGACCGCCACAAGGATTCAAGGACTATCTGATGAATCGACGTACATACGTGCTAGCCGGAAAAACGCCCGCAGAGCCGACAATCACTTTACCCGCCAATCTGCCCAATCAGATGAAAGATTTGTTCATAAGTCAGGAAAAAGAACGACACAAACTGAAGATGCAACATATTGTCGAAAAGGAGAAGCTGGGCCTCACTGTTGAGCAGGAGATTTTGCGTGTACATGGAAAAGCGGCTCGAAGTTTACAATGCCAATCGGTCCCCTTTTCGGCCTGTACGGTTCTGAAGGATGAGGAAGTCTATAATATGATTACGCCCGAGCAAGAGGAGAAGGATCGCAACGCACGCTCACGTTATAATGGAAGGTTGTTTATTAGCTGGCTGCAGGATGTCGATGACAAATGGGAGAAGATTAAGGTAAGAGGAACTTTTGCATTAATTTAAATGATTCGATCCTAATCGTTTGTTTTTTTTTTTTGTTCTCGATATTACAGGAAGCAATGGTTCTTCGTCATCACAACGAAGCCGAGAGTTTGCATGCTGTACAGAAAATGGACTGGGAATGGGGACTGAAGGAACATTCGATATGTGATTACAACACTCGACCTGTGATTGACGAGCAGCATGTTCCAATGGTACACGTCAGCGATTTTGATCTGCTACCGGCATAATGGATAATATCATTTATATTTTGCTTCGGATTATATTTTAGTCATAGGTCGAATGAAACAAATAAATGTTTGTTTTAATGCAAGTCTATGTGTCTTTTTTGGATTTGTATTAATGATCATAAATAAGAAAATTTGTGCTGCCTTTAGACAGTTGTCAGTATGATGTTCGCTGGATCTCAATGGCGCATTGAGCCTTAAGCCGCCCCAGACCGACCGGAGTGGCAAACACCGAACAAAAGATTGATACGAAAAATCAATCGTGCAGCAGCAGTGCAGCAGTGTGGTTGGGCGACTCCAAGGTATCATTCTTGGAACCGGTCTTTTGTTGTGGGGCCGGCTTTAGGTTGCAACCACTCTGATCGGGGTTCGCCCAACCGTGCGGTATAAAATATCAAAGTTGTGGACAACACAAGCCTGGGAGGCGTGAGAGGCGATAGGAGAAATCAACGATCAACAATCAGTGTGATTGCGGTCTTAAGGTACATTTTCCTCGACACGACTGCACGACAGCGACTCGCTCATTCCATATAAAAACTCGTTTTTAAAATGAGAGAGAAACGAGTTTTTATATGGAATGAGAGAGTCGCTGTCGTGCGGCCGCGTCGAGGACAACGTACCTTAAAGGTACATTTTCCTCGACACGACTGCACGACAGCGACTCGCTCATTCCATATAAAAACTCGTTTTTAAAATGAGAGAAAAACGAGTTTTTATATGGAATGAGCGAGTCGCTGTCGTGCGGCCGCGTCGAGGAAAATGTACCTTTAAGGGACGTTGAGGCCCTCGGACCAGATGGCATTTCGATGGCCATGTGAAACATCTCGATCTTGCAGCCATTGAGTATCTCACGGCAGCCTTTAACTTGTGGATCTCCACGCTAGCCACCCCCGAAATCTGGAAAAATGGACGGATTGTCCTCTGTCTAAAGCCAGGGAAGAGCGCCAGTCTCGGCGAATCCTACCGACCCATAACGATACTGTCACCTGTCGCAAAGACACTGGAGGCCCTTATTCACCCTACTCTTGTCGCACATGCTAACCTAGAACCCCACCAGCATGGCTTCAGGAAAATGCATAGTACCACCGCTGTCCTTGATGCGATCACTACACGTATCCGAGATGGACTAAATCAGCGACGTCCATGCCACAGATGTATTCTTGTGGCAATTAGCTTATCAAATGCATTTGATAAGGTCAATCACTCAATGCTTGTCGCTAACTTGTTGAATATGCATATTCCTGCACAAGAGATTCGTTGGATTGCCAACTACGAGTATCTAGCTGGTCGGCACTCCTTCACTGAGTTTCGTGGCAAACGTTCTAAGCTTAGGAAAATCAAATTAGCTGTTCCCCCACTCTGTTTAAAATCTAAATGTCCGGCCTTCCCACACCACTGAAGGAATCGAGGTGATTTCCTATGCCGACGTTTGCACCGTTCTCGCCACAGGGAATGATAAGGATGAAATGCGCCGCCAAATTAATCGCTATCTAGGACGATTACAGGCATTTTTGCAAAGCCGAAACCTCACCATCTCTGCGTCCAAATCTTCTGCGACTTTTCTAACCACTTGGTGGGAGGACATTAGATGGGAGATTGATATACGTATTGGCAACAATTCTGTTTCTACTGTTGCAAACCCCAAAATTCTCGGGCTTCACCTAGAGAACATGATGATGACGTCTGCGAATCACGCAGCTTCAGTTTGTGAAAAAATGCGCAGTAGGAATAAAATCCTAAAAGTTCTAGCTAGTAGCACCTGGGGCAAAGATAAAGAAACCATGCTAGCTACTTAAAGCGGTGGGTCGAGCGGCCGCTGATTATGCAGCTTCAGTTTGGACACATAATTTATGTGACACAATCTGGTCCAAAATTCAGGTCTGCCAAAATGCCGCTCTACGCATCGCGTCAGGTTGCGACAGGAGACAAAATTGATGCCAATACGTGACCACAATCTCCTACTCTCAAAACAGTATCTTGTTGGTTGCTATCGTGAGGATCATCCTACTAATTATCTCATGGACCGAATTCCTCCACCACAACATGTCAGGCGAGGTTTACGAGACCTAGAGAGAGTGACCTAGAGAGAGAGGTCCAGTGATCATAGCGGGACCCTTACGATGAAGATGCATACCGAGCTGCCATCGCAGCGATTCACACTGCAGAAGTGAGTCGGTCTATTGCGAGTTTAGGTTCGAATAAAGTCCTCTCAGTGCGTCCACCACCAATCTCGCCTGAGGATATTAGGGTTACTATAGGCTGCCCACAAGGTACACACAAAGTACTTTCGCCCCTCCTGTGGTGCCTGGTTGCTGACGAACTTGAGTGGAAGCCCTCATCTAATGGCTTCTCCGTACAGACGGTGTCGTTATAGTGGTAAAGGGTTTGTTTGAGGAAACACTGCCTGATTCACTGGAACCAGCACTAAAAATAGTATAAAAATTGTGTGATGGGAACGGGCTCCGAGTAAACCCATCTAAATTGATCATCATACCCTTCTCCAGGAATAGAAATCGTGCTGAACTCAGATGTAGAATAATGTAATTGGGAATCAAGTCAAATATCTCGGGGTAATCCTCCTAGACCCGCTCTGTGGCTAACTTGGTTGAGTCGCACTCTACGATGCTAGTTATCTAGAGGTCCGGAGATCGAATCTCGGCGTGGTCCAAAATTTCCGTACATGTGCGGATAGGAAATTGCAACATTATATCCAGTCCGAAATTATATGCAATCAAACGTTGACTCGAAATAGCCTATAAGCGGCTGAGTGAACGCACCCATGCCCCACAAGGGTTACGCGGTACAGAGAAGAAGAATCCTCGACAGTAAAATTTACTGGCAAAAGCATGTCGAAGCGGCGGCTGAAATGCAAATGGATATGCAAAAAATTAGTAGGGAAAACCTTGGGTATTATGCCCTGGATTTACAGAGCAATAGTTAGACCTGCTCTAGACTAAGGTACTGTGGTTTGTGGGAAGAGAGCCCTGACTACGGAGGGTAAGTTCGTGTTAGGCAAGATACAGAGACGAGCATGTTTCATTACCGGTGCACTCCGATCCTGCTTTAGCAGCGCTCTAGAGGTGTTACTTCATCTACATGCAGTTAACATAGACCTCGAAACCGAGGCAAAACTAGCACTTGCGCGACTCATCGCGAGCGATGTCAATCTTGACCTTACTAAGGGGCAGCTAAAATGCCTCACTATCGTGAACATGCCCTCCGACCACCTTCTAAAGGAGATCTCATGCGGCCGCCGTTTTCAGGCTGAAAAACGGAGCAGAGAGCAGTGGCACTCTAATTTCGCTACGCTGCACCCACAGACCATAAAATGGTTTACTAACGGTTCTAAAACAACCGGAGGTTCACGAGCAGGTGCGGTTGGCCCAGCACTCAGGATATCTATACCTATGGGGTATTACACCATTGTATTTCAGGCGGTGCACGCAATAGCAACCTGCGCCGATCACTGTTTACGTGCTATGTAATTAAACGAACAGTGATCTTCTCAGACAGCCAAGAGGCTATTAAGTCACTCACTAAGTATACAGCCACGTCAAGACTTGTTCAATGTTGCCTGAATGCTCTAAACAAATTAGGTGTAAATAACAGATTAACACTCTTCTGGGTCCCAGGTCATTTAGGCATCAAAGGGAACGAACAGGCGGATGAGTTTACACGCACAGCCGCTACGCTGCAAGCCACTTCTGCGGACCAGAACCTTTTAGTAGAATCTCTACATGTATAGTAAAAAGACTAATCGAAAATCAAGAACGACTTGAGGCATCTGAGCACTGGGACAAACCACCCGGGCTCAGGCAAGACTGAGCTGCTTCAGCTAAGCAGAAATAAAGTACGTACCATATGTGGGACTCTTACAAGCCACTCCTGCCCGAGATCAAATCTGCGCACAATGAGGCTATTACAAGACGCGAGCTGTCGATTCTGCGAAGAAGATGACGAGACCTTAATCCACGTCCTGTGCAAGTGGACGCCCCCACCCCACACAATCTAATCTAATGTACAAATATAGTTTAAAATGTCGCCATAAATTGTAATATTTTTTTAAAATTTATTTTATAAAAACCACAACTAAAATCCGACTTATTCGATACTATATATTCACAACAACCACTTCATGCTTCCACATTCTTTGCCGAATCCCACGCCCGGGCGTTCACCTGCTTCAAAATTGTAGTGAGCCCTCGACCAGGTCCACATTCAAATGTTCTAGGAAAGGCAGTTTCTCGCTTGCGTTCATAGAGTATGTGCAGTGTTTGTTCCCATTTAACTGGTCGGATTATCTAAAGAAAGTAATCAATGAGAACATGGCACGATTCGAATAAATTAAGAAGAAAATACCCATTTACCTGTTTCGGAAGTTGCTTAACAATATGACTGGCATTCTTGTACCTTTTTCCATCAACATTCGAATGCACCGGAATAATGGGATCCTCGACTTTGATTGAGCGTAACGCCTTGGAAAACGGCTCCACCGCTGAGACCATCAACTCTGTGTGAAACGCTCCGCTTACGGGCAATGGTCGAAAACGTTTTATGTTAAATTTCTTATGATTCGCTTCGACATATTTTAGAGCCTCCACATTTCCTGCAATGACTTTACAGTGCGGATACAAATAGTTCGCCACTATACACTGAGGATTTTCGACACCTTTCTCCAAGCACCACTGTTGCGCCTTCTTGCACAAATTTCCCAAATCAGAGTCGGGTCCATATAGAACTGTTGCCATTCCGCCCGGGAATTCATTGCTTGCCCTTTGCATAGCCTCCGCTCGCACCTGTACAAGTTTCAGTGCCTTATCAAAAGGAAGAGCGCCCGCAAACACAAGAGCTGTGATCTCACCCAGACTGAAGCCGGCGGTCGCTACGCAACTATCAATGGCATTTGGTCGTTCCTCGCGAAGACGTTCCAATGCAGCGAGTGAGGACACCAGGACGGCAGGCTGACAATGGACAGTTTTATCCAGTTTGTCACGAGGTCCTTCCAAACACAGTTTCAGCAGATCGTAGCCCAACACTTCATTGGCCAGATCGAATATGTCTCGGGCACCCGGAAATTTCAGCAGATCATTTGCCATGCCAACAAACTGAGCGCCCTGACCGGGAAAGAGGATGATGGATGTTTCGTTGGGGTCGACATTGGGACGAAGCGCTTGTGCTCCCTGGCCGCGTCGAATGGCACTTCCTTCGGCATAGGGAAGTGTGTACCATTCATCTTCGCTGGTTGCTGGTTTGGCATCTTCAAAGGTGGCCGCGTTCTCAAGCAGTTCTTTGGCGCTGGCAGGTTGCTCCGGTTTTTTCGAATTTCGTAGAGCAGTGTACGTGCGAAATCCGCGACATAGTGCACTTCGCATTTCAATTGTAGTTTTAATGAAATTCAATAAACTATTCGCGAGAACTCTATACCCGGCACTTTTTCTTTTTGTATCTGAAACGTCAATCTCAGCTGATTGGTCGCACATGGATTTGTTTACTCTATTGCGTTTCACCAACGTTTTTAAGTGTTACCGTACATGAAAGGAATTCAATTTCTAGCGTCGCAACGTAACAAAAGTCGGCAAATCCTTTTCTATGTCGTGAAGGACCGCTCGTTCCTGTTGAAATGTGCTTTGCTTGTTGTTCGGTATTTATGATAAACGAAACAGAAAAAGATTGAGTTCAAATTACTCGAATATCTTCGCTTTGACTTGAAGAAAACTTCGTACCATTTCGCAATGAAATGAATTGTTTTGCTTTTCGTCTTGACTATATTGGTGAAACCACATACGACCATATAAACATGAAACAAATTGTAAGCACTAGCGGTCTTGCTGCTGTCAACTTGTTGAATATGCACATTTTGCAATTTTGCTTGTGGCGTCGGGTCAGATTTATTTATTTGCTGTAATTTGCTTGCCAGTGAGTGAACTTTCTGGATATGGATTTTTCGCAAACTGAAGACCACACCGATCCCGATTTGGACAATGAGGAATTCTTTTTTGAATCCGATCACTTGGCTTTACGCGGAAATGCCGACTATACAGCGGTACTCCGCACAATTGCAATTCTGCAGGCACAACGCATTCAGGCCACAAAGGATCTGGACAAATTGAGCCTGGCGGAGAAGAAAGCACTGGAAGATCCAGAACGGTTTGTTGAGAAACTAACTGCTGGCGAGGATGTTGGAATTCCGCAGACAATACAAATTGTTGAGGTAAGGAATTTGGGATTGATGGTATATACATGTTAGGTTAGAATTAAGAGTGAAGGGCCAATCCGAGTGATCCTAGGCTTCGTGGACTTACAAGCAGGGGATCTTAAGGACTTATACAGGACAGCACCTTAATTGTAAACTTACACAAAGCCAACCAACCGTGTCCAATCCTGGCAGAGTCTTTTATACAGTGGCCGACAAAAAACAACATCATTGTGGAACGGTAGCTATAGCTCGACGTCGGGTTTTGGCCGCCTAAATCGTTGACCTCCAATTGTCGCGGTTACCTGACCTTGTCCTCCAGTTTCGGAAGCCCAGCAGCTGGTGGGCGTCATCACCAACAGAGTTCTCCCAGCGAGCTGTCGGTCGTCCAAGCAACCTGGCCTCGTCAATTCGTTGAGCGTTTGTCACCCTCTTTGTCAGCAGCCACGTATTCCGTGTGTCCCTCAGTAGTGTCATAACTTAAGACGCGATATGAGAGGTAGCTTCTAATTATCGCGGCTAGATAGTCGGGTACATTCATCTTTTGCAGAGCGTCGAGGATACACTCCCAGTTCGCAGAATTGAATTCGTTTTTAACGTCTAAAGTCAAAACAGCGCAACAAGTACTTTTACGTAGTGATTCCGTCGCTATAGTAGGTACCGTGGTTATTGCGTCTACCGTAGGCCGCGCTCGTCTAAAACGGTATTGACGGTCTGATAAACGCCCCTGCTTGCTCCTCCACTATTTCTGACAACCGTTTATATATAATTCTTTCGAACACTTTTCCCGTTGTGTCAAGTAAACAAATTGGGTCATAAGAATTAGGCTCACCAACAGGCTTATTTGGTTTGGGAATGATCACCAATCTTTGCCTTTTCCATGATTGCGGGAAAGTCCGTTCTCCTAGGCAGGCTCCGAAGACGTCGATGAACTTTCCGGACAATTGCTGCCTTCAACGCCCTATTAGGGACACCATCAGGGGCTGGTACTTTACCATCCTCAAGCCTGGATGCTGCTTTTAGAAGTTCGGACTCTGTAATTGTGTGTGTGCTGCCACTAACCGCTGGTTCCAATTCATGTGAGGAAACAAAGTGGAAATAATATCTTTGAGCAGTACCGGACATTTGAGCTGGGAAGCTCTCTGTCCCATTTTCGTCATGATCTCACCCTATACGCCGTTCCCCATGGATTTGTGTTCGCGTCCTCACAGAGCTGTTTGAAGCCATTTTGTTTGCTCCTTTTAATTGGTAGTTTTAGGGATGTACGGGCTGCTTTATAAGCCTCGAGCAAATCATTGTACGCTGTTGTTTGTGTCGGAACGTTGACAAAGGCATCGAGGTTTGAAGCACTTGCGTCGCCTACTCACGATCTCCTCTGTCCACGAGTAGTTTTCTCTCCGATTAGAGTTAGAACTCTTTCTTGGCATGGAGGTGTCGCATGATACTGATAGTGATCGGTATCTTGCTGTGCGTATAAACAAATAACTGCTCACGAATGTAAGGTCAATGATGGATCCCGTATTTCCTCTTCTAAAGGTGTTGACGTTCCCCGAGCTCATTAGAACGATGTCGAGCCGAGAGAAAGCATCTAGGAACGGCCGTCCACGCTTATTTGTTTCGCAGCTGCCTCATTCCCGTGCCCACGCTTTGAAGTCTCCCGCAATTATCACGGGAGTGTGGGTACTCGCGTCGTGGACAAGTGCGTCCAGAAAACCCTCAAAATCTGTGTAATTCCATCGTGTCTGTGTCTATACACGTGTACGCCGTTGATCTTCGCTGTGACCACTCCATTTAACCCTCCCGATGTACCTTGTTGGAACGCATAACGTCCGCAAGTGCAAATTGCTATGGGGTTATCCTTATCTGCGATCCTAACCTAGCTACGCCGATTTTTATATTTTTCGTAGATAATTGCAACGTCGATCTTCTTCTCTTTCACCGTCTGTAATATAAGATCTTGTGCTGCCTGGCAATTATTCAAGTTCAACTGCAGGAATGTCATTTGGGGATTAGTTTTATTGCCTCCTGATATACTGTGCACTGGACGCATCCAGTTTGGTGCTTATAGTTGGCTCTAGCTGCCTCCTTGGGCTCTTTGTCGCAAGATGCCTTTTTTTGGCCATCCGCTCCAGATTTGACCTACCTTATTGGAGTCCCTCGCAAAGTGGCCAAATGCTAACAATCTAAAGCATCCCTTCGGAGACAATTACCATTTTAAGGCCTGAATAGACCTCGGGCGGAATGAATATGAAATTTTTGTCCGCTGCGATTTTTTCAATGAAAATGCATGCTTACTGTCGTGGAACATGTCGGAAATGATGGGGAATTCCATAAGCTACAATCCGAATATGGTTCCAAAATTTTTCTCGGCCATTTTATGTATTATTTTTCGATTCCCCGGTCATTAGATATTTTCCACGGTGAAATGAGCGGGGAATCGAAAAATAATACATAAAATGGCCGAGAAAAATTTTGGAATAATATTCGGATTGTAGCAGGCCCGTAACGATTGCCTTGTTACCATCTACCGAATTTCCACTGCGGGTTTTCATTGGGCCTGTCTACACGCGAAACAAGAACAAGATGAAAACCGTTTTTTAGAAGAGATTCGTGGGGAGCAAGGCAAGGAAAAATTCAATTTTCATATTAAAACCGGTTTTGTGCTCGCGTTTTTGTTCCCCGTGTAGTTTCACCCATTTGGAACAAGAGGTCTCCATTTCTTATTCGAAGAATTCGAGAGACGTTATCACCCATCTTTCTTTCAGCCGTGGTTCGGACTTTACTCTCTTCACGTCATCTCTTCTGACTGAAAAATGATCATGGCGTCAGGTCTTGTACTTAGCTTCTTAAATTTTACGTTTTACTTCTTCTCTCGTTTAGTTTCCACCCCAATTTCCGGCTTTCTTCTAGTGGGGGCCTTCCAGTTTGAACCACCCCCTCCTGTTGATCCACTGTCCTCTTTTTTGGAGCTTGCGCTTTCTTCCTTTTTGAGGTTTGAAGAGCTATACTCTCCTCCATGTCCCGCCTGCGCTTTAACCGTTCGGCCGACGGCCGGAACCTTAGGAAGTCGCGGTGAAGTCTGGACTTCTCTTGTCTCTTTGAAGCCTTTTGGCCTTTTTATCGTATATCTGCTCCTTGGCTCCGTTATGCATAACACATACGTTCCTGAGCTTCTCTTCCACCGCGCCGTGTAGGTAGGGTTTCGACTCTACAAACTCCATCGTGTTGATAATCAGTTCGCCCAGTTTTGCGAACATATCTCTTTTGACTACTGGCCTTCCGTCGCGAAGCTTTTTGTAACAACGGCTAGAGGTTGTTGTTGTGGAGACCTCGAGAGTTTAGAGCTCTTGTTGAATGGGTTTGCTTCTGGAAAACAGGTCGAATTGTTCCCTGCCTCAAGCCAGGGAAGAGCGCAAATCTCGGGGAATCCTACCGCCCCATTACGATACTTTCTCCTGTCGCAAAGACGCTGGAGGCCCTTATTCACCCCACTCTTGTTGCACATGCGAAGCTAGAACCTCACCAGCATGGCTTCAGGAAGATGCATAGTACCACCACTGCCCTTGATGCGATCACTACACGCATTCGTGATGGGCAGTCAACGCAGTCGTTGTCACAGAACTATTCTGGTGGCAATAGACCTATCAAGTGCATTCGATAAGGTCAATCATTCAATGCTCCTAGCAAACCTGTTGAATATGCATCTTCCTGCACAAGAGATCCGTTGGATTGCCAATTATCTAGCTGGTCGGCACTCCTTCACCGAGTTTGGAGGCAAACGTTCTAAGCTTAGGAAAATCAAATTAGGTGTTCCACAGGGAGGGGTACTCTCCCCCACTCTGTTCAACATCTACATGTCCGGCCTTCCCACACCACCTGAAGGAATCGAGGTGATTTCCTATGCTGACGATTGCACCGTACTCGCCACAGGGAATGATAAGGATGAAATGCGCCTCCGAATTAATCGCTATCTAGGACGATTACAGGCATTTTTCCAAAGCCGAAACCTCACCATCTCTGCGTCCAAATCTTCTGCGACTTTTCTAACCACTTGGTGGGAGGACATCAGATGGGAGATGGATATACGTATTGGCAACAATTCTGTTCCTACTGTTAAAAACCCCAAAATTCTCGGGCTTCACCTAGAGAACATGATGACGTCTGCGAATCATGCAGCTTCAGTATGTGAAAAAATGCGCAGTAGGAACAACATCCTAAAAGCTCTAGCTGGTAGCACCTGGGGCAAAGATAAAGAAACCATGCTAGCTACTTATAAAGCGGTGGGTCGAGCGGCCGCTGATTATGCAGCCCCAGTTTGGACACATAGTCGATGTGACACAAACTGGTCCAAAGTTCAGGTCTGCCAAAATGCCGCTCTACGCATCGCGACAGGTTGCCTTCTGATGTCTGCCCAGGATCACTTACATCAGGAGACAAAATTGATGCCAATACGTGATCACAATCTCCTACTCTCTAAACAGTATCTTGTTGGTTGCTACCGTGAGGATCATCCCAATAATCATCTCATGGACCGAATTCCTCCACCACGACATGTCAGGCGTGGTTTACGAGACCTTGAGAGAGAGGTTCAGGGATACAAACGGGACCCTTACGATGAAGTTACATACCGAGCCGCCATTGCAGCGATCCACACTGAAGAAGTGAATCGGTCTATCGCGAGTTTAGGTGCGAATAGAGTCCTCTCAGAGCGCCCACCACCAATTTCGCCTGAGGAGATTAGGCTCCCGAGAGCCACCAGAGTAACACTAGCTCAACTTCGGTCGGGCTTTTGTTCACGCCTTAATTCGTACCTTTCTCGCATAAACCCGGACATCCAAAACATCTGTCCAAACTGCAATGCTACTCCTCATGATGTGGGCCATTTGTTTCAATGCCCCGCTGCGCCCACTGATCTTACCCCTATATCACTGTGGGAAAACCCTATCGCAGCAGCTATGTTTTTGTCCTTAGACCTCACGGACACAAACATTGACGAACCATAAATCGTACCCACATAGATGCACAGAGGTTACACACCTTTCTGCACCGCTACAAGAAGAAGAATGGGTTTGCTTCTGTTGAGGTACCCACCACCTACACCTATATCGGAGTCTGAGGCTGCTCCTTTCGCATAGGTCTTCGTGTTTGTGTTTATGTTTAATGGCTTGCTCATTGGATTCCCTTAAGTAGCTAGGGAAATAAAGGTCCACTACACCAGAGCCTTGCATGGTGCAGCAAGGCTAGATTTAACCAGAGGTCGCCTGGTATATCCGGCAGCTCCGTGTGTGATGTCCATTTGATGTCCAGGAACATCTTCCCCCGAAGGGCACGGGTCGCATAACACCCTGGGGATTTAGGACTTGTGTAGCATCGTACCCATTCGATCTATATATGCGTGAACGGGAGTAAGGATTGGATAGAAGATGCGTTCACGCATATATGTATGATTGAATGTGTACAACGCCGAGCTGAGTTTACTCTCGTGCCCGTCTAAGTACTTCCCTATACGGAGACATTCAAGTCACCTAGTCGTTGTGCGCGGAGACTAGAATATCTCCGCATAGAGAAAAATGAAAATGGACGTCGACACTTTCCAACGTGATTTTTTTGTTTAATTCGCTTCGTACCGATTTGATCATGTATGGATATGAAAGGGGATCCGTTTGTGAATAGATGGTCCAATGTGTAGGAGAGTTTTCGTCTCTCCGCATCTAAATTTTTCCTTTTACGGAGACATTCAGGTCGCCTAGCCGTAGGGCGTGGAAGCTAGAATATCTCCGTATAGGGAAGGTTACGTTAAGTACAGGGGCCGCCAATAAACACTTAGCGCACTTAGACCAAAAGTAGGTCCATTGTGATACCACCGTATGGGGAAAAAAACTATTAAACTGGAAGTCGACACTATCCAGAGTTCCCTTTACTCGCAAATTACGAACGCTGTGGTTTATTTTTTCCCCACGCCACAGGGGTTACTCAGATAATGCGGGAAAGTAACGTCCCGTAAAGAAACATAGGAATGGCCGGAGCCGTTCAACCTATGAAGCTCCTCCTCATAGCTAAGGTTCCGCAGTTATGCCACAACCGAAGAGGATATAGGTATCGGCCGGAGCCTTTAAACCTTTATTTTCCTCCTTACGGGGAACGACCCAGTGCTTCGAAGGTGACTTCGGGACCGGCCCTTCTAAAAGTTGAAGCTTTAATAGTTATTTTCTTTCTTTCTCTCCGAACAACTCTATTTAGGGACTACGACGTCGCGTCGTTAGAAGATATCATAAACATTAAAATTTTCACATCTAAGGGTTACTGTCACGAGTTATTTACTCTACATTAACGCAAATGCCGCTTTTCATTTTACATAATATACATAACAAAAAAACCCTCTTTACAGCTCCCAAAAGTGGACTTCGCTAAATATAATGTAACGTTCCCGGAATTTGCAAAAGACGGTACTACAGAGAATTCGAATAATCCTGATTTGGTAGTTCGAGGTCGTGTATTCGATCAAACAAAGCCCGAGACTTTCAATCAGGTATGTACTCCTCCCGCTTGTCCATTCAATTCAAATCATCCAATCACAACAAATTTATTTCAGCTCTGGACGTGCGAAGAACAACGTCGCCTCGAGGAGCTCCTTGTCGAATATCCCCCCGAACCTGTGGAAATGCGACGATTTGCAAAAATCGCCCGAGCCCTTGGCAATCGGACAACAAAACAAGTTGCCAGTCGTATACAGAAATTTTTCAAAAAGTTACATTCTGTCGGTATGCCCGTCCCTGGTCGTTTACCCAAAACCCAAAGACAATATGCTACGCGTAATCATCGTTTGCACAAACATTCCCTACGCCCGTCGACATTTTTCCCGGCTCACGATGTTCCCGTGGTTATGCCCGAAGATGATGATTACATTAATGGAACTTATTTAGATCCCCAGCAACGTACCGGATCGTCTAAAGCCAACAGTATCACATCGTACGATAGAGACCAATCGGCAATGCAAGGTTTTATCGTTGTCGATGCACAGAGTGACGTTGACGACGAGAAAGAACTCGATTCGAAAGAGCTGATCGTTAAGTGTTTGCAACGCGTTCGCAAAGACAAAGAAAAGGATAATGTTGATAGACCGTTCAGTGAGCATGTCGGGTATGAATGTGATTTTTGCGCGATAGATCCAATTTTGGGTACCCGTTGGCATTGTGTCACGTGCAAACAAAAGTCGGTGGACTATTGTTCGGATTGTTTTATTGCCCAACTAATGTCCGATGAGCCACATCCGATTCAGCATAAATTCAACGGTCTTCGTGTTAGTAGTGTTGTGCCGTCTTCATCCGGTGCACAAGCGGGCGCCGTCAGTCAATCGGACGAAGAGACGGACGACGATGATCATGACGAGTCAACAAGACAAAATGTTTTCGATAAAGATTACATGTCAACCAAATTTGCACAGTACAATTATTTGGATCCGAATTTTCTGCCCGAATGATGATACTCAACGGATATGCCGTGAGTCGTTTTAATTTAATTTTTAGATATTTAGATTGTAAGAGTTTTATTAAGAGTTTAAACTCATTCTTAGACTTTGGTTGCACATTATTTTTAACAGTGCAATTTTTTAAAAATTAAGTGCTCTGGGAAGCTTTAAATTCAAAATAAAAGAGGAGAGTCTTCTATCCATGCTAAAATTTTGCTAGACAGATTTGGTATATTCAGGGTTTCGTTTTCGAAGATAATAATTTATTCTAAAGGCTCCGTCATACAGAACGCGATCTGCGTCCGCGATCTCAAATGTGAGTAGGCTGCGGGTACTTTATTCGTTGTATTTCATTGTGATACTCATCAAACAGAATGCGGACTGACTACGCGTTTTGTAGAATAATACAAAAATCGCGTCATAAATGTATGTATATGACATATCGTCGCGAATTACATTAGACGCTGGCGCAAATCGCGTTCTGTCTGTAGGGGTCTTAAATGTATCAAAAATGTGATACACACTGCAGATACTCGTAATGGAAAGGCGACCAATCTGCTCAGTACATAGTTTATTCATTCATAAGTAGACTTATTCACAATACTTCCGCCGAATTTACATTTACTTTACAAAATTTAAATTCAAATTCCAACTATTTTATGTAACTAAGCCTTTGAGGATATTTATGAGAGATACGAAAAAATTCGATTTAATCCAAACAAATATAATTCACGGGGGCGTGCTTTTACCGACCAGGAGGGCCTGGTCGGTAAAAACGGTAAATTGTTCTTACTTAAAGCTGTACTCTATAAAAAATCGCTGCACTGCGATGTTTGTAAGCGTAAAATGCGGGTTTAACTATTGGAACATCACGGAAACTTCGTACCAAAAGAAAAGAACTCCGTGTAGGAGGCGATCAGTGACGATAGATGGATTAGAAAATTGTTGAGCTGAGCAGAGTGAAAAGAGTAAAAAGACACGATGTACATAGTTAGTTCTCAGGTTCAATGACGACTGAAAGAATGTTTAATACATTTGTAGGTACATTGTGTATATGAATGTATAAGTGAATTGAATAGTACATCTACGAGATGAGAGTCTCAAAACTCTCACTTAATATTCAATTTATTTTATTCGCTTGCCATTCCCAGTAACGCCCGTAGATGATAATGCTTTCCTCCTGCGTTCCATGTGGATGGATTATTTTCCCAGAAGTGGCATGGAAACATTTTCATCTATTATAATACTAACTGAGCAATTAGTCCAGTAGCATTGATATCGATTTTTGTTGTTATAGCTATTTCTTTTTCGATATAATTGTTTTTCACAATCAATGTAAATTAACACACTATTCTTACGCAATCCACTTAATTTAGTATAGCTTAATTCCATACTTATTTCTTGATATTGTTGTAGGCTCGGGGGATTCTTCGTCATTTCATTTGCTCGTTGCTGTCTCGCTTGTTTGAAACCAAACTTCCCTTCGCTGCTCCTGGTCGTTTTCGGTTCTCCTTATATACACAAGGAAATTCAACGAGTGTGCGAATCATAAATACACACATCATGCAAGCACACGAATACACAGTTTATTGTGATTCGACGTCTCCAACAATATTTTAATTATTTCACCATTCTGCACTTTTAAGCACTAGCCAACTTACAAATAGATATGAAACTGTTTAGTATTCGTTCTAAAATTGAAAGTTAAATCTCAAAATTATCGGAATAAAAACTAGTTGGTAACCGCTATGTTTAAGCCACCTAGTTCAGAGTCAACTTTCTTTTACTTGCCACAATTACTACCAATAACCCAAAAAACTGAATATAAAGTGCCAAATTACCTGCCTTTCAAAAATATATAATTGTGTTTTCAATCCCAACTGATTTACAAGCCACTATCAAAAATTTACTTTATTTCGCTTTGAGAGTTTGCAGTATTTCGTTTTCAAAAAGGAATTAATGAAATTGTGTCAATTGACATTAATTCGCTTGGTGTTATCACAAAACTCTCAAGTGATTAAAGTTGGCCCCATTCCACAGCTCATACGGCGTCTTGTCTAGAACAGTGCTAGTTTCCGAAATATTTAAAACATGCACAGCTGAGTTGACTGCCTCCGCCTAGAACTTTTTATCCATTCCTTTTGGCTTCATTCAAACGACGAGCCGTACGGCTCGCAAGCTCTAGCCATACAAATGCATTGGCTTATATGGGAAGCTCACGACGAGCGAAGGCCGTGCCGCTGTCAAAACACAACTAGCGAGACGTGTTTTCACATATCGTGCACCACAACCCGCAAATTCACGGCTCGCGGCTTCTTCATATCGTCGTTGACAAAAGTCGGTGCCATTGTCCGATCTGAAACTCCGAATGTTGTGTCCATGACTTTTCTGTGACAACATAACGAATTTCTTGACGTTGTTCGCGACCTCAGCTTTTTGATTCACAAAATAAACGAAACGAAAATGAGAGCAATCCTCTTTCAACAATAAGAAATACTTAGCCCCGCCAAGGGAACGCTCCTCCATTGGGCCGCATACATCTGCCTGAATGATTTCCTGCATGTCGTCGACTTCTTTTCTCGACTTTTGAAACTGCCTCAATGTTGCTTTCCATAGACGCATGCTTCGTGAACTCTTTGTTGATGAAATAAACACATTCGGTCTTCAAAAACTTTTTGACATATGTACTCAATATTTTGGTGGCCGACGTTCATGTCATGCACGAAGAGACTACTTCTTGACAGCCACATTTGCTACAGTTTCACTGGCACTCGAAGCTCGTTCTACTTTCAACATCATTTGGTACAATTTACCACGTCGCGTCGTACCCCCACTGCAACCACATTGCCGTCCTTTAGTAATTCACAGCGCTTTTGGTCCGATCGCAAATTGTGTCCACAATTTGCGATGAAAAAAGATTCGAGTGACTTCAAGACTTTTGTCATCACCATCAAGTCAGAAATAATCTCATTCTGATCATTCAATTGCTGCACGATTTCCATCAATTTCGACAGAAAAGCCGCTACATCATCTGTTGAGTCCTTGGTGAAAGCATAGTATATGATGAATGTTGTTGTTACACAACGGTTTTGTTTTGCCGGGAACGTTGCTATTCATCAAAGTCGTGTTGTGTTGCCTCGATAGCTGAACCCAAATGAAAGAGTCCAAAATTGTAGTCTAACCAATATATTTCGGGCAACAGCCCATCTTCAGGGTTTAGTTTTCTATAAAAACAATACAAAATTTTGGGCATATAAAACAAAATTACATAATAATTAATAATAAATTATATTCAAAAAGTGGACAAATTACAGAAGTTGTGACAATGATGGAAGACAGAACTAATTACAATGTCAAAACTTGCATATGTTATGTGTCAATTGATTATAAAAAATATCACAGGGTGTTGTTGTGTCAAGCAAATCAAAATATCACAGGTGTAATGATGGACTTTAACGTACATGTAACAAGAAATAAAAACGAACTAGAACTAGTCAACATTCATCTTAATTAAGTTATAATAAGAATTAGTGAAGTCCTTCTTATCCGTTTTAAAGTTGCATGCGTGATCTTCATATCTGATGATTTGATTTGTCTCATGAATTTGGAGTTTCGTTTTATTGGGATGTGATTTTAAAATTTTCGCATTGTCAAAGTCGAAGGAGTGTTTACTTGTAATGGCGTGTTTCGCTAGTGCTGATAGATTATTATTCAAAGATTTCTTGGAGTCATACTTATGTTGCGATATACGCGACTTCGAAGCATAGTATTTTAGTTGTAAAAATACTATGTTGGACTATGATGCCTTTTAGCGTGTCCCACATATTCTTCGCGGTCGAAGAATTCATTATTTGAATTAGTGGTTGCTTGTGGCACGCAAAAGAAATTGCAGGTCGGGCCTTTGCATCTGATTTCCGCCATAAGGTATCTAACGCCGCATCTTTTGGTGACAAGGGGGGTTCCGTACTGTAAGGAAGACCAGACATCCAAATTGAACAGTTACAAATAAAACGCAAGGCTTAAAATGTAATGAATACTTAATTTATTTTCACGCACAAACTGAACTGAACTCGTGTGTATCACGACGCACGGTTTGAGCTCGACTATCTCTACTACCTACTCTCTCCTACCGGCAGTCACTTTGTTATGTTTAGGGTTGTGTATCGCGCTCTTAGATATCATTGTTATTTTGTGTTTTTGTTTTTTTTTTTTATTTTGCTTTCAGTACCATCCACATATTCAAATAGCTCGCTGGCCTCGAAATACAGCCGCATTTGAAATTTCAAAAAAAAGAAAAAACCAAGTCAGCCGTATCCTCGAGTCGGTCTATTCCCAATTTCTAGATTTCCATCGCCATGTTCGCCGAAATCTCGTGCACAGACAATACCAACGAATTCCTCTAGACAATTTCAGGTCATCACACCGTGCAAACGCGAATAGAATGAAAAACCGAAACTGTTTCTTGTTTACCGCAATATAACTGGCAAATTATTCGCACCGGAAAATCACTTTCGCGTACTCTGGGCCCATAACTTGCCAATACAATCGGATTTTTTTTTACCGTTAACTTGTTATCGCTCTTTTTGTGAAAGTCATCGAAAATCGTGACTTGTCATGCAAAATCATAATTTGCAGCCCTCCTTATGACTTAATCCAAGATTTGATTTCAGTTTCAGAAACTACATGAAATTTCACAAAAAGTGAAGTTCTTCTGTAACATCCGTATTTTCTTTTATAAACCGGAATCTTATAGGGCGGCAAAATCGGGGAGATGAAGGCGTTGGGTTTTCCCATATTACTTTTTCATTTTCATTGCCAGAAACTAATCGTAAAGGCACAAAACAACTTTGAAAAATATTTGCATCTGAGTCGACATCATTTCCAAATTTCTGTTTAAACTGCTGTTGATGTGAGCCATCAACACCCCATTTTAAAATTAACTTCAAGCTTTTTCGTTCGTGTTCTTTCAATGTTGTGAAAACCTCCTCTAAGGAGGTATGGTCAGCTAAAGGCTGTAAATCAGTTTCGGCGTAAGTACTCGTAACTCTGCACGATTCGGGAGGCAGATAGCATTCTTGTTTTGCTTTTTGTAATAAAGTATAACACGTGAAAAATTTTTTGTTGGTATTTCGCACTATCTCATATTGTCGGCGACTTAAATCGGATTCTACAAACATCGAAAATGTTTGTAGTGGGGTTAGTGAGCAAGTTTTATCACTCTTTGATTGACAATCAAAGCCTTTTATTTTTGGTTGCACGAGTCGGAGTACTGGTGATTTCTTTGAGTATTTCGGATGCATCTCGTTTTCCACGCTTTCCGCAATTCAACCTGAGCGGCATGAACGATAACATCCTTTTTCAAAGTAGACCGTACTTCTTCAGTTTTTCTCCTTTTGGTTCTTTCGCTTGACTCGTTAAATAATTTTGATGGTCGTCCTGGTCGATTTTGTGCAATGACAGGTAACTCAAACGTTCCTTTTAGCCACGAATCATTGTTCTTGAGAAATACGTCTTCCTTCTTATGGGCTTTTAACCATCTTAGTTTAATTTGTGATTTGAAATGTGCGAATTAAGGTTTTATTCTCTTAATTTAATGGTCTGTATAATCTTTACACAATATCAGTTGATTGTGCAATACATTAACTTAAATTAGTCAAATTATAACTCTGCATTTGATCATATAAATATTTGCAGGTCACGATTCGTACTCCTGAGGCACCTTGTGAACCGAAAACGAACATAATATTGATTTTTAGAACTACAATCAATTTTTTTTTGTATAATAGACAAAAAGTTCAAAGTATCAAAATAATATTAATACGCGCTATTCCGCGGCAAATTCTTTTATTTATTACTAACTAAATCCTTAAACTTTAGATTGCATTCGGTATTATTACATGATCTACATACCTTGATAATATAACAAACAGACTATTCAATGAAATATTATGCAACAAATGTGTCTCTAAAATAAGGATATCTTTATAACACAATATCTTAACGGAATAATTATTAAAATAATAATAAAACCTTGCATTATATTAAATTCTTACCTGATGTATTACTGGTTCAAATACCCGTATGTGCGTTGATTGTTAAAATGGCTGGCAATGAAGCGATAGTACTCGATGTTGTAGTAGTTCGTAACTGGACAACATAAGGGGATTGAATCCTTCTCATTATGAGATAGAAAGCGTTTGATATCAGTTGGGGTTTCATGTTCTACTGAAACAGTCTTCTTCGTTGTCGAATTGCTTGTGTGTACAAACCGGCAACCGGGATAAAGCGTCGTCGTTTGCATGTTCCGAGCATGGAACAATAAGATAATGGAACGGGCACAGCTGGTAAAATTTGTCTCCGATTATACACAACGCGACATATATTAAGAAACGGCATTGGCGCCGGTAAAAAAAATAATCTAGGGGGCACTTGTTTGGCGGGAAAATTTAAATGATGTTGCCTTTTTTGTTGCAAGCTGGAAATTTTAATTATGTTAGAAATCATTGAAATGTTACCATTGAAAAAATTATAAAATATTTGGAGATGATGAAAAACGCATCAATCAAATAGTCAAATAGAAATTCGAAGGATTCATATTTGCTAGTTGTAAATCATCAAAACCGGTATGTTCCCCTAAATAGAACATTCGGGATATGTTTAGCTCACGCGACATATGTACCATTAAATTATTGCTTCCAGTCCATTGTCTGCATAGATTCTGCTCCTGTCAGACGATCGCACTGCATGTGAATGCATCTCCGTATTTTATTGTCAAACAAAGATGAAACCGAAGCTTCGGAATTCGAAAAATGTAATAACGAAGAGCAAGACCCATCCAATTGGACAGTGTATGGGGACTTAAATGGTATTATTACTACAATACTTTTCGCCTAAAATTACAATTAAGAAAAACTAAATCAATATAAAGAAATTGTATAGTTTCGAACTTTGAATGTCTACTATATTAGGGCTCCATTACACAGTCATATATATTATAATAGATATCAATTATAGAAAAATTAACCTTAAAAAAATTAATAAACCTAACTACACGTTTCCTTTTCCACCAAACCGCAACATTATAAATATAATAGGAAACTCTTACACATCTTGTAGACATCGTGATTTCGTCCAATTTGCCAGTGTGCGAATGGGCGACCGTAGGAATCTATACAGAAAATCAGAATAATATCTTGAAACTAGAAGAAAATTAAGGCACGATTTCTGTATCTGCGGGGCCAAATTTTGATGATGCCATTTCATTAATATTGGTCTGAATCGATCGAATGTGGAATGTGCGAAAATGAATTGCAGATCCGATCGTTTCAGGCCAATATTACTGAAATGGCATTATCAAAATTTGGCGCCGTACATACTGAAATCTCCCCAGAACTAAAGTCCTCACCATTGGCTGGTATACATTTGCGGACAAGGAGTCGGCATCAGAATCCTCAAGCGGGCTGTGTTGAAGCGGAAGGAAATTTTCATATTCGGCGACCATGGGAATCTAGACAGAAATTCAGAATAATATCTTGAAACTAGACAAAAATCAAAACCCTCGCCACTGGCTGGTAAGCAATTGCGGACGAGTTGGCATTAGAATCCTCAAGCGGGCTGTGTTGAAGCGGAAGGACATTTTCATATTCGGCGACCATGGGAATCTAGACAGAAATTCAGAATAATATCTTGAAACTAGACAAAAATCAAAACCGTCACCACTGGCTGGTAAACAATTGCGGACGAGTTGGCATCAGAATCTTCAAGCGGGCTGTGTTGAAGCGGAAGGAAATTTTTATATTCGGCGACCATGGGAATCTAGACAGAAATTCAGAATAATATCTTGAAACTAGACAAAAATCAAAACCCTCACCACTGGCTGGTAAGCAATTGCGGACGAGTTGGCATTAGAATCTTCAGGCGGGCTGTGTTGAAGCGGCAGGAAATTTTCATATTCGGCGACCATGGGAATCTAGACAGAAATTCAGAATAATATCTTGAAACTAGACAAAAATCAAAACCCTCACCACTGGCTGGTAAGCAATTGCGGACGAGTTGGCATCAGAATCTTCAAGCGGGCTGTGTTGAAGCGGAAGGAAATTTTCATATTCGGCGACCATGGGAATCTAGACAGAAATTCAGAATAATATCTTGAAACTAGACAAAAATCAAAACCGTCACCACTGGCTGGTAAACAATTGCGGACGAGTTGGCATCAGAATCTTCAAGCGGGCTGTGTTGAAGCGGAAGGAAATTTTTATATTCGGCGACCATGGGAATCTAGACAGAAATTCAGAATAATATCTTGAAACTAGACAAAAATCAAAACCCTCACCACTGGCTGGTAAGCAATTGCGGACGAGTTGGCATTAGAATCTTCAGGCGGGCTGTGTTGAAGCGGAAGGAAATTTTCATATTCGGCGACCATGGGAATCTAGACAGAAATTCAGAATAATATCTTGAAACTAGACAAAAATCAAAACCCTCACCGCTGGCTGGTAAGCAATTGCGGACGAGTTGGCATCAGAATTTTCAAGCGGATCTTCAAGCGGGCGGAAGGAAGCTAGACAAAAATCAAAACCCTCACCACTGGGTTGTAAGCAATTGCGGACGAGTTGGCATAAGAATTTTCAGGCGGGCACTGTTGGAGCGGCAAGGCATGCTCATGTTCGCCGACCAAGGGAATCTGGACAAAAATTCAGAATAATATCTTGAAACTAGACAAAAATCAAAACCCTCACCACTGGCTGGTAAACATTTCCGGGCTGGTACAATCGGGGGATGGCTCCTTCCTCCAATATGGTCCGGTTTCTGTGCCTTCGCAGATCCGCTGTTTCAAAATGATCTAAACAGACCAAAGTGTTGTTCGTAATGCTTTGCTTCCAATTGGTAGCAGCGATTCACGCGGCTCTAAAAAATGGATCCGTCGGGAATCTGTACACATATAAAGAAAATAAAACGAAATTATTTTTATTACATAATACCAATATAATAAAATCCCCCCAAACAGAATTAACTTCTCAGTTAAGATTAAATAAATAAATATGGAATAATAAACTAACGCATAAACATGTATCTAATGCAAACAACCCTATCGTTTGACGCTACTGAAATGAAACTAAGCATTGTCATCATTTGTTTTGATAAACATGGCTCGCGTTTGTTTACAAACAATGCATAGAGAAAAGTTCACAAAATCCACCAATTTTTGTTACACACTGATGCGATACGCTCTTTTAAACCACTTTAATTTAATTAGCATCATTTACCTGTGGAAGGACACTCCATATTTCCGAAGATTCGTCTTGTTCCAGCAACCTGGCATCACACAATTCATTTTCTGAAAATTTAGAATACATATATGTATGTATACACTTTGATTTTAAATAAATGTGTTCGCAATTGATTTGCTTCATGAAACGTCGTACTCTTCACTACATTATAACGTTTCAAGACGGAATATTTCAACTGAAAACTTGTAACAAAAATCTTACCACCAAATTTGTTGAAACACACGACGCGACTTGTCAACGAATCGGAAACACTCGTTGCTTCTCGCCACCAAACTAATTTACAGTTGATACATACGTCGTGCTCTGTGGCCGTGATCGTTCGGTCGCCACTCTGTGAAATAGACACTCATAGAGAAACGAGTTTCCAAACTCGGCACGACTCGTCGCAAGTTTATTATTTAGAAGAAGATGATAAGAAATATTCTTATCGTAGAATAATAAACTAAAAATGCGACTAGGAAGTGGTATGGCTGACAACCGTATCACACTCCGAATTCAGTTGTCTTTGTAACGTTGATGACTACACACGGTAGTCATCAACGCACCATGCTCCACTAGGAGTTACGGTAATGAAGAAGATACATACGCTACAAAATTGCACCCACATTATGAACAAGCGTTTGTATGAAGTAGGCCGTTCCATTTTCTCCTTATTCCGAGGTTCCGAGATGCTGCGATATTTAATGTCGAATTTGTATTCCATGAGAGCAATAGCCCAGCGCTAAAGACCTGCGGTGGACATGATTGGCAATTGATTAGCAGGAAGGCAAATATTTACAAGCGGCCTATGGTCTGTTCTTCGTCCTTGTCGTTATTTACATATATCCTCAATGTTTTCGAAGTCGGCCATTTTTAATGAAACAAGGCGCTATAACACACTTCCCTTGTGTCTGTTAGGATTTAAGCTACGATATTAAAAACGGGAGTAATGATTCTTATTGTTCATGCCGAGCTAACGATCCGCAAATAGGCAGGGAGAGGTGGTTGGTCGTGCAGACCTTTATCTGTGAAGGAGTACCTCCCGTATGGTGTGGCTAGTTACGCGCGCTTGTTGAATTGATGTGGTTCTGAGATGCCACTCTGCCTGCTCGTCACAAATTTTCTTCTCAATTTTCGCGCGTCTGCCCGTTACATTATTCCCAACGAAATCAAACGACGAATTTAGTATTAGCTGTCTTTTGTGGCTATGCTTTAAATAACTATAAATATCGGCCAACAAAGCTTCGATTTCATTTGGAATTTCCCTTACGGCATGTGAAACACCCAACGCCAGCGCAATTTAAAGTAAACAAATTCGAGATCTCGTTTTCCAACAGTCTGGACATTGAATTTTCCTTTCCAAAATTTACGCTGGTGCCGAAAATCCAACCATATTAACTTTTGGTAAGGTATTTGATGGAGTTCAAAAAAGTCGAAAATAGATTTATGCAGACCTTGTGTTTCATCTTCCACCTGTAATTTCGAGGATAATTCAGAGGATTTCATAATAATATAATAAATAATTCACAATGTTTTCAAGGTAAATTCATATGTTTCTTCCCAAAATTTCATCTATCAACAATTTGATCGCCGTTGTTGATTATTATTGTAAGAGGAATAATTTTCTTAAAGGTCTAGATTCAGTTTATGTTTAAATGAATTCTTGTAAAGTGTGTTCTTCTATTACATTTTGAATTATACTTGCACATTTCGTGCGGCCACAAGACAGTTTTTTTTAACCGATTTGTCGATATCAATGGTTTTTAATAGTTGGATTAAATCCACAATATCAGCTATGAGGATGTTTTTTAATTAAAAGCAACGTAGCTAACGTCTTAATTTTATTTTGATTTGTTTGCGTTTTTTAAAGCTTACAAATTTTTTGTAAATTACTTTCTCGAGATAACAATTGTGTGCGCATACAGCACACACGTCGCACTGCTTTTGGCAGAATTCTTGCAAGTTTCTACTCTGAATTGAATTTGCGGCATTCTGCTCGTGCTTCTTCAGTGAAGTCTTGCCGTCTAGACCGCAGCTTTTCTCCTCATTACAAAATTAAAATGTTTTCTCCATTAAATTGTCTGCCAGAACTCACTTTTTGTTGATTTTTGCGCTCATTTGTAGCTGTTGCCCCATTCTACATGAAATTATTAAAATTGCGAGATATCGTGTTGTTTTGCCGGGTTTGAGTTTTTATATGCAACTGTGTTAAACCCGATGAATAAAACCAAAAAAGTTTTTATTTCAGCGTGTATATTTCGAGCCGGATCGGCTCATCTTCAGGGCTTTCTTATTTATAAAAATTGTCTTCCGTGTTTTGACAGAATTTGGTTTACCAAACCAAATTTCTTTGGCACCCCTGAAACACAACAAACAGTTGTAGGATTTCAATAAGAACGTCTACATGGCTCGGGAGTCAGGAATGAACTTGTTTTATTTTTCAATTTTACATGTTAAGGGCTGAATTAAGATCGAGAGTGAAATTTTTCGCCCAGGGATTTTGTCAGTAAAAATGGATACTTACTGTCGTGGAATATGTCACAAATGGTGGGGAATTCCATAAGCTACAATCCGAGACCGGTTCCATAATGCTCCTCGGCCATTTTATGTATTATTTTTCGATTCCCCGGTTATTTGATATTTCACGATGAAATAACCGGGGAATCGGAAAAAAATACATAAAATGGCCGAGAAAAATTATGGAACTGTTTTCGGATTGTAGCTTATGGAATTCCCCAGCAAAGCCCACATATTCCACGACAGTAAGAATACATTTTCATTGAAAAAATCGCAGCGGCGGAAAATTTTCTCTCGAGGTCAGTACTAGGCTTTACCAATAGTAAATAAGGCGTGTTCATAATATCAAAGACAAAATGAACGGCCAAATTTCAAATAATTTACATATTTCAGTTATAGTTCGGTTCCTACAGCTCGGCCTCTCCTGACGTCACTCGTGACAGGGTGGCAGAGTGGATATTGGCCCAGACACGATAGCGGAAGCGGACAAAAATAAAATGCACAAATTGCACACACACGTTTATTTCACTCGACCGTCAACGAATGACATTCTTACAACTAGATACACTAGGGGGCTTCGCCCCCAACTCGCTACGCTCGTCAACCCCCGGGGGCTTCGCATCCACGACGTATCGGTCGAATCGCAGGACCTTCTTGATGCGATAAGGTCCACGATATCGGGGCTCAAGCCTCCGAGATTCTCCGATTGATGCTAGGGCGTTCTCGATTAACACAAGATCGCCAAACGTGTACGTACGTGATGGTTTGTGGCGATCATCGAAACGGGCTTTCCACTTATTCCGCTCGGCGATGATATTTCGTGCGGCTTCGGTACGTTTCTCGGCGACTGGCATAGACGTGGTCGATTCTTCAGGTGGCGTTGGCGGGTCGTCGTTGAGAGCTAACAAGAGTTGGTTATGGATGACATCCCTCAACGGTAAATCGAAAACAATTTCGTTCGGACTGAACTGGGTCGTCGAATTCCGCATTGAATTCATACTCCATTGCATATCTCGCAGTTTCTGATCCCATTTGGATCGATCGGTTGTTGATGTTGGGAGGAAGTTAAAAATGTTGCGGTTGATTCGTTCAACCTGCCCGTTCGCACGGGGTGTACGAACTGCAACTTTCACGTGCCTAATGTTATTGTTGCGACAATACGATTCGAACTCTTTTGACGTATAAGTATAAGCGTACGCCGCGGTAGTCCAACAATTGCGGTTAAGTCGTTTAACATCTCGATAACAGGCGTCTGTTTCGTAGATGGAACTGCTTTCAGCACAACGTACTTGCTAAACGGGTCGGATGCTGCAATTATGTATGTTTTACCTGTAGGCCGAAATTAAAAAAATGCAACGAGATAGCAAAAAGAAGCGTCCGTTCGAATCGAGTGCTTTATTCAGAAGAACGATTAAAATGGTTTACAGTAATTTAACCCAAGTTTTGACAACTAGAACATTGGGTCACAAAAGTGTTAGTACACTTCGCAATTTTTGGCGCCTACAACTCGGCCGGCATTTAAGACAAATGCTATCATTCAGAACATGATAGACTATCATCATAAAAGTCATATAGTGACATCATAAATTCATCGTTTCCTAAACAAATATGAATAGTATCTAGTATACTAAAATAATCTTTTCCGTTACATTTAAAATTTAACATATGGTTACATATAAATGCTATCATTCAGAACTTGATAGGCTATCGTCAAAAAGTCATAAAGTGACATCATAATTTATCGTTTTCTTAGCAAATATTAATCGTAATCGTAAACTTGTAAGTTTTCAATATCTTTTATCAAATATCTGTCATTAGGTAAGATTTTAATGACTTCGTAGGGACGTTTATACTTTGGTAAAAGTTTCTTGTTAATTCCCGGTGTAGTTATCGTATTTTTAATCATGACATAATCGCCAATATTATACTTATGAGGTTTTTTATGTCTATCATCAAAGTATAATTTATTAATATTTTGACTATGAACAATGTTTTCACTTGCTCTCTCCCGAATGCACTCTAAGTCCCTCGATTTCTCACAATCCATTTTTTCTTCCAAATAGTGCCGAATTCTGTCATTAATGTCTCCTTTCTGAGCGACTCCGAATAGTAAAACGCTTGGAGTCGTTCCCGTACTTTTATTTACGGTGTTATTTATGGCAAATTCAACCTTTTCCAAATATTTTGACCAATTCCCCGGTAGAATTTCGCTTTCTTTTGATAACATAGGTGTTAGAATTCTGTTCACCCTCTCAACTTGGCCATTTGACTGTGGCGATTGGGTAGCTATTTTCACGTGTATCACGTCATGTTCTCTACAGAAGGATGAAAATTCATCCGACGTGAAGCAACTGTCTCTGTCTGAAACTATTCGCATTGGTTTACTATAATTTACAAAATACGATTTTAGGCAATGAATCACCTCCTGTGTGCTAGTGGTTTTAACAGGATATAGTTTAGTAAATTTGGAGAAACCATCGACTATAAGAAATATATGTTTCTTCAAATTTCGAATGCCGGAAGGTAGAGGTCCGAAGTGATCCACGTGAATAGTTTCAAAGGGTATGTTTCCTTTCGGTATACTATGTAAGATGCCCTCTTTCTTTCCTGAAGGTACAGAAAAATAAATACACTTTAGGCAATTCTTTACATACTCCTTTATCTTAGACTTCATCGATGGAAACCAATAGGTCTTCTTTAAATGGTCAAATAATTTATCTACGCCAACATGACACAAGCCCTCATGATGAGTCTGTATGACGTTTCGTTCCATCTGTGCTGGTACATAAAATAAAATAGCATCATTAACTTTTCGATACACCAGTCCGTTAATTAGTTCAAATAAACGATGTTGTTGTTTTTCTAGCAGAAGAGCAACTTTTCTAACCTCTTGGTCCTTTTGTTGAGCCGAGGCTAATGCATGTTCGAATGATTCCGGTTCCACTAACATAATGTTATGACACCTACTTAGGCATCTACATGATTCATTCTGCCGGAGTCTCTATGCTCAACAATATAATCAAAATCTTGAAGCTCTAAAGCCTAGAAATTCTAGGATTGAGGATTTTCTTATTCAAGGTTAGTGTTAATGACTTACAGTCAGTAACAATTTTAAAATTAATACCACTCAAATAAATACGAAATCGCCTTAAGGCGTATATGATGGCTAAAGTTTCTAACTCATATGAGTGATACTTCGATTCGGGCGGTGTTGCCCTCTTAGAGAAGAAGAATATTGGATGGAGTTTATTGTCGGATTGCCGTTGCAGTAAAACTGCACCAAAGCCTAGGCTACTCGCATCACAATGAAGCTCTGTTTCTGCCACTGGTGAATAAATGCTCAGCACGGGTGAGTTTACTAATTTATCTTTTAAAATATCAAAAACCTTGATTTCCTTTACACCAAAGTTAAAATCTGCATTTTGTTTTATAAGGTCGTACAACGGCTTGGATATAACGGAAAAGTCCTTCACAAATTTTCTAAAATACGAACAGAGACCAAGAAACGAGTGCAACTCTTTAACGTTTTTCGGGATTGGGTACTCCCTGATAGCACGCAACCCGTCTAAATTCGGTCCTATTCCATTCACGCTGACCTCGTAACCCAAATATGTTATTGTTTCCTGCATGAACAAACATTTATCAAATCTTAACTTAAGATTATATTTTCGAATGAGCTGTGCTACTTCCTCTAAAACCACAAAATGTTCTTCCCTCGTTTCAGTAGCGATTAGGAGGTCGTCAATGTAGACCAAAAGTTTACCAGCTTTAATTAGATTCTGAAATATATGGTTAATGTATCGCTGAAACACCGACGGCGCATTTTTTAAGCCAAAAGGCATCCGAAGGTATTCAAACTGTCCCATCGGGGTAACAAAAGATGTATATTGTATTGAATCCTCCGATACTCTGACATGATGGAACCCATTTTTTAGATCCAGCAAAGAAAAATACCGTTTTCCACGTAATCTATCCAAGTGATCCTCTATCAATGGTAAAGGGTAGTTATCTTTTTTCGTAAGTTTATTCAACTCCCGAAAGTCGACGCCCAACCGTAACTCTCCATTTTTTTTCTTTGTTAAAACAATAGGGGAAGCAAAAGGAGAATTACTTTCGCGGATCACTTTACGTTGAAGTAAATAATCTATTATTCTTTGAAGCTCTAACTTTTGAGCATATGGTAGCCGTCGCGGAGTGCAATTGAAAACACTGTTCGGATTAGTCAAGGTAATTTTCATTTCACATGAATTGTCATTGCTCAGATAATCCTCACCCGTATCTGTTTCCTTAATAATGCGATACAAACGATCTTTATCACTGCACGCTAAGTTGTCATTAATATTTAATTTAAATTCATCGCGATCACTAATATCGATATTCAAGATGTCAGAGGGAAAATTGTCATTATCAGTATCAAAAGTTACGGCGTTCGTCTCATGACCCTCATTCAAAACGCGAAGCTTCGCGTTACTATTTCGAAAGAAATCCCTGCCTAGCACTACGGGGCATGTCATAGAATTATCATCAACAACGTATAAGCTTAAGTCTATCTTACTTCTATTTACATTAACAATACATTGTACCTTGTTTAATATCTTGAGTCGACTCTTGTTTATTCCGGCGAACTCGATGTCATCAGTCTTCGTCGATCTAACATAAGATGGCACGAAACAATCCTTGATAAAACTGATTGGGCTTCCACTATCCAACATAGTATAGGCATTGATATCACATGACACTTCTGTTGCTGAATCGAAAAACGTATAACTAAAAGTATGAAAAAAATCATTAAAAACGTTCGTTGACACATCATCGATTTGGCTTAAAGATTCTGATTCCGTAACCATGACTGATTTTGCCGTGCGAGCTTGTTGACAACTTGATACGAAATGTCCAAGTTTTCCGCACTTGAAACATGTGCCGCTTTCTCGTCGTGGCTTCGGACAGTTTAATCGCAAATGTCCCGACTCGCCGCAATTGAAACACGTTTCACTTCTGCTGGCTGGTTTGGGCTTCGGTAGGATGGATTTGAGGCCACTTGGTGATGCGTCGATTGAATACGTCTTAAGTTTCTCGTATTTTTTTAATGCACGTTTGAGCTCACTGATGTTTGTAGCGGTCATTAGCAGCTGTTTGTTCGTCGCTGAGTCCGGAATACCTTTGACAACGTAATGCATCAAATCTTCTTCATCGATGTCCGCAAGCGAAGCGATTTCCTGCATGGCGAGAACGTATTGATGAACTGTTTCCTCTTTACGTTTTCTTCGACTACGCAGCATGTGGTGAACATCACCTGATGAAATGCCGTGATGAAATTCTTCCAATAGCGATGCCTTTAATGATGACCAAGTTGTACAATGAGATGATCGCAGAAACAATTTTGCGGTTCCTCGTAAAAGTCGCCTTGAATACAAGAAAGATTGTTGATCATCCCACCCATGCAGTCGAACTGCTTCTTCAAAAGCTTTGATCCATTGTTTCACCGAGTAGGTGTCGTCGCCAGAAAATGATGGTAGAGATTCTTCATAATCCCTAAAATTAAATTGAGGCGCTACATTTGCTGACACTCTCGATAATGTGGCTAACTGCTCCTTGAGCTTGATGATCTCTTCCTGCCTTTTCACCAATGCACGCAATTCATCGACTTCACGTTTGAGGTTATCGGATTCTGATTGCCGCCATGCTACCGTTCCGCCATTTTCATCCTCGGCGCTGGTTTCCGCATCACTAATCGAATCGACAATATCCATCGGAAAATAACTTTCCAAATCCGCATCGGACAAATCACATATTGCCTCTTGCAACCGCATTCTCAAAACTGCTTTAATACCGATCGTGTCCAATTGAAAAGCCTCCAACTTGTCCTTCAATAATGGAACTGTCGCCTTTTCGATGAATTTTTCCGCGCGCACTTCCGCCATTTCAAATTCGAAATAATTCCAAATTACATGTATACTACTGCCGAAAACTAACAAATTGTCGCAACGATACTTTACTGGGCCATAATCCCACTTCTGAAATTTTGTAGGCCGAAATTAAAAAAAATGCAACGAGATAGCAAAAAGAAGCGTACGTTCGAATCGAGTGCTTTATTCAGAAGAACGATTAAAATGGTTTACAGTAATTTAGAACAAGTTTTGACAACTAGAACAGTGGGTCACAAAAGTGTTAGTACACTTCGCAATTTTTGGCGCCTACATACCCTTCGTACTGCGCGGGAACGGTCCGAGTTGATCAATGTGTAGTACTCGGAATGGCATTGGGTCAACCTCGTAGACGTGAAGTTGTCCCTCGGGTTTACCTGTGGCGGTTTTATTGCATTCGATACACGAACTGATATACGACTTGACGTAGTTCCGCATTCTAGCGAACCAAAAATGCTGTCCTATTCCTTGTAACGTTTTCTCTACGCCGTAGTGTCCCATATCGTCGTGACACAATTTTACGATGCGCCAACGGATAGCGCGAGGTACGACAAACTTATATTCGCTACCCTTGACTCGGTAAAGGCGTAAGGCTTTTAGTTTGTAATCGGTAATTAGCTGACTTCGCTGCGGTGACTCTTAAACGTTATTCAAGACGTCGATTATTTTTCGTAATTCTGGATCGGAAATTTGCATCGCTGCGATCCAGTCGTCGGTCGATACCTTAATTAGCAATGTATTCGGTTTATCGGCTTCGGCATTCGGATTATCGGTTGCGTTAGCGTTCGGAGATTCGGGTTTCGGTTTAGCTTCGGCATTCGGGGGTTTGGCTTCGGTCGGATTGGCGTTCGGGTGCTCGGCGCCGGGAGTATTTACGTTCGGGCAATCGGTTTCGGTGTCGGTATACGGATGATCGGTGTCGGATGTGTCGCATCGGCTGGTTCTCGCTTGTTGGTTGTCGTCAGAATATTTGGCTTCGATTTGCATGACGGCCTCGGTTACGTCAGTGGCCGATGTCGCGTTATCGATGGGTGATCGGCTGAGTGCATCAACGTGAGGCATAGCGTTGCCTGGTCGGTGCACGATCTCGTAGTCGTACTCTTGTAGTCTTAATAACCATCTGGCTATTCTCGGATTCAGTGGCTTAGTTGCTTTCAGAGTGCTCACGGCGGAACAATCGGTGACGATTCGGAATCGCTTTCCCAATAAGTACATGCGAAAACGATCAAGAGCTTCGACGATGTCAAGTGTCTCGAGTTCATAACTGTGGTACTTCTGTTCGGCGTCGTTGCACAGTCGGCTGAAAAAGAATGTCGGGTTCCAAGTTCCGGTATCGATTTCCTGTATGAGGATCGCAAGTTCTTTCGAACTTGGTTACGGTGCGGGTTGTATAACGTCAGTACGGGTTCATCGCAGAGCAAACGTTTTAAATGTCTGAAGGCACTCTCCTGTTCGCTACTCCATGAGAAAGTAGGCGTTCCCTTGGTTTTAAGCAAATTGGATAGCGGTCGAGCAACCATAGAATAGTTGCGAATAAATTTGCGGAAGAAACGCGTTAAGCCGAGGAATTTTCGGACGTCGCTCACGTTGGTTGGTGTCGGAAATAACTCGATGGCGGATGTTTTCTCGAGTCCGGGTTTGATCAGGTCTGCTGTCGGCCCCTTGGCCGGCCGAAAGACGAGACACTTGCAAAATCTGAATTGTAGATTTTATTTCTGTGAAAATCCAAGTTTGAACATGGTTTTCTACAAATTCAATATATCTAACTTACTCAAAAAGTGTCTTTCTGGTGGTTGATTGGTCGGTGTCTCCCTCTCGACTGCTGCCGACGCGACGGCTCGTAAGATGGCGACTCGAATTTCTGGTGGTGGTATTCTCGTGTCGGGGCGCGTTTGCATGTAGGTAAGCGTTTACGGTTTATGTTCGTAGAGACGACTCATGGGATCATCGCTCAGCGATCGAAGTTAAACCACCGGTTTTGAGTACTATATGCGTATATTTTCTATACAGACATGTTCTCCTTTACTCCATAGTCGATACTTTAATGTCACCTCGGCGACATCTGCCATAATTCGGTGACCTAAGAATGATGTTTCCTTCGCTAGAAACACACATTTCGATCAGCGCAAGGTCATTCTGGCTTGTTTGACGATCTGGACAAATTTGCTAAGACGTTGGAAGCCTTCTTCGACGGTTCTGCGCGGTATAATTACCTCATCGACATAAGAGATCGCTTCTCCTGGTTTCATTTGCTGAATTAGCGGCAGCATGGCTTTTTGGAACACCGCGGGCGCGTTCATCAGCCCAAACGGCATGGCGTTAAACTCGAATTGGCCCTCGTGCGTCACAAAGGCTGTATACTTTCGAGACGTTTCTTCGATCGGTATCTGATAATATCCGGCCATCAGATCAAGGGTGGTAAAATATGTATTACCGGAAATTGATGCTAATTGTTCATCAACCGCAGGAATCGGGAATGGTTGTTTGACTGTAATCGCGTTTAATGACCGGTAGTCGACGCACAATCGGTCTTCGCCGTTCGATTTTTTCACAAGCACGATGGGCGAACTATAGTCTGCGTCACTTTTCCGTATAATATTGTTTGTTAACAAATCGTTGACGATTCGACTCACGACCTCCCTTTTAGCGAATGGGATACGGTAGGGTCGGAGGTTCACTTTCGCGTCGGATGATAAGTAAATTTTTAGTTCAGTATGATTACACCGGCCTAAATGAGCGATGTTGTCGGCAAAACACTCAGAATATTCGTTAACGAGTGCATACACTTTTTCACGATCAGTGTCGCTAATGTCTGCCCCGATTTTCAAACGCGACGGATCGATTTGCCTAACGTGGCACGTTCCGATTGAAAAATCAAACTCGTATCCCGGGCGCACAGTACATCGCTACCTAGCAGTACCTCATTCGGTATGAGGTCGTCACTCACGATCAAAAGCTCTACCGATTTGTTGTGACAGTCAATGTTCAACGATACAATTCCACCTGCAAACCCTTTCAAAGTCACGGTCGGTCCTTGAACAACGTTTGACAATTTACACGCGACACTGCCTTGTATGAGAGATCGTTCACTTTCGGGGTCTACAGATGCTTCATTTCCGTTTATTCGCACGATTTTGTCACACGGGTGTGACTGCGGGAAACTGGTTATCCGTCGGATATTTGCACGACTTCCGTTAGGGCATTGCGCGGATGAGTGTGTTGTTCGGGAACACACAGTGCAACGCCTTCCGTTGTGGCTGCGTACAATTGATGGAGATGTGGCCTGGAGCCCAACAATTGTAGCACGTTACATCCCTCCGGGGACGGTTATCATTTTTATGAACTTGATTCTGCGCGGGAGCGACGGTTGGCTAAACCAAGTATTACGGTGGCGGAGCGCTAGCGGTTGCACGATGGCATGTACGCTCGGAAGAATCGTGACTCTGTTGCGGTCGGTTCGCGAAGAATCTTCGTATTGCGAGAAACAGGTCGGATGTTGTCTCAAACTCATGACAAGCGAGCGCGTTTTGCAGGGCACTATGACGGAGTCCATTACGATTGTACCGGGTTACTGTTTTTTCACTAACATTTCCGCGAAGGGCGATTGCACAAACCCGATGGAAAAATATTTCCACAGTCTCACCTGACTTACGCAGCGTTGACATCAGGCGTTCGTGCACAAAACTTTCGTCTATATCGTTTGGGAAATTTATCATTAAGTCATTATCATTAAGAATTTCCCACGAGGTATGCGGCACGGGGTGGCTGTCGAACCACAATTTTGCGGCACCACGGAATTTTGCTGGCACGGAGAGTAAAACTATGTCCTCTTCCCACTCAAATGCAACGCGGAGGGTATTTATTCGACACACAAAATGAGTGCGCGTGTGTGTGCGCACGAAGTAATGGCAAGATTCGGGGTTTGATGCGGAGCCAATATGGCGGCGGTCGGTATTATCGGCGGAATCGGTGTTGACGTTTCGGTGGTGTGCGGCGGCGGGTTGAAGCATGATGGAATCGTATCGACGGAGATGCTATGCGACGATGTTGTTCGTGTCGGAAAATGGACGATAGTGGTGTGAGCGGCGCCGTCATGAGTAGTTGGCTAAAGAACATGTCTGGACGCGGATACATCCACGCCGTTTGCGGGGGTATGCGGTCTCTCGGTAGCGACCGTGTTTGTTCCGGAATGTTCTCGAGCGGTGACCAACTGGTTCAAAATGGCGGTGATTGAAGCCAATTCTGTCTTCAGTTCACTAAATTCGGCACGAGTAACTACATTATTACACTGCGGCGGCGGGTCACTGGGAATTTCCGACTCGTCGACACCCAGGTCCTTGATCAACCGTTCGATGAGCTCCGCTTTCGAACCTGACGACGCCCGATTTTTCGCTTGTAATAATGCACGCAACTGTTTCGCGGTCAAACTATATATTTTCACGTTGGCCAAGGGTCAGGGTAGCAGAGTGGGTATTGGCCCAGACACGATAGCGGAAGCGGACAAAAATACAACGCACAAATTGCACACACACGTTTATTTCACTCGACCGTCAACACAGTCCGGCCCTTCTGTCAGATTACTGGCACGATTTTCGCCAATTTTTGCGCACTTGTGTGCGTGCTATCATAGTAATTGTAATTTCCATGGGAGTAGGTGGTCAGGGATAAAATATTAATTAAGGGGCACAGATGTGGCACGAAAAATTTGAATGATCATTTTGATAAATATCAAGAATATTGCATATTAAAGTACTCCAGGGAAGGAAGTGGATTTTTGATATCAGTTGCTGTTGTGTTAAATAGGTGTCTTTGAAGCAAATAATTTGTTATACCCTTCACATTATATGAAAAGGGTTTAAGTTTAAGGCAAAGGCTCTAATTTCTGGGTCGTATTTTGTTCCACACGAAGACTTATATGCGCTGAGTTGGCGCTTCGCAATTTTTGTATTCGCCCCACTTAGATTTTCGATATTTTGCGAAGGAGTTGACTGTTTTTGCCTTGATGCACTCAATTGCAATTTCTTTTTATATCGAGCATTTTGTCGTCGAAGTGTGCGGATGCGTTTCGATGCTTCACCTAGTTTTTGTTTCAGCTTAGAAACTTTTGCCTCCATTTTTTGCGTGAGCTCATATTTTTTTTGAGCATTCAACGCATACTGGATTGAGTGTATCCTACCCAAAATATAGCGTTTTAATATTTACAATAAAAAATTCTAAATGTGCCCCCAAAGCTGGACATTTCTCTATACATATATATTAAAAACATGCAACGATTTTTTTTACTAAATAAAAACTGTCTTAATGAACTACTTCAACGTTTATTGTTTAATACTACGACTACATACAATTTAAAGAATTTATTTTATAATAAATCAAACGGATCGGGCAGACGGCAAAAAGCCATGTCACAATCTTGTTTTAAACTTAATATATTGTATATCGATGAATTATGAATAAAACACTAATCTATCTATCTACTACGACTACGACAAGAGCCTTTACACCACAAAGCGTGTGTTCCACCAAAGCTGCGACTTTGGTGGATTACTCGCGATGAAAAATTCATTACGAGAAAATAACACATGATGTCTTATCAATATTCATTAGACCCAGGTGAATTTTCCCTTTTGCAAAGGCATCTGGAAAAAGTAAAGGGAATTCACTTGGGTTTGATGATATTAATAATAGTTTTTTCTTTAGCCCAAAGTAATTTTCTTCGCGAATAATCTGCGGCCATTTTGATCGAACAACGCTTTATTATAATAATAAATTAAATTTTACCATTACTACTAGACAGCTACTCTCAGCATCTGTATCCTCACCATATGTCAAATTATGCGACTGCTCCGATACGTCAGTGTCATTGACCTTCTAGAATGAGGATAAATATTCTCTGACGTTTTGGCATTGGCAAAGGAAGCGCTGGCACCAATAAGGCTAGGTGTCTGAAAATGTGCATATAAATAATATATGTAATAATATTTATAATATATTTTATATACGTTATATTATAAATATAATATATATATATATATATATAAATAATTATATTTTGATGTTTAAAATAAATTAATAATTAGTGAAACTTACTATTTCTGTTGAGGCAGGAAATTGGGCTTGAACTGGTATTTATATCATCCTAAATACATACGACATAGTTAACGAAACAAAAGCCGATTCAATATATTAATTTTTTTACCATTGAAAAATTAACACTCCACTCGCCATCAGGGCTCAATTCATACGACTGCGTATTAAAGGCAGGGAATTGGACGTGAAGGCTGCTGTTTAGATCAATCTAAGTACATACAACATTGATTAAAAATAAAAATAACGATTACCTAAGTTATTATAAATACCATTGACGTATCAACGCTCCATTGGCCATCAGTCTCCTCACCATGGTGCAACCCATCCGACAGTGCACTACTAACTAACAACTAAGCTTATCGAGGCTGTGTATATTCCACATAAACAATAGCCGACAAGTGGGCGGAGCCTAATTTGACGTTGAAGTGAAATTATAGGTTATGTTCGTGCTTTGTGAGGGGTGTACCTGCGGTAAGGGGTATCAATTTCTGTGCCAAACACAGACGATCATATACATTAAGTGCGCCATTCCATATAGTCTTCCTGTTCGCTGACCGTCAACGAAAGACTCCCCCTACCTAAACTGACATTCTTACAACTAGATACATAATGTCAAAGGCGACTGAAGTCGGGGATGCGACCGTGTGTTTTTGGGAGTGTCGTCTACAGTCGGTGACACTCGTCTTCTTGTGCTAAGGATTTGTTATCCGATTCGGCATCGGCATATCGCTTCAGAAACTCCGGACTGTAGATTCCTTCGTGGTACCTATTAGAAAGCTGTGGTATATCGGAAACCAGGTATCGGTCGTGTGATAGAACCCGTTTAACCACATACGGTCCCTTAAATTTCGGTTTAAGTTTTTGATTAACATCAGGTGTGGTTATTCGGTTACGTAGCATTACATAGTCTCCTTCTTCGAAAGGAGTATGCGGCGCGCGTTTTTTATCAAACCGTATTTTATTATAGACTTGCGTTGCCTTATTTTTAGCAATCGCATTTTCACGTATCGTTTTGAAATCGCGTTCGGTTTTATTAAAATATTCGATATATTCGCGTAATCGATCCTACATAATTTCGTTGCTCCGTTCCGAACAAAATCTTACTAGCCGTAGAGTCGAGTGAACGATTGTACGAATTGTTCATCACGTAATCACATTCGGGATCTGCGTTTAATTTAGCCAAAATACTTCGGAGTGTTCTGTTCATCCGCTCACATTGTCCGTTTGATCGCGGAGAAGCAGAGTAGCGTTTTGTATATGCTTAACAGCATTTTGGGCAAGGAATTTGGAGAATGCCAATGTTGTATAATTGCAGGACATTTCACTGTGATTCTATCAGCGGAACCAGCTTTTCGCCTTTTCACAGTTGCGGACTCATTCGGACTGATGAAATTGGAGCCTATGTATACTGCACGGTTGTCCATCCATTAACAACTGTTACTCTGATTCGAAGCTTTGAGAGTCACCACGTTCAAAATTTTCATCTGGGTCAAATTTAGGCATTTGGCTACGGTTTCGTCTCAATGTGCTCGTATCCCCTTCTCTTTCAGTTTATGCAATAGCAACGGACTATTAAAAGATTGTCGAAGTAGAGTTCAATGCCCATGTTTTCAAGTCCGGCAGACATTTTCAATATTACTGACTCCCCAAGACCAACTTCTCTTTGCTCCTTTTTGCCAGTGTACATATCAACTTTATGCAAGTACTCCGTTTTCGCATCGCAGCGGCACCACAATTTGAATCCCCATTTTATGGGTTTGTCTTTTATGTCCTGCTTCATGATGTTTGGCCCTTTGAATTTTATCATATGCTCGTCAATCGAATGGCATTTGCTTTCGGTAACTGCTTTTCCGAAAGCTTCGTTAATATGATCCAAAACGGGGCGAATTTTAAAGACTCGATCGTACTCTGGATCATCACGGCTTCGTTGCTCAGCATTATTTGTGAAATGCAAACTCGAACGGATTTCTTCAAACCTTGACCGGCTCATAACATTGGCAATAATAGGAGCTGAATATATTGGAAGTGTTGACCAGTATAGTCTAGTCTCCGGAAGTCGGTGAATGGTCATGGTGATTGATAATGATCCCGAAAAATGCTTTCATTTCAGCTGGAGTGATCGAAAATACAGAACTTTTTTGCTCGCAATAAATTTTTGATTGTGTTATAATGTCATCCACTAGAGTATCGAAGTTACAAACAGCATTGAAAACTTCTAAAATGCTCGGGCAAAACCGTTCCATATTGAAAATCTACTTCCTCATAGGCCGGGGGAACATAATTTTCATGGGATTTCCTCTACTTGAATCTTATTTTTTCAGCCTGGGGTAATACCAGTGAGGGGGGAGCTTGATTGGTGGCTGCTTCACCTTCCTCAATTGTGTTTGTCGAAGGTCTTCCTGTTGCTACTACGTCTTCGATGACAACTTCGCCAGTTTTTAAAGTTTCGATATCGTGCTCTAAAAATGCAATATCTTCTTCATCCAAATCTAGTTTATTCTCTTCACTTTCACTATCAGATGCTGCTAATAACTGCACTATTTCATCATCCGAAATACAAAAACGGCCCGATCTATTCATTGCGGACATAATTCCTAAAATTGTATAGTCACTAAACCAGAAAACAATCGGTAAGAACTGATCTTCACGAATAGCCACTAAGAACTAATTTGCGTTATAAAATGCAATCAATCCAAATTGCAAGCCGAACAGACACTGTTTTTGCTATTTACCGTAAGTAAACCAACAGCATACCCTAAGATGGAACAAATGACTTCCTAATAATTATAACACTCATACTTACCCGTATGGAAATGGATACATTGTACTTTCCATAGTCTTAAGCGTGAGTATATTTTGTTCTAAAAATTTATACTTAACGACTAATGGGACACATATGTCCCACGTTTTTTCACCCACTTAGAGCAAACAAAAACAAATTTTGAAAACACTTTTATAAATAAATGTGATATCGCTTATTACGAAACCGCAAAAATTAATTTAAATTTTCAAGCGGTTAATTTCTGGTCGTGAAAAGGTTAAGCTTTGCTGTCGCGTAACCAGAGAAAGACTAAATGTGGAATTTCTCGGTACAGTTAATTTTCACAAACGTTTTGATGACACTAGAAGGCTTCGCCCCCTGCTCAGTACGCTCACCGGCCCGCAAAAAAAAATTTTTTTCATAATTAAAAATTGATTGAAGTAACTATTAAACTAACATAAGGCTTCATTAAAAACTATGTTATTTTTTCTTTCTTGTTGCGTTTACATTCGATTCGAATGCCACTTCGAGTAGAGCAACGTATAACTGTCCGTGTACCCATTGTGTTCAATCAGTTTACTTGAATGACTGTTTTTCGTTCTTGTAGTCAATGGTATACTTATCGACAGCTTGTACGCTGATTGTCTGTCTTTTTCTTTTTCCGCTTTTTTTCTCTTGTCTTGCCTTTCTTTCAATTGCACTTTTTTCTTATGCAGCCTCGATGACCTCGGTCGTTGTTTTCTGTTTTTTTTGACCTACTAACCGCTTCATCGTCGTCATCGGTATCTTGTCTGTTGCGTGATGACGGATCCGCTAAACCCATATCCGACCTACTACTATCCGCAATTGACGCTCGCTCGACGAAATGTTCTTTTTCGAACAAATGGTCGAACTCTTCCATGAAGCGGAAATCCATGTGTCCTGTCCCGCTTTTCCTCTTATTTTCCTTGACCGCAGTGTATTTCCTCTTAAGGCTATTGAATTTAAATTTACACTGCGTTAAGGTTTTTTTTGTTCGGCATTTATATCCCACACCGCATCGTTTTTGAAAACGGCGCTATTCATTTTTAGTTTGTTTTCTCCATATTATTTCAGCTTGATATCCGTAAGGGGGAAGATAAAGGTTGAAAGGCTTCGGCTAATTCCTATATCTTCTTCAGTTGTGGCATAACTGCGGACCCTTAGCTATGCAGGAGGAGTTTCATAGGAAAAGGACTTCGGCCAATTCCTATGTCTCTCTACGGGGCGTTACTTTCCCGCATTATCCGAGTAACCGCTGCGCCTGAGTGCTGCATTAACATCTGCAGCGTCTCAGGTTACTTAACGTGATAGGTGACAGAAAACATTTAAGTCAACCACTAAAGCAGCATCTTCGAGGCATGCCCATGATAGCCTTTACTCAACGATTAAACCCTATCATGGTTTAGCGATGTGCCGACAACTCATCCTAAGAAAAACTTCAAGTCAAGAAACCTGAAACAAAAGCCTCGGATTGGACGGATACAAAACAACGACGACCCCCCAAACGAACAACTGATTACTCTTTCGGATCCTGGAATGTACGCTCCTTGAATAGACCGGGGGCCTTAAGGGCCCTCCTGGATCAGTAGAACAATACAAGCTGAGCATAGTTGCAATCCAGGAAACTAAATGGCTCAAAAGCGAGATTAACGACCTCAATTCGCATACTATTTTTACGAGTGGTAAAGAGGAGGGCAACAAGGAGTTTGGAGTAGCTTTCATCGTGAATAAGCAGCTCAAGGACCACGTTATCGGCTTCAAACCCATCAACGAGCGGCTATGTGCGATCCGCATTAAGACCCGTTTCGCTAATCTCTGGCTCATTAATGCGCATGCCCCTACAGAAGTAAAAGAAGACGCGATTAAGGACGAGTTCTACAACGACCTAGAAACACTCTTCGACTCACTTCCATCAAACGACCTCAAGCTGCTGCTAGGAGACTTTAACGCCAAAGTCGAAAGCTGGCATAGGGAAACTACTGGAGGTCATAGCCTCCACGACGAAAACAACAACAACGGTCAGCGACTTATCGACTTCGCGAGCGGCAGAAACCTGGTAATAAGCTCTACATGCTTCCCTCATCGACGAATCTACAAGCAGACCTGGAAGTCTCCAGATGAATACACCGTGAACCAGATCGACCACGTACTGACCAGCAAGAGATGGGCTTCTAATGTCCTAGATGTTCGATCCTATCGAGGAGCCACCTGCGACACCGATCACTATTTGGTGAAGACGACCTACAGGTGCAGAATCTCTTCGGTGCACCTAACGAGAATCAACCCTGCCAAGATCTTCGAGGTTGACAATTTGATTGATGATGCCACGGCGGCTGCGTATACAACAGCACTAGAGGAAAAACTGTCGCCCATGCTTGATGACATCAACAATTTCGGCATCCATGAGTTCTGGGAGGAGCTCAAAGGCAGCATCAAGGGGGTCGCAGAAGAGGTCGTGGGCTATAAAGGCCGGCGCAGACGAGCAGACTGGTTCGACGAAGAATGCAGGGCCTCGATTGAGGCGAAAAATGAAGCCTATCGCCAATACACACAACGCGCATCCCGAGCCAAGAAAGAAAGATATAACGAGCTTCGGCGAGCATCTAATAAGTTAATTAGACGTAAGAAACGCAAACATTTTGACGAGCAGTTACAGCAAATAAACCAAAGATTAGCCAGTAAGAACACTAGACAGGCGTACAAACTTATAAATAATATCAAGAACGGATATCAACCCAGGACAAGCCTATGTAAGGACAAGGATGGTAACATCATCAGCGACATCGAAAGCGTCAACAAACGATGGGCCTCGCATTTTGAAGAGCTCCTCAATGCACCATCAACATCCCCCGCGGAGTCAGCTCTTGAGCAGTTAGCCGAACCAGGCCCTCCCGTTCTACCCCCAACAGTAGAGGAGGTGAGTCTTGCCATACAGTCGCTTCAAAATAATAAAGCGCCCGGCGCTGACGAGATCCCAGCAGAACTGCTGAAGCATGGTGGAACGTGCCTGACCAACGCAATACATGTGCTACTGCTGAAAATATGGAACGACGAGGAAATCCCCGAAGATTGGCGCAAAAGCATAATCTGCCCAATCCACAAAAAGGGTACAAGCTGAAGTGTGAGAATTACAGGGGCATATCATTAGTTTGTACGGCCTATAAGATATTATCTAAAATTCTTGAAAAGAGAATTAATCCGTACGCAGAACGAATCATTGCCGAGTATCAAGGCGGCTTCAGACCTGGTCGATCAACGACCGATCAGCTTTTCACAGTGAAGCTACTACTCCGAAAGTGCTGGGAATATAACATCGACGTATACCAAATCTTTGTCGACTTCAAGCAGGCATACGACAGTATCGATCGAAGTGTACTGTACAACATTATGCTGAATTTTGGTATACCGGCAAAGTTAGTGCGACTCACAAGGATGACGATGACTAATACCGTCTCGCAGGTCAGAGTGCAGAATCGACTCACTGACCTATTTGAAACTCGTACTGGACTCAAGCAGGGCGACGGGCTGGCGCCGACGCTCTTCAACCTTGCTTTGGAGTATGTAATTCGAGCCATGAATATGGACAGCAGCGGAACGCTACTCATCAAGTCGACTCAATTAGAAGCGTACGCCGACGATATCAACATCATGTCTCGAAGGTTGGGTGATGCAGAAAGCCTTCTGCATAACCTCAATAACGCCGCAAAGGAAGTTGGACTACATATCAACGAAAGCAAAACAAAGGCCATGATGCAATCGAGAACAAGGACGCCAGCAAATTCAAGCATCACAGTGGGGGACCTTAATATCGAGTATGTAGACAACTTCAACTATCTGGGTTGTAACTTATCAAAGGACGCCAACGAAACCGACGAAATTAAGCGACGGATACAACTAGCCAATAAGACATATTTCTCGGTCCTCCCTATTATTAATTCGAAACTTGCGCACAGGAACACGAAGCTCCGCGTGTACAAAATGATCATCCGACCCGTGCTATGTTATGGCTGCGAAACATGGACCCTCACCCAAGCCTCCGAAATTTTGCTAGACCGATTCGATCGAAAGGTCCTTCGGCGAATTTTCGGGGCCGTTCGCGAGCGAGACCAATGGCGTATCCGGTACAACCATGAGTTGTATCAATTGTACGATGAGCTGGAAGTATCGAAAATCGTGAAGCTTCAACGTTTGCAATGGGCGGGGCATGTACAACGGATGGACGATAATCGCATGCCAAAGAAAGTGATGAACGCACAACGAATGTACGGAGCGAGGTTGCGTGGACGACCGAGAGCTCGCTGGGAGAACTCCGTAGGTGAAGACGCCCAACAGCTGCTGGGCTTCCGAAACTGGAGGACGAGGTCACGTAACCGCGACAATTGGAGGTCAACGATTCAGGCGGCCAAGGCCCGACGTCGGGCTATCGTGCCACATTGATGATGATTTCAGCTTGATTTATGTTTAGATAAAAAAACAACTGTTTTCACTTCGTTTCTCTGGGTTTTCGTCGTGCGTTTCTTCAGAAGCTTCCTCGTTCCATTGGATGCCCAATTCATGGGAAGTGTCTTCCGATTTCCTGTAAATGCAAAAAAACTAAACCGATGATTTTTTAATTAACACATTTTAAAATTCTTACCATCGCCGTAAGCAACAATAACTTCCTTGTTGTTGTAACTAAAAACTGTAACAGCCACCATCACCCAGTTTATATACAATTTTTAAAAAAATCTTCAAAGGCAAAATGGTTGTGTCTCCATAATGGCACTTCACACGTACTTTCGTTAGGGTTGCCTAGGGTCATGATAAACGAAATCGTCACTTCCTCAATTTTGAGCAATTAGTTATAAAACGATTATGTTTTGCTCAACCGTTTCTACTTGGTGATTCTTAAACATACTTTGAAAATTATCGAAAACGACTCGGACAATTTTTGTGATGAAAACGGACAACATTTTGAAATAATTTTTTTTTCAATGGTGCCATCTCAATAATTCCGCAACTGGAGGACAGCGATAAAGGCGAAATTCTTACAATAAAAAAAAAAAAAAACAAACAAAAACTCACCTGAAGGATGGACGATACTTTGAAAATTATCGAAAACGACTCGGACAATTTTAGTGATGAAAACGGACAACATTTTGAAAAATGATTTTTTTTCAATGGTGTCATCTCACTAATTCCGCAACTGGAGGACAACGATAAAGGCGAAATTCTTACAATTAAAGAAAAAACAAAAACTCACCTGAAGGATGGACGATACTCGTAATTGCAACCAAATTCTTACAAATCATCAGAACGCGTTCGCGAACTCCGCGAGTATTGAGAATTCGAGTTAGTTGCAAGATGTGGGGGTTGAATTGCACAACATATACGCACGCATATAAAAATCACAAAAACCATCAAAAAACCGAGCAAAGACCACGCACAGATAAAACACACGACTGTTAATCTGACTATGTATTTGCAAACTACCGGTACTTTGGCTCTTCGCCTGTTGTATCACGCGTCGTGTTGCCCATCGTATCGCCCTTCGTACACCTACTAACTCCCAGTTGGAATTAGTGGCGTCGCGTCGCGCCTTGCATATGATAACACTATGCTTAAAATTAAATTCTCTTTACCGTGATCTACAGCATCTCTGACTGCAATCTTTATCAGTCATGTACATAGATCTATCTCTAATGTTTCTCCTATTTGAGGAGAAATGTGTCCTCAGCAACACATCAAGCCTTTTCCAATTCTGTGTTTTCAAGAACATACTTTCAGCACACTATAACATCTCCATACCGCTTTGCATGAATAAATATTTGTATTAAACCCTAGACAGACGGCATAAGTTAAACATATTTAACTCTTGATTATATTTAACTAATGCGTATGTCATGTGCTCATCCACTTGATGATACTCGAATAACTTAATTTAAACATCATTAACAAAACGTCATTAAAATTTAATGATGTTTACTCGTCGTGTATTCCGGTCTCGACTACTATAAAAATATTGGAATTCTGGAAGGAACAGCTGATTTGGGCTGTCAAGTCATATTAAATTTTAACCGAAAAATTGCATAATCAATCTTAAAAAGGTAATACAATTAATAAATAAATTAATTTTAAGCATTTTGAATTAAACACAATTCATTTCAGGTCAATAACAAGCGAGCAGTTTAGCGGTAGGATGACATCCGTAGTTTGCAACTTAAGGACCCGATTTTTCGTGCAACATCAACTGCGAACAAAATATACAAAAGATACTTATGTCCATAAAGTGAAATGAATTGAAAATTTAGAAGTGAAGTGATTAGAAAAGGTGATTAGGTTCATTCGTGTTCGTGTGGGGAACAGACAGGAGCAACCTAAATTTTGTTCGTGTAAAATCATTCACAATCAAATTAGGGTATCCTGTTCTATTCTGAAGAAAAAAACAAAACCCCAGCAAACGGGTCTAATCACTTTCACTTTTTTTAGTGCTATTATACCTATAACTCGGTAGTACTAAGCTGAACAGTTATTGTAATATTAATATTAGTGCCTGTAATAAACAGCGAAGGAAGTAAAGTTTGTGTGGTCTTTATTTATTTACTCAACACTAAAACTTGATATTTACATACTTATTTTTGTTGTAATCAATATTTAAAAGCACTTAATATTTGATTTAGTTGCGTTAGCAGTGATCTGGCTTACGCACACCTCCGTTATTATTTGAGAGATTTTTCCTCCTAATTGCTCACTCGTCCTGGATATGTCCTTGAATTCATATTTTGGTATCATGCTTGAAACAGATTATAGTAGAAATAGAATGGAAGCAGGAACAGTAACAGCAGCAGCGTTCCAATGACGTCATCTATTCAAATGCATTGTGCTGCTTTCTTCGGCAGTATTCAACGCGTCTAATATTTTTCAGGCATTAGACGGGTTGAATGCTGCCGCATAAAACACAAGGCATTTTAGAGGATTGAACTAATCATCCATATAATATGCATTGGAACACTGCTGCTGTTTTCATTCTATTTCTATCATAATAGCCTATTACTGCTTTAGAGAGAGAGAAAAAAAAGCAAAGCAGCAAACTGTATTTTATTATATGTACTACTTATTAAATTATTAATAAAAAACAATTTTTTTAACATAAAAAATACATATATATAAATAATAGTTAAACCGACAATTTACACTGATTGTAAAAAAATCAATTGCATGAGAATCCGAACTCTAATTAGTAAAATATTTAATTTTGACAGTTCAAATGTAATTATGTATTTTAGCCGTGTGTCACTAGACGACTTTAAACATGCTTGAGTTCGAATATCATTAACTCAAGCATGTTTAACTCCAATCGTCTGTCTAGGGTTTTACACAGGTTTCAACGTTCAACACCTTGCTTTATATGTAACGTATGTAAATACTAAAGCACACAATAAGGGTAACATCTCCGACTTGTTCAAAATTCGTGAATCAGAAGATTTTATATTTCTAAGAACCTATCCAAAACTCTTATTTTTCGCAAAGACTCAGCTTGGTAATTCGACACCGAAAGATGCTTCACGTCATATTAAGCCAACAACGTGATAAGCAGACACGTCTAATCGGTTTAATATCATTTATTAACTTAACTGACTTCTATTATAAAGAGTAAGTGTCTATACAAAGAGCTAGTATGTAGGAGAAGGATTAATGAATCATCCGAACACTCCCACTTTCATTAATACCTTTTTAACTGAATTCAATACATTCTTCAAAAAAAAAAACATTACACTGAAAATCAAATTACAAAATTACAAAATGTATGCAATTCAAAATTGTTTGAGCAAATTTTCATACGAAATCAAATTAATTAATTTTCGTAAAAACTCGAAACGACCTTTCGGAAGAGGCTTCGTTAAGATATCTGCCTTTTGGAGTTTCGAGATTCGACATGCTGGATATTGAAGACTTGCTCTGCGAATTTGTCCCGAATGATGTGGTATCGGACATCCACATGTTAGGTCCTCTTGTGGAACTCAGGATTTCTGAAAAGCCTTATCGCACTTTCATTATCTAGGTGTACTCGTAGAATAGAGCATAGAAATGGAGTTCGAAGGTCGTCAAGCAATTGCCTAAGAAAACAAGTTTCTTTGACAGCCTCCGACGCTTCGTCGTACTTCGCCTCCGTATTTGAAAGAGCTACACATCGCTGTTATTTAGATCCTCTAAGGAACCGTCGCCGTATGCAACCGTTAAAGATACCATATTATGAATTTTATTGGAAAATGAAAATACCTTTTCTATTTCGTGATCAGCAATAGCTTCAATTAGTTTAACATTCTCGATCTGTCCTTTCACAAGGATGTCCGGTCTTCCAAAATTGAATTTCAATTCTTCGATGACTTTCGGCACGTCTTTCGGGTAAATTAGCATTGAATAAACTGATCGCTTCGCTTCACCTTGCAACGACTTGTGTAGCCGCATTAAATTTTGTGTATTGCTGTACGCAAACTCTGGCTCTCTCTTGGCTCACCAAACGATGTGAAGAACAGCGGCCATTCTTCGGGTTTCCCATCGAAGATCGGCAATGGATATAGCCTCACGGAAATGTCATTTGAATATGACAGGCAACTTTGAAAGGCTGATGTTGACGTTTCCATTGCTGAGGGCATACCTGAATAGGACGACGAATGTTGTTGCGAAAATGGCGGCTGCTGGGGGCAATGGTGGGCTCGGCTGCGACAATGGTGGGTACTGGTGTGGCCTTGGCGGGTGCTGCTGTGGCAATGGTGGGTGCTGTTGGGGTAATGTTGGGTGCTGCTGTGGCGGCGGCATGTGCGGCTGTGACAAATGTCGTGGCGACGACGAAAAATTCTGATGTGGCGGTGACGGATGATTTTGTGGCGACTGCACATGAAGTTGTGGGATGTACGAAATCTGTTGTGGCGACGACGACTGCTTTTGTAGCGACGACTGATGTTCTTGTGACGGTGGCAAGTACTTTTCTGGTGGAATGTGCTGTTGTGTAGATGGCAATTGTTCTGGCGGTGCGGCCGCGGCCGGTGGCACAATCGAAAGATTGTTGATGCGTTCTTCGATTTCAGCTCGGAGGGCTCTCTTGATTTTCAACTCGAAAATTTTTTTCTTGCGCGGCATAATGCAATTGCGGGAATTTATGCGGGTCGAAACTTGTGAAAAAGTTGAAAAACGCGGTGGTAAATTCAATACATTTATTGAAAATGAATAGCGACTACGTACTAAATTTACAGTTTTTCTAAAATTTTCTGTTCGGACTGTTCGACCCGGTGGGTGGTTTTATTCCAACTGAACGGATAAGATGGTTGTTCTCGTCGTTTGGCGCGAAGCTACGGCGTTGCCAGGTGTGGTGGTTATGAACTCGACAACTAGCGTATCCAAATGTTTTGGAAGGCGTCCCACGCTGTTTCTGCACATAGGTGAAGCGAATGACACACAGGCATTTGACGGTGACCAAAAGGGGGATCTTCCTAGTCAAATTTACTGACACTGAATTCTCAGCACCCGCCATGGTGTAGGCACCATCAATTCCTGTTCCAATTAGCTTTTACAGTTTCCACCCGTCAGCTTCCAATTGTGATGTTACCTATATAACACTTGTCATTGTTTCTGCAGTTCTAGACTGTAGCTGTAGTAGATGGCAAAATTTTTCTATATTGACAACTAAAGTAGCAAATCGTCAGACACATGGAAGTGGTTTCGTAAATAATTAACGAGTAGACGGATTCCCCAACGTCTTCCAATATATGTATCATGAAGGAAGCATGGTGATAATAGATTGAAGATAAGTCCTAAAAAATTTGTCTCATTATAATGTAAATTATTAAATTATTTAAAGCGACTTATCTGGTATTATTTTGTGCTTTGGAGGTTGAATTTCATTTTAGTCTTTCCGCTTAGATTACAATTCGCAAAAGCCGCCTGTATTGTTTAAGAGTTTCCATATTTTCAATCGTCACATCACATTTTTAATAGCCTTGAAGACTGTCGATTCAAATGGGGTTGCTAACTTGTTGGCGGGCATCTGTTGCTTGGCAACAACCAAATCGCCAACCTTAATACTGTTCTTCTTGGCATTTCCGTACGGCGACCGTAACTTATCTCAAATATTACGATTGAATAACATATCAGACGGTGTTTTGCCGGTGTTGAGTGGGTTGTAGATCGGTACATTAATAAATAGCCTAGCAGATCTTCTAGCCAATTCCGTTTGGCTTCTTGACTGATTCTGAGTCTTTTAAGCAATCAACGATTTTGTCGCTCATCTTCTCCATTATGCTGAGGCCAATAGGGAATTGTACAGTTTAAGTAAATGTTATTTGTATCGCAATATTGGCTGAATTGTGTACTATTGAATGGGAGTCCGTTATCGGCTGTTATTGACAAGGGAAGTCCGAATCGTGCCAATATTTTCTTTAATGTTGCAATAGTTTCGTTCGCATTTGTTTGCTTCAATATTTCGACTTTCTTGAATTGGCTGTAGTAGTCGATTACTTGTAATGTAAATTGTGACCGAATGGTAATGGATCAAGGAAATCAACTGCAACATGGGTTCGTCATTCTTAAGGGATCTGGTGCATTCACTAATGTGCATCCTTTCACTTGCACTTCTACATGCTCGTCTACTTTCGGTCGCACCAAAGCTTCGCTCTCAGACGCCTCTTCATCACTGATATTCCATAGGATGACCTTCATGTGTCAATTCCAAAGCTCTCTTCAATAAAACTGGTGGTAAAACAATACGGGTCCCACGCAATAATACTTCGTTTTTAAAACAAGGTTCTGTTTAGAAGTTTTCGAGAAGAGGTGAAACTTTGGTCCTATTATTCTCAAAAATTGCAGTTTAAACAGCCTGATTAGTAGAATCTCTTGCCAATTCTGTGGAAATTTCTTCCAATTTTATGGCTATTAGATTTATTAGGCCTCACCGATGAGGATCGTCAGCACCGCGTTTTCATAACCTTCGAAATTGATGTTTTTTTATGGCCACTTCGCAATTAATTTGTCTTTTTTCACTGTTTGCTTCGGCGGGTGTAAATGTTGAATAGTTATGGATGTTTAAGCTCCGCGCACCTTTAAATGTTCCGGCAATGTCAAACGATACGTTTTCACTATTGTCACTGTGTTCGATTTGGCCATTCGCCCATTGAATTGTCAATTGGGCCTTGGGTCCTTTCACACCTAATTGTCCTATTATTTCGGTTTTAACTAATGTGGATGGGTCCATCAATGCAAATGTTTGTATGGTTTTTTTCGAATTTTTGAGTATAACCGGCACTATACGCAACTTAATTAAATGTGTAGCGGCACTATTATGTATACTGGGAGTAGTTAACCCAGTGGCACTATAGTGCAATAGTTTGTTGTGAAACTTTTGACCACACATAATTTTCACCACATATAAATTTTTTATTGCATTGTCTAGTTGTATGGATGCCTTTCAGACATGAAAAACACAACTTTAGCTCGGTCGCCTTATTCCAACGACTGTCAATATCTATCGCCCGGAACAGTTCCCATTTCGCAACACTTTTGCAATTGTCTTCACGAATTCGACACTTTGTTGCTTGAATGGTATTCACTTTGAATTTCAATTTGATCACCTCTGTCTTAGTGTTCTTCTCGGTGAATGACGCTCGTAAACTGGCCGCGTACGATTTCTTCTCTAGCCAATGGCTGAATTCAAATTGTAAGACGAAACCGGACAGGTAAACGGGTTTGTTTGTGATAATAAACGGACGGCGAGAGCTTTTGTAGTGGCCAGCAGACAAGCATTGTGCATTTCAGATTGTAAGAACAATGGTTCTTGTCTTGCAAGTTTATCCGTCCGGTTTCGTCTTACAATTTGAATTCACCCAATCACTAAACATTCGTATGTTGACACTGGCGACTTGGTGTTTTCGCCAATGTAGTCCGACCACATTATACTTATGATAGGTGGCAATTTTTGCTCCAATCCGCGCACCAACTCTAGATTAATTAAATATTCGGGACGATCCCTCATTTCAGTCATGATCGTTAGATTTTCAACCTCCGAGGCGAACGTAATATGTAATCGTTTCCAGTCGATCTTCCCTTGGAGGCGGTATCGATTTGGCCTTGGCGTTCTTGTCGGCACTACCGGGTGAAATGAGTAGCGATCGAACTGACTCTAGTGCATCTCCGTGTAACGCTTCTCGCAATCTTCCGACGTAAATTTCGCGGCATCCGTCGTCCTATGATATTCATTAACGAAGAAAACCCACTCGCCAGGACAGCCACTAAACTTGAAGGTCAGTTTTCGCTTGACGCGCTACAAATGTCGAGATGCTGTCATAGCACTTTGTGTGTGTCCTGCCACGCTTTTCCTGTTATTGTCCTTGGCGGCAGTGTATTTCCTCTTAAGGCTATTGAATTTAAATTTACACTGCGTTAAAGTATTTTCATGTCCATGTTGCGCCATTTGTTCGGCAATTATTGCCCATACCGCGTCGTTTTTGAAAATGGTGCCATTCATTTTTGTTTTCTCCATATACGACTGGTATAACTTTCATAGGCAATCATATAGAAGTAGTTTATAGGAATTTGACATAAAAATTATACAGTATACAGTGGTCCTGACTATATTACAGAATATATTTAGTGCAAATAAAAGAATAAAATGGTTTTATCTAACAGTTTATTACATGAATATTATAAATTTAAATGGTTATAACATAATATTATTTTTACAGAAGTCGTTCACATTCATAATACAAAATTATATTTATAATTGATCCGAATTGTTCCTCAGCATAAGTAGCCGCAAAACATATCAACATACGACGACTTTTGACTTGCAGCAGGTTTTTGCATTTATATTCGTCTAAAAGTTCCAGTCCCCCAAGTTTTTTGCTGATTCTGATAGAAATGCCTAAAATAAAAAAGAACGTGTTGTCTATATTTTACGAATGTGGGTTTAATAATACTTACACATCTGAAGATATTGTATTGTATTAGGAAACATTCAGGAAACTGTAATAGCAAATCCGGCTCGCGCCGGGCGTTTAAGTTATTGCAATTTTCTGAATTCCTTAAAATATGTTCAGCGTGTACGTATTTCAAAAACATGAGCAGTTTGCATCGAAACTACATAAATCTAATCAAACAAATCGACGGTGAAGGTATTCCATATCAAAAATTGCAAATTTACCGTCACTTTACAATGTTGTGAAAGCAAACACAACATTTATTGAAACGGTTTGGATGTTACTTTCATCTCGCGTACTATTATTTAAAGTAATGACATAGGATAGCTGATGTGTAAATAATAATTTCATAAACTTCCTCATAGATATCGCGCACAGACCAAGCGGTAGAAACTTTACAATGATTTTAAGATTATCTATTATATTATGTATTACATTAATTCAAACGTACCTCAGGTGCAGTAAAAACGCCAACTCCACCCGCTGCGTTCTGTCGCCTTAAAACTCCCACAGTAAATTCCACCTCTGCAACAGAATACTCGATTTATATTTAGATGAAGTAAATTTCACATACTCTCATCATTTTTATTTCTCACAAGCACCTTCAACGAAAATTGTGGATGCACAAAAAATTGTTGCACGAATTGCATAAATTATATCCTCTGACACGTGGAACCCGCAGACGAAAAGAGTCCCACAAAGTTTTCTTCGGGTATTAAAAATCCGTAAATACCTTGAAATGAGATAATGATATGTAATATGTAGTTTTTGAAAATCAAACTTTCCACACACTAAATACAAGACTCACATGCCCGCCCAAAATCACTATAAGTTAAAACTTGGCTCTTGCGAAGAAATATTTGCACGATTTTCTTCAGATCTACGGACTCAACTTGTGAAGTCCTTCCCGAAGTCAATTCGCTATTTAAAATTGTCACGATACTACCGATAATAACGATAATACTAGAACGAAAGTACACGCCAAATGAAAACAAACGTGGTTTAGCAACAGCATAATCAAAAACCGCTATGCGTGAACTTGAATCAACTATGTATATAGAACAAAGGAGAGTATGGGTTTATAATGTGTGCAAGGCATCTTCAACGCAATTTGCAAAAAAATTTATCCTATAAAAGAATAAAATAAATACGAACTTAGTATAGGTGAGCGTTTCTAAACCATTTTGTATAAAATTTATCTCAGTTTTGGTACAAAACGCTACGAAAATGAAAATTCACATGAACTTTGATAAAATTTGTACCGTTTTTGGGATAGACTGACTTTATATTTTCAACTTTATAAAAATGTATTCCAAAATTGGCATACAAAACTTTATACTAAAAATGGCATAAATAATTTTATCTTTTATCCCAAAATTTGTTCCCGGTCATGGTAAACGAATCGTCACCTTAATTTTTGAGCAATTGGTCATAAATCGAATACATTTTGCTCAATCGGTTCTACGTGGTTCTTGTAAATACTTTTTGATTAGAATATGCACCAATTATTAAAAAGTTAAACTCAAGCTGGAAATATAATGGATGCAGCAACGATAACGCAGTCCAATGCAATTTACCTATTTATAGCTTTTGGTGCCACCCATTTAAATTTCATTGGCCGCTGCTGCTGCATCCATTCAATTATATCAAGTATAATGCATAGAGCTGCTTTCGTCCACTGTTATGCTGCTTTGGTTCTATTTCTTTTCTTCCGTGATTCCTTAATTCAGCTAATGTTGTATTTCGAAACGAAGTGTTTCAGGCATTCAATCACATACACGGTTAAAAAAAAATGGTAACTTTATAAATTTTGGTATACATATAGTTCCATAGACTTTTTGGTATAAAAACTATACCAAGCTACTTTATTAATCGAAGTTATCCGTTGAAGCTATACAGTTTATGCAAATTTCGGATTATTTATTTTTATAATCTAACATTATAAAGATAATCGAAATAAGGTATAAACAGTATTAATCTAGATATACGATATAAACTAAATCATTCAGTTATTAAAAGTTTATACTTTTTTTATATAAAATTTATAAACATTGTGTTTTATTTATATCTGACGGAAGTATAAAAATAATGAGACACACGTATAGAAAGTTTATACGTTTTTGATATAAAATTTAAATGGGTGACGTCATTTTGCTGTTGCTTTTGCAATACTATTCTCTGTCAACCATAATGGATGCCAATTGAAACAAATTTTCAATTTTATTTGACACTTTATTTCATTACATATATTGTATTATATTATATATAGGTATAAATTATGTATTTACATCAAATATTTGGTAAAGAACTTTAACTAATTCGTTTGGAGAAAACATATTTTATACTATTTCTACGTGAAATTGCTGCAGAATAAATATCTGTATGTTTGTATGCTTCGTATGTACATTCCAGAAAACTCCATCGTAGTTAAAATATACGGATACCACAATCCAAGACAAATGTAAGAAGTTATTAATATTGCCGTCGCAAATGCAATCAATTTAAAAATATCGCGATGCCACTTTGCGACAATACAAAAACGACTAGCCGCACAAAATTCACCTTAAAATGCTAAAGACGAAAACAATCGGAAATCGGAAAAGTTTGTTCCAATATCACCGAGACACCAGGATACACAACAAAATCGAAAATACTTGCACTTCACTTTCACGTTTTTCAAAATGAATTTCTGATTAATATGCGAAAAATGCAATTAGAAGTAAAACAAATGCGAATCGACACAATGCTACAATGACTTGCACGCACGAAATCCACGTTAACAATGCGAAAGAGATAATATAAACTTTATGCGATTCGATGGAATTTTGTAGAACTATACGGAGTCATGTACAATTTTAGGATAAACTTAATCTCGCTTTGGTATAAGTTCCGTTTCACGATGGAACATGTCGGCATTACGAAATTCTATCAGCTCAATATGAAATTTTGTATGTATGTATGCATGTATGTATGAATGTATACGGAGTCATGTACAATTTTTCTTGCTTTGGTATAAATCCAGTTTCACGATGAGACATGTTGGCATTGAGAAGTTCTATCAGCTCAATATATTAAACAAAAGCTCGACTGGTATGCAGAGTTGTAGTTTATAGTATAAAATCTATAACAAAGTTCTTATAAAAGATTCATATATGTATATACTGTATAGTTTCTATTTGTATTTTAGGTTTAATTTTATAACAACTTCGTATAATTTTTATACCAACAACACAAATTCATCATTCTTATACAAATTTATAAATTTCATAAAAAAATCTTATAAACAAGATTTATACACAGCAATTTATTGAAGTTTAAGGACTGAAATTTGAAAACAAAGCTTTTCATAAGGGACAAGTAATAGAATTGCAGACTGAAAAATCCGGAAAATATAAAAAATTGTATGAATTTTGAGAGTATTTTTCTTCCGGTTTTAACACGTTCGTTGCCGGAGTGCCGCATGTATCACCATTGATTTTTTATTCGATTTCCTGCATAAAGTGTTACAATGGTGTATTGAAAGTGAAATTGTTTATAATTTATTGTTTTTTGCGTGTTCGTATAAGTTGAAAAAAAGTCAATGGGCGTTACATCTGGAGTTGGAACGAGTAGGCCCGGGCTTCCCGTGAATGGTAGAGTTCTTAGATTAGGATTCAGCCGCCAATTAGTGGATGCAGTTGGTATGTCTTCGCAAAACTCAGTGTCTGTGTCGTCTTCGTCTGTCGATTCTAATTCAATATGATCAGTATCTGATAAAATAAAATCACTGTCACTATCATCAGATTCGAATTCTGAAATATCCTCCATTTCCTTATCAGTAAGAGATCTTTCATGAACATTGCTACGTGCTTTTTTAGGCCGAAATGGTCCTGGAATTTGATTGCGATTTGGATCCATTGTGATCTCACTAGCAGAAAACCAAACACGTCCGTAAACGTTCGCACTTGTTTATCAACTGACAAAAAAGTTACATGCAATTCTAATTTAAACATGGTGAATGCTAAGCTAATAAGTAGGGCTCGGAATTTTATGTAAAATAAAACACGAAATATGTACATATAATATGTGTTTATTTTGTCAAAATATCTAAAAAAAACTGAAATATGTACAATAAAAATATGATTACGCACATCAAGTTATCGTAGTTATTCTTTAAAATTGTTACAAATTAGATATTTTTTAAAATTTTCAAATTTGAAACTCCATCTGTCTGGTGCAAGGATTTTTTTTTATACCGGCTGAATGACCTTTCAACATCGACTGATGTGATGGGCGCATATTTGAATTGTGTGATTTCCTCTGGTTTCAATGCGGTTACCTCTTCTATCTATTCCCCTTGTAAACTTGAAGCGAATGTGGCAATTTGTAGAACACAGCCTCGATCTCCTCGAAATTTTCGCACTAATAGATAGATAGATAGATAGATAAGTGTTTTATTTGTACAAATTTTTTTTCATTAATTACAATTCATATATTAAAAACAGTAGAGCATGGCAAAGCCGTCTGCTCGATTGCGTTGATATTTACATGTGTAGGTGATAAATATTTACATTTAGTTTCCAGGTTATTTCATTTATTTTAACTATATTAATTTATGTTTCTTTGGCCTTTTATTTTATTTAGTTAGTTATATTATTCTTCATGTTTTATATTATATTATGATTTTGGTGGTTCCGCTCGTGGTGTGTAGACTATGTGCTTCCATGTTTGCTTCAAATAAATTGGATTCGGGTATTTCATTCATTATGACAACTTAATGGTTATTGTTTTCTCATCTGTTTGTGGTCAGCTAAGAGAGCTGGGCGATGAAGTTCACACAACTCCAGATTCTGCATGTTCATCTACCCAGCTCTCTGCACCCCACAATTTACACTAAATGCTTTCGTTAATAATCCTCTGCCGGTATTGTAGAGCTATTTTACAGAATTCGTACAGTGAATCCCAGTTTCTTCCATTTAGCAGCGCGTTTACCTCCATATTACTGAGGATACTTTTCCCAAAATGTGCTCTCCTTATTTCCCTCAGGATTGGACATAATCCTATAAAATGGTTCGTATCCTCTCTTGCTTGTAAATTACATAACGTGCATAAGATTGGCAATCCTCTTCTATGGGGAATGTAATTTAATGGAAGTAGTTCGCCTCTAGCTCTAAATATCAAAGACATTTTATTGATGGAGAATTCATTTTGGAAATACGTATTCTGCTGTAAGTCGTGGTCTAGAATGACGTATATCTCTCGATGCTGCGATGCTCTCGCCCTATCCGCTGTGGTTTGCATTTCCACCAGTCTCGTATCGCTCACAAGTTTCGACAGTATCATGTTAGAATTGTTTGTACCATCCCAGTTGAATTCTGTGCCGATTCTATTTGCTAGTGTCGCTAAGTCTACGTAAAACGCTGATTTTATTCTAGCTGCGTGCATCAATATTTTCTTGGGCAATCTCTCATTACTCATGGATACTACCTTCATTAAATAATTAGTATGCATGTTTAGTGTCTCCAGGAAGAGCGATGTTAGGCCGGTTTCTCGTAATAACATATAATTAGGAGTATAATTAGGCAAATGAAAGGACCGTTTTATGAAATATCTTAAAAGTTTTTCCACTTCCTCATATTCCCTGGCCCCCCATACTTGTGCACCGTAAAACAGGATGGACTTAGACACTGCTTGGAATATCTTGTACTTAGCTGTATGAGATATATTTGTATTCTTGAAACAGCTTTTCCACGTACTATTTATTGCCCACTTGGCTTCCTTAAGCTTTTTATTGAGGTGTGGTTCCATGTTGAGGTTGCTCGATATTAGTATTCCCAAGTACTTATAGTCTTTTACCACCTCAATAATGTGCCCATTATAAGTCCACCTCTCTTCTCTTGCCACACAGAAACGTTTTTTAAAAGCCATAATTTTTGATTTTTCAAGATTAACGACGAGCTTCCATTGTGCACAGTATCGTTCCAGATGTAGAATCATTTTTTGAAGCTCTTTAGGAGACTCCGCAAGAAGCACAATGTCATCTGCGTACAATAGACCTTTGAGTCGTATTCCGAAGGCCCTCGCGCCACCAGGCATATCCTCCAGGATGTCGTTGACAAAGACAGCAAACGCGTCTGGGCTCAGCTTACACCCTTGACGCACACCTACGTTTGTAGTGAACGGTGTTGACATTTGCGACCCATTCCATATCAGTGCCTTCGTTTCGTGGTACAATCGTTCAAATACGAGTCCAAACTTTGATGACATGCCGATATTGTATAGTTTGTAGAAAAGGGACTGTCGGTCGACTGTATCAAACGCCGCCTTAAAATCTACAAAGAACGCGTATAATTTCCGCCCTTCACTGAGGTAGGTGCGTGCGAAGTTATGCAATACAAAAAGGTTGTCGTATGTTGAATAACCCTGGCGAAAACCCGCTTGGTTTTCAGTTAGGACGTCTTCCTGGCATAACCACTTAGCGAATCGCGATTGTAGCAGAGTAGTAAAAATTTTTCCCGACGCGTTGAGAAACGATATCCCGCGATAACAAGCCGGGTCGCTAACGTCTCCTTTTTTGAAAATCGGAAAAATTACTGCCACTCGGAACTCCTCCGGAACTTCTCCGCTATCAAAAATTCGATTGAATTCACAGCAAAGAATACTCGTAAGGTTCTCTGGTCCATATTTATAGAACTCTACTGGCAGCCCATCACTTCCAGGCGCTTTTTTATCCTTGCATTTTTCCAATGCATTCCTCACTTCATCTTCCGTTATCGTTGCATCCAGTATTGGGTGTATCGTGTTAGGTCTTGCAAACTGCATTGTGTTCTCGTTGTCTCCACTTTGTAGCATATTCATAAAATGACATTTAAGAGAATCTTCGTTTATTCTGATGCCGATTGTGTAGGACTCCCCACCATTTATTCGTTTAGCAACTTTCCAGAACGCTTTGGAGTCAGTACAATTACTAAGCAATTCGGCTTGTTGTTGGTAATACTGCCGTTTTTGTTTCGAACATACTTCTTTGTACAATCGATTTGATTCCACATACATCCTTCTCGTAAATTCGTTGTTGTTTCTTCGGAACTGTTTCAGCCAAGCGAAAGACCTGCTCCTCATTTTCTCGCATATGTTGTCAAACCACGGTTCTTTGCCAGTTTTCTTCGTTTGCCCTGATTTGTTTGCATGATTTTCGTTAACTGATGTATAGTTGCGTTATCAGTCCGCGCCAGGTGCATATTTACCCTGAGATCAAATTGCTGCCTATATTCCTCTCGCCATACAAACTTTGGTAATAGGTTTAAAGGTCTCGTCGAAGTTCGTCCGATACAATCTAACCCAATCGTTGTAATTATTGGGAGATGATCGGAGAACTGTTTTTCGTCTACCATGAAGTCCGTAACGAGGGGCAACCAATCCCCTCCGGCCAGGCTAAAGTCGATGACGGTGTGTCCATTGTGACCAATATACGTGCATTCTCCTTCGCTATCTTTGTTTGCACAGCCATTAAGTATTTTTAAACCATATGCGTCAATTAGTTCCAGAATTCTTTTTCCGCATGCGTTGATTGTCGAATCTTTAGATTTTCGAATTGAATTATGCCGTACATTCGCAATTGGCTGCTCGGTACCGACTCTGGCATTCATATCTCCCATTATAAGCAGATCATTGTTATCTATCGTAGCTAGGATGTCTATCAGCATGTTGTAATCATGATTCCAATTGTTACAATTCAGGTATACTGGCATTATTACCATTTGCTTGTTACGCAATTTCATAGTGAGATGCACACAATCATCAATATTTTGAAAAGAGAAGATATTCTGTTCAAAATTAAGTGCCTTTTTAACCCTCATCCAGCGGCAGATTTTTACAACGCTTGCCGGCGGCAAAGGTACACCTGTACCTTAGTATATTTTGTATGAAAATCTTCACTATTTGTATGAATTTTGACCGTAAAACCGTTATATTATGTTGACTAGTCACAAATTAGTAACTGTTTTTGCCGAAGTGAATGTTTTAAGAAGTTGGGTTTATGTGGATTTAATTTTTGGAGTGGGTAAATTTAGGAAATAGACAAAATTTTAAAAAGAAAATTGAAAAAATGGGTTGCTTGGAATTTTAATTTGACGAAATCTAAAATTGATTTACAAATGAAAAGTAGAAAACTGTTGAAATTAAGTCATTAATGATTTTAGAAGAATTTGGGATGTTTGATTTGCGAATTGTGGAGTCTTAGGTTAAAATTTACCCCCCTGCACCCAATATATTATTCTGTTACTAGAACCCGTTATCGCTAACGAAAAAAACGTCAATAATTATCACATTCTCGTTATTTTCCATAAAACAACAATATTTGAAGCAATAAATATATTGGAGAAATGAGTAAATGTGTTATTATACGAAAGAAAGGTCCTATCAAGCAACAAGCAAGTAGAATCAGCTAGTATAATTTTCAGTCTCTAATCTTTGTAAATCTAAACTCAGGCCAATTCCTATAGTAGGAATATATCTAAAATTTTAATTGTGATTGTTGTTGGTTAATTGTAATATATTTGCTCGTATATGTAATTAAATCCAAGGATCGATTGAAAAATTAAAACAAGAAACCGAAGACATGTGGCATATTCTATAGCAGTTATCGGTATCTATATATGGTACCGACGTACAATTCAACCAAGTTTATGTACCACCCAAACATCCATTTAGAAATTTGGTTGCAGGATTCTGCTGGTTTTCAGCTGAAACTTCAAAAGAAACTCGGGTGGACGTCCCGAATTACACAAATAATAAATATTAGATGATGGAATACAAATTATGTGAATTTGTGGTGAAGAAAATCAACCGCTAAAATCCAAAATTTTAGCATTGGTTACAAACCTATAATTTTCACTAGATGTTATGGGGGAAAGAAGGCGTAATACATTGTATTGGTTGTCCCAAGCCATTACTTCAAAAAGTTTGGTATGCCAGTAAAAGTCTTCAGATTGATGTCAAATAACCAAAAACCGCTGTATGAGTTAGCCTAGTCCTTATAGATCGATATCTCCAAGGACCTTAATCGTTACAAATAAAATTCGTAAATCAAATACTTCTGTACATGACTCGATTCTCAACTTATTGATGCTATAATAAATCTCTCTTAGCATGAGCATTCACCAAAAATATTATATTTTCTTTTTTTGTAAATTTTCTTTCATGCAAAATATATGAAGGTACAAATGTACCTTTGCCGCCGTTAAAGGGTGTAAGAATAATTTTGCTCCCTAACTTGGGGATGGGTGGTCACACATATCTGAAATTTTGAATACATATTTTAAACTAAAATCGTAGAGATGTCAGAAAATTCCAGCCCGATCGGACCTATAGCAAAAAAGTTACGATGTTTTAAAAACGAAAAAGGTACACCTGTACCTATCCCGCTGGATGAGGGTTAAATCCATAGAGACACCCTCCACTTGCTCTCCCTTTATTATTACACCTCTTTGCAGGGATCCATCTTAATTCATAGTTTCTTAACTTTATTTCATATAATTCGAATTCATTAGTTATATAAGTTTCAAATAGAAAGAAGATATCAAAAGAATTCAGATATCCATAGAAATCAATGTATAGATTTTTGCTTTTTAGCCCAGCTATGTTGTATGCTAAAATGTTTAGTTTATTTTGTCCATTCAAAACGCAGACGGCAACACTTTCCTATGCGGTGTTTTGAGTTGATGGTAATAACATCGCATTTCTTGTCATTGACGAACTGTCATCGCCATTGTTTATGTTTATCTTTACTATCGGTTCAGCAAGTATTTTGTTTAATTCTGTTTCACCTTCCCCATTACTACAAGCAAGTTTGTTAGTTTCGAGATCCCAGGTGAATGTTTTACCACTTACTATCAACTCATCATCTCTAATGTATACCTTGGTTCCAGGTCGGCGTTCAATTATTTGCTTCTTCGTTTTTAGAAGGGCGCTCCGCTTTTGCCGTGTCTCGAAAGGTAGATCTTTTTGAATAATAATTCCTGTGTTTCGTAATTCCTTTGCATTTTTCAGGGCCATAATAACTTGGTGCCGGTCATGAAGAGTGACTCGGCAGATGATTCTCTGCCCCTGCGCCCCCGCGAGACGATGTATCTGTTCGTCGGCCATTGCACTGCAGCACTTGAGCGTCTTCGTGCACACATCTTTTATGGTTTCAACTTCATTGTCTTTAAGTGTACTGGATGGAAGTTTTATGATTAAATTGTTTGAAGAAGCATTTTTTTCAAGTTTTTGTATTTGATTTGCCTGTTGTTCACATATTTTATTAATACGCTGAAACTCGCTAGATAGGTGTTGGTTGCATTGTTCTAAATGTGAGATTCGCGCGACAAGTTCCTCGATGTCGCTCTTCTTAGCTACGTCCTTTAACCGTTGGTCTAATACGTCGGTTATCATTTGAACTATCTCTAGCTTATCCTCGCGATTCATAGTTGAGCTATTCTTTTTGTTGGCGGAAAATGTATCGGGTGAAGTTTCGCTTAATGTACGTTTTGACATTTACCTTGGTGGTCGCTTAGCAATGAAGATCGTGACTTTAAACGGCCTTTAGCGTCTTTATCTTTATTTCTTCAGGTGAATGTCACTATCACGTCGCACTGTGCAAACTTTCACTAATAAATTTATAGATGGATTTAAACAAAAACGATTTTTTGGAGCGCTAAATGTAAATACTTCACGGCTTCCAGCCAGGTTCCCCATCCGGTTACAACGGGCTCTGGTGGTAGGGGCAAATCGGGGAAGCTCTCCTTAAGTATTCTCACGCGACTTGGTGCTTTCAAAAATACTTTCTTTACGTTGGAAATTAAGGCATCTACTTCGACGAACTCGTTTCTAACATGTTCGGCGATGCGATGAAATGCATGGGCGAGACATGTAAAGTGAGTTGATCTCGGATAAATTACTTGGAGGGCTTTCCCAGTCTTTACCATGTATGGAGCAGCATCAGTTACGAACAGCAACACATTACTGTGCTGCACTCCATTTGGCCACAGTACGCTCATCGAATTGTTGAAAAATTTAGCTATAGATGCGTGGTTGCACTTTTCTAAGACTAAGACTTAAACAAAATGGGCTTCGTTTTTTCCGAAGATAATAGCCCAACAATAGCGTTGGCTATATATCTCCCTTTGACATCCGTAGCTTCGTCTATTGGGATCCATATGGGCCCATCACCAATTATATCGCGAATTCTATGAAGTGCTCACGTGTAGGCGTCGCATAAATAGGTCTTTCTTATGGTGCTTTCCTCGGGAACTCTTTGCCCACTATACTTCTCCAAGAACTCCTTAAAGTGGGGATTGTTGAGTTTATAAAATGGGATATCGGCCTTGACAAAAGCGCGACATAAATCCATTTTAAACGCCGACTTGCTGCTGCATTCCGAAGGAGAAATAAACGTTTGTTTCGAGGTCCTTCTTTTCTCTTTGTTTTGTTTATGTAAAGCAGTAGAAATATGCTGTACAACTTGAGACCTTTGGGTGGTTGCCACAGCTTTTCCGCAACTGTGTTTATTGTGCTATGCATCAATTTTTGCAGAGGCAATAAAACAATCAAAGTGGATAATTACGACCTTCTTTCTGAATAGCATAGTGTTCTGTTCTGGTTGGAATAGTTGTATGTATATGAAAAATTAACTTGTGTAATTCTAATCTCACAAAAACAACTCTGTTGTAAAAGGTTTCCGCCAAAGAAAAAATCGTCAGCCGCAAAAAGGATTGATATAAATACAAACCCGCCAAAATATTCGCATCTCGTCTCAAGGATATGCATATTTAAAAGTGATTGAATTAGTTAATAGCTTCCACCAAACCTATAATTCCTATTTATTCCTATATTAATATCTATCTACTTGCTCGTATATAAAACGAAACAAAATAGGAACTTTTACCTCTTGCGCCTACTCTTCCAGACGCTCTACACTGGAAAACTTTGAAGCACGTATACAAGGGATTGTTCTAAACAATTCTACCGATAAGTGTTTAGTTCCGCATGTATCATATGCTATTACATCGGTATCTCTGGAGAGACAGCTATGTATCAGCATATGAGACACCGGCAGCGAACGTGTTAACCGGATGGACAAACAACCGTGCAGGTTAAAACCGAAATGAGGAAAAACCGAAAAAACCGGTTAACCGTTCTGAAAGTACCCGTTTTCGGACTAACCGTCCGGTTTTTAACATCCCTAGTGTAAACGACCATGCTACAAGTATGTTTTAAGCTTAAATTCTGGGTAAATATGTACGAGTAACCAACACATACACAGAGAGAAATGATTGGTTGATTATAAAGAAAATATTTGTTAATGATTTTAAAAGTCTTCCTTGATTTCCAGTCATAGGGGTACTTTTGTTGAAACCGCTAAATAGTTTTATTTAATTATACAAAACACCTTTCACAATATTTTTCGAATATTGTGTTAACATAAACAAAATGTTTAGATAAGATTAATAAATCCAATTTGCGCATTCAACAAATTTTATACATACATGCTTTTCCTTCTTTGTACCAATATTCCAAATCGTTATAACAAAATTATTTGTCAATATTGCCAATATTGTTGCTGTCAATCCTAAATTTCAGTTGACATTGAGTACAATTACTTGGTTGATTATGCCAAACTGTTTTGTGGCTTGTATAAAAAGTTATCCTTATTATCAATGAAAACATTATACCAAAAACCCAATTAATTGAACAAAAATTTTATCTAAGGTTGCTAATACTTTTGTTATCAATGCCAAATTTCAATAGACCTTACGTATAATTCTTTGATTGCTTTGGTAAAATTGTTTTACTGATTTTATATTCGAAACTATTGAGCCTAATGATTGCTTTTTTGAATTTGTAGACGTTTGTAGCAAAAATCATATTTGAAATAAAATTTCACGCCCTAATGCATGCATGCTTTAATAAAAACAACAACCGTTCATTTTCTCATATCCTTTTATTCAAACTTAAACTTTCCTTATAATCTAGGGACGCGGGAGCGTCCCGCACGCCAAAGAAAAAAGAAGAAATTTGAACAAATCAAAAGTGCAAAGCGACTAAGACTATGTTTACACGACAGAACAAGTACGGGTTTTCGGACCTCTGTAGCTCCGACCCTGGTTGGTCCTGAGTGTTCAAATTCGGTATAGGTTGTCACTCGCGCCGTCTTACGAAGTGTAGAAAATTTCAAGAAGATACGATGAAAAACACCGGAGATATAAGAGTTTGAAAATCGCATTTTTTCGAAAATCTTGTTCTCGTTGTTCTTGTTGTTCATTGACAGGGCTACAGCCTTACAGAGAGCATCTCGGGATTTGGTTTCTTTTCCCATTGATAGAGTCTGTCGTGAAGGTGTGCATAGGCTATCGTTTGCTCCGATCCGTGGAGTAGAAAAAAAGATACAGCGGAAAATGTGAAAAAACGCATAGAGTTCCTCGCTTAAATATTTTCATGTGTTTTAAAGGAAGCATTTTGCAAAAATCGGGGATAGGCCCGAAAAATGCCAAGAAAAGAATCGTAAAGTTTTGTGATTTGGCAGGACTGTTTCGAACAATCCCTTGTATATGTTCTCTAAAGTTTTCAGTTGTAAAACGTCTGCGAGAGCGGCGGCAAGGGGTCACAGTTCCAGTTTTTATTCGTCTTTTATACGAGTTCGTACATATTACTATAATATTGGATGAACAAATAACATCCCGATGAGCCTAAAGCTTCCAGCAAACGGTAGAAGTTCACAAAACACACACAACTCAGGTTACGAAGGAGGCTAAGGTTATCAAGGGCACAAAGGTTACCAAGAGGGTTGTTATTGTTATTATGTTCTCAAACAAAGTCGTGACAATAGGGCAGTGAATATTGAAAACTGCAAAAAAGAACTGATATCTCACAAAAACAACTCTGTTGTAAAAAGTTTCCGCCAAAGAAAAAGTTGTCAGCCGCAAAAAGGATTGATATAATACAATCCCGCCAAAAAGCTCGCATGGATATGCATTCAAAAGTGATTGAATTAGTTTATAGTTTCCACCAAACCAGCGTGGTGCGGTACGCTTCAGAATTTGTGAAATAATTTCCGCCGCGGTAGACCACGCTGAATTTGCCAATTCGTGTGGAGTCTGTGTTGTGTGTACCGCGTACCGCACCCGCGCTGGTTTGGTAGAAGCTAATTTCTTGCAATGCTGTTTGGCGGGGAGTTTTCATAGGAATAATTGCAGGATAAAAACCAATCTTAAGAAAATTACGAAAGAACTTTATTGTATAAAAAAGTCGTCTATACGAAGGAAAGCAAAAAAGTTTGTAAGACATTTTATTTACAAGGCTGGATAAGATTCGAGATTAAATCAGAAAAGAGCATAGCAGCAAATAGCACCCTCGTCAAGCTCCCCGCCAATAAGCGTTGAAAGAAATTAACTTCCACCAAACCAGCGCGGGTGCGGTACGCGGTACACACAACACAGACTCCACACGAATTGGCAAATTCAGCGTGGTCTACCGCGGCGGAAATTATTTCACAAATTCTGACGCGTACCGCACCACGCTGGTTTGGTGGAAACTATAAACTAATTCAATCACTTTTGAATGCATATCCATGCGAGCTTTTTGGCGGGATTGTATTATATCAATCCTTTTTGCGGCTGACAACTTTTTCTTTGGCGGAAACTTTTTACAACAGAGTTGTTTTTGTGAGATATTAACTACAAAATATAAGAAAGTATTTACATCAATGGCGTTTTTAATGTAACAGCTAGTTTCCCATTACAAAACTTTAAATGTGAAGTGGAGGAAAACGGATATCTTCTACTAAATACGCCGTCAAGCACCTATTTGTGGTATCGCTATAAATAATATAAAACTATTCAAGTGGTTGTCAAATAAATCGATTGGATGAATTTCACATAAGAAAACAATTCTTTTATTTTTATTTTTATATATTAAACTATTTTTCGAAAAGAAACTTCATTCTGCTCATTTAAAATAGCTAATACATTCTCTACTCTATACGAAGTATTATAAATTTTAATTTTTTGTGCTGAAAAAATACTTTTTAATTCATCTTTATCGAAATAATTCATCATTGTATTTATCAGTTTTCCAGACTGTGGACAAAGTGTACATTGGAAGAAATTGTTGTGGATAGAAGTTTTATGTATTATTTTCAAATGAATAAAGTATAATTTCACAGCGGTAATTTCTTGATTGCAAATAAAACAAGGAATTGTCATCTTTATGGTGCACTTTAAGCTTTGATTCCGCTGATAATAATTTATTAATTTGATAACTTGACAAATTTAGTTATAATTGGTGCAGAAAGGCATCGCGTTTTATTTTTTAATTCATTTATGTACGAAATAACTAAATAGTACTTAGGCTTTAGATTCTAGCTCTGCTATCAAACTACCTATACATACAGAGCTACTTTTTTACCTTTTAAAGGTATTTCGTAAATATATGGCTGCACAAACTCTCAAACGTGTCTCGCAGGTTTCGCGTGTTCCAAATTTCGTAAAAAGACGAAAAAAATCTTAAAAGTAAGTGAAAGTGCCTTTAGGAAATTGTCAACCTCGTACAACGTGTCCAAAATAATCACGAAAATGCGCTTGAATTTCCCTTTGAGACTGCCGACAATTACAATAAGGGGTTGATTCGTCAATCCTTTTTCCAGAAGTTTTACTTTGTGGTTGCGTATAGCACTTGTGACATCACCTTCGATCTGCAATTTGAAAAATTTATTTATTTAAATTATATTAACTCAGTTTAAAGTAAGGGTTTCGTAAAAAGCGGAGTCAACGTCATTCGCACTATTCTAATATGCTATTTCGTAAATTATTTAGAGAACATTTCAGTCTCAGAATGCCACCGTCAATATGTGGAAAAATATAGCATGATGATATTAATACATACCTCCATATGCAACGCCAAAAACTGTTGTCTGTCCAGTTTTCAAACTCATTTAGGATTTCCACATTGATAATTTGATCATTTTCAGGGAAAAAGGGGCTATTATCAATCAGCGCATCCATTTTTATTTCGATGATTTATCTAATCTAAACAAATCTTTAACAATCACCTGTTTTAAAAGTCATAGGGCCAATTTTTCCTACATCTTATCGGCTGGTTAGTCTCATCGCATAGAAAAGACACACACAATATTCGGAAAGCTTTTCCATTGTATTGAATGGCATTTTTGTTTATTTTGCATAGTTCTGCCATATTTTGCTTGGTTACGCCAGCATCTTACATTAAAAAAATCATTGCGCGGTTTCATACAACAGCGTAAATAAGCAAAAGATAACAAAACTATGCAAAATAAACAAAAATTCCATTCAATACAATGGAAAAGCTTTCTGAATATTGTGTGTGTCTTCTCTATGCGATACGATTAACCAGCCGACAGGCACTGAATAAGAGCTATCAGAAACCCGGCCATAATTTTCTTCACTTCACTATACTTTCACTGCACGCACTTCGTTCAAACAACCTTAGTTGTGGTTCCACAGTTCCTTACTGCCGCTACTGAATTATTTTCACTAAATGAACTGCATAATCGCACTAAGTTTTGTTAGCTATGCCTGTAATAAAAACTGTACCGTTAGATTTCCTACACATTTCTTATCCCCAACAAATGATTTAGTTGAACTTTCGAATTTTCGACAAAAGCTTTATACTGCTTTTTGCTTTGTTTATACTTGCATCGATAAGCTACGCAATTGACAACGAAAGTTTTTGCTAATATTACAAAACTGTATGTTAAATGGCATGAGTATCCAGTGTTCTTTTTTTGTTGCTTTTTTTCGTTAACCAAATACATAATTCGTGTCTTCAACAAATGTTTTGATGTTTACTGTCACTACAATCGGTGTGTGTTACCCATACAAAATTTTTGTTATAGTAACCATAAAATTAGTTCGTTCCAAAAAATTTGTTAAACAATAAATTACCGAAAATAAAAGAAAGACGCTCGATCATGAGTATTCACTTTTTATTCTCTCGTATATCACACGCCAATTATACACGCCATTGCACTCTCCTGAAGATCATCGTCTATATCTCTCGACTGACTCCACACGACCATCACCTGATTTGTGCGAGCAGGTTCCATTCCGCCTGTGGATTGGGATTAGTGTGGCCGCCTGCCACCGCGGTCGTTGCGATATCCGTGTAAAACTCGGCCATTCTGAAAGAAATTAATGTCCTTCTTATTAATGAATTTGTCAAAACAGATAACGCCTATACATTCGTCGCCAAATATATACTCTGCTTAACTCTTCAACAATTCAAGCAGATCCCGCCGGGAGACCTCAGCATTAGTCTCGTCATCGCCAGACTCGAGACACATCACCTTGATTTGTACTCCCATATTGCCTCAATGCGTCTACTGCTACTACCTCCTTAAAACGCCTATAACATCTCACGCCTTTTATTGACTCAATCTGATACCTATCTTTTCCTAAGTTCCTATTAATCCTATAGGGCCCATCAAACCTATTACCTAACTTCCTATTTACCCCACTATCAGTAATGTTCGTAGCCGCCTGCCGCCATAACACTAAATCACCCTTCTTATATACGGTTGCAACCTTCCGCCTTTTGTCATATCTCGCCTTCATATTCTGTGCAGTTTCGCCTTTCACCCAGTTGCACTGTCAAGTCAGCATCAGCCTGTTCGCCATTAACCGATCTACTTGCTTCATACGAGTGCATCTCTCTAGCTATGTGCCCAAGATCGTCAGAATCGTCACCCTGAGATCCAGCTGCATCAACTCTAGAACTAGTCAAGTGCCCAGAATTGCATGAGCCGTCACTCACCAATTCACCTGCAACGATACTAGTATCACCTTGCCTCACCTGTCGCCTTGTGTTGTTGATTAAAAACAAGGCGATCAAAAATGCAAAGTTTTATTCAGTAAAAGGAAACTTAACTCGAGCGCGACTATAAACAGACTGACTGATTGAGATACAATTTTATGATGCGAGAACATAAGATATATATGGCTGTCTCTTTTCCTCAACACCTTGCAGTACTGTCTTTCGCCAACGCCATTTGAATTAAGTGATCACTATTTGCCTGTTCGATATGACAATTCACCTCGCCTGGACCATCACAACTCGCCTCACCCTGCGTCGCCACTGGTAGCTCCGCATCGGCCACGCCTTCAGTTAAAGCACTCATAACGCCTGTTTTATGAGAGAACATAAAATGGGTCGGAGAGAACCGTGTAGTCGCAGTGACAGTGTGATTAATGCCCCATATCACCTCAGGCAAACACCTGTCCCATTTACTTTCATCAACTGCACTAACCGCCAACGCCTCGATTATGGTCCTATTTTGTCTTTCAACTTGGCCGTTCGCCCGAGGAGTAGCAATTGCATTGAGTGAGTGTCTAACCCCCTTTTCCGCCAAAAATTCAGTAAACGCCTTACTCGTAAACGCCAATCCACGATCACTTACAATGTGTTAAGGATACCCGAATTCCGCAAATACCCCTCTAAGCTTATCAATCGCCTCATTCGATCGCAATGATTTAGTGGGTTTCGCCCAAACAAACTTCGCAAAACCAGCTACAAGCATAAGTAAATAAGCGTGCCCTGAGCTACTCATGTAAAAAATTACCAGTCACTGTTAAAAAACTTTGAGTGGCACAGCTCGTCCATACATCGAAAGTAATCGCAATTTTACTGCAAATGGTTTTAGCGGACTATTAAATAAGAATGAAAATACATGGCAGCTTTACGTAAACAGGAAAATCTCCCTCTATGATTTCTCGAATTAGATAAGCCCAAAGGTTGAGCGATGGATTCTAACTAAACAAAAATTTGGAATGCGCTAATCTAGACAGCATTTTATGTCCCGCTTTAAAAAAAAAAATATTTTATATTTTGGGGCTAGTTTCTTAAATTTTTTTCCATATTTTACCTACGTCCTTTTTTCCAAAGCGTAAGCGTTTAAAAGCCTAAAAAACAATGAAAATGGCAATTTTTTCATATTGCACGCAAAATGCACATTTGGGCATTTATATTGCACGATTTTGCACGTTTCGGGATTTTTACTGCACGTTTTTCAATTTTTTACTGCACGAAAATCCAGGCTCTAATTATAACCCTTTATACCTTTATACTATTAACATTTGTCTCTGACCATATCAAATATATATACAAGGTGTCCAGAAACTGCCACATAAACGCATTGGATTGTGATTCCTCATGTGATATCCAGCAAAATAATTGTACAGAATATACCCCCAATTCTTAACCCTTTAGCTGCCACAGGCATTTGAAAATTTTTGAAAAAATCATTTTCTTTTACGACTTAAGCCTCAATATCTCCAAAGCTAGACAAGAAAATTATTTTTTTTTCAAATCTTCAAATGCCTGTGGCAACTAAAGGGTTAAGAATTAGGGCTATGTTCCGTACAACTTTTTTGCTAGAAATCACACAAGGAATCACAATCCGGTGCGTTTATGCTGTAATATATGTTGGGATCGCCATGAAACAACATGGCGAGAGTGTCAAATGATGACGCGCGTGCTCGCCGCGGGAGTACACAAAGAAGAGATGGGACGTCACGTAATGTGTCAGCATAGAGAACAAAAATAAAGAGAGAGAAACTACCATGTAGTATTTGGTTTTGAACGGGATATATCTGAGCGTCCCTGCTCATAGCTAGGCAAACTAAGTGCCGGAATAATTTTGCAAATTGTTTGCAGAATCGAGTCCGCAAACTAGCCAAGTTTATGCCTAATTTCGGCAGGCAACTGGTGATGCCAAACTTACCATTTTCTGCCAATAAACGGCAAGCAGTGGTTCTGCAGATAATTAATAAGTTTTAAATGAAACTAAGCAATTGGCTGCCGGCTGAAGTCTCGTTCTAAAAGTGATTATTTATTCTAGCTTTCTTAACCTATTTATACAAAATTTACAGTGAAATATTACTTACTTAACGCGTGAATTTTGGAGGAAATGCTGATGGTGCATTTCTCATAATTCCCCGTGTGACTTGACATCTGATTACAGGTGGTATTGTATACATTGTATGTATACATTACAATGCGGCAATTTCCGGACACCCTGTATAATTGATCAGTATCACCAGGAGAGGCAAGTGTAGGGCAGGGCTCATTTTAACCAGAGGTAGACTTTTGTAGGAGCGGATGGAATCGGAACACAAAGGGTGGCCCGATAAACTATTAGCCTGCAAGAAAGTGAAGGGTATCCTAATTTCATCCGCGCCCGAAATTAGCCTCGGTCTTGTTTCGTTTACAAATTATCGTCTAAAGCGCAGTATAGACCTCGGGCGGAATGAAAATGAAATTTTTGTCCGCTGCGATTTTTTCAATGAAAATACATGCTTACTGTCGTGGAACATGTCGGAAATGATGGGGAATTCCATAAGCTACAATCCGAATATGGTTCCAACATTTTTCTCGGCCATTTTATGTATTATTTTTCGATTCCCCGGTCATTTCACCGTGGAAAATATGTAATGACGGGGGAATCGAAAAATAATACATAAATTGGCCGAGAAAAATGTTGGAACCATATTCGGAAAATACCACGAATGTCAATTTGTATTTCCACGGACCGGCGAGATCCGTGTCGACATACCAAAAATATTATTTGAAACCAAAGCAAAGGACGGAAGCAGTCGCTATATCTAATCTGTTTCGCTTTTGCACTCAGAAATTTCAATTGTGAGGAGGGATTTCGTCCCGGTCATTCCCTAACTAAACAATATGGCTTTCTTTATAACATTAATACTATAGCATACATAGAAGGCTAAAACTATGGCTGTGTTGTTGATCCTAACTTCAAGTTCGAATATTCCATGTAGTTCCAATTTAGACCCGTTTATTCCAAAGAACGCAATATCATCATTGACGGCTTTCAGTATTGCTTATTGGTGAACCCGAATCTATGATGCTGTTAATACAGTACTTACACTTATTTTCTAAGCCATCGGCAACCTCATACTTAACTTAAATGACATATGGATCGATTATGTTAACTGAATTACCTGTACCTCGTCTTTTTGGGACAATCCTTAACCTTATGACTGGTTGCCCCGCACTCAAAGTAAGAACCTCTCTCACGCCTGGGTTTTCTGCAGTCAACCGCTCGGCACCCGGTGACGTTGCAATTGAAGCACTTATCAGCAGAAAATTTCTGCGAACTGAAATTCGATGTCGGTATATTAGGCGATTTACTGGTCGGTGTCTGCAAACTGATATTTTCGAACGCCGCTAATAATTGTAATGATGGGCGTTTCGAATACGTGGTCTGGCCGTGTAGGCCAAGTCACATAAAGTGAAAAAAAAAACCCTCTCAGGAAACCCACGGTGATGCGTGCTCGCAGACCAGCTCAGCTACTGGTAATAACGGGGTGGGCTTTGAACGAGTTTCCTGCTTCCGTCATCATGAACAATAGAAAAATTCAAGCATCTGCCCGTAACCGAAAAACTATTAAAATTACCAAAAAAAAAAAAGAAAGCCTCAAAAATGGAATAACTAATGGTGACGCCTCCGCGTCAAACTCCCTAAAACAAGCAAGGCAAAAGTCCCGTGAAGGGACTTGGGCTGCATCAGCCAAACTAAATACTCAAAAATTGGCACTGAGGCCATAATATACCGGGTGCTTCAAAAAAATGTATACACACTTTGAACTTCCATAGAAAATTTATTTACCGTTCTACAAAGTTAAATTTCAGGAAAATAGAAAGCTGAAAGTCCAATGTAAATGAAACATTAATAACAAATGTTAATACTGTTCAAATTGGTGACCTGCAGCATCAATACAATTCTGAGTACGAGTCACCACAGATTCTGTACATTGTATCAAAACGTCCAATGAGATTTCTCTACTAGTGCAGTCAAAATATCCCAATTCAGGCCTCCAAATAGAAAAAAATAGAGTAAGGCTAATTTTTGTTGTTTTTGAATCAGTGGGATCCCAGGAACCTACAACTGATTTTGCTAAAAAAAAATTTGATCGGAAAGGTCCCAAAAAGGACAAAAAAGGATACTCTTTAATCCTTGACCGGAGGTCGGCATGCGAGGTATCATATCAAAGGGGACGTCGAGTACATTACATATCCGGTGTTTGTTTCCTGTTTCAAGGACCCTCGAAGGAATAAATCGAGCTTAAATGGAAAATTTTCGAGTTTCCCGTGTATCTTTCCAAAGCCATAACTACGAGAATAATTCTAGATGTCCCTACTTTTATCACTTTTCAGAATCTATAATAGCTGGAGATTCTACCATAAAATTTGCTAAGAAAAAAGTTGATCGGAAAGCTTTGAAAAAGGACATAAAAGGACACTCATTTAACACCTTGATCGAACGTGGGCATGTGCGGTGTCATATCAAAGAGGACGTCGAGTGCATTGCATGTCCGGTGCTTGTTTTTTGTCTCAAGGACACTAAATGGAATAAGTCGGGCTTAAATGGAAAATTACGGCTTTAGAAAGATGCAGATACGGGAAACACAAAAATTTTTAAGTTGAGCCCAATTTCCTCCTTTGAGGGTCCTTGGAACAAGTAACAAATGCCAGATATGGAATGTACTTGACATCCTCTTTGATATGACACCCCACATGCCCACGTTCGACTAAGGTGTGCAATTAGTGTCCTTTTATGTCCTTTTTCAGAGCTTTCCGATCAACTTTTTTCTTAGCAAATTTTATGGTAGAATCTTCAGCTATTATAGATTCTGGAAAGTGATAAAAGGAGTGACAACTTGGATTATTCTCGTAGTTATGGCTTTGGAAAGATACACGGGAAACGCGAAAATTTTCCATTTAAGCTCGATTTATTCCTTTGAGGGTCCTTGAAACAGGAAACAAACACCGGATATGTAATGTACTCGATGTCCCCTTTGATATGATACCCCGCATGCCGACCTCCGTTCAAGGATTCAAGAGTATCCTTTTTTGTCCTTTTTGGGACCTTTCCGATCAAAAATTTTTTTAGCAAAATCAGTTGTAGATTCCTGGGAGCCCACTGATTCAAAAACAACAAAAATTAGCCTTACTCTATTTTTTTCTATTTGAAATGCTAATATGACTGCACTATACACACTGCTTGAATTTCATTCCAAAGAATGTCTAGGTTACGTGGTTTACGTTTGTACACCTCATCTTTTACTGTGCCCCACAAGAAGAAATCCAGTGGTGTAAGGTCTACAAATGAGATTCAAGCAGTGTGTAGAGAAATCTCATTGGACGTTTTGATACGATGTACAGAATCTGTGGTGACTCGTACTCAGAATTGTATTGATGCTGCAGGTCACCAATTTGAACAGTATTAACATTTGTTATTAATGTTTCATTTACATTGGACTTTCAGCTTTCTATTTTCCTGAAATTTAACTTTGTAGAACGGTAAATAAATTTTCTATGGAAGTTCAAAGTGTGTATACATTTTTTTGAAGCACCCTGTATATACAAAAAAAGGGAAACCGTCCAATCAGGACATATTCTTTTTCCCTCAGGTCATTAGAGCCTAACGATCTTAATCGGCTCGATAAGGGCACAGGGCACCAGGTGGTGTGGGCCCGCGGTTCTAACCCCCCCCCCCCCATCCTTGGGATCCTGGCCCGCTATCATGTTAGGATCCCCCTATCTAAATCAAATATCAATGTGTTTCACATCATGAGGGAGAGGGGGAGAAAGGTGTGCTTTTTAGCCGTGCATATTGTTGCATCCTCTATAAATTGTTGCTAATAAAAAAAACGGCGTGTCATTTAGCCAATAACAAAAAAAAAACAAGTGTAAATTCAAATTGAGTCACCCTCAACCATAGGGCAAGATCACTTTTCGAATGATAATATGTACATTGTACAAGGAGTATCCCTAATCAAAGAAAAGATCCCGGCAATACAAAGATTCAAATCCAATTATCCTTAATCACCATTCATAACATGAAAGAAAAAACATGGTCAAAAAAACTCGCTCTTTTTCCTGCCAACTCTAAATTTATTTCTGTGTATATTATATATATATATATTTTTAATCCATAAATTAATCATTAATTATCATCATTCTTCATTTATTCGTTTTAATCATAAATCCAATCAAACGAACTTCATATGTACTTGTACTTGTTGTGGGAAACAACACACATTCTATACTCGACCCGTAAAATTTCGTAGGGTTATACTGATATATGGCATGATACCACCACCACTTACCTGCCTTCCGATCTTCCTAATCGGACCGAACAAAAAAAAAAAGACTCCGGTAACTCAATTTTTAATTTCGGTGGCGACTCAAAACAAACGATCGCCCTACAGACGTGCAAAAACAAAACACGTGTGTTGGGTTGTAGGGAGCCGCATGCGTGGGCAGACGTGCTGTGTATGACAGAGGCGGCTGCTTGATGATTGCGGCGACTCGGCTGCCTAATGGCTCGCGGCTGCGCCGTCTGATGGCTCGGGTGACTCCGCTGTTTGATGGCTCAGGGCTTCGCTGCCTGATGGGTCTACTTACTGCGACTTTTGGTGGTGCGAGTTTTCACGCAAATTCCAAAACGCCCTCACGCCCATACTTCTCCCGACACTGGTTGTACTCGTGGAGTCGTTCGGGACACACGGACGACCCGCGACAACCGGAAACTCAACAACGACCGCGAAAAAAGAAAAAAAAAGAAAATGCAACACTTTTTAGGAACCGGACTTTGTGGAAAGCAAATACATATGTACTTTGAACGCTTTTGACGCGAGCATCGACGCGACGTTGCAACCACCCGGTTTTTTTAAAAAGCAAAAAAAAGCTCTTCTTTATGGCACAATAGCCCGACGTCGGGCCTTGGCCGCCTGGATTGAAAACCTTGTCGCGGTCACGCGACCTTGTCCTCCAGTTCCGAAAGCCTAGTATCTGGTGGGCGTCCTCACATACAGAATGCTCCCATCGGGCTAGTTGTATCCGTCGCTTTATCTCATCTGTTTCGTTGGCGTCCTTTGACAAGTTGCAACCCAGGTAAGTGAAGTTGTCTACATATTCTATATTGAGGCCCCCCACTGTGATGCTTGAATTTACTGGCGTTCTAGTTTTTGATTGCATCATGACCTTGGTTTTAGATTCGTTGATATGTAGCCCAACTTCTTTGGTGGCGTTATTGAGATTATGCAGAAGGCTTTCTGCATCACCCAATCTTCGAGACATAATGTTGATGTCGTCGGCGTAGGCTACTAGTTGAGTCGATTTAATGAGTAGCGTTCCGCTGCTGTCCAAATTCATAGCTCGAATGACATACTCCAGAGCTAGGTTGAAGAGCGTCGGCGCCAGCCCGTCGCCTTGCTTGAGACCAGTACGAGTTTCAAATAGGTCAGTGAGTCTGCTCTGAACTCTGACCTGCGAGACAGTATTAGTCATCGTCATCCTTATGAGTCGCACTAGCTTAGCCGGTATTCCAAAATGCAGCAAAATGTTGTACAGTACGCTTCGATCGATACTGTCGTATGCCTACTTGAAGTCAACAAATATTTGGTATACGTCGATGTTGTATTCCCAGCACTTCTGGAGTAAAAGCTTCACTGTAAAAAGCTGATTTGTCGTCGAACAACTAGGTCTAAAGCCGCCTTGGTACTTGTCAATGATTTCTTCTGCGTACGGATTAATTCTATTTTCCAGAATCTTAGATAAAATCTTATAAGTCGTACAAACTAATGAGATGCCTCTGTAGTTCTCACATTTCAACTTATCCCCTTTTTTGTGGATTGGGCAAATGAAAAAAAAACTCGACTCTACAAAAACGATACGCAGTCCTTCTCCACTCAATCGCGACCGCCTCATGGAGTTGCCGGAAACCCCCCTTCTTTTTCAACATGAAGTGGTTCGCATTGCTTCTGAGTAAATTCTTGGTACTGCCACACAGAAAAAAAATGCCGCCAATCATGTGGATAATTTTAAATTATTATTATTTTATGTTTTTTTTTTTTAATAATTATTACATAATTCCGCCTCGTCGGGTATACGTGACAAATACGCCTGCCGTCTCAGCAGAGCATCTGAGATGCCCTCGATAATGTACGTTAACATTTCATCTGCTGCGATCGGCACTCAGTTGAATCGTTTTATCGTGCATGTATGCACTAAACGACTCCGTTCTCCTCTGCACCCTCTGCCAAAGCATTTTCTCAAATGCACTGTAGTTGATCGATGATCAAACAAGGCTTTCTTCTTCCAGATTCTTCTCTACGTCTGTCTTTGCATCTTTCTTACGTTGGCATCTCTGGCATTGTGTACACATTATGAGTGCATTCAATGGATCTCAACGAATGCCGGGAAAATTTCGAATTCAAATAAATGCCTACACAATGAATTTAAAAACAAATAGCCTTAATTAATCTAAAATCGTCCTATGTTCAACCAAAAGGAATTTCGAAGGACTTGAACTTTCAGATGCACCTAGTGCATTTTGGCCGTCTTGGGCTGTTTCGGAAACATCGACATTGGCTTTGCCTATCTTGAACATCTTCCGCAGCATCACATTTCGAATAGAAATGTTCCGGGATAGCATATGGATTAAGGGGAAATATTCCTGGGGCACTAAATCCGGACATTGCAATATCAACAGACACTGACTTGCTCCATGCGTTTCCAATGATCCAACCATCTTGAAGATGCGTAATCTTCCTTCCTTCAGTATGTATGTTCTAGCCTCCCTCTTCAAATTGTGCTTGAGTGATTTAAAGAATGATCTGTCCAAAGGTTGCAGTGCTTGAGTTGTATGATTCGGCAGACAGACCAATGTAATCTCATGCTTCTCAGCAAAGTCTGGCATCTCTAACAAATTCCCATGCAATGAATGCACTTGTCTAAAACAGGGATTGTTCTATCTAATGGTTTTATTCGCACGAAATGTTCTTTCAGCCATTTGAAGAATAGCCCAGACGTAATAAACGATGATTTTTGATTCATAAAAACCTTACTACCTAGCGGAAGGCCATCTTTTTTCTCTCTAACGCCTTTAAAAATCGCAACAGAAGGTAGAATTAGAACCTCAGCGCTGCAACATGTAATAATCGAAACATTCACACCACGTTCGCTGGAAATTAGAGTGTGAACATTTCTCGCTCTCTTTGAAGCCACAACCGTACCATGTCCATGTTGAAAATATTTGCGGGCTTGTCGAACATGTCATTCTCCGTGAAAGCAGTTTCAAGGATTTGCGGAGAATTGAATCTAACCAGTCATATCCCCCCTTTTGATTAAATTTGTGTTGGATTCCTAGTTGGCGGGCGTGGAACCTATATTTTCTCCAGCTTTTTCATGTTTCACCAATCGTTTCTCGTTTCCAATGCCCAATATGCCTTGAGGGCATATTGGTCGGTAACGATCCCAGATTTTGATCTTCTGTGCAGGGTACTGGATGATATTTCAGCATAAGACAGCATAAGGTCAACTGTTTTCAATGGTTTAATCTTAGTTTAACTTAATCGGACGTGGTTGTTGAAAATATCGTCATCATCACCACATCGTGTAAAGCTTCATCGGCGCACTTGAAATCAAGTAACCACAAAGAAGTGGAACTTCAAGGATTTGCATAATAGTATACCTGACATCGCTTCAATTATATGATGATGTGATGCGCATTGGATACTGCAACTGCACCGACTGTGGCTCAAAATCATCAAGTGGAGCTTGTAATCGAGCCTCACCTGCAGCTTCGTAATTACAGATGAGACGACTTCCCCGGCAACAAGGCTTAACACCATTGAGCACTGATGGTAGCGCAACGTCTTAGTTGATGCTCGATAATCCAATCACCTAAAATAGACAAAAAGAAATACAATTAAATAATGAATTGAATATTTGAAATTTTTGTGGTATAATGTAAACAAACAACATAACCTATTTTATTGTTTACAAAATTATGTGATTTTCCGGATTAGTTTTGTATTGAATTATAAGATGGCGCTAATATAAAGTAAATGAATTAATTATTTTCCGCCAAAATTGTATCAGTTATATTTCGAAATTGAATTGATGTTCTTTGTCTGAAAAAAACCCAGAGGCACTGTTTGTTGAGCCATCGCCTGTGAAACATTGGATTTGATCCCATAATATATTAATTTTTGTGCAAATTAAAAGTTTATTTGGTTTTTGATTTATTGGATAGTTATTGTTGTTAGCTATTGCGATTGATCTACCAAGACGAAAGGGAAGGATTCCCAATTTGAATATACTCGAGAGTCAAAGAACTCAACATGGTTGAGGGTTTAAACGCGGACATTTGACAAGATATCTTTGGGAGCTGCTTCGTAAACAATCACACCTTCTTCCATAGTTTTTGCTGCTATATCTGACACAATGTCGATGCCGGTTACTTGCTCCTTGAGTATGTCGTGTGGACCATGCTGTCTAGGTCGATGATACCGACATCAACCGATTTGCCGCCGCCCGTAAGATATGTTTGACGTTTTTCCTCTGCAAACTTCTTTTTCATACAATTTTTTATGTTATCGTACTTATTTTTTAAAGTTTGCATTTCGCGGTGTACAGAAATGCTCGTGCTATTAAGTTCGTCCGTGATTTTCCGCCATGTCGCCGTCTTTTCGCCTTAGAATACGACATCACTTTTTTTTACACTCTATTATATGTTTGTTTTCGCCGACAAGCTCCATGAGCTTTAACACTTAGTCCTGAGTAAAAATTTGGACTCCTTTTGGAACTAATTTTTTCGAATTCACACGAAAAAATGAAAATTGCAAGAAGAAACTTTTGCAGCGGTTGCAATCATTGCAATGTCAAGATTCACTTTTGACATTAACAGTGGGCTACAAAAGGCACAAGAAAAGTTTAGAAATCTGTTTACTAAACGCCCGGCAAAAATAAACTGTGAAACACTATTCGCTTAAACGTTGCAGTTACTCTAGAGTTTTAGTTCACTTAAATTAATGATTAAACTTGCACTGTAAAACCGGGCCACAGCATATAGTTTAAAAATAGAAGACACAGTTCCATTTAGGGCAAAAGATTCAAAATCTTGCAGGCAAAAGATATGTGATTTTTTTCTTCAAATGTTTACAAGGTGAAATAATTTTGGAAAGCAGTCCATTGCTCGCGGTCATGCACGGACTTGGTTCTTGGATTAGGCGGTCCGCAAAATCCTTTAAGCGCGTATACGTGACATCGACGCCGTCAGCCCAGACTTTCGGGCCCCCTTTCATGTTCCCCCAGATGAAACACTTCCGCATTTGTTCATTCCAAAAATACGTTCCCCAGAGTTGTTTCACCCTGGATAGGAATTGCTTCGCCGTTAAGCTGCTTTGCGAGGATGGATCGAATTCAGGCGTATAGCGATGACGTCGCGCACCTGCATGAAATTCGTTGCATCATTCCGTTATGACCGGCTGTTTCCATGTGTCCGACTTGTTGTGTCGCTGCCATATGCCCTGAATCTCGAGCCGTTGTCGTTTGCTCCCGACGTTGAGCTATCGCATTCGTGTATGACTCGCATTAATGACTCGGTGTGCCCGTGATATCGTGCCGTATTTATACTTGGGCTTGTTACATACCCAGCGGGACTTTGAACTTGTGATTCATAGATGAATCATCGATGAGTTTCTCAGTAGGGAGTACTTACCATTTCAGATTACCTTCCCGAACAAATGGCCGCATGCCCGAGTAATGAAAATGTAAGTGGTCGGGAAGCAGGTGTGGATGCTTCCGCACTAGTGACTTTTTCATAAGGTCCTCACCACAGGTATACTGTGGAATTAGTAAGTGATGGTTCATTAATGCAAAAATAAATGTATTTCATGAAGCAATATGTCAGCAATTACGAACTCATGAATTTTGTCTATGGTCCAATCACTAATTACCTTCTACTGAGCCAGTAAGCTAGGATTCATAATTGTGAAAGTAAATAAACCAGAAGTCATCCCTTTTGAATTAGTGATATCTGAATCGTAAATTCCATGATCTTTTAGTAATCTGTAGATGAGTGAATACATTGAAAGAAAAGAAAGATTCCACTTTCTATGTTTTTTTTTTATTTTAATATCATTGAACATAAAAAAATTCTTGTCGATAATTTCTAAATCTAACAATATTTCAAAACATTCTCTTAATAGAAAAACATTGCTTGATTTTAACGCAAAATACAAAAAAAAATATTAATATTTTTAACAGCTGATGCTTGATGTCTATATGAAAATATTCGCCCGGGACAACGGTCCTAATAACAGTTTTCGGTGCCTTTTTAAGTAATCATTCAAAGAATTTATTTTTTCTGAACGTAATAGTTTTAACAAGGATTCACACATTGCTCGTTGGGGATGATACTGCCGGTACCACCTTCTTAGTTTGTGGGTTAAGGTTGATTTCTTTAAATTGTTAGGTTAGGTTAGGTGAAGGGGCTGCTGAGTTTATCCCCAGCGCACTTAGACCAGACTTGGTCCGTTGTGATACCTCTGTAGAATTCGAATCTAATAACCTATTAAGCTGAGAACCACCCAGTGCTAACAATGAATTTGTTGAGCAGTATTGGGCTCACATCACGAAGATCGTCCGTATCATAAAAATACCTGGAACCAAGATAACGGTTTCGTTTCTCGGCCAAAGCAGGACATTGACAGAGTAAGTGATGTACGCTCTCTTCCTCCTCCTCGTCATCACAGCTTCTACAGAAGTCATTGTGGGGAATTCGGAGCCTTCTAGCAAGATTTCCAATAGGACAATGTCCCGTTATAACCCCCACTACATTCCGAATATGCTTTCTGTCCAAAGACAGTAATATGGTTGATCGAACAAAATCTAGCTTTGGCCATATCAACCTCGTCGTATTACAAGTACAACCATAGGTCCATCTTGCATTGGCCCTGCGTTCAACAGCGGTTTTTATTACCATTGCACAAGCAGCAGATGGCGTTTTTATGTTGTAACGATCGCCGTCAGCGGCACTAGCTGAGGCAAGTCGCGCCAAGTCGTCTGCGCGTCGATTCCCTTCGAAGCCACTATGACCCGGTATCCAGCATAGCGTAATATCGAAGAAACGACCCATCTCTCTCAGTACTAACCGGCACTTCTCGATGATTTTTGATGTGGTTAGCACTGATTCAAGTGATCTAATAGCAGGCTGACTATCGGTGAAGAGTATAACGTTCCTTCCTGTGACGACGTACCTACCCAACCAATTTAGGGCCTCCAAAATCGCTGAGACCTCTGCTTGTAGAACACTACAGAAGTTAGGGAGACTGAGAGACAAGTTAATGTTCAGTTCCTCAGAGTATATTCCGATACCCACTCCTGCGTCCGTCTTCGAACCATCAGTATAAATTGCAATGGATGCACTAGGGAGGGATATGCTATTATCCCACGCTTCCCTTGACGGGATCAGGCTACAATGGTTTCTTCCAAATAGGTATTTGGGAACAGTGTAGTCAGTTGCTGGGGGCAGGTTGAAGTTGCGAAGAATCGTTGAGTGCCCATAGTCCAGCGCTCGCCACAGGTCAGTTTCACGAAGACGCAACGCCGTGCATGCCGCCATCCGTTGACCGAAGACGTCCAGTGGCAGTAGTCCAAGGACTATCTCTAGTCCCAATGAAGGTGTTGTATGAAAAGCTCCAGTTATGAGGAGAGAAGCCAGCCTTTGAACTTTGACGAGCAAGTTATAATAGGTGGCGGTACTTAGTGCTGTCCACCACACGCTAACTCCATAAAGTAGAATAGGCCGCACAATAGCTGTATACAACCAATACACAACTTTTGGTTGCAGGCCCCACTTTTTCCCGATTGCTTTCTTGCATGAGTAAAGTGCCACAGTAGCTTTGTTCACCCTTTCTTCAATGTTGGGTTTCCATTTTAATTTCTTGTCTAAAATTAGACCAAGAAATTTGGCCGTGTCGGACAACTCTAGTTGTGTGCCCCCTAGTCTAGGCAAGGTAATAGTAGGAATCGTGCGCCTCCTAGTAAAGAGGACTAAGTCCGTTTTTGCTGGGTTAATTCCCACGCCACTGAGGTTAGCCCAGTCCGTTAAGATAGTCAGGGCGTTCTCTATTAACCCGCTAAGAGTGTCAGGAAACTTGCCCCTAACAGCTATAGCAACGTCATCAGCATAAGCTGTGACTTTGCATCCGATACTTTCCAGGTTAAGAAGCAATTGGTTAATCGCTATATTCCAGAGTAAAGGAGATAGGATGCCTCCTTGTGGGGTGCCCCTACAAACATATCTGCAGACAGAGGAGGCACCCAGACTACTCTGAATGCGTCTCGTGGTAAGTAGCATATTCACGAGGGTACATATAGAATCGTCAACATGTAGATTCCGAAGAGCATCCGTAATCGCCGTGGGCTTGATATTGTTAAAAGCACCCTCAATATCCAAGAAGACCACCATCGTGTATTCTTTGTGATGAATAGATGTTTCTATAAAACTGACTAACGAATGTAGAGCTGTATCGACAGATCTCCCTTTGCAATATGCATGTTGTGACATGGATAATAGGTTTTGTAGGATCGTCGCTCTAACATGAATGTCGATTAGCCGTTCTAGTGATTTCAACATGGTGGATGAAAGGCTAATAGGCCGGAGATCCTTTGGCCTTGCATGCGAACTTCTACCCGTTTTGGGAATAAAGGTGACTTTCACTTCTCTCCACAAGCGAGGTATGTATACTAAATTCAGGCATGCAGTAAATATGCGTACTATCCAAGGGTACGTGATGTCTATACACTTTTGCAAATCAGCAGGGATAATACCATCAGGCCCGGCTGATTTAAAGGGATCAAAGCTTGTGATCGCCCAAATTATCTTCTCACGGGTGAGAATAGAAGCCGTATCGCAAGACCCTCTATGAGTTAAGGGAAGATCAGGAAGAGCGACGGCTGAGTTTCCAGGGAAGTGTGTGTCGATTAAACACTCGACAGTTTCGATACAAGAAGACGTCCATGATCCGTCTTCTTTCTGTAGAAAGCTTGGCATAGATGGGTGGGATGCTAAGACTTTCCTTAATCTGGATGTCTCCGAGGCCCCCTCGATGCTTTCGCAGAAGCCTCTCCAAGCGCTACGCTTAGCGCTTCTTAGTTCTTTTTTGAAAGAATTTAGATGTTTCTTGTATGAATGCCAGTCCGATTCGAGTTTAGAGGCCTTAGCCTTATTAAAGCTTCTCCTACTCGAAACTCTTAATTCAGAAATCGTAGAATTCCACCAAGTAGGTTTTTTCTTTCCGGTCCGTAAACTGACAGGGCAGGATGCTGCAGTCGCAGTCTTCATCGCTTCGGTGAAGACGTTTACCATATCATCCAATTCTCGCTCAGTGCTTGAAATATTAGGAATCAACGGAAGCTCCTCTAAAAGGGACTCTCGATATCTAGTCCAGTTTGTCTTCCTACGATTCACAGTGCGTTGAGCCACTTCAGCAAGCAAGACTAAATTGTAGATACCTGTGATCAGAGAAGGAGTGCTCTGCCGACACTCTCCAGCCTGTTATTAAATGCAAGATATCCTCCGATGCCAGAGTAATGTCCAGTACCTCTTGCCTGTTTTTGGTAACGAAAGTAGGCTCGGAACCCACATTGCAAATAAGGAGATTTGTTCCTAGGATATATTCCAGAAGCAGTTCACCTCGTTCGTTCGTGTCCGTGCTACCCCAGACAACATGATGTGCATTTGAGTCGCACCCGAGGATTATACTAGTACCTGAAGACGTTGCTACTGCAACGGCTTCTCTCAACTTAGGAGAAGGTAGGAGGTCGTCATACGGCATGTATGCCGAAGCAACCCACAAAACCTTACCCTGTAGCTCAATGCAGACCAAGACAAAGTCCTTATCACTGAAATTGGGCACAAGAAAAGCCTTAAAGGTTTTTCTGACTAGAATACAGGACCGCGGGATACCCTGTCCAGTAACATAAAACGTATCAAAATCAGAGCACTTGAGGCCCCTGACAAAATCATCCACAACCCAAGGTTCTTGAATTAACACGATATCGTCTACACCCTGCGATAGACGACAAGTAATAGCAGCCGTAGCTGCCTTTGCATGGTGAAGGTTAATTTGCAAGAACTTCACCATTAGACCTTCTCAACCACCGTAACATTCTCTTCTTCATCCGTGTCGAATGAGAAAGAGTCAATTACTGGAGACGGCTGAGATGCAGTCTCCAAGGCAGCTAGTTCCGAACATAAAGAGACGTAGTCGTCATCCACAACCTCTTCAGCAGGTTTAGAATCTGCCACAGTAACGTTAGTGGAAGCGGCCACATCAACAGCATGCCCACTGGGGTCAGAAACCGGCCTATCGGCCTTTTTGAGATCGCCCTTGTAGACCCTTAGCTTCAGTTTAACAAAACCAAAACTCACGGCCCCGCCTGACTTTATAAGTGGAGTCAGTGATGGCTTATTGATCAATAAAATCGCACACTTGCGATCATCCTTGGCATCCTCCAACTTTACAATACGCCAGTCGTCAGTTGGTATGCTCGGATTACACATCCGAATGATGTGTAAAATTTGATCCTTGTCGGACACTAAAGGTGGTAGTAGCAGGCGTGCCCTCGGACGCATAGGAATGTCCTCTTTCGCCACAACCTCAAGTTTGGCACCCGGCCAAAGCTCCCCAGCTTTGCTTATGGCAAATTTAAACATGGAGACTGATCTCTGGTCCGCAAACTTCATTAGTTTGACGTGCCCTTGAGCCCAGCCTCCGTCCTCACAAGCTGGAGGAGGTCCAGGAAAGGCCTCCATTGCAGCTTGAAGATTAATGATGAGAGTACCTTCGACTCTAATCCACTTGTCTACCGGAATTTTGCCGTCCGCATCACTCCGGTCAACAATGGCAAGCTCGATCCAACTTTTTGCTGCTTCTGCATACGAAAAAGCTGGTTCGATATGCGTGGCGACTTTTTGTCGTTTCATACCCACCGCCTGATCGTCGGACGACCGCTGACGCTTAACGACCTGCTTGTCCTTCGGAAGATTGGCGATGAGATCAAGTGCCCACGCGAGTGAGTCCTTCTGCTTCTGGGTCCTTTCCGAAACATCAACTTTGGTGATGTAATCGCGAACCCGAAAAGCACTAGTTACCGCTCGTGCTCGAGCTTTAGACGAAACATTCAAAGTATCTCCTTTTCCGGGGCCTGGCTTAACCACAGCCCCAGATGGAGTACCACGCGAGGAATCTATTGACGAGGCTTCCAGAGTGTGCCGGTCAGCCGATGTATGAGTGCTCTTGTCAGAGCTATTCACATCCTGGCTGTCCGCGCTCGAAAAGGAAGCCCTTGACGGAACTTCCAGGCCGCCAGATGTCGAAGGTCTCGACGATGCCTTCTCACAAGTGGCAGCCATAATTGATGAACCAATACCTGACATATTGGCTATGTATGTAAGTCTTAAAAGAAAAATAAACCTGAGCGCGCGAGTCGAATGTGCGACACCACTGCCCAGCTTACCTTTCGTCGCAGTCCGCGACTGTCAGAAAAGAGCGTCGTCGGTATAGACCTCGAAACAAATATATACCACCAAAAGACCATATACCAAAGCAGCAAAATTCCAATGTCCGGGCAGCAAAAATGACGAAACAAATTGCTGGCAGTGGACGTCGGCGGCAAAGCAGCGACGTGAGCGACGTCGGGCAGTGGGCAGCAACAATATGTTGTTACCCTCCAAGTCCAACGGGACTCACCAGAACAAAAAATACAATGTCGAGTACACGTGCACTCGTCACCACGTTAAACGATCCGACGACCGTCAAGCAAAAAAAAAAAAAAAAAACACACGATAGCAGGCAACAGTACAATGTACCGTTGCCGACACGATGAATTTGCACTGTACGGAACTATCTTTCGGGAATAACTCCCTTGTTTCTGCACCGATTTTCACAAACGACACATCAAAATGCGCGTCTCGCAGAGACGCGTCCAACAGTCCCAAAAACACGGCGATAAACTTACATCCGTCCACCTTTACCGCGGTGTAAAGGTGTTTTCACTTACAAAAACGCACGAAATCACTAAAACACGCGAAAAACGCGAACTCCAGGCGGAGATAGTGGGGAATTACACCGCACGCACTATCTCAACGCTCACTTGTGGTCGACTTACCACAGTTGTACCTAACAGTCGGATCGTATCGAAAACACACGCGAAGAACCACCACGATGGCACGTCCAATCAAACCGGCTGCTAGATTCGAACTCCTTTAAACTGTTACTGGAGCCTTGGGACACGACCATTTCTTCTTCAAGACATTGATCGGACACGGCCATTTCTTCTGAATTGTTGTCCTCATTTTCTTCCAGATTTACTTTACTGCTGTATCGGAATCGATTGATTCCGATACAGCCGGATTAGCAATCAATATTTTTATGTGTCGTTCTTTCGTTGTCAATCGTCTTGAAAATGTTTTACAACTTGCAGCGCTTTCTGCATCGTCTTCCGAATTAACTGGGGAAACGATTGCTTCTGGTACGGAAGACTTAGCAGTCAACCTTTTTTCTACATTTTGATGTGAAATGTTACGTTCTTTCGACGCCAACCGTCTTAAATTCCTTTTAATTAAACCCCTTTGCATATTTTCTACGAAAATAATTACTACCGTTATACTATATTATATTCTATTATTTACAAACAGTGTGATGGCGATGACGTGAACACTTTTGCTAAACATATGGAAATCGCGATTTTTTTATGTAATGGGGATTCGTTAACGTCAATGCAATTGTACTTTCCAACATTTGCAGGATTGTTATGAAGGGTAATGAAAGACTGGAACTATTTACGTCGACTGCAAGCAGACATTAGCTCTATTTCACAATTCAGATCCTTTTTTTAAAAGTTAGATTGAGTAGTCTTTAGAAATGTCCAATTTGATAAAGCCCATGTAAAGTAAACAAAAGTTTTTGAGAAACGTTTAGCTTAGTTTTAATAATATGCGAAATAAAAATTCAGTGGCGATGAAACGTCTCTCCTATATTTTTCGTTCACTTAATGCACTCAATGCAATTTCAAAAATAAAAAAAATCTTAACGAATTCGACGATTTCTTTCTTCGGAAAAGTTTGCGAAATAAAAAATACCAATTTTCTTGAAAGCGCCAAGGATAACTTAAATTTTACAACCGTGCTACCCCGCCACCGCGTCCTCATTGTGTTCACGGTACCGTCATTTCACTTAATTTACTACCAACTTACTTGCGATATCGTTTGTCCTTTTGTCGCCAACAAATTTCCCGATTAAATACGATAATCCGTCGAAAACTGCAAAACAATTGCGGCCACTTCACTTGTGATACTTGCGATATCGATTCTCATCAACAAATCATTCAATTAAATACGATGATCACTTGCTACTACCGATATTCTTAGCCCAAAAACAGACGAATCCTTCGATTTTACGATAGTCTGCCAAAAACTACAAGCGGTCACTTCACTTTACTAACGCGAATATTTTACTTTCACTTCAATCTCGATAACAAACCCGTCATGCGCAATATGTAATATGGAGAATCGTAATAATCATAGGTTACTACGTGAAATAATACTAGTTTGCATCAATGACAATTCACTACTTTTTCCCTTATTACTTTTTCAACAGTTTGAATCAATGAATAAGTGGTTACCATGTCATGCAGAAAGTGGAGTAGTTCCTTCTCTCGCTTACCACCTGCTTCGTTTTTCATGCATGAATTTTTCGTTTGATTGCGTTGATGAATCACTGGTTCTAAATGGAAGTACTTACCCAAAGTCCCGCTGGGTATGTATACTAGCAATGGCTGTTGGTGTGTACGTGTGACACAATTAAAACAGCCATGCTGTGCACACTTAAATGTACTAGTAGGTGACAGTCTATGCAGGTTTCTTAATAAGAAATTAAGATATAATTTTTTTTTTAATTCTAAACCAAGAAACCACTCGTACATTTTGCTTGATTTTTTCAATTTTCCAACTCTTTGATTACATAAGATACAGTTGTCGACAACTTTCCTTGCTGACCAACCCCGAAAAAATAATTTTTAATAAACAATGTTAAGGGTGTCCCAAAAAGAGCGCCGGATTTGATTGTTAAATAAAACACAGTTGTTTGTTGAAAATGTATGAAACTTTTATTGAAACATCACTACTTTTGATCATGAGGTTATGTATGGAATAACACATCGGGTAAATGGCCGCCTCGGCTTTGTTGGCATATATGTACGCGCTTTCGTGAAATTTTCCATAACCGTTTTGCATAAATGTTGGGGTATTTCATTGATGTAGCCTGTAATTTCTTCTTTCAATGCTTGAAGTGTCGTGGGCTTATTCACATAAACCTGTGACTTCAAAAAAACCCCTGAGAAAAAAGTCCAGTGTTTTTCCATGAACCAATTGATGAACTCTCTTCGCTGTGCATAATCTGTAGGCTTCAGTTCTTGGGTCAATTGCATTTTGTACGCATGCAGTCTTTTGTCAAAATTCGCTGCATAGTGGATCTGGAGACGCCGAGTTCCTGTGCTCGGTGTCGAATTGAGATGCTTAGACTTTCAGCGACGAAAACGTGTTAATGCTTTCACATCACAAATAAACCCACTTTCATTGATTGTTTTTATTAATCTTCGTACAGTTGCTTCATTTGGGTCATTATGAATACACCAAATTTAACACAGTTTGCGAACTGTTGCCGCGAAACTTTCACTATTTTGATAAAAAAAAATTACCAATGAGAATGCTTTGTTATTTCGTGTAGCGCTCCATTTTTAATAATCTCACACTGTTGTAGGGGATGCCACTACCCTACATACGAGTATACACAAGATACACAACAGCACAGAGCCCAACGATGATTAAAACACATCATGTTATATTTCATATCAATAGTATTCACATTGTTCACTATTTAGCCCATTAGCGCCCAAGACAAGAAATACTTATCGAAATTTTGATAAAATTTAAACTTCTGCCAATAATAAGGTTTAGAATCACATTTTGTGAAGAATTTTTTTTTTCTCAATTGTGGCCGTAGTGAAATGTTGCGTATACGCAACGTTGGGCGCTATAATGTTAAAAAAATTGAAACGAGCATTTTTTCTAACAACACTTTTATACGTTTTTTTTATTTTCTTTATTCTTTGAATTCTGATAGTATGTTTTTATTTCATATCGTACATTTCAATATTAAATCTAAGAAAACGTAATGGCGATGTTATTATAATATGAAATTTTACACTTTATTTGTAACTTTCGAAACAATCGGCGTGGGGCCATATGTTGCATTTTTTGCACATGTACAAACTCTGACTTGAACACAATTTGCATCTCCTCCTATTTTCTGTTCTGACAGTAATGTGGCCGACATTGTCTAGCCTCATTGTATCCGGTACCACGTTTTTCGATGGTCTACCAAGAGCCACATTCCTTTCAGTTGAAGCCGAAACATCGCCATATGTATCAGCGCTTATCGAACTTTTTAAAATATATACTGCAATCGATGAGCGTATATCTAATTGAGATATATTGCTTCCATTTGCTAAGTTGTATATTTTCCATGCGTTTACCAATGCACTATCAATTGCGTTTACAAATAATGGCCACCACCAATTCTTGCCACGACAACGGATGCTGTAATTGGCAATACCGTTATCATGCAAGTCAACGCCGCCCATGCTAGCATTGTACATATGGATCATGTTCGGCTGCTCAACTTGCACCTTCTTCTTATCCTTCCTACTAAACCTCGTCACTTTTGCGGTTGGTAACACGGTGCCGTGGTTAGACAGCAGTGTAACGACCGAGCTGTCATTCCATCGAACAGCACATATGCTTTTGTAGGTATCGATGTATCAAAAGCCCCACACCTCCTACGTTCGATTTTCGCGTACTGTCCCAGTAGCAAAGTAGCCACGATCACAAAGAAGAGCCATAAATTTACAGCTCGTAAAAAGTTTGGTGCTGTGACGGCTCAGGCACTTTTTTCAAAAGATCAAGAACTACTTGCGCCCCTAATCCTAATCCTTCATCGACGGTGATGCGATTAGCTCCTCCATATGGAATAAATTGAAAAAGATAGCCAGATGGAGAAGCAAGACACCAAAGTTTGTATCCAAACCGGACAGGCTTTCCGCGGATAAACATCTTCGCTGAATGTCGTCCAAAATAGGGTACCATTTGCTCGTCCATAGAAGATTATGAGAAAAAACTATAAATTGCAAAAAATTCTTATTAAAGCCTCGTCTCCATTGTAAACATTTGTTGACGAACAGTTGCAAAAAAGTTCAAAATATTGTCTGCGAACAGTTGCGCAACATTTTACTCAACTTTTTCTGAACAGTTGCGGAGCAAGAATCTATAATGTTCGCGAACAGTTGCGCAACATGTTCGAATACTGTTTATAAACTGTTGCTCAACACTTCAATAGACACTTAAAAAATTATAATAAATTAGTTGACAGTTCTACATTTTCTGTGCGCAAATCTTATTAGAAATGTGTTGGGGGCCATTATAGCGATGAGTGCCATTAATTTGGCCATTATTATCGCAAAAAGAAAGAAAAAGAAGGCAGAAAGGTCAAGAAAAGCCAGAAAATGTTGGGTTAGAAAATCGCTGATGGAAGGGACCAGCTATGGAGACAGCATTCTGAATGATCTTCAGTACGAGGATGGAGCTGGCTTTCGAAATTTTTTAAGAATGCCAGCCAGGGACTTCGACTTGCTTCTCAATATGGTTCGTGAAAGAATAACTAGAAGAAATACAACATTAAGGCAGTGTATTCCTCCATCAATTCGGCTGGCAGTCACGCCATTTAATAAAAACAATAATGGCTCATAACCGAACCAATTGCATTTTTTTTGAGATGATCTACTGGCCTTTAGCATTTCCAGCTTCCTGTGTTCTCGTCGGAATTGCGACTTGAGAACATGGATTTTTTTCTATTTCAGATATACTTACGGAATGGACGTTGGCTATTCCCTCTAGCGCGTCTCTTTTTTTAATACGGTTTTTATAGTCACTACATTTAACATCCCACAAGCAAGGTGCAGCATGTAAATGTTCGATTAGATTAAGATTTTTTTCTTGATTCCACATAGCACAGCTTTGAATAGTTAAATATTATTATTAATATCCAATGTTGTAACGTCACACTGACTGGTAGCCTATAGCACCCAAGTGTCGAAGTTACTTATTCGACAAGACAATTCGACAGGTATTCTCTTCCATCACCTTACTTGGATAATGTACAATAGTAACGTCCCGCTGATAAACACAGAAATTGTCGGAGTCAAAACTACTTTTGTAATCTTTTGTAACTTTTTGTAAAGATACGATTTTTTAAATACCTATGATTCTTCAACTGAAAACATGTAGAAACTGGCCTGATTATTTCAACAACTCTGTTGTACAGAATTATACCGATAGAATTTTAACTCCCCTGTTTTCATTTACTTTTTTTTAATTGAACCCCAAATTTCTAATTAAAGTTGTCCCAATTCGTTCCCCGTGTTTTCCATTAATCAAAATCTATCACTGAAACTCCTCCTTTCGAACTAAAATTGACCCAGTTCTTATTAAATAAGTGTCCTAATTCGTGCAATGTTCCCCGTGTTTTCCATTTGAATGGAAAACATTGAACATCAATGAATTACTTACAAAAATTAGTGCAACAGCTCAGCAACAAGCTCGAAACAAACTTGAGCTGTTCGCGAACATTGTTCAGGAGCAGTGTTGCGATACAACTGTTTACAATGTGGACGCAAAACAAGTGCTCCAAAATATGTCCAACAGCTCAGGAACATTTGTTTACAGTGTGGACGTGACACTATTGTTCAGCAACTGTTCGCGAACAATTGGGGATCACTGAAACATCATGTTCGTATACAGTTGCGCCACAATTGTTTACAATGGAGACGAGGCTTAAGAATGTCGAAATGGCAAAGTGTGGTATCCGGTTAAAATCAATATACCCAAAAACTTCCATAATTCTTCGGACGATAAATGAAAATCGTGGGCGTTTTTCGTTTTTGCGTATTCCTCTGAGTATTGGATTATGCACCTTTCGATTTCAAAATCAATGAACAATTTGAATATTTCAAGTGGAGTTTTCCCTCCGTACGCATTGGATATGGATTCTACGCATAGACTTTCAATGTTTGTTGGAGTGGCAGTATATATTGGATTATCTTTTGTCCAAGCTTGACTTCTTTTTCTTTTGGCTGGGTTCTACACTCAAGGGTTCGTCTAACTGGTTCACACATACATGTGGTTGTGAATCTTTTGGTGGATTTTTGCTATGGAGCTCTAAAACTCCCGCCACGTCTTTTGGAGTCGAATCAGTCCCATCATTGATCAACAGCAGATCGTCGTCGATATCTTCATCATCGGTAAGGAAATCTGGATCAGGGGGAATTATTGCAATGTCGCTACTTTCCACATCTAATTCTTCCAAAATATTGCAAATCTCATCATCCGTTATTGCACGTGTAAAATAGCTCATCTGCGTTGATTTGTTGCATTATGAAAAAAAATAGATTATCAAACGTTGTCGTGAAGTAATTGTTACACATACCTTTTACGTAACTTTTAAAGAATCCTCTTAAAACCGATGTAAGTGGGATATTATCATGACTCTGTAAGCGCCCAACGTTGCGTATACGCAACATTATTTTCAAGCTCTGAATCAACCGGGATAATTAAACATTGATTTTTTTCGCATTTCAAGAAGTTTCAAGGACATATTTAGAATAGTTGTTCACAAAAAAAAAAGATAAGTTAGGCTTATTTTTTAGACAAGAGCAAATAAAACAAACAGACTATTATACTCGTAAATCATGCGAGCAACGGTTATTCAAATTTGCATAAATTCTTTGTTAGTGAGCAAAATGTTCTAACTTTTATGTTCTTTATTAAAATCAAAGAGTGTTTATTATTTTTCACAGTATATTTAAAATTACAATGTTCTTTTTTACGTTGTGGCGTGCACGCGGTTTAATTGCAACTGTTTCTCCCTTCTGGTGTTGCCTCATTCTCCAACTTATTGCAAACATATATCAACGCCATCTCTTAACAAAAACTAGAACTAACATTAGTGTGACCACATGAATAAATTAGGAATTACAAAATACTACAGCTCGGCCACTCTGATAAAATGATCGACTCGATCATGACAAGTTTATGAAATTTCTACAAGTTACCGAATTAAACGAGGAAATTGCTATATATTGTGGATAGATAATCAATTAAAATATATACAAAGAAATTAAATGATGCAAACTACGGATAGACAATCTTAAATTTTCTGAAGTTATCCCTAGCTTAACACTATTTAAGTAAATGTTGCTCTTCGAATTGTTCATCAGCGTAAGATCTTGTGGTTCGACAATCAGCCCAGCGACGCATATGAGACGACTCAATTATACCATCGTATGGTATCTGCGTTACCTGAAAGTTCTCGATGTCTCGTATCACGTACCTATCTTTAGGAAGAACTTTATGCAAAAGATAAGGTCCCTTAAATTTTGGAGTTAACTTTTTGTTTTTTTCCCACTGTGGTATCGTTATTTCTAATAACTACAAACTCACCCTCTCTGAATACTACAGGTGGCTTATGACTACTTCTACTACTATGATATTCAAGACTCTTCTTCTGAGATTGTGCAATTGCAACTGCGGACTCGTCCCGAATTTTTGACAGATCCCGGTCAATATTATTCTGAAGTTTCTCATCCAAATATTCTTCCATCCAATCAATATTGATGCCGCGTTGCTTCACACCAAAGAGCAATTCACTATGGGTGCGCTTCGTTGTTCGATGAATGGAATTATTGATAGCATACTCCACCTGACAAAGCATTTTAACCCAGTCGGAATGTTGCATTGGTTCAGTCAATTTACTAAGCATCGCAGTAAGCACACGATTCACTCGCTCTACTTGGCCATTAGCCTGTGGAGATGCAACGGCCACTTTCACATGCTCGATGTTGTGTTCAGCAAGAAACGTAACGAAATCATTGGAAGTAAAACACGTACCTCTATCACTTATTATCCGTCGAGGTCGACTATAATATTCAAAGTACTTACTTAGTGATGCACATACTTCCTTTGTACTTGTAGAGACTACAGGATACAATTTCACATGCTTTGTAAAACCATCTACCACAGCTAATATATTTTCGTTTAGACACAACTGACGGAAGGGGGCCACAGTGGTCAATATGAACAGTATCAAACGTAACAGACAATTTCGGAATATTATGCAAGTTGCATTTGTTAGATTGAGAAGGTGCGGAAAACATAATACACTTAAGGCAATTTTGAATAAATTTCTGAACCTTAGGTTGCATATTCGGAAACCAATAATGCAATTTAAGTTGATCAATGCATTTAATAATACCACAATGAGCCAGTTTTTCATGAATTACGCGTATAATATTTTCCTCCATTTCCTGCGGATCATACATCATCAGTCGATCACTAACGTCCTTACGATACACTAACCCGTATTTATAAACATTCCTTAACTCAAGGAGACTTTTCTTTCTATGAAAAAGTATGGGAAATGACATTTAATTTATTGAATTTAGGCATCCTTGACCCAAGGTCTCCTTGACCTGTGGACTTTCGCATAGCGGCGGTGACATCAGGAACAAAGCACACCCCTGGTCAAAGGAGACAAAAAAGTCTCCTTGAGTTAAGGAATGTTCATAAATACGGGCATAATTGATCACGGATTTTGACAATGCAAGGGTCACGATTTTGGGTAATCTGCAGTCGTATATCTATATCGTCACAATTAATCAATGCCACGGCTCCAGATCTACTTAACGCATCTACGTGGCCCATATTTGCCCCACCACGGTGTTGCACACTATAGTCATAATCTTTCAATTCCAATGCCCAACGTGCAATTTGCGCATTAAGGTTCTTTTTGCTCAGAGTCAACGTCAAAGAATTACAGTCGGTGACAATTCGAAATTTTATACCATGTAAATACGTACGGAATCGTTTTAGACAATAAACAATGGCCAATGTTTCAAGCAGGAAACGGTGGTACTTAGATTCAGCATCTGAAGTCCTGCGTGAGAAGTATGCTACCGGATGAAATTTTCCATCATCTTGGCGTTGCAACAAAACGCCACCAAAACCCTGAGAGCTAGCATCACAATGCAGCTCGGTTTCACGATTTGGGCTGTATATCGCCAAAACAGGAGCTTCCACCAGTTTGCTTTTTAATGAATTAAAAGCCTTGGTCATATTAAAGGAGCAATTTTTCTTGACAAGGTCTGCATACTGCATTCAAGAACATTAAGGCAAATTCAGAACAAAAATTCAGTAGGGGGATATGGCACACCATAGCATATCTCCCCAAACTGCAATTTGCCATTTCTCCCATATTGGCATGATTTTCGTTTTCATAAAAAAAAACTAGTGAATATTGGCTTAATGTTTTCAGATACAAATATGAGCAAGTATACATCTTTACTTAATTTGCGGTACATTTCCCTCACAATTCTGGGTAATACTTTCTATGAAATGGTCAAAACAAAAACTCGAAAAAAAAATATTGCAACTCAATTTCCAGGTTTTTTTTCGTGTTCACTTCACTTAACAGTAAAATTTCAAGGCTATGGAAACACAAACTCGACTGACCGGTTTTTGATGTGAGACTGAAAAAATGGAATTGTCTGGAGTTCGCTCGTGGACGGTGTCTCTGAGATCGAGACACTATGCCATATCACCCAATGTGCCATATCACCCGGAGCTACCCTGTAGTCAAAAACTTACTAAATTTATCTATACATGTGAGATATGGGCTCTTATTGTCCCGAAGCCATATATCTATATGATATATTTCTCTGATATCAGAAGGAGTTTCAGTCATTTTAAAAGGTTCTTTTGGCGTTCTATCACACTTAGCTGTAGCACAAATACTACATTGATTTATGTAATTAGCTATTTTTTGTTTCATTTTTGGATAGAAGTATTTCTTATGTAATTTATCGTATAATTTATTAATTCCTGAATGATTACTTTTCCTATGTTCTTTAGCAATGATTTCAAGAATCTCGGAGTGCGAGCAATCCTGTAGAACAAAATTACAATTTTCAACATATACATTAGGATGACTTAATTTCCAAATTTTATATTCATCCTGAAATGTGGTCAAAATATTTTTGTTGGGAACCATGAGCCCTAACCTCCCTCCGTTAGGAATGTGGTTTTCCAAAATATACATTGCTTCTTTGCGTGTAAATCGTTTATAGAAGAAAGTTATTCTTTTTCAATTTGGAAACTTTTGTGTGGAGCTACGGATACGTTTCCCATTTTTAATAACTATCTGTAACTTAAAACAATTTAACGGTTTCTCAGAAATACTTATGTAATTAGTATTATCTTCATTAGCCGTATGCTGAGTAGCCATTGAATCCGATTTTTTATTAGAAGCTTCCAAAACATTTATTTGGATTCTAGAAAGAGCATCTGCCACCGAATTGGATTTACCTTTAATATACTTTATTTCATATTCCGACAATTTTAGCTTAGTTGATATTTTGAAGGAAAGTCAATGGTTTGTGGTCGGTCTCTAATGTGAATTTCCGACCATACAAATAAGGTCTAAAATACTTGACTGCCCAAACTACAGCTAAAAGCTCCTTCTCAATAGTTGGAAATCGTGTTTCTGTATCGTTTAGGGTTCTTGACGCATAGCAAATAGCATTGCTTCCTTGCGATAGTACGGCTCCCAAAGCAAAGTTTGATGCATCAGTAGTCAAAGTAAACTTTTTTTCAACATCGGGATGAGCTAAAATAAGTTCGTTCGTAATATACACTTACGGTCAAAAGTATCGACTCAACCTAATAGCGCGTGTATTTGTACGTGTTTTTTGGAAAGTATGATAGTTATTCATAAAAGTCATATGTCGTTTAAAAGTTCGAAACCTTAGCTACCTGTTGGTACCCTTTTTATCAACATTTGCTTTGCACTTTTTAAATTATTGCCACTTGTAACAAATAACCCAGAAAAATTGAAGTTTCAGGTAAAGGTCAGGTCAGGTAAACTACCCCTATAAAAGCGCCCGTAATCGGTTTCTCATTATCAGATGCATCAGGAAAGTTAGGTAACTTACCTCTGAAGTAATTTCAATCACTGTTTTCTCATCAATGGATACGACACGCCAGATCAGGCGGCACAAGTTGTAGCCCTATTGTCGGAGAATCATCTTACTTGGAGCGATACGGAATGGAGCTCAGTATTGTTCACTGACGAGTCGAGAATGTGTCTGCATGGCAGTGACAGAAGATGTCGAGTCTACAGGCTTCCAACTGAGCGATTTGCGCAGTGCTGTTTCACTGAAACGGTTGCATACGGCAGCGGTTCCTGTATGATGTGGGCTGGCATTTCGTTGGAGGGGAAAACGGATCTCGTATTCGTGTCCGCAGGAGGCCGAGGAGGAGGGCTGACAGCTGAGCGATACGTTACCGATGTTCTCCGTGTCCACGTTGTGCCCTATGCAGCATTTATTGGCGAGAACTTTACTTTGATGCACGACAATGCCCGGTGTCATGCGTCGCGCCTCACTCGGCAGTTCTTGAATGAAGCCAATATGTCGTCACTTAACTGGCCTGCGCGCAGTCCCGACATCAATCCCATTAAACACTTATGGGACGAACTCAAGAGAAGAGTCCGAGCCAGAAATCCAGTCCCTTCGTCCACTGAAGAATTGAAGGCAGCCCTATTAGAGGAGTGGAACGGTATTCCTCAAGATACCATGAGCAACTTGATCAAATCAATGCAGAATCGACTGGAAGCTGTCATTAGAGCAAGAGGAGGAAATACCAAATACTAAAATGATAAATACTTAACTTATTTTCCAACAGTTTTTGTTTTATTTGCAAAAAACCTAACCAAAATCCATTTTCATATTTGCTCATTTTCGCTACGTTTTCGTTCAAAGAGCATCAATTTTAAAAGTGCTCACCAAATATTGGTTAAAATGGTACCAACGTAAAGCTGAGGTCTTAAGCTTTTCAATGACATACGATTTTTATGGATAACTGCTATACTTTTCGAAAAACACGTACAAATACACGCGCTTTTAGGTTGAGTCGATACTTTTGACCGTAAGTTTAGTTCTTTAATTTCTCAAATGCTTCTATGTAATCTGGGTCATTGATATTCACAGTGTTTGTTTTCTTTAATGACCTTGTCAAAGGTTTAGCTATTAATGCATAATCTTTCACAAATTTGCGGTAGAAACCAGTGAGACCTAAGAATGACTTTACTTCCTTCGCAGTTTTAGGTATTGGAAACTTACGAACGGCTTCGATTTTCTTAGGGTTTGGTTTTATACCCTCCTTCGTAATAATATGTCCTAAAAATTCGGTAAACTTCTTCAAAAACTGTGTTTTAACCATTTGAATTTTTAGATTCGCAGAACGCAACGTAGATAGTACCTTACGCAAAGCAACTTCGTGTTCCTGCAACGAAGTACTAAATACCAAAATATCGTCCATATATACGATACCAATTTTATTAACATATTCGTGTAAGAGTGTATTCATCAATCTTTGAAATGTTGCAGGAGAGTTTTTTTTATGCCGATCCTTTGGATCAATTTCGATTTGGTGAAAACCTTTCGCCAGATCAATAGTAGTGAAATAGTTTGCATTACCCAGTTTCCCCAAGATATAATCAATTTGTGGAATAGGGTACTTGTCAATAGTTACCATATTGATTTTGCGAAAATCAACGACGAGTCTATATGTGTTCCCCTTTTTGGGTACAACCAATATTGGTGAATTATATGGACTAGAAGATGGCTTTATAATTCCCTGAGCCAAGTCTTCTATAATTTGATTTTTAATGATATTTTTTATATGATAAGGTAACCTGTAATTGCGTTGATAGATTGGTTCATTTGTTTTCAACTTTAAAGTATGTTTAATTTTATGCGTAAATGTTAATTTCTTGTTTGCGTCGTATTCTAAATCTTGAAACTCATTTTTTATTCTTGCTATGAGCTGCATCTCCTCAATGGAGTAAGTACTTCGATCCGGTTGCTGATCCATTTGTCGCTCAACGTTTTCAATAACATTTGAAAATTCTTTAATTATATCGGTTGAGGAGTCAGTTCCAAATGGTATTACCCGACCATTAATTTGGCACTCGGAATGAGATATGAAAATATTAGCACCTAGAGCTGTTAGTATGTCCATTCCAATTATAACATCAAAATTTAGAAAAGAAATATTAGCAATCTTCCAATTGATTGAAGCTTTAACCCCAAATTCTTCTGGAGCCATTGTTCTAATTGACTCGGTACATTCGATCTTGATTTAATGTTTCCCTAGTGGAATTTTGTACTCTTGCAGCCGACATAATACTGATTGATGATCCAGGGTCAATTAAGCAATGGAATAAATTACCATGAATGGTTAATTTAACAATGGGTAGAAATGATTTTGATAATCCGAGGCAAGTGAATGAAAATCCTTATTATCATCATGGATATGTAGTGATGTGTTTTTCGAATTAACAGTGTTCATAGTCGTATCTGTTGGTAGTGAATGATCTACAGGTTTATTATGAAAATTTTGCCGAAAATTCGTGCGACTTCTTGAAGAAAAATCCTGTGGAGTGTTTCCAAAATGTGTCTGATTGTTTCCCAATTGATACTGTGGTTGTTCATTTAACCACTGAGGATTCATAGTATAGTTTTGAGAAAAATGTTGAGAATTATAAGGAACTGAATTCTGATTGAACGCTCGATGATACTCATTAAAATTTTGTCTATTTCTATATGTTCTTTTCGAATTATTATTTCCAAAATGTAAATACTCGGTTTCGTGAAGAATTATTCGAATTTCTTCTAAACTACTCGGATTTCTTGCTAATAAGACGCTTTTTAGCGGCTCCGAACATTTGTTTATGTAAATATTTTTCGCCATAAGTTATCTACTTTTAATAAGATCATCTTTTTGAGTACTTATATATATATAGATTCATTTAAAAAATTTTGACTTATGAAGCAAAGGCACTTAAAAATATTCATAAAATTGAATGACTGTCGTAAATCCTGCACAAACGCTCCTGAAGTTGTGTCGAAATGTGTTATTAAAGTTTTTCTCACGTCGTCCCATGAGGTTGGATTGTATGTTAGAATGGCCTCCCGAGCTCTTCCAACTATCCGCAATAGAATTTGTTGCGTTAACTGCACTTTGAAACTGCTACCGATCAAATCAGTTTTGATCGCGTCTACAGCACGGATAAATGGATATAAATCCGACTGATTCCCATCGAAAGGAGGAATGGAAGTAATAAATGCACTTAACTTGTTATAGTCCATTTTTTCTTCTTTAAAATCCACAGCACTGAATTTTTTTTTATTAATTCCTCCAGTATTCTTTTTGACTAAATAACACGTCAAAAAAAATCAGGTAAAATTTATATATATATGTATATATATTTTTTTATTTTAATGCACTGCACTGCATATCTTAACCAACACTTTATTAATTTGTTCTTTGCGATCAGTCAAAGAAAATTTTAGCGTTTTATGGTAAATTTAGCCCGGTTTTATTAAAATTGCATAAAAACAAAACTTTTTACTATATTCAGTGGAAACCACTATGTTTTAACCGATAAGTTCTTTTTATGTAGATTCGATTCTGCCTGGTTTCACCAATCTTGCGTAAAAATCAACTTTTCACTATATTAATGAAAAAGAAAACCGCGACGTTTGAATCGAAGTTATGATTCTTTGCTGTCGAGATTAAGAAAAAGATACTTCGATCGAGACACGTACTTTATTTCATCGTCGATTAGTACAAAGAATACTTATTCTAAAAATTACAATCGTGTTTATTACTATTTTTCAGCTAACTAAGCAATATTTTTGATTACGTTAATTGGCATATTTTATTTGTAAGAAGTTGCACAATTTGCATTAAATTTTATTTTGTAAGCAGTTGCACAATTTGCATTAATTTCATTTGCAATATTTTTACCTATTACACAATATGATGTTTACTTAACCTAATCTGCCTGGGTGCAATAACCGGGGGAATGAGTGTGATAACTTCGATAGGTGCTTTTTGGCACGGTAATATTGATCTTGCGTAAAATATAAATTTTTACTATAACAAATATTAATCCGCGACCCGACTGCGCCAGTTAAGTAATAACACAATTGTTGTTATGAATGTTAAAATCTTTATTCTTCAAAATCTAAATTAACACTGAGCCGGGCTTCTTCCTGGCATGAGTTTAATAAAAATGTTGTACGATAGTTTAACAGTACATATTTTATTAACAGATATTTCGACTATCTCTTCTTCAGGGCGAAGAAGGAGTGAACTTAATTTAGCTTACATACTATGCTTGAAGTCTTGTATAATAGATTATACAAGACTCAGCAGTTTCTTATCTTTTATTCTTTGTATGGAAATGCAAAACCTCAAAACAACGTACGTTACATGGAAAGATTCATATAGTCATAATATACACATACATTGTGTATATTATATTTTGTATGGGTTTACAGGAATGGCCAAAACTCGCCCCTTCCCAGTTATTGTAACTCCTGGTGCAATTTCTGTTTCTAATTTTTCAGATTCAATTTTTGAGTTTTTACAATTTTTTAGATTAATATTGTCTTGCATTTCCTCCAAATTTTTAGTTTTATTGCTCAAATTAGTATTTTTCAATTGGTAATTTAATTTTTTAGGAAATCTAAAAGCTATTCTATTCGGTTTACAATAGCAAAAATAAATGACAATGATTATAATGACAAAAATAGTTACTGTTGATAATGACCAAATTGGTGGGTATTTCACATAATCATTCCAATTTTCCATCTTGAGAGATTTAATATTTTCTAAGTCTTCTATAGTTAGCTTTTCAAATAACGGGATTGTATGATTAAAATTTTTATTCACGTATTCCAAAACAATTTGTTCAAATTTCAAAACTGAATTAAAAAATGTACTATTATTGTAGGTAACTGAGCAATTAATAAATTTTAAACAAATAATTTTGTGTTGCATTTCATTTAATCTTAAACTTTTTTCTCCACAAGTATGACTAATATTTCCAACGAAATTCTCGAATATTAATGTGCCTGGTTCAAGTTCTTTGACAATAGTTTTATTTTGTTTATTTATATTTCTAACAAAATTACATCTTTCGTAAATACATGGGTATTTTTCAAATGGAACTGAATTATTACTGTATTTATAAAAAGTATTATTAATTTTAACAGCAATACCTTCAGGTATATTGAGTTCAAACTCTTCTTCATTGTTAACTCTATTAATAAGATAGGAATTATGTAGATTAATAATAATTGGAATTCGAATTACAAAATATAATTGAGTTTCTGACGAAATTACATCTAATTTTAAAAGACTTAATTGTTCGATTGAGACATTCAGTTCTTTCATTTCATCGCTGGTTAGTAAAAAATTGTTCATTAATTGCAATTTAGCTGAATTTATATTGTCTAAAATTTTTTCTATTTCATTTCGAAAAGTATACAATTGGATCAAAATATTTAATTCTGTAAATTCTAATTTAGTCTCATTTGTAAAAATTGTTAGCTTTTCCATTTGTGAAGCAAAATTGATTAGTTTTTCATGTACTTTTTCATTGATTTTAAATTGTTTATTATTATTATTTATTAGGTTTACTTGCCCTTTCTCGATTGCTGATATATGAGCTTGGATTTCTGCTCTATCGAATGTGTCCATTGTTCCAAATAACGATCGCATAATTGTTCCAAATCCCATCGCTGGTGCTGAATAATCAAGTACAGATCTTTTTCGTTGTTTTTTGTTGATGAGAATGTGTTTGAGCGCTGATATTTCGTTTGAAATTTGCTGCCTTAGATGCTTAGTTGAGTCCTGGAATCTTTCGCTTGTTGTGTGGGCGATGGCGTCTTCGATTTCCCCGAACACCTTTTTCAATTTTTGTACTGGAACTAAATGTAGAATTGTTGTGTAACCGTTGATTGTTGGGAGACGCTTGCCTTTCAAAATTATGTATCCGTTGGAACCATCAATTTCCTCCATTTCGATTAATTGGGATATTGATATTCCTAAAATGAAACTAATGACCAGAATTACAATTTGGAGATTGGTAATTTTTAATAAGTTCCTTCTGACGATCCACATCTTTTATGCCTTTTATTTTATTGGCCACAAAGTTTTTAAAATGTTCTTTTGAGTTGTCACTTTTTTTTAATTGTCTCAGTTTGTTTTTAATTATATTTTTCACACTTGGGTTTAAACCCTTTAAAAAATGATAAGGTGTGTCGACACAAATATCAGACTGTCCTTTGTTCACTTTAATCAGTTTAGGATGGATTTTAAATCCATCGGTTATATTAAAATTATTGTCGATTTCCTTTATTAAATAACGGTTAGGTTTTCTTTTATTTCTGTTTATTTTGTCCGGTAGGTTAACTATAAAATGTTTTCCGCTAATTATTGGAACTTCACTTCTATTTTTGTTATAATTTTCACAACATTTATTTTTATATTTGATTTGTTTTACTTCACTCCAGTTAGCTTTATTCTCTTCCACTTCATTCGGAGTATACTTGTGCGAATAGTGAACTGTCGTATTATACGATTCGACTGCTTTGCTTAAAATGTCCATTAAACACTTTGTGTTGTTTTCACATCTTATTATACGTATGATCTCCGATATAGTGCGATGTGCTGAATTTAAATCACTTAAACCATTGTGATTGTTTGGTGTTGTAATATGATGCTCGACTTCATGCTCTTCTAAGAATGTCTTGAAGATTTCGTTGTCGTAATCAGTTTCAGAATATAGTATTATTGGTCTCGCATGTCTTTCAAAGAATTGTTTCAGAATGTTTATCTGAGTACTCATATTTCTGTCTGCTATGTGGTATGCAAATATTTTTTTTTGAAAATTTATCAAAGATTGTTATGAACATTCGCATGTCTACAGTAAATATATCAATTGCAATTTCTTGCATAGGCATTTCTGGAATTGATAACGGAATAAATTCAAATTTTTTAGGGTTTCTTTCGTATTTGTTCTTTTGGCAGGAATAATTAATAATTAATACAGGATTTTATGTAATTTTGGATAAGTTTTCTTATATTTGGAAAGTAATAGTTACGTTGAAATTTTTGAACATTTTCCCATGTTCCTCGATGGTTTCCTTCCTTGTGGATTTTCATTATTATAGTTTCTGCCATTTCTTTCGTTTCTATGTCTTCAACTATTTTCGTACAAATTGTGAAATTTTTTAGGTACTTATCGTCAAATGTTTCTTCAATTAATTTTTTCACTAAATAAACATGTTTTTCTTCATCTGCAAATACTCCTGTTTGTTTATTAGGATTAATATTATTGCGTATCCAATTCACGCCATTTGTTTTTATAATATCTAGGTTTACTTCATATATAATATTGTTATTGATTGTTTTTATTGTTGTTGCCCCGTTTTGTATAATTCGTATTTGTTGTTTGTATTTATTAATAATTGTGTTTTTTGTTAGAATTTTTTCATGGTTATTTTCGATATTAGTATGAATAGTAGCGTTTATAGATTCTTCCATTGCGTTAATTTCTTCGTCTGGTATTCGTGATAAAAAGTCTGCGACCTTATTCGTTTTTCCTTGTATGTAATCGATTTGGTAATCATAATCTGCAATTTGTTCTCTCCATCTAAAGAGTCTTGAATTAGTGTCTTTATGTTTATATAACCAAGTTAGTGGTTTGTGGTCTGTTTTTATTATGACTTTGTGTCCATAGATTATATATCTAAACTTTTTTAAGCTCCACACAATAGCTAACAGCTCTTTTTGGATTGTAGAATAATTTTTCTCTGCTCCATTTAGTGTCCTCGATATGAATCCTTAAGGTCTTCCTTCTTGTTGTAATACTGCTCCAATGGCTATATTCGATGCGTCGGTTGTTAGTTCAAATGGTAAATTATAATTTGGTAGCGTTAGTACTATGTCTGTTGTTATAATGGTTTTTAATTTTTCGAATGCTCTTTTATATTCTTCGTCACTGGTATCAATTACATATCCTTTTTTCAAATATTTAGACATTGGCGCTGCGATTTTTGCGTAGTTTTGTATAAATTTTCGGTAATAACCTGTTGTTCCCAAAAATCCTTGTAATTGTTTTTCAGTTTTTGGCAGTTTTAGTTTTGATATTTTTTCTAAATACTCGGGATTCGGTTTTAAACCCTTGTCGGTTATTGTATGTCCAAGAAAGTTTGTTGTTTTACTTAAAAATTTACATTTTTCTAGTTTCACTTTTAGCCCATGTTTCCTTAGTTTTGTTAAAACTTTTTTAGTATTTACGATTGTTTCTTGTAACGAAGCTCCAAAAATCATAATGTCATCAAGATACACTAGACATATGTCACCAATTTCATCTGCAAGTATTTCATTTATTAACCTTTGGAAGGTTGCAGGGGCGTTCATTAACCCGAACGGCATTCGTTTAAATTGATATAAGCCCCACGGTGTTATAAAAGCAGTTTTTTCTCGATCTTGTTCGCGCACCTCGACTTGGTGATATCCTTTCGCCAAGTCTAGTGTCGTAAAATATACGGCTTTACCAAGTTGATTGAATGTTTCTTCAATATTAGGCAGAGGAAGTTTATCTGGTTTTGTTATTTCGTTGAGTCGTTTATAATTAATTACTAGTCTTTTGCGTTCTTTACCATCAATATCAGGTTTATTTTTAACTAAACAGCATGGCGCTGCATATGGTGATTTCGACTTTTCGATTATATCATTATCAAGTAATTCTTGGATATGTTGTTTTAACAAATTTGTTTCCGCTTTAGGGACACGATACGCGGCTTCATACACTGGTTTAGAATCATTTAGTTCTATTACATGTTTAGTTTTAGTTGTTGCAGAAATTTTTTCTTTTTCATTATAAAATACATCTTTAAATTGTTTTATTATTAGTTTTACTTCGTTTTTTCTTCGTCGTTTAAGTCTTTCATTAAGTGCTCGTTTATAATTTTTTGCTTTTCTAACTCTTCTTTACTGATTTCAATATTATTAGTTTGGTGTCTTTTAGAAGTTGGTATTATTATTCCCTTCATATATCCCAGGTTAAATTTTTGAATAGAGTCCATTCCGATTATTATATCATAGCTAATGTTATTAACGACTCTACACTCCATTTCTGTTTCTAATTCTGGTATTTTAATGTCCGTTTTTTGAGTTGAATATATTAATCCTCCAAGCGACCTCAATTCAATAGGTTCTGCCCATTCAATTTTAAATTCCGGGTGGAATTTTGCCAATGTTACCGACGATCCGGTGTCAAATAAGATTTTTATTTCACGTTTTGTTAATTCGTTCATTGTATTTATTATTGGTAGGTTAGAAACACTTTTTGTTGTTATTTTTATATGATTATTTTCGGATACATTATTTTGTTCTGCTCTGAATAATTTTTCGTTAAGTTCTTGGATTTGTTTCTTCAGTTGTTCTACATTGTTACTATCTACTGACATATACGATCTATTATTTGTATTATTAGAATTGTTAGTTGTTCTTGTTATTCTGGTATTATCGACGACATTCATTGGTTATGGATAGTTGCGGTGATTATAATTTCTATAATGCTGATAGCTGTTATTGTAATTTTTGTCTCTACGTTGGTTATTAAATTTATTTTCTCTTGGTTTGTTATAATTTTGATTTTGTTCACGGTAACTATTTGGATTTTTGCGGTAATTTTCATTAGTATTATTATATCGCCTTGTATTATAGTTGTTATAGTTCTGTGTTGTCGCTTTATTAAAATTATTTGTTCTGTTAATGGTTTTATTAATCTCCGGTCTTGTTATTAGCTTTGAATATGCATCAGTAAGAGATGCGCTGCTCTCTACGAAAGCTTGCTGCCCAATTGATAATTGATTTTTGAAACGATTAAAAATAAACTTTTCATTAATTACAGGTGCTTGAGCATTACTCGGGTCTCTTTGGTATTCAATGTTCATATCGGATAAAATATTTATTAAGTACTCGTAGTATTCTCGGATATTATTAAAATCACTTAATTTTCTCGAAATGACCTCAGTCATTAAGGTCATATACGCCTTATTGGAACCGAACTCGTTAATTAATAACTGTTTTACGCTTTCCCATTTTTTCTTTCCGCCTAAACGCGTAATCGTTTCGTACGCTTTTCCCACTATGCGCTGAATAATTTCTTGTTTTATAAGTTCAACATCAGTTTCGTGGAGTTTAGATGCAACCGATTCAATTATTGAATCAGCAATTTCAATAAATTGATTCAATTCGAAGTGTTTATTATTTCCATCATATCTAGGAAGCCGTTCAGCTTTGGAAATAGTATGATTAAATAATCGCAACAATTCATCATTATTAAGTGGATTAGTCATTGTGTTACGGTTACCTGTTGTTTCTTCAGGAATAAATTTGAGTTGAAAGCTTTGAACTAATTCGTCCAATTCGTCTGATTCACTCATCACTTTTTATGATTTTCACATACATACCAAGTGTTTTTGTCCCTTTGGTTTTTTCACAATGAGGGTTTTTATTTTTTAACACAAACAAAACTTGCACATTGCACCACTTTATTTGTAGATACTTTCCGTCGGCTGCGCCAGTTTAATAAAAATGTTGTACGATAGTTTAACAGTACATATTTTATTAACAGATATTTCGACTATCTCTTCTTCAGGGCGAAGAAGGAGTGAACTTAATTTAGCTTACATACTATGCTTGAAGTCTTGTATAACACAGGGGAACAGCATTTTGTTTATTTAGATTTGATATTCATTTCTAGCTAATTTTTGGTCGTAGAATCCGGAAATGCTAACCGTTTTTCTCCTATACGTCCAGTTTTTGAGATACAGGGGGCTCAAATTTTTGCCCCCATACAAACCTTCCCTTCATTGAAATCAAAACAAACGAAACTCGCTAAAAATTTTTTGTTTGTAAATATTGATTTTATATCTTAACAACATTACCTAAGAATGAAAAAAAAATTATGGCAAAAATTGTCGTTTGTAGCTTTTTGTGGAGTGTTCAATTTCCGGACAGTCCCGTTTTATGCCCCATCAATAGTCCGCCATCATATTCGCATCCCATCTGCCTTGATATCGACTTTCCATGATTTTAAAATCTTGATGAAATCGCTCTCCTTGCTCATTACTCACAGCTCCAAGAAATTCATCTAAATGACTGTGTAAAAAGTGAACTTTGATTCTCATGTTGCAGCTAAGCCTTTGAAAACTGTCCAATAGTTGCTCGACTACTATCGCATAATTCTATGCACTTATATTGCCTAGAAAATTCTTGACTATATTCTCAAATGTCAGCCAGGCTGTCTTTTCATTTTCTTTCATTGCTTCCATAAAATTTGTATCGCTGAGAAGCTGCCGAATTTGTGGACCGTCAAATACTCCAGCCTTTATTTTCTCGTATGATAGCGCAGGAAGGACCGACAGCATATATTTAAAATAATTTCCTTCTGTTGGTAAGGCTTTTACAAATTGTTTCGCCAGGCCTAGTTTTATATTCAACAGCGGGAAAATGTTTTTTGTCGATCCACAAGCGGTTCATGAACAATATTGTGATCACCAGCCTTCAGATCAGATCTCCGGGGTCAATTCCTTTGTATCCAATGTTTATCGCGAGTTCTGCTATCCCACATACACAAAAAGCACGGATATTTTGTATATCCACGTTGCTAACCAAGAAGGAAGAACCATCTTGAGGTCTACACATATGATATGCCTGGTGGACAAAGGGGCCTATTTTTTGCCCTTTGACTTAGAAATGTATAACTGCCACATATATAGCAAACTGACTCCGGGTGTTGAGACACTTTCGACAAGGGATACTAGAGGCTTCCATTACACAAGTTAAGAGCACAAAAATAGGGTTATATACTCGAACGGAGGCTTTTAAATAAATTTTTTTGATTAAAAAAGACTTAAAAATGGCCCAAGAATTTCACAACTTTTAACAAAAAATCCAGGTCGCGACAAATTACTTTAATTTTTTTATTTAATTCTATTGTATACAAGTACTAGAAGGTCCTGCTTAAGGATGCAACCCCGTAGCTTTTAAAAAAAGTTGTTATTTAAGGGGGTCTATTGTAATTTTCCGTAAAATTCAAAAAACCCCGTTATCGCAAAAACCTGACGTATAGGGGAAAAACGGACTGCATTTTTGGAATCAGCGAGGCGGTTTTACTATAAATTAGGTGCAAGATTCAAATAAACAGAAAAAAGTGTTAAAATTGTTCTCCTGTGTAATAGATTATACAAGACTCAGCAGTTTCTTATCTTTTATTCTTTGTATGGAAATGCAAAACCTCAAAACAACGTACGTTACATGGAAAGATTCATATATGTAGTCATAATATACACATACATTGTGTATATTATATTTTGTATGGGTTTACAGGAATGGCCAAAACTCATGCTATTTATAACTTGTCCACTATGTATACATATTCTTTCAATTCTTATAAGTCTAAAGTACAATCTTTCGGACTATGCACCTCGTCATATTGAGAGCATGTTGTATAGAACTCTAAGATAAACATTTGGCCTGGGTATTGTTTATGACTAAAAGAACAAATGTGAAAAGATTTATGATTATGTATGTATGATAACGGAAATGCACATGTGCATTTTCGGTCATTTCCTAGAACCAAGATTGAGGATAATTAGGGTCGTTTATGTTCGGTGCCTTAACTGACATAGGTAAATTGAAATTTTGTTATTTTGCGAATTTACCGCGTCACGTTGAAGTGCAACGTGACATGAAATACGAGTTACCGCAACATATCACCGCCCTTTACATGAGAGTTGGTCCCACAACTCTGTTTTTGTTTTTTTGTTTTTTTGACACAAAATTTCGACAATTGATAATTACATTTCATTCTAAATTTTTGTTTTGTTTTGTTTTTAGCTGTATACATTTTTTCTTTTACACGTTGGCTGCGGCAGTCATTTTCGGTATCTTCTTTTCTGTGCGGCACATGCCCCGGGGGCATGTAAGTCGTTATTATTCATGTGCGGCACATGCCCCCGGGGGCATGTGGCTACTGAAATAGTAAATGAGCTCTTATATCCCGGAATTTAATTTTAATCGATCAAAAACTAGATCAAATACTTCCTTCGGAACAAACCTGTCTTCAATTCAGCCAGGAGCCGATTCCAAATAATTATAATAATAAATTGTAATTTTTCGGTTTTTTCACCTTTGCTTTGGCCAATTGACCATGCGACGCGAGCGTTCCGACATGTTAACACTAAAAAATGTATTTTTGCACTTCAATTCAGCAATAGAATACTAAATGAACACGATGGAACCAGAAATTAATTCTAACGGTGTTTTTTTCTGGCACCCCATTAACAAGAAATACATGCCCCCGGGGGCATGTATTATGTTTCTATTATAATATTATAATATAGGGCGAACTAAGTAAAATGCTCTTTGTCTCGCTAAAATCGGATGAAAATTAGAGATTTTAGATAGATAGCTTTCGCACCTGGAGAATAAAAAGCAAATTTTTCAGCCGCACACAAAAAATAACTAACTGGTAACTTTGTATTACATTTCCAAATTCTAAACAATATGTTTTTGTAAGTTTTGTTTTTTTTTGTTTTTATTTACAATTGTGCTCTTAAACGGGGTATGTTATTCATATTGATTTCTCTAGTTTGCACTATTTCCTTAGTTGCTGCAACGTTTTTCTTACGACTATTCAGGCAAAAGCATTTCTTAAATAATATGAATCGAATGTTACCGCAAGCGCAATATTCAAAAGCAATTAATATTATGACAATTGTTCCAATGGTTGTACAAAACCAACTATTTTCATTTACAAATTCTGGCAATGAGTTAATGTTTGAATCCCAAAATTCTATTTGTTCTGCAACTTCAGCAGTTAAATCTTTAATTTCGTGTAAATTATTAGTGGTTAATTTATTTATTTTCAAATTACTATTTTTTATTTCGTGCAAATTTAATTTAGAACAACAATTTTCAATTTCGTCTCTTTATGATATGATTTCGGTATTCGATTTAACAGGAGTGTAATCTAATTCTACAGAGTGTATAGTACAATCGTTAGTTAAGGTTATTATATGTCTGTGTTTCGAAAAGCTTTAGGTTTTTTGTTTCATTACAGCGACATTCGTAATTGGTCACGATCGAATTTGATACAATAACTTGCAAATTATTAATAGGATACATAATATCTAGATCTATATTTAATTTTCGATATTGACAATATTTGTCTTGATTTTTAAAATAAAGCTCAGTTAAACATGTTTTTGTATAAGTTGATCTCAATGGTATGGGTTTACATATGTTTTTATTTCCAATCGACTTACAATCAAGAGTTTGAGATGTGCCAAAATGTTCGTGATCTTCACTTACAAATAAATATTTCGCTAAATTTTCGAGAGTAAAATATTATTTTCTTTTACGTAAGGAAATATCAAAATTTCAAAACTTTTGAATTCGGGTTTAGTTATTTTATCGATTTCTATAATAATATAGACCTTCTTTCCTTTTACAAGTGCCTTTAAGTTAATGTCCTTAGTCATTGATAGGTAATTTGAAATTAACGGATCGATTGCTAATTCGTGCGTCACCCTTAAGTTATCCAATTCTTTTATGAGTTGTTCTGGCTCTATTATAAAAGGATGTAGTACTCCAGCTTGTACAAATAAAAGTAACGAACGAAAATTGTTAAAAAATGTAAAATAAAAATAAAATAATAAATGTTGGAAACGCTAATACTTGCTTCAATATTTTTTTCACCACACACAAAACACTGGGAAGCCATGATGTGCCCAACACCTAAATTAAGTAAATCAATTAATGTATAAACAAGGAAACAAAGAACACAATTAAAAATTCGCAAATTGATCTGAATTAATGCACACAAAACCGCATCTAAAGCATACGAACGTTGAAAATAGATGGAAACTAACTAGAACTTAAAGAAAGATCGGTTGGCAAGAAAACAAGGAAAAAAAAAACAAATATTCGCGCTTGGTTCTAGAATCTGGGAATACAGAAACTGGGAAACTCGACAGGCACCACAAAGCGATTTAAAACAAATGACACGTTTTTTTTTACAAAAATCACATAAATATGTTCTATTGAAGCCACGAAAAGATGTCTTATAACCATGGAAACGCACTAAATTATAGATTGTTCCCACGTTAGCGCACACCTCATGACCGCGAGCTTGTAGTATGTCTTACTCCGAACCGCCCATTATGGATTCATGAAATAAAAAACGGCCCCCCCTGCAGTTTTTTCACAATGTTTGTCTTTATCCTTGAAAATAGAGAAAATTGAATTCGGAAGCTTGGTTTTAACTCTTAAGCTTTTGACTGATTGAAGACCGGACAACGGGGCGTATATTAAATGAGAGCCAATTAAACATCGTACAAATTGGTCGTGAAACAGTTTTCCGAAAAGCAATCGCGAGAGACACCAGAGCCAAAAAAATAAACAAAATAACGATTTTTTAACAATTTTCGGATTTCAATAACCTGTATCGGGGAAACCGTTAGGAATTCGGCATTTGTGTGTTCAAATAAGTTTTTGGAAATTTAATGGGCTTTAGTACTCCCATACAAATACTCTCAGGACGACTCACCGCTTCCGAGATATTTCCAAGATTAAGTCGACAACCTGCAAAAATGAATCCTTTAGCCCCCCTCCCCACGTTAGCGCACACCTCATGACCGCGAGCTTTAAGTATGTCTTACTCCGAACCACCTATTATGGATCCATGAAATAAAAAACCGTCACCCCCCGCCGTTTTTTCACAATGGTTGTCTTCATTCTGATGAGTATAAAATATTACTTCGTTGAGACTCTCTTAACTCTCGAATGATAGGAGACAAGCCAAGAAGAAGTATATCAAATTAAGGAAAATTTACCACTTACTAACTTTACCCTACAAAAGTTTTTTGAAAAACAAATCGGAGAGACACCAGAGTCAATAGAATGCAAAAAATTTTTTTTTTTTACTTTTATTGATCAATATCGGAAGAACCGTTAGGAGTTTTGCACATGTAAGAATGGGCAAATAAATAGGATATTTAGAAAGCTTTAATGCTTACTCACAACTTTTTTCTGTGCGACTCACCGTTTTCGAGATATAGCCCAAAACACAAAAAATTGCACAAACTTCCACCTTTAACCCCCTCTCCCCGCATTAGCGCACCCCTCAGCTCCAAGTAAAATTAGTACCTTTACCTCCTAACTACTCCTGACAAAATACCGAAGAAAAAAATCGTCACCCCCTTCGATGTTCTCTTTAATGTCTTGTTTGATTGGCCTATATCGGAAACATCAAGGGGGAAAACCGTTTCGTAGTCAGAGTTCATACCAATTCGAGACAACTTAAAATTACCAGTTTTCTCAATAGCTACCGTGAAATCATTTTGTTGCAGGAACTGGCGACCAAGTATACACTGTGGCCCAATCGCATCGTCATTCACGACCAAGGACCTACAATTAAATTTTTCATCGTTTATTAGTACATTTGCAAAGCACATTAAATTAATAAATCGGAACCGTTTATGCCGCAGTATTTACTCGAATTGTATTCGGGTCTAATAGGTACATTTACCACAGATAGTTTTATTAAATTAATAGGACTTCCCGTGTCAATTAACACGTCAGCATAAATGGTTTGATTTTCGAATGAAATTTCAAACTTATTTTCTGTTATCTTCGGCTTACAATCGTCTTGGATTGTTGGATAACACATTCCACTCGGTTCTTCGAAGTGAGACAATTGTTGCTCGCGTGTCCTACTTTGTTGCAGATTTCACACCTGATTCGCCGCTGTGGTTTTGGACAATTTATCGAAATATGGCCAATTGCTGAGCAGTTATAGCACTTTGGACCTTTAGCTGGTGTGTTTTCTTGGTAGATCCACTGCGCACAGCCATGACACCATTTGCATTTTCTACATCTTCACATGATTTCACTTCGGATTATGTTCGTAACTCCTCCATTTCGTCACCAGAGTCAATGTTCAAACGCGACGTACCGATCGATTCAGAAAGTCTGATTAGTAGGGCTGCTTTATTTCCCGTCGTTTTCAGACCGCGTTTGTTTAGTTCTCGTTTTAAACTTTGAACACTTAGTTTTTGCAGGTCGGTTGACATCACGAAAGGATCCCACTTCTGATATTTTTGTAGGGGAATACACCGAAAAAAATAAAATACGAAACGTTTCACGTTAACAATGTTTATTTCTGCACGTACACCGATCGACTGCCACGATTCTCTTATGCACAACTTCTATCTCCCAATTAATGTGCGAGAGACAGGGTTGCCATATACTTAAATCTATTTTTCTTACATATCTCTTTTTCTTACACTACACATGAAAAAAAATATAATATGGTTATGTTATACCTCTGTCGACTGTTATCGCAAGTATGCATTAAATTTACAAAAATTCATTCATTGTTTAATGAAGATGGATCGTGAAAATTCGTCAAAGGACGCCAACGAAACAGATGAGAAAAAGCGAAGGATACAACTAGCTAATAAGTGTTAAGTGAGGACACTTACCAGATGCTAGGCTTCCGGAACTTGTGTTTTTGGATTCGTCTTCAGTAGGTTGTAAATTTCTGTATATTTTTTGCAAAAAGACGTTTTTAATTTTAACGATTTTGGATCGTCTAATTTAGGTATTTCAAGGTTGAATTTTTCGAGTATCTCATGTAGGGCCAATTGCAAATTCACCAAGTATCTATCGGTATAAGTTATTTGTGGGGTTTTCTTCAAGTTTTGCAAGATACTATCTAACTCATTAATAAATTCGATAATTCCAATTAGGGCTATTTTATACTTTCAGTGCGTCTGCACTATTTTTTACTGCTTTCTGAATACAGTAAAACTTCGTTATAACGCTCCCGGATATAACGTTTTCCCGGCTATAACGCTCTTTTTTCTCGGTCCCGGTCCCATTAGCATTTATTACAGTGAATTTCGATTCGTTATAAAGTTTATATTTCCCGGTTATAACGCTCTTTTCCCAGTCTCACTTTCTTGAAAAAAAATTATATTGACAAATTCATTGAGCACGTAAGTCTATCTATACATTGTAATAATCACAAACAAACCCATAATACACAAGTTGTTCCGTTAATTCACATCAAGGTCAAATTTCCGGGAAAAGGGAGAGACAACAACAATTGAAAGTATAACTGAAAATCTCGTAATTGTATCAGCATCCGTCGACACCGAAGAGAACAAGAAAGTGGCGTCAAGCATGCCAAACACATTTGTAGTCTTACATGCAATAAAGAAGATTCGAGCAATTTTGGCCTATAGCATGGACATTTCAATAAATTAAAACCCTTAGTATTACTGCAGTCTGTTACCAGTCTAAAACAAAAACATTTATTTTTTTTTAACCTGAACCTGTAACGTCAACCCTCGATGATTATTACTCTATTCGTAGATTCTTCCAAAGTGAAAACAATGTAGTCAATAATTCTGATCATATTTTTATTCATAACCAACTATTCAAAAACAACAATTACAATGGAATATTGATATAATTATAATATGTATGACCAATGACAACAATCGTCAAACACGCTGTCCGGATGGTAGCATCCGATGCAGCATGGACTATAGGTATTCGGCTCTCGTTCCTAGTGTTCCAGTGATGTTAAATGCACAGATGCCAAGAGTAGAATGCTGACTTCTCGGGGCTGTGGCTCGCCTTTTATACTCTGGTGCTGTGTGCTGATGAACGGTTATCGCTGCTTTAGTGTTGCCGTGTAAGCTTATGTTGAGTGTTGAGTTCAGGGTTGCCGCTGTCGATGTTAGTTGATTGTGTTAGATACCTTTTTTAACCAGTAATTAATTGATTGCCATTTCCTTATTATTATTCCTTATTATTATTATTTTGCCTCCTAAAAGGTGTATGTATCTATGAAGTATATTTCTTGGACTTCCCGGCTATAGCGTTTTCCCGGTTATAGCGCTTTTTTGGCTTAGACCCCAGAAGAGCGTTTTAACGAAGTTTTACTGTATCTTTTTTTTTTCAAAAATTTCATAATGAAGAAATAGATTAGGAAAAATATTATCATGATTACTACTGTGATAACGATGAAAGTAAAAACCTGAGTTGACGAAAATTGGTTTGAATTGTTAACCGGACCAGTGTTAACGATTATTTTCTCATCAAAGTTTGTGTCGGAGAAAACCATTTTTATGAGATTTTTGAATTTCTTCCATAAACTAAAAAGTTTTCTTTTTCTTTTATCTTATTTTTGCTATTTTCTTGAATATGTTTGTTTTTTTTTGTCTCTACATAATTCAATATTATAAGCTTTATACTCGTAGAGCATTGCAAATTTCTTCCCTTTTTTGAACGCTATCCTCGAGCTGCGCGCTAGCGATTTTTTTTTTGGATTGGCACGCGGCACGGGTTTTTATTTACTCGTTTGTCAGATACCAGTTTAACGTCAATTTTTAATGCGCTACATTTCCCGTGATAATTCAGTCCTTCTCCAAAACATCCACGGTATTCAAGTAGCAATGCTACAACGCGTTGGCGTTCGCATTCTGTCAACGTACTGTTTATGTTTTCACAATCCGCTCCCGCAATATAACATTCACCCTTGTCTATTACGAGTATTATATGCTCACGTTTCGATAATCATGTCATACATCGACACCGGGTCGTCGTCTATTAATATCAAATCACATTTAAACTTATGCGCGTCGATTATCACTGTCAGTGCCTTTGTCTCTACCTGTCCACTGGCGAATTCGAACATTGTCTTGTTACACGGTTTCACCTCACCAACGCATCGATCCGCAATGTTCCTTTTTATGAACAAGTGACAATTGCCCCAGTCTATCAATGCTTCAAACGCGATGTCGTTCACAACGATGGTTTTTGTCACAGCGCCACACGATTGATCCCGTATTGAATTCACCGAATTTTTAAGTTTTCGCGTCGATATGTCCGCGAGATATGTCCCCGATCCCGACAATTGAAACACACAGGTCCACCCTTCTCGCTGGGTGTCACTTTGTGCACGGAATTGCTTGTGTTCTCGGCTTGACATGACGCACAGTTGTTCAAAAACGGCATTTTGCGAAAATTTACTTTGAAGACGTACAACTAAGTGAATGAAATTTGCTAGGCATGTGCTAAGGGTCTAGCGCTTATTGGAAAGTAAAATTAAAAATCATAGACTGATTTTATAGGGGGGTCCCCATAGAGGGGAAATAAAGAGCATTTCTTTATACCATTCGCTCATAGAGTGAAAGGGTATATTAACTTTGTCATGAAGTTTGTAACGCATTGAAGGAAGCATCTCCGATCATATAAAAAGTATACATATATGATCAGCATAACTTGGGGAATCGATTGGGCGATGTCCGTCTGTCTGTCTGTTGCGAGGCGTTTTACTCGGCCAATTTAAAGGCTATGAAGCTGAAATTTTGCACAAATGCTTCTTTTTGCTGCAGGCAGTCTGTATGTTTGAATCGATACAATCGGACAATGGGTCATGGGGCTGCCATGCAAACCCAACTCCCCAAATTAGGTTCTTCTGAGAAAAACTTTTTTATTTTTGTACCAATTCATATCAAATATCACACAAATGTGTTTCTATTGATGACACAAAAGATATGTAAGAATGGATCAAATCGGACAATGGGGTCATGGGGCTGCCATACAAACCTAACCCCCCAAATTAGGTTCTTCTAAGAAAAACTTTCTTATTTGTGTACCAATTTCAACCAAATTTCACTCAAATGTATTTCTATTGATGACGCAACACATATGTAAGAATGAATCAAGTCAGACCATGGGGTCATGGGGCTGCCATACAAGCCCAGTTCTTCTAAGAAACATTTTTTACACCAATTTTACAAAACCTTGAATTAAAGTGTCTTTATCAAAGCAACTAAAAAGGTCAAAACAAATGGAATCGTACTATGCGGCCATGCTCCCGCATCCCCTAATAAATTTTCTGAGGAAATATTTTTATTTGCCCACTTATTCCAACCAAACCCCACACAAATATTGTTTTGCCGACGCAACGGAACTTTTGTGAGGACAAATGGAAAAGAATGGGGGCGGGGGATTTAATGCAACTCGTAGGTACGCCCGAAAAGACTTTTAGCCCGAGGGGAGCGAAGGGTATCCAACATTCGGCCGCGCCCGAAATTAGTCTCGGTCTCGTTGTTCCTTTTTTTTTAGTATGTCCCAAACCTAATATTGGGACGCTAGTCACTCATGCTGACACTGCGGATTCTTGATGGGAATGTTCTCTGAGAACGTGTAATTTTCAATATCGGAAAATCTCATAAGTACAAGGCACAAAACGAGACGCGTCATATTAGAGTCCCACTGGATCAAGTAACAAATGAGATATCTTCAATCAAAAATTACCTAACTCCCTGTTCAATACATATGTATTTAAAATATTGGTTCGGTATTATGAGAAAGAGAACCAATAGGGAGTAGGGTGTAAGGCTCACATAATGCGAGCGTTACAGTAGTTATCTTAACTGTGAGGCTACTAATTGTGACCTACACGCAGGGAATTTCTATATGCTTGATTCCATTGCGGCTATTGTGTTACCAGCCTAATATATTGGAATTAGATTCTAAGTAAAAAAACGACGAAAGACAGTGAGTGCGTAATCATATAGACAGAACAGACAGACAGTAAACAAACAAACAGAAAAGCAGGCAGATGAAGAAGAAAGTTAATCGATAACTATGCAAACAGACAAAGGAGAAAATAACTTACGAACTAAGCCAGCAAATAAAGGACAATAATTAAATAGACAGACTGACAGACAAAATGAAAATCGATAAAAAACGACAGACAGACTGACTGACCAACAGATAAAAAATAGAGCAGACAAAAGAGCAAACCAACAGGGAGACAAATCGATAAGAAAGAAGGAAAGAGGTAATTTAAATAGATAGGTAAAGGATAATAATTAAGCAGACAGACTGACAGACAAAAGGAAAAATAGAGAAAATTAAACAAACAGACAGACTGACAAACAGGTGAAAAAGAAAACTAAAAAGACATTGAGACAAATGGAAGGTGTGGGAAGATACTTCAGCGCCGAGTATCTATTTCACCAGAAAGCCGCGAGAGACAATCGTTCCTTTAATTAGACAAACGCCACGGTTCAAATAACGATAGTTAAACCTTTATTACGATAACAATTGTTATTACATTAACTGCGCGTGATAAGTCAAATTCGTGTTCGAACGCGATAGTAACATCTGACAGTTATCCTCTTCTTCTCGCCACTAGCATTCCTGTCGGCAAAAGCTGGAACGTAGCTGTCGCCACAAAGGTTTTTTGAAAAAAAAAATTATCTATATCTATACTTCTATATCTATCAATACTATTATATAAAATTGCTTATAGATAGATAGATAAAATGTTTATTCAAGGGTTCCAATTTGTACATAATTTTGTTACATATTTTCAAAACAAATATAAGGCATGGCTTATAGCCGTCTGCCTGGTTCGGTTAATAGATATTATTCTTTACGTTACGTTATATATATTTTAAGTATGCATTTGGTTATCTATTAGCAATTATGTTCTCCATTAAAATTTTACAAATGTGATCATGTAATTCGAAAATTTCATTATTCAATGTATATTTCCTCGCGTTCGACTCGGTATCTCTTAGTGTTGCCTGATTTGGATTGTTGTTACTAACTCCGGTGGCATTGGTTGTTTCTGTTGCCGTTCCCGTTCTCGTTGGTTGACTGCATTAGCATTATGTGGTTTTGTTAAAGTACAGGGCGATGAAGTTCACACAACTCCAGATTCTGCGTGTTAATCTGCCCTAAACTCACAAAAACTTCACATGTTCTCATCCATTATATTCTGCCGATACTTCAGGGCGATATTACAGAAGTCATATAATGTTTCCCAATTTTGTCCATTTAAAATTTGTCTTACTTCTATATCATTCAACACTGCTTTACCTAGACAGGACCTCCGGATTTCCTTTAATATTGGGCATATACCGATAAAATGCACCGTATCTTCTCTAGCTTGCATATTGCACAGACTGCAGAGTATAGCTAAATTCGGCCTATGTGGTATATAGTTCAAGGGTACCAGTTCCCCTCGTGCTTTAAATATAAGCGATATTTTGTGGACTGTGAAATGATTTTGGAAGTAGGTGTTCTCACCCAAAGTATGATTAAGTTGGACGTATGTATTCCTGTGCTATTGCCTATATGGGAATGTTTGTAACGGTTTGGCTCAAAAACTACTGGACGGATCTTAAAAATTATTTTTCCAAAACGCTACATCTGTGAGAGAGACGAACATAGGATACCTCATTTTTCGATTTTCGACCTAGAAATACGGTAAATTCCGTTACGCCTAAAATTGTATTTACTCGCTTAAGTCTTTTCGAACTTTGCTAAATGACGCATTTCATAAAGTGAAAGGAAGTCCAAAATTGATAGAAATGGATATATTTAGATTTATAGTTGATAACATTCTGTTAAAATCGCTCCTTTAGGATATTAATTCTTTCGAGAGAACAAGGGAGTTGTTAGTAAGAAAATTATATGTTAGGGGAATGGGTGTCATATGTCAAATAATGAAGCAGTAGATAATTTTTAAATGAAATGGATGTCATTAGAATGCATTTCGGATCCTTTAATGTTGAAGCATACACGGTATTCTATTTATTAGTATTTTGGACACATTTTGATTCCTTTGAATGGGAACAAGGATATTCTTAGCAAAGAAGTGATATCTAGGCAACATTAGTCTACTTTTAAAAAATTGTCGGCTTACGGCAGTTGATGGATATATGTCCTGATTCAAAACAGTTGTGCGGGGAAATATGCTGGCGGTGGTAACAATGCCGACAGTAGCATATACGTCGTTGGTAAATACGTTGGACATGATGGACGAAAATAAGTTGTCGATGTCAGTGGGTACGTTTCGTTTCGTGCCTGTGTGGTAATGGCGTCATTATGATTTATCGTTGGTGTAACGGACGAAACCAATGGAATCGTTGGTAACGCCGTACCCGATCCCGTAATTTCACCACTCGTTTCCACACTTGACGGGAGTTTCACAATTTTGCGCAGTAATTCCGTTATCGACGAGATCTCAGTTCGAAGATCTTCTAATTCGGACCGACTTACAGGATCCTCGGCTAGCACGTCTGGGGAACCGACGGCGATTTCGCTGCACCCCAAAGACTCCTCCAAACGCAGGATCAACTCGGTACGAGACCCCTTCGTTGAAAGGCCTCGTTTTTCTAACTCAGCTTTCATGATGTTTGTTAGAAGCCATGTAATTGGCACTAACATCACGCACGTTACGTTTTCGCAATGCAAACACGATATTACGTTGTCACTAAACGAAAAAAAAACACCTTGTAGAATATGCCACACGACAGTTGCCGGGCAAATCCCACTTCTGAAACTGTGGGGTTTAACGTTGGTCAAAGATTATGTTTTAAAGTTAAAACACGTACGTTCCGTTTGTTGGTCTTATGGCGACTGATTTTTATTCACTCGTCTAGTATAATCATTCACAATATACATACATACTTCACAAAATTCAAATTTAATATTTTTTATCTCCTACAGTATGCTTTCTGAGATTCCGTTAAGATACTCTGTTTACCCGATTTACGAATAACAGTATGAATGTGCCTTCCGAATCGATTCCACTACGTGGACAGACTCTTTACTTTGTCCGGGCGTTCAGATATGTCCGACACCATTTTTATCCTTTTGGTTGAAGAGCCTTGATTTTCACAATAAATAGATGCTAATTGAACGGATTGCGTGGAATCGAAAAGTTTGTGAGAAATGCTAGAAAAATTGTTGCTGAGTGTGGGTGTCCTCAATTGCAATAATACAAGTTTGGACTGATGTTGGAAGTTTTTTTATCCAACGTTTTTTGAGTAAGGGTGTATTTATAAGACTATTACCACCCGCTAGCGATTCCATGTGTCTATACAATTCAGAACGCTTGTAATTAATCACCCAACAGGATATCGAGCCTTCTTTCTTCTTGTTCAGTCATTTTAATGATTTTCATGCGAGATTGATGTATGGAAACTAGAACAAATTGGCGATATGAAAATATACAAATGCGGCCCAACCACTTCGTATTACCACAAAATGGTATCAAAATCACTATATTATATATATTTGATTAACATAAGCTGGGCATCACCCCTAATTTGGGTTTTGATGAACCTAAATAAAACTGGTTACTGAGGCTCAGAAACCAATTTCATTGCCTGTGTGCAGGAGTTCAAAAAGCCGAAAACCTCTTCAGATTTACCCGTGAAACCTGAATGAACTTGAATAATTCAGTTAGGGAACACATTGTTTCCATGGCATTATAATCAGAATCAGAACTACCTTCGATTGTAGTACTATTTAGATCGATGGGGTCACTTTCTGAACTTGACTCCTCTAATGTTTCAGAAGAGTTCAAGTTTTCGAGATTTTTTTATCCTCAAGGAAATCAATTAAATTTGATTAATTAACAAATTTCTTTTCGCCCACTCCACATACAATCTCAATCTCGATTTCTTCTTTTCAGTCGCAATCAACGATTTCTTGAAGATTTGCACTTCTAATAGACCCGTTCAATTTAACAAAAAATTCGTCACACAATTATTCGGCTTAGTCCCACCAATCTGAATTTATAATATTTCTCTTCAAAAAGTTAACACAGTGATTATTTAAGATACAGTTTGCCTAACCGTAACGCATCCTTTGAAATTTGGTACGCTAAAGTTACTGTTATTGAAGAACCAGTAAACGGAACCGTTATTGCATCCTTTGAAATTCGCTGCTCACCAATTACTGTTATTTAACATTAATTTGAAATTTATCCACACAAGTTCTCATAACTGATATTTAAGAACCAGTTAACGTAACCGTAAATGAATTTACCAAAAACTTCCACGTCAAAATTGCGAATTGTATGAAAATAACATCTAGCACAACGCAGCATTTAATTTCATACTCTATACCACCAATTTTTATTAGCAGTGTAGTCTTATTTGTGGAAAATCCCAAAACTTGTTTCTCTCCATAACCACGTATAGTATAGTGACTTTAGCTCCAGACCCAAACATCCAAAAAAAGAGCTGACTTTTGATGCCAAATTGTTCTATGACCTGACCGCATTACGCAGTAAAAAGTTAAACTTTTTTGCGCGTCACATTTGGGGGGGAGGGGGTGGCAAAGGGGTGAAATTATGATTTTTCGCCAATATCTTGTTAACTGTAATATTTACAGCAAAATGTTCTGAGGACGATTTAAACTACACAAAATTTCCTTTCTAATGATATATTATATCATATACCTTCTCTTGGCAGATTATATACTAGACCTTAAAACATTTAGTATAATTTAGATTTTTAGATAGTTACATTTGGCGCTCTAGCTCCTGAAGTAATTAAATTGGAGCCATGGTAATTGGGATAACTATTCCTAAGAATATATAGCTGTCACACAGGGAGACTCAGGCTGCCCCGACAAAGCATTCCCCTATACTCCTTATTAACATTAAAAAAAAAAAGACATGCCTGTAACTTTTCGCCGAATCACAGCAGGCGGGAAAAATTTTGGTAAACGTTAAGGCTAAGTCCCATTAGACCCTCCACCAAATATTACTTCGATCGGATTAAAACAAAGGGTACCTCCCATACAAATTATTCAAATTCAATGCCACTAGTTTATTAAGAAATAAGGGAACAAGTCAACCAAAATTAAAGTTTTGCTCGTAGGCAATTTTCCGGTCATTTTGTATATATATATATATAGTTTTTGCCTGGAGTCCACCATGTTTACTTTGACAGTTTAAAATTGAAAGCCGAACTTCTACCGAATATAGGACAAAATTGCATTATTTGTATAGATGAAATGTCTATGCAAACTCATCTAGAATACGACAAAAGAACGGACATGATAGTAGGATTCGAAGACAACGGAAAAATGCGGACTAATATTCCCGCAAATCATGCTTTTGTCTTAATGGTGAGATGGATGACGTGCAATTGGAAGCATTTGTTAGGATACGCCTTTGTGAAAAATACTATCCAAGCAAAGGATGCAAAAGAAATTGTGTTTAACTGCATTAGGGAACTTCGTGTCATTGGTATGAAGCCCAGAGGACTTGTGTGTGATCAGGGTTCAAACTTCCTACGTTTGGGCCGGCCTGATCTAAAAGAATATCTTAATTTATCATTTTAGGTCAAGGTTATCGCGGTTTTCTCGATATGAAGTGACGATTGATGACGGAGCTCATCTAAAATCGCAGTTTTTGCGTAACTGTTTAATTGCAGCTGTTCATCAAAAATCCCCCAGGCGGGATCAAATTTATTAATAAGATTCATCTTAAAATCCTTGTTCATAATCGTGGAGAATATAATTGTTATTTCTTTATTTTAGTGCTCTGGTTAGTGCGATCGCAATGTTAATGAAATGGTTGGATTGGATTTTGATGGCGCGACAGATGGCTGATGGCTGTGTACTGAAATGCGTTTTCCTCTCCCATATCCATTTCGAATTCTAAATCCTCATACCTAATGTTTATAATTTGCCCTGGCAATACGTTAATTACGCTTGTAATGTTAATAAGTGGCAAAGGAACTTCTTCTTGAGTTTCGCAGTTTGCATTTTTCACCAATTCTGTAAGCTTGGCACAATTTTTTTTTTGAAAATCGCTGTGAACTGCGTGGGCGTGGGATTCCTAATATGCCCGCCTTTTCTCCTTATGTAGGCGAAGGTATTTTCAAGGCTATCTTTGTTGAGATTCCTAGTCAGCAAATATGAAATACCTTCAGAATTAACTGTTTCATATAATTGCTGCAAACTGTTAATTGAAATTAACCAGCCATTTATGAAATTCATCGATGAAGTAACATTTTTTTCATTGTGAATTACTTCCATCGACTCAAACATTTCCTTCATTTTTTCAAAATGAGCCACTTGTTCTTCGTTGCCTATATATGGGCGCCTTAGCATTTTGGCAGCGTTTTTTCTTCTTGAATTAAAAATATCGAATAGTTTACCGACATCTTCGATTAATTCGGCTGTATCTAAGCAACGGAATGGTAGTTCTTGAGACCTGACCATTGTCGTAATGCCCATCGTTACCGTCCAACTGAATACCTGTGTCCCTAGCTTCACTCGCATTTTTTTGAATAATGTGGGATGTACGTGGTAGCTTTGGTTCTAGCTTATATGCTCGTGTTGAGTCTTTTTCGTAAAACTCAAGAATATCCTGCCACTGCGCAGTTTTATCCCCATGAAATTTAAATTGGTATTTCATGAGATTATTGCGTAGTGACTTAAGTAGATGCGGTGGATCGAAGAAAAAGAAGAGCTTTTCTGGATCATCATCTACCGTAAAGCTAGTATGACTTGGTGAAATTCCTACATGGTAAGAACGATGTAAATTTGTTATACCTATAACCCTAAAACCCGACAAAATAGATAATGCTGCAATTAGAATCTGAAGTCAGTTCAGGAATATCCGCAATTGATCCCCTTCAATTTCACGGATCAAAATGTCGTCATTCCCGCAACTCCCATATTCTTTTTTTTTAATTAACAGTAATATAATATAAATAGATTATATCAAAGATAAATAAATTATATAAATAGGTTCACTATTGCCAGAAAATAACACCCTTTGCATGAGCATACTTACTTATACGGAATAAGTCGCCATTTGACAGCCCCAATCAACGCGGATTTCAAGGCAATTTTTTAATCACTTCTTGTACTTACTTGGCTTGCAGCTTTATTAATGTGCTCGTTCAAATTATTCTTTCTGGAAATAAATACCTGAAAACGTCGCGCAATTTCCGGGAACGACCAAAATTTGAAAGTTATTTTTCCAACCTTTCACAAAATGTCACCAGGTTTTGCGGCAAAGTTCTCACTAATACTTCCACACAGCACTTTTTCATCACTTATTTTGCCAAACTTTCCCTTCAGCAGTTGCACAACGAAAAATTCGCGTTTCGAGTTTATTTTTTTCACTAAATATTACAATGCTATGTTTATTTACACAACAAACTCAGAATGATCGTGTTGACATTGTTGACATCTTCTTCGCTGCTGTCAATGCTTCGGATTTGCTCAGAGCAGACAAGAGCGAGTTGCAAATTGCTCTCAGCCAGTGTTTTGGCTCCAATTAAATTCCAATATTGACTGAAATATTTTGTAAGAATTATATCAATACATAGTAGATTCATGTAAAGATCTAATTTCTATGATTAGTTAGTTTTCTGACCTCATACAAGTTAAGAAAATCTTTTACTTTTAGTTTAAAAAAATATATTTGTTGGCGTTTTGTAACGCTTCTTTTCTGTTTACACGGTTTTACAAGAATGAATCGATTACAACTAATTCCAATCATTATACCTATGCTAAACAATAAATTGATGTGCTTGCAGTCGTCAGTCAGGTCAGCAGTTTCGTATCAGCATATTCGTCAGCAGCTAGGTCATTGGTATGGTGCGCGTGTTGTCGCCAGCCAGGTCAATGGTTTATGGTGTAACTCGCCCACCTTTAAATGCAATTGTCCGCAATTGCTAGAAGTATTGGATGTCGTTGAACCTTATGTTAGTTGGTGGTGTACTCAATGTTGGAGGTGATGACGATGAATTCAACGGGGATGATTTAGAAACCTTAGGCATTGGAGGCGGTGGTGGAGCTGATGTTGGTGTTGATTTTAAAATTGTAGGTGCCGGAGATGAACATGATACTTGGATTGTTGGCGGGTGGATTTCGGTTGTTACTTTCGAATGTTGTTTGATCTTGAATATTGAAAATAATTTGAATATTATAAAGAATGTGCAAAGGGTAAGTGTGATGGTAAGAATCCCATAGGGTGCTATTTGATGAGTATCGGTTTCGTCTCGTATCAGTTGGATTTCCCTCGTGTTGTTGATATGTAGATCTTTCATCATTTCCAGCGAAAGGATTTCCGAATATGTCTTCTCTTCTGGTGATGGTTGAAGAATAGCAGGTAGCACTTGTAGTACATTTACGCCTTTATTTGAGAAAGTCTTCCCATTAATAGCGATGGTTGCATTTTCGAATTTCACCAAAAACGTTCCGTTCAGCTGATGGATTGTCTCCTCGTTCTTCAGCGTGCCAAAGAATTGGTTCAAAAGTATCACTCCAGGTGTTATTTCCTTCAATGAGGGTATGTGAGTGTTGCTGGTTTTGTTGCAAATGGCTGTACGACTTTTCATTAGATTGGGTATGCAAGAACTGTTTGTTATGTCTGAAATGTCTTGTGATTTACAAATGGTTAAATGGTTAAAAATTTTACAATTATTAATTACACCTAAAATGTGTTCATTGTTTTTCAAAATTTTGTTGAAATCTAAATGATTGATCAAGTGGTTTTTCTTTACAGGTTTAATCAGTAAATTTTCGTAAACAGGATTTGTAGTTAATGGAATATTGATAATGTACAATAAAGATGAAATATTTGTTATTATTTTTACTTCTGCAAAGTCTAATGCTTCTTCGATAGTGCTGTATGGCAAAAGTTCTTTGTTTAAGATTTAAGATAGATGTTGCAAGTTCAATTTCTGATTTAGATAAAATTAGAGAGTTAATAACGCCTAGTTTTGCCCAATGAATAGCTAAGTTAATATTTGTTAATTCTTCTTTAATTATTTTTATTTTAAATTGTATGTCAAAAATCAGATTATAATTTGTTTGGTTGTTTTCTAACAGCATATCTTGAATTTTGTTTGCTATTCGGGTAATATTGTTTATTCTATCGCTGTACAATTGGTTTATAACGATTTGTTTATTGTTATTTTGCAATACATTGTTCATTTTTGCTTTGATTGTAATAAAATCTTCGTGATCAGGACTGCCCGCAACCCATTTCCATGCGGTTCCGATGAAATCCAGTGATCTCTTGATTTTGCGTGGCCTTATGTTTCTGATGAGTTCCCGAATTTGCTGTAGTTCGAAAGGAAGGTGTGAAGAAAATGAGAAGTGCCTGACTTGCGCGAGGTTCAAAAGTGGTTCAATGTCGGACGTAAAGCGTTCGTACTGGTCGATGTCGATTGTGTGGATAATTTTAAAATTTCCGTCCTGAATTTTTGCCTTTCCGGTATTGAATAAAACGATTTGAGAGTTGGAGAAGTCCAAGATTTCCACATTAGCTTGTGATAAAAAGGGAAGAAAGAGTGTTCTGAAAAAGGAATTTTTAATTTCGAATATTACTTTTGTGTACTATTTTTCCTGACTCAGTTAAAACAGTAGTGCTATTATTTTCTTTTACAATTTCTTGTTTATACCTAGCGGTTAATTTTGATCCTATTCTTTTGTTCTGCTTAACAAATATTGTATCCCCGATTTCGTATTGTTTAGTAGGTTGTCTTGTTTTGTTGTGGTTCTTAATATCCGTCTGTTGTTTCTGTTTGAGTTTTTCTATGTTCGATAGTCGTATTTTTTCTAATTCAACTGGGTCTGTTCTAGGTGTTCGTCCGAAATGTAATTCAATTGGTTTTTTTCCGGTAGTCGAATGGATCGTAAAGTTGTACTCATTGACGGCATGACGTAACAGATCTTCGAAGGATCGAGTTGGTCCGTCCTTTTTCAAGCATCTCATGATTTCTGTCAGAGTGCTGTGCCACCGTTCTACTTGTCCATTGACTTCACTTTTATATGGAGGCGTTTTATAAATTTTAATGTGTAGATCGTCCTCCATGAGGGAAGTTATTGAAGCTGATCTTAAAGAGCTCTCGTTATCGATAACGACAACTTCTGGGACACAGAAAAAGAAAAGGAGATCCATTAATGGTTCTCAAATATCCTCGATGGATTTTGAGGCTATTATTTTCGCTTGCCCTAGTTTGGAGAACTTGTCGACGGCAGTGAGAACTCTGTGTTTTTCGGTACTAAATAGGTCGATATGAATTGTGTGACCAGGATAAGTAGGTATTGGAGTCGGATTTAGAATGGGTTTATTAGGGTGTCTTTCGTACTTGTTTTCCTTGCACGTGGTACACCGTTTAACGAGGTTTTTAATTTTTGTTGACATTCTCGGGAAGTAAAAGTTTTCTAAAAGTTGAAGCCGATTCTCTTCTGCATTACGATGTGCTCTTCTGTGCGTTTGAAGAATTCTCTCTTCCTGTTGAACTTCACTAGCAATGTCTTCAACGAGTTTACGACTGAATCGAGTGCGGTAGCTCCTGAAATGGTTGGGATAAACTTCTTGAACGCGACCCATAATACTTTCGCTGGTTAGGATACCATTGATTGTATGTGGGTTAAGGTAGCGTTTGAGGATGTTTATCAAATCGTTGTCCGAATATTCAGGCTTGATGACAATATGCCTTAAGTAATTTGTGAAAGGTATTTGAAGCTCATAGCTATCTTCGTCTCCAATTTTCAACAAGATATGATTTCTGAATACATTGATGGGTACTTCAACAGAAGTTATTAAATTCTGGGATGAGCTTTCATCGCTGTGCTCAGTGGGAGTTAAAGAATTAACTTGAACCGATTGAGGAGGCCTGGAAAGTGAGTCTGCCACCACATTAGCCTTACCTGGTTTGTACTCAATCTCATGATTGTACTCTTCCAAGATAGCCTTCCACCTTTTCATCTTACTGTTGGTGTTCTTATTGCTTAATGCGTACGTAAGAGGTTGATGATCGGTGTAAATTCGAACTTTCCTGGATCCATAGAGGTAGCTTCGAAGCGAGTTAAGAGCCCATATGATCGCGAGCATCTCCTTTTCGTTCGTATCATATCCTTCCTCTGTTTTTGTGAGTGTCCTAGATAAGAAAGCGATTGGTTTGTTTTCTTGAGAAAGGACGGCGCCTATGGCGTAGTCAGAAGCGTCCGTTGTTAATTGGAACTCTCTCTCAAAATTATGGTGAATTAAAACAACTTCTTTCGAAACAAGACAGTTTTTGAGTTTGTTGAAAGCAGAAATAGCCTTGGAATCCAGATAAATGATTTTATTTTTTGATAAATTTTTAGAGACTCGTCCGTCCTCTCCTCTTAAGAGAGAAGTTTGCAATTTTGGCATAGTCTTGTATGAAACGTCGGTAGTAGCCTGACATTCCCAAGAATGAACGAAGGTCTCTTAGCGTTTTGGGTGGAGGTAAGTCTATGATAGCCTGGACTTTTTTCGGGTTTGTTTTAATGCCATCACGACTAACGACAAAGCCCAAAAATTCGAGCTCCGTTTTGAGAAACTCACATTTGTCCAACTGGATTTTCATGTTGGATGATTCAAGAGTTCTCAATACTTTATCAAGGTTTACGAAGTGTTCTGTTTCATTCTTCCCAAAGATGATGATGTCATCGATGTAGACATAGCAGCGTACTCCTATGTGCTCTCGAAGTATGTCATCTAGTGTTCTTTGGAAAATCGATGGGGAGTTTTTGAGTCCAAACGGAAGTCGAGTAAACTCGAATTTCCCATTGTTAATGGAAAATGCAGTTTTAGAAATATCGCGTTCTTTGAGTGGAATCTGATGAAAACCACTTTTCAGGTCGAGTATGGAAAAGTATTGGTTTCTACCCAAATTCGCCAAGATCTCACCAATCTCAGGTATAGGATATTTATCAGCGATGGTAACTGAATTTAATTTCCTGTAGTCGATTACCATCCGATACTTTTTTCCCCCAGATGCGTCTGGTTTTTTTGGGACGATCCATACTGGTGAATTATAGGGAGATTTGGAAGGCCTTATGATTCCGTCTTCTAGCAGTTTGTTAACTTCCTTTTCGACTTCATTTTTTAGGGCCATTGGGTAAGGGTGCGTACGTACGTATTTCACCTTTGACAATGCTCGTGTAGGTTAATTTTTCATCAGGTTCCGCGAATAGTTTAGGGTATTGTCGAACAATCCGTTTCAATTTATTTCGTTGCTCTTGATCAAGATGAGATGTTCTTATATTATTTACAGTTTCTGATATGTGTTGTTTAAGTGGGATATATAGGTTAGGATACAAGGTCATATAATTTTCGTTTGTGTGAATAATAGCCTTAAGGGATTTGAGGGTATCGTTGCCGATTGTACCATCAAATGAGATTAAACTTGGAAGAATGTAAAATTTAATTCTGTTTGTATTTTCACCAAATAAGTTCACTAAAGCGTGGTGTGTAATTTTAATGCTGCCTCCGACTGAGTGCGCAAAAAAACTTTTTCTGTTCAAGATTGGGTTTTTATGTGTCTGGGCTGTATATAATTTTGATTAGAGCCAGTATCCACTAAAAATCTAAGTAACTCTCCGCTTCTAGAAGTATGTTCGAAGTAAGGAAGCGAAGAGGGCCTTAATCTAAAAAATAAATGTCATCCAATTGTTCAGATTGATCGGTGTTAGAGTCCTCGTAAGTGTCTGAGTAATCGGTCGTCGTTGCGTCGTAGTTATTGTCCTCCTGATGGTTATCGTCCTGATTGTATTGATCGCTTGTAGTGCCACTGTCTGCTCCTGGTTCTGTATGGTACACTCTCTGAACCTTGTTGGGTGCGTGTACTCTCTGAGAATATTGTTGGGGTCGTTTCTGAGCCCAACGTTGTTCTATTTGTGGTCGGTTGGTGTAATTAACGGCACGCGATCTGATAGACTGATCGACGTCCATTGGTTCTGGTCCACGTGGCGGAGGTTGAGGGGGTTTATTTGGAAAGCCTTGAGGCTTAGGCTGAGGGTATGCGTGCTGGTAATAGCGTGGTTGAGGTTGTGCCAAGGTTTGTTGGTAAAACCGAGGTTGTTGTGGCACTTGTGGATTATGCAGTAGTTCAGGGTGAAATTGCCTTGGAGCTGGAATAGACACTGGTTTGAAGAGATTGGGCGTATTACGGCGCGGTGGAATTGCGGGTGCACTATTTGGATGCACTCTTCTAGCTAAAGAATGCGAAGTGTTTGCGTATTGCGCACGGTAGTCCATATTTTGTAGCTTGAAGCAGAGATGTAAAGCCTGTGGTAGATCTACTGGTTCACGAATGCTCAGCAAACGTGGAAGATCTCCTGTCAAACCTCTGACGAAAGTGTCTAGCGCTTTATCGCGATAAGACTGCGTCATTATATTCATCGACTCTTGGCTCATTTCGATTGATCCTAATTTGTTCAAGATCAATGAGAGATGATTATAGACTGCCTGATAAAATTCAGAGACCGTTTTTCCGCCTTGGACTAAAGTGGTCATGTGGTACTCTAGCGTTCCCAGATCTCGTTTGTCTGCGTAATGCAGAGTTAAACATTTTGAGATTTTTGTCCAATTCAGGGGCGTATTATAGGATTCTAATGCTATGTCGGCGTGGCCCACAATTTTGTTACGAATCACAGATAAAATCCCGTAGTATTTAGGAGTACCCTTAAGATGCTCATAGATCTTAAGTATCCTATCGACACTTTTCCGCCAGGAATTAAACTCGCCTGGTTCTCCAGAAAACTGTCGCAAACTTTTTACTACGTCCGGTATTTTGTCCATGTCCGATAAGTTTCCGTTTACACTTATCGGAATGTCAACCTCATTGTTAACGTCGGAGGCCGGATTCATAAAGGAGCTGAACAATTGCCTACCGCGGGCCTCGAGAGTTTCGGTAACTACTCTTGTAATAAGTTGTACTAAGTCGCCTTGGGGTAAAACGTTATTAGGCGCGAGATTAGGCACATTTTCATTAACGTCTGGAAGTGCTTCACCACTATCATCCAGATTTAATATGGGTGGTCGAACGAGATTACGTGGGTTAGCCATTTCTAAATCGATAGATCACGGAATTAATTGCCAGAAAATCGTTCTTTATAACCCTGGGTTGTGAGCACTCTACACGAAGTTACACAAATTCACTTTTAATAAAAATTATTTTTCTTTTTCCACAAAGTATGTATAGACCAAGCAATGAAAGCCTAAAAAGGGGGTATAGAGAACATCGAAGGGGGTGACGATTTTTTCCTTCGGTATTTTGTCAGGAGTAGTTAGGAGGTAAAGGTACTAATTTTACTCGGTGCTGAGGGGTGCGCTAACGCGGGGAGAGGGGGTTAAAGGTGCAATTTTGTGCAATTTTTGGTGTTTTGGGCTATATCTCGAAAACGGTGAGTCGCACAGAAAAAAGTTGTGAGTAAGCATTAAAGCTTTCTAAATATCCTATTTATTTGCCCATACCTACATATGCAAAACTCCTAACGGTTCTTCCGATATTGTTCAATAAAAGTAAAAAAAAATTTTTTTTTGCATTCTATTGACTCTGGTGTCTCTCCGATTTGTTTTTCAAAAAACTTTTGTAGGGTAAAGTTAGTAAGTGGTAAATTTTCCTTAATTTGATGTACTTCTTCTTGGCTTGTCTCCTATCATTCGAGAGTTAAGAGAGTCTCAACGAAGTAATATGCTATACTCATCAGAATGAAGACAACCATTGTGAAAAAACGGCAGGGGTGGGACGGTATTTTATTTCATGGATCCATAATGGGCGGTTCGGAGTAAGACATAACTATAAGCTCGCGGTCATGAGGTGTGCGCTAACGTGGGGAGGGGGGCTAAAGGATTCATTTTTGCAGGTTGTCGACTTAATCTTGGAAATATCTCGGAAGCGGTGAGTCGTCCTGAGAGTATTTGTATGGCAGTACTAAAGCCCATTAAATTTCCAAAAACTTATTTGAACACTCAAAGGCCGAATTCCTAACGGTTCCCCCGATACAGGTGATTGAAATCCGAAAATTGTTAAAAAATCGTTATTTTGTTTATTTTTTTGGCTCTGGTGTCTCTCGCGATTGTTTTTCGGAAAACTGTTTCACGACCAATTTGTACGATGTTTAATTGGCTTTCATTTGATCTGCTCCCCGTTGTCCTGTCTTCAATCAGTCAAAAGCTTAGGAGTTAAAACCGAGCTTCCGAATTCAATTTTCTCTATTTTCAAGGATAAAGACAAACATTGTGAAAAAACGGCAGTGGGGGGACGGTTTTTTATTTCATGGATCCATAATGGGCGGTTCGGAGTAAGACATAACTATAAGCTCGCGGTCATGAGGTGTGCGCTAACGTGGGGAGGGGGGCTAAAGGATTCATTTTTGCAGGTTGTCGACTTAATCTTGGAAATATCTCGGAAGCGGTGAGTCGTCCTGAGAGTATTTGTATGGCAGTACTAAAGCCAATTAAATTTCCAAAAACTTATTTGAACACTCAAATGCCGAATTCCTAACGGTTCCCCCGATACAGGTGATTGAAATCCGAAAATTGTTAAAAAATCGTTATTTTGTTTATTTTTTTGGCTCTGGTGTCTCTCGCGATTGTTTTTCGGAAAACTGTTTCACGACCAATTTGTACGATGTTTAATTGGCTTTCATTTGATGTGCTCCCCGTTGTCCTGTCTTCAATCAGTCAAAAGCTTAGGAGTTAAAACCGAGCTTCCGAATTCAATTTTCTCTATTTTCAAGGATAAAGACAAACATTGTGAAAAAACGGCAGTGGGGGGACGGTTTTTTATTTCATGGATCCATAATGGTTGGTTCGGAGGAAAACATACTAAAAGCACGCGGTCATGGGGAGTGCGCTAACGTTGGGAGAGCGGGTTCAAATATCTCATTCTTGTGCTTATTAGCTCTATCCCCGCTATATCTCCGAAACCGCGAACTCTACGAAAAAAATGTCTGAACAAGAATGAAAGCTTACACAATTTCCTATAAAGTTCATCTTACATGCATAGGTGGAATTCCTAACAGTTATCCAGATATAGCTAATTTAAAAATCAGAAATTTCACATAGAAAACATCAACACAATATAATTGGTATACATGTATCTATAGATTGGCTATATGCATGTAAGCTGTGTTGATGTTTTCTATGTGAAATTTCTGATTTTTAAATTAGCTATATCTGGATAACTGTTAGGAATTCCACCTATGCATGTAGGATGAACTTTGTAGGAAATTGTGTAAGCTTTCATTCTTGTTCAGACATTTTTTTCGTAGAGTTCGCGGTTTCGGAGATATAGCGGGGATAGAGTTAATAAGCACAAGAATGAGATATTTGAACCCGCTCTCCCAACGTTAGCGCACTCCCCATGACCGCGTGCTTTTAGTATGTTTTCCTCCGAACCAACCATTATGGATCCATGAAATAAAAAACCGTCCCCCCACTGCCGTTTTTTCACAATGTTTGTCTTTATCCTTGAAAATAGAGAAAATTGAATTCGGAAGCTCGGTTTTAACTCCTAAGCTTTTGACTGATTGAAGACAGGACAACGGGGAGCACATCAAATGAAAGCCAATTAAACATCGTACAAATTGGTCGTGAAACAGTTTTCCGAAAAACAATCGCGAGAGACACCAGAGCCAAAAACATAAACAAAATAACGATTTTTTAACAATTTTCGGATTTCAATCACCTGTATCGGGGGAACCGTTAGGAATTCGGCATTTGAGTGTTCAAATAAGTTTTTGGAAATTTAATGGGCTTTAGTACTGCCATACAAATACTCTCAGGACGACTCACCGCTTCCGAGATATTTCCAAGATTAAGTCGACAACCTGCAAAAATGAATCCTTTAGCCCCCCCTCCCCACGTTAGCGCACACCTCATGACCGCGAGCTTATAGTTATGTCTTACTCCGAACCGCCCATTATGGATCCATGAAATAAAAAACCGTCCCACCCCTGCCGTTTTTTCACAATGGTTGTCTTCATTCTGATGAGTATAGCATATTACTTCGTTGAGACTCTCTTAACTCTCGAATGATAGGAGACAAGCCAAGAAGAAGTACATCAAATTAAGGAAAATTTACCACTTACTAACTTTACCCTACAAAAGTTTTTTGAAAAACAAATCGGAGAGACACCAGAGTCAATAGAATGCAAAAAAATTTTTTTTTTTTACTTTTATTGAACAATATCGGAAGAACCGTTAGGAGTTTTGCATATGTATGTATGGGCAAATAAATAGGATATTTAGAAAGCTTTAATGCTTACTCACAACTTTTTTCTGTGCGACTCACCGTTTTCGAGATATAGCCCAAAACACCAAAAATTGCACAAAATTGCACCTTTAACCCCCTCTCCCTGCGTTAGCGCACCCCTCAGCACCGAGTAAAATTAGTACCTTTACCTCCTAACTACTCCTGATAAAATACCGAAGAAAAAAATCGTCACCCCCTTCGATGTTCTCTATAATGTCTTGTTTGATTGGCCTAGTAATTATGTATATAATTCAGGCAAAATAATGTGTACAATAATAATTGATTCTTGAAATTTCTGATTCTTGCAAATTTTATTATTAAAAAACTTAATTTAAAAAATGAAACACTTACATAAAGGGTATTCCTAACAAAAACATTTTAAAAGGATACTTTGGTTAAAGTTGCTTTAAAGATGCTGGACTGGATCCACGGGGTTTCGGGGCTTCCTGTCTTTTTGGACGCACTTTGTCTCCGGGGGGCGGCTGCCGATGATTTCGACTCCTTTTCACACACTTTTTGTTACTAAGGGACCTCGTTTCCCACCACTCGCACTAACTGGACCGATCTGGTTACTCGGCGGTAAAAAGTTCACTTCCTACACTTTATACTAGTACGCGACGTGCGTCCCTGCTCGGGCGCCAGTTAAGAAAATCTTTTACTTTTAGTTTAAAAAAATATATTTGTTGGCGTTTTGTAACGCTTCTTTTCTGTTTACACGGTTTTACAAGAATGAATCGATTACAACTAATTCCAATAATTATACCTATGCTAAACAATAAATTGATGTGCTTGCAGTCGTCAGTCAGGTCAGCAGTTTCGTATCAGCATATTCGTCAGCAGCTAGGTCATTGGTATGGTGCGCGTGTTGTCGCCAGCCAGGTCAATGGTTTATGGTGTAACTTACATTCTAACAAACAATTATTTAAAGGAAAGTGAGGTTATCTATTTGTTCATTGATCGAACATTTTCGGGTCCCCGAAAGCGAAATTGAGAGTAAATGGACACTGAACGAAACACTTTCGTTCAGTTTGCACTCTGTTCAGTTTTTCTTCTCTGTCATACTTATATGTTCTTATGATGGATTATGTGTCAGTCTCTGTTCTGTAATTTTCTCTCGATATGATTGTGCATGGATAGAAGAAATTTAACACATTCATAATGATTGGCTTGAATAGGCTACAAAAAAACAATCGGTTGCTTATAAGGAGTGCCTAATCTTAGTAGTAGGTTGATCGTTGGTAACGCCGAGCCAAAAACACTGCCGTGCTCAACTACGCTGTGCCATTAAAATGCGGGCAATAGATTCAAATATATTCGCGGAAGATGCCGGTACACTCAAAGAAAAGTTCAGGTTATATTAAATATAAATCACTTTAACCCAAACAGTTTTCTGTTTGAAAATGCGCCCATCATAATTATGATTGAATTAATAATACACAAGTTGTTGATATCCAACAATTTTCTTTGTTTGAATGAAATAAATATTTATTTGTTTGAATCTTCATTTGAATTAAATATAATATTGTTAGTTCAAATATGCTATTTTTTTGAAGTGAATAAAAAAGTTGTTAATGCAAAAATGATATTCACTTATTTTAAATACACACAGTTAAGTAAAATATTTGGGTTTTTAAACTAACAGAAAGCACAGTTATTACAAACATGTTTTTTTGTTTGGTTCAAATATAAATTCAATTAAGCCAAACGTGAATTTGATTAGAGTAAATATACTCCCTATCTTTGAACCAAAATAAATAAAGTTTGATGTAAATAAGTTTTTGTTTAGTTCACGTTAGGGTTAATTGAATTTCCATTTGAACCAAACAAAAAAACATGTTTGGAATAACTATGTTTCTATTAGTTTAAAAGTCAAAATAATTTATGTGGAATATGTATATGTTGAAATTAACTAAATATAATTTTTGCAATAACAATTTGTTTATTACTAATATTAAATCCTCCATGTGTACTTACCGTCAAATTTCCTAAAATATCCTTCAAGACAAAATACGTAAAACTATGTTTACGCTATAAATAAAGAAAGAGTTTAAGTTTTTTTACATAACATATGTATTTTATTTTTATATAGTTTATAATATAGGTATATATTTCACTAGTTTGGTGAATTCATATCAATGTCAGCTTAAACGTGTACTAGCTCCAGCGAGTTAAAAGTAAAAAAAATATAACCATTCGTCACATTTATATACGTGAAAAGTTAAAGAAAATATTCTTCTTGCTTATTTCTAATTCAGGTATTTGAAACATTCAGTTCGTTTTTTCTCGTATATTCAGTAAGATTCAATTAAACATCTAAAGAAATCCGAAAAGCTTTTGTTAATATTTCAACTTAAAAATAATGTCTTCAGCAGATAAAAAGTATTAGGCAAATTAAATTCTTTTATTTCTAATATAAATTTTACCATTCGGCAATGTATGTAAAGGAGGACTCTCAAATGTTTCCAATAAATATAAATGTGTATTAAGAAAATCTGTGCTTATTTTATAGGAAAGAAAGTGTTCCTTCAAATTTCAGAATACTGTGTTTTGGAAATGAATACATTAATTATACCCTTTTCCTGTATACTGACGATTTTCAAGTTAATAATCCTCTAGGAAGTCATGCAATAGTTGACACTTTATGCGCCATATACGTTTCATTTCCCACAATGCCGGTATTTTGGTTGTCGTGTTTGAAATATATTTTTGTTATCGGATTTGTCAAAAGCGAATATATTAAGGAAGCTGGAGTTTTATGGTCTGGTTGAGGAATTGAAGGATATTTTTAGAACCGGCATAGAGGTATCAGTAGACGGTAAATTATTTAGACTACGTTTTGTTTTGGGCTTAATTCTAGGAGACAATTTAGGAATGAAGAGTATTTTAGGGTTTACAAAATCATTTAATTGTACGAAACTATGTCGCCTTTGTGAAAGATCTAGAGAAGAAACAAGACTGGATGCGGAACAGTATGATTCATCTTTAAGAAATAAGGAGAAGTATATAAGAGATATACATACTATTAGATGACCCAAAATCTACTGGTTTGAATATAAATAGTGTTTTCAATACATTGGATAACTTTCATGTTACCGATAATTTTTGGGTGGACATTATGCATGACATTTTTGAGGGTGTTTGTCAATATGAAGTTTGTTACATTTTATTATCGTTTATTGACAGCAACGTTATAGATTTAGGGCGCTATTACACAGTCATATATTGGTAATATATATTATAATAGATATTATCATATCCTAAAGCCTCCTCGATTTCGTTCAGTGCACATGTAAAAAATTAACCGAATGAATCGAGTAGGCTTAATTATATGACTAGAAATATGACTATAAATATGACTGTGTCATGGAGCCCTTAGAAACGTTGAACTATAGGAAAAAAATGTTTAACCGAGATTGGCAACATGTCTCCCGACCTGCAACTGTCTCACCTAAAAAACAACCAATTGAAAATGTCAGCCAGAGTATGTTGGACTTTTGTCCATTTTCTACCATTATTAATTGGTGACTTAATTCCACCTAGAAATGAACTGTGGAAAATAAGTTTATTGCTACTTGAGATTATTGACCTATGTTACATCTATGCTAAGCATAATTATAACACAATAAGCAACTACATAACATATCTATACCTACTTATCAAATGAACTGATCAAGTTTACAAATTAAGCTACCGCTCTAACAAGACAAATCGCAAATAGCTTGTAGAAGCTATATTTTCATTTGCAAAATAGTCAATTGAGTTTAATGTATTTAATTTGTTTTGAAAAAAGGTGAACTTGTCTTGAAAATCATACTTAAACGTGAATTGTTATCAAATCTAATGTTGAATTTCGTAAAAAACTAATTAGACCAGTGACTTTAGGCACAGTCTTATCGAATTCAGTCGTTATATCATATATAAATTGCTGCAAAAGTAGCCAAGGCCCGTAACAAAATATTAGGTACTCCAAATTCAAAACATGAAAAAGCTTAAAGCAAATGTCCAAACAACAAAGAAATGATGTAAATTTTAGAAATTTAGTATCGACACAAACATAATACTCATTGCTTTCTGCAATACATGTACCGATAGCTATAATCAAGGGTTGCAATTTTTGGCCTACTTGTGCATGTGATTCCCGCAGAGTCCTTAGAGCAGGGGTGTCAAACTCAAAACCTGGCGCGTGCCAAATAAGGCTCTCCTCAGGTTTAGGTGGGCCGCAGGAGGAAAATTTCAAAAACTTATGTAATCGTATTATGAAAGTTGATTACATAATATTACTTTTAAAATATAGCAGATATTCTAGATCACTATAGCGGCTTCGGGACTATCCGTGAGAACTTCCTCCTTTCGAAAATGTACTTCAAGAAAATAAAAAATTAAGACAAGAAGCGAAAACGTGAAAATATGATTGATCTTCAAGTAACCACAATTACAAATTTCAGATAGATAAAAAATGTTTAGCACCATTCATCCGAGGTCGCCCAAAGGAAAAAAAGTCAGAATAAATTAATTTCAGCAGAAAGGTGGCTAAAAAAGACAAAAAGTTGTTTGTGATATGGTTTTAAACAAACTCATGCACCAATACAGACAGCTTCATAAGTATAGGTTTGAAAATCAGGCACTTGGGCTCCAATTATTATGTTGGAATTTCACATCCAGGTGACTTAGTCATCAATTCCAAGATTTCCGTAGTTTTAAAGCTTTGCCATTTTTCCAAATAAATTTTAATCCATGTTCGGTAAAGACAACCAATTTTTTTATTAACTGCATTTCGGGACAGAACAGTTTCATGAAGAGACTTATTATTGTCCTGTACAAAAAAGATGAGCTGTCTTATAAAATCAAATAAGCTTGCATAAGCCCCTGACGAGTTTTAGTAACTTTTGTAGACTTGAGTTCAACTTGTGAGTTTGTTCACCTTACCAATTTCACCATTTTTGTGTTGATACAGATTATGCTACTTCGACTTCGACATGGCCACGGGCCGCACAGAACTGCGAGGAGGGCCGCATGCGGCCCGCGGGCCGCGAGTTTGACACGTCTGCCTTAGAGTATGTTGTAGACCGTTCACTGCTGGTAAGACAAGAATGAAGCTGTCGCTTGCGTCTTTGATGGAAATTTTTCTGGTTTTCCGGCTTAAGTTTTGTCCTTCAACTCGGTTAGATGGCACGATTACTGCATTTAATAAAAACGCCACAATGCAATCCCTTGTATCTATGATAATGTAAATAAGTTCCAGTTGTTAAATGTATTCTTTTTAACCATACTTACTTTCGTTTTCAGTGGTTTGTAGTTTGTCGTACAATGACTTGCTGCATTTATCGATGATGCTTTCTTTATAATAGTTTACGATTTTGCTTAGAAATATTGGCCACCTTTCAAAAAGACGATTTGTCTTACCGTTGTGCAAAAATTCAAAATCAAAGTCTATCTAGAAATAGGTATTTCATAATGAATGAAGTATGCGCATATTCTTGAAAAGAAATAAAAATTACCAGTGTCGTACTCAGTTGTGGATGCAAATAAAGCGGCCAATCTTTTAATACACTTAAAGTCATAATACTATCCCGTATCTGTCGTAACCGCAAATTCGTTGTCAGTTTCCAATTCTCATTAATTGCATTTGCATCTTTGTTGTCATAGTGATGAAGCAGCCATTGTTGTATTCCCATGTCTACCTCTTCGCTGTTGGTTGACGGAGGTATATCCACATCTAGGTGATTGTCTCGTGTCAATTCTATAGAAGAATTCGGTTTGCCTATTTTTTGTCGTGTATTAAAGTACCGGTCATGTAATTTTCCACTGGCAAGTCGTTTTGTCTTGCTTCGCGGGGAGTAGTTAGTTTGCTGGAATGTTTCAAACTGTAGAATACGTATTGAAAAAATTAAACTTCCAACAGCACTTACTATATTTTCACCTGGAAACCGCTTTACTATCAAACTGCTCAGGGTCGCAAGGGAATACGTATTGAAAAAATTAAACTTCCAACAGCACTTACTATATTTTCACCTGGAAACCGCTTTACTATCAAACTGCTCAGGGTCGCAAGGGTTGTTGTGCTCAATCTGCCAAGTTTAGTTATCGCAGCGTCTATCAGACAATTAACAATTGTCTGACAATAAATAAATCTATGACCACTTTGCCCTCTGGACGACTTATAAGGGCGTCGTCAATATCAATCTGCAAACCATTAAAAACTTTAAAGTTCACGACAAATGACCAAAATAAAAAAGCTGCTCCCCACTAGAAATGTTTTTATACACTTGCGAGCAAAGTAAATGAATCACACCGGACAATTTAAAAAGTGTATATCCCTACAAATCGTATATTGTTTGAAAAGCTTCGGCTCTTAGCTATACATAAATACCTTTTTAATTATAATTTTTATGAGTATTTTATGAATGAACGCTATCTGAAGATAAAAAGTCTAAAGGTTTGTGTTCGTAGAGACGACTCATGGGATCGTCGCTCAGCGATCGAAGTTAAACCACCGGTTTTGAGCACTATATGCGAATATTTTATATACATACATGTTCTGGTAGGTCATAGTCAACACAAGGAAGGTACCACCATTCAAAAAATATTCAAATATGGCCCGGAATTGGATGCAAAACAACGATCGCTAAGCGATCATCACGTGAGTCGTCTCTACGAACACGTACCTTAAAAGTAGAAGATTTATTAATGGGTTAGGTACAAAGCAAACTAACTCTGTAAATGCATCTGCGAAGGTTTTTTTTTTTCAATGGTCTCCGGGCAAGCGCTTCCGATTAAAGGGAGACAACTTGAGTATTCCCCTGAGGCGTGGTACACATGAATGACAAAATTATGATTTTTTACTGCGAAACTTATCTAAAGTAACCTTCCTTCCAGATTCTATTGACCATTGAAATCCTTTTGCAGATGCATTTACAGAGCTAGTTTTCCTTGTTTGCCTCCAGATAGCGTTGATTCGTTAAATAGTCATAAAAATTTTAATAAAAAGGCATGTATTTTTGTAAAGCTACAATCTCATGCTTTCAAATTATGTATATACGATTTGTAGGGATACATAATGTATACTATTCAAAATATGCCCACAAATACAGGCGCGTCCGATGTGATTCATTTACTTTGCTCGCAAGTGTATTTGGAAGGCAATGTACTCCTTGCTTCAGTAAGTTAGCTGTTGATACATTGACGTCTTGGTAGGTAATATGTGTAATTTAAATACCTATGTAAAACTCCAATTTATCAATAGCTAACGTACTCAAAAAGACAAGATTCCAACATCGCGAACACCGACACTTTTCGACAACATTCATTTTATAATAAATGTGCTTGATTGCAACTTGTATGGGAACGAACACGTTTATCTGAATGCGTCGTAATTTACATGCAGAATTTGCGAACGGAAACCAACAAATTCGATATGTAGCATTTTCACAGATTGAACTTAAAACAAGAAAAAATATAAAAATTTACCTGTAAAGTGTCCTCACAAGCAGAGAAAATTGTTGTATTTAAGGAAGCCAAGTTTTCATTGTTACACTATGTACATGCAATGAAAAATAAGAGTTAAAAATATGTTTGCTGGTGCAATAAAAACAGCTTACATTTTGTTTTTTCCAAATAGCTAGCTTCTCGCGAAACTCCGCTGCAATTTCAATGGAGGCTTTGTACGGAAAGAGCCGCTCAATGTCGCCTCTGTCGATATATTTCAACCGAGAAAATTCAATCCCCGCATCTGTTTACACATAATATGTTTAAATTTCAAAACTATTGCATGGTTAACTTATGTATAATTACCTTTTAGCGTTAAAAATAGCTCCGGTAAATTCCATGAGTTCAAAACTTCCATTAACGACAAATCGCACTGTCGCAAAAGCACCACTGATTCTATGTTTTCGAACGAATTTGGTTCCGTGTTACTCGTAGATTCACTGTCCATTACAGCGAGTCAATCAAACTCTAAAACACTGAAAAAGCGCAACTGCACCACGGTACTTACAGAATGGAATGCACGCACAACTTTAGCAACAGACACTCTATGGAACCGGACCAACGAATGCAACGGTACTTGTCGAATGCACAACTGTACTATGGACTTGTATTGTCTATTTGTACAATTGTAATTTCAAACAACTGATGGTTGGTATGAACAATCATTCGTTTGGTACATTTCGAAAATAAATTCATTTTGATCAAAAATTGTACTATTTAAAACAAAACAAAAATATTGTTGATTTAAATACATTCCTGTTATTTGATTTGAAGTTACACTGTTTGATCGACAATTTGAATGAAACAGCAAGAAATTCAAAACAATTATCGGAATGTTTAATGTAAACTGATAAAACTTTTCAATCAATCAATAATGGAAAAAAAAAATTTTAAATGAAATTTTCAACAATAAACATAATTTATGTTTCTAGAAGTTCTTGTCAAATTGAATATTTTATGTTCCTAGCAACCAAATTCTAATTACATTGAACAATTATTTATTTGGTTTTGCTGATTTTCGATTCAACAATACGGATTTTTGATTGAGCCATAGAATTTTCTTTCAGTGTAAGCGACAATTAGTCACATTAGTCATTTGAATTGTATTCTCATGTCCATTCAATTGTTGAAAATAATTTACGCGAGCTAATTGCTTGTCTTTGGATGGACAATTTCTTGCCAAATGGCCAAATTGCTGACATTCAAAACACTTCGCACCTTTTTGCTTGCACTGGCACTATTTCGATTTATGACCAATACCACCGCAATTATAGCATCGTTCCTTGTTGCTCATCCCCTCTACAGATACTATATTCTTCTCACATCTCCTTTGTCGGTTTTCACACACTTCTATGAGTCCTATTTCGTGAACTTTCGCAGCACTTCGTCGCAAGTTGCCGCTATCTTTAAATTCTTTGTCTTCGTCTTTCCGTAAATTCACAATTAATCTACGCTCGAAAGGGATTATGGATATCCCACTTCTGACACCATAAAAAACTGTTCGTAAGTTTAATCTTTTATTAAAAAAAAATTAAAATCCAGATATATTGTAATATTAATCAAATTTAATTCGTGCGTTTTGACACGTCCGTCGCGTCCATTCATCAGCTCGGTGAGCAGTAGACTAGCCGTCGCTAATCGGTTTTATCTCCCATTTTAATTTTGCCAGATAACGCCCATCCGAGGATGGTGTTCTGCAGTATGGGCAAATTCTCCACTAAGTGTATTGGACCACCTTTTAGAATTTGATCGTAGAACTCTGCGCCGAGCAAGAGGTCGATATTTTCAGGAACGTTGAACTGGGGGTTGGCTAAATCAATGTTCGACGGAGCTCCCGATGAAGGGTCGATTTTCTTGTCTGGTTGAGTTGAAATGATTGATGGCAAAACGTAAGCCTCCAAGCGGGTCGAAAACGAGTTCACCTTTGATTGTAGTTCAACGTTTATGCGATTGCGAACGCTATTTTTCCCTTTACCGATTCCTTCAATGCTCAGGTTCATGACATTCCGAGTTTTCTAAAGATTCTCTCAGTAGCAAGATTGACCGTGATCCAAAGTCAAGGGTTGCCCTGCATTCGACCACTCGATGGTTGGGGTTGCTGGTCAGTTTCACCTTGGCAGTTATCACGTAATGTTTATGGTGCTGCTTGTACTGATTGTTGGATACAGGAAGGCTGATAATTGATGCTTTCTTGCTGATTGTTTCTGATGGCTTGGATTGCAATATTGCTGAGTTTGTGTTTTCTTCCAAATGCAGAAGGGTATTGTGGCGTTTTTCGTATTGGAGCAGCTTCGTGACTTGCAATCTTTAGGTTGATATCCAGCTGTTTTTGCGGGCGAAGTCGCCGTTTAATCGTGTTGAGCTGCAAGAACCGTTTGCATGAGAGTAACTGATGGAGCTCATTTTTGCACAGTTGACACTTGAAGTTATTGTGTCGTTTTGTCTCGACGGGCCTTTGAAAATGACCTCTCCTTGGATCCCAATGATTCCAACGATTGGTATCTTCTTTCTAGATGTGTGGTGAATTCTGCCTTGGAAGGCAAAAGTCTAGGGTCACCCAATGACTGCTCATGGAGCATGTGGCTGTCTGAATTCAGCTTTTTAATTAAAATGTGAAGAAGCAAGGGATCCCAGTCCGAAATGCTCCTAGATTGCTTATCATACTTCCCTTTGTCGTGTCGAGAAGAATTTTAAAGGCGCTAGGATTTGCGCATCCGGAAGGAATCGATGGTTGTTTGATTATTTTTTGAATCAGTACTGATGTTAAGATTCGTTTATTGTTGTACTTTTGCTTCAATACGAGATGAGGAGATGCAGCTCAACGCGTAGTTGCTGAACCCTCCCTTCCGTATGAATGTATAGATTTTCGTCGTATCCGACCTCAGATGGGTCGGAGTGGATTTCATAGATTTCGAAATGAAGGCTCGATATATCCGCCCAGAGCTGCTCCATTGTGGCAAGATTTATGGTGTAAAGTTCGGCCGGCTGCCATGCCGCCGGTCGGGTCGCTTTTCGACCGAAACGAATAACCGGTCGAGTGCGCCAGTAATTGCCACTAGCGGTCTAACTGTTGGTGCGGGCGACTTTGTTGATCTGAGTGTACCCTGCTGTTTGTATGGATTCAGCAGAGATTTGCTGGAACCTAGTTCAGCGGGCGCCATCTCCGAAGATTCGATGGGCCCCGTCTGCTCCAGTTTCGATCTTAAATTTCACCTTTAAAATCACTTTGAAATAAAACACCAATACTTGTTAATAGTATAGGCTCGTCTTGAGCTCTCTTTATGAACTGATTTTTCCGTTACAAAAACATATATTTATAGTAGGATTTCTTATCTAATTTCTAATTACTTGTTATTCGACCATTCTTAGAAACATTACATTGATTACATTGATCTTCTTTGCACACATCTTTTCTTATCTTTGATGGTTGTAATTTGAATTCTCATTAGGAGCTTATTATCTATGACCTACGACATGACGACTCATCTTCACAAATATTTTTATCATGTATGGTTATTAACCCATTTGGTAGGTACAGATGAGTTGTTATGGTATGCATCATTAGTTGGTGACGTAACTCTCCATCTCTTCTGCTAACGTGGTCTGCTCGAGGAAGTCCATAAACTCGGACACCAAGTTCGACATCCTTGCAGTATTCCTTGGTGAAGTAATCGTGGTCCAGAGGGAGATCCGGCAGTTGTTGTATATCGCCGTCGACGCTGTGAAACTCTGCCCAGAATCTCTGGACATCGTTCCGTCTTGGCACGTAGTACGCTAGGGTTCTCCTGTCCATAGAAGCCTTTCTAACATTGTTAATCAAGCGTTGAAATTCTTGCCCAGTTAACGATTGTTTTTTTTTTGCCAATTGTTCCATGATGAAGGCGGCTAATGCGATGATATTAACAAGCACTTAAACTTGCTAATTAGCTGTGGCCAAAAATTGATTAATAGGCCCAGAACAATATACTCCAGATATTCTCCGGTATGTATCTTTGAACCTTATTTATATACAATTCTTCCAATGAAATACAAGACAGTGAAATTCGGTACATACAACAATTTACTTTGTGAAAGAAATGAATTTTGCTAACGCGCGAGACATGCATATAACGCAAAAATGTCACTCATGTTGACCTCTTGCTTCAATAGGGGTGACCATGTCTTTGAAGTGTTCATCGAGGATCGTTAGGTGCTGTGATAAGACTCGATTTTCACGTAGGATTGAAGAGACCAGGTGCTCGATAAATTCATTGTCGGAGTGAATTTGTAATGTCGAATGCTGCACAGTATGCAATGATATCCTAGTTGTAGGACCCCAATTCCCAAGATTAGTGATTGGCTGTTGTCATCACATATTAACTGAAATTGAAAATATTTAATTAAGCAGTAGCCACTCCTTGGGCGCTTGGAGTTTCAACCACACATTTTCCAGGTTCACCCTACGGAGGTAGCATGAGGGCGAAATCTTTTGTTCCTTGTTCAAAATATCAATTTCATACGAGGAAATAGCCTTCGTTGTGTAGTTTAGTTATGATTTGGTAGATTTTTGTGAACCATTGGGTGATATTATTTTCCATATCGTTCAGATCAAACGAATCTATGACGTCGCCACATGGGAAAAACCGTGATTAAAGGCAGTGGATTCTTGGAGATTATATTAATTAAATCACCACAAGTTGATTTTATTAAAAAAAATACAATTTATTGGCCGGTAAAATAACTACTGAACTAATTTACATATTTCACTTAAAATTACACCTCGCATTGAATTGTTGTAGCGCCGTCGTCAGCAGAACAGCGGAAGTCTTATTTTCTGCTTGCTCAGCCGCTCGTGTTTGAAATTGCATTGATGAGAAAAAGGTGGCACATGTTGGGGTGTTGGGGTCAAATATCTTATATTTTAGGAATATAGGGTGTCCGGTGTTAACTCTTCCCCTCTTAGGTTGGATGTCCTCATCCAACTAAAAGAATGGGATGTTGTAAATGCTTCCATATCCTTGTTTCATGTTTGAAAATTGTGGGCTGGCCGGTGACGTTTGACTCTCAATTTGCGTGGCTATTACAGGTAAGTTAGGCTCGATGATAACTTTCGTCCTTGAGGAGCAATAAAGCTTCATGAGTTTGGTGCAGCATAAAAGTAAGAATAAGATAGCGAAGAGTCCAAAATTTATCCATTTCGTGACGTTCTTTTCAGTTCGGATAAGATTTATTTCCCTTGTATTGTTTATGTGCAGCTCACGCATCATTTCCAAAGATAATATTTGGGCTAATTTGTCTTCCTCAGATTCGGGCTGTAGAATAGGTGGTAAGAGTTGGACCCTCGTTGATTCAAATGCGGCGAATTTTTGATCATTGATGGTAATTGTCTCGTTGTTAAAGGTAACGATGTAAGTTCCTTTCAGTTGGTGTATCGTGTCGTTGACAATTAGTTTCCCCCTGAAGTCGTTTAGCAGAATAGATCCTGATGATAGCTCTTCGACCGATGGTACGTGGTGGCTGTTCGTTTTATTGCATCGTGCTAATGTGCCTTGAAGCAGGTGTGGAATACATTCTGAATCACTAATGTCTATGACTTCATTATTTTTACAAATTGTAAGATTATTAAATGCTTTACATTTTCCTATTATGCCAAAATAATTTTTCTTTTCTTTTAAGATGTACGTATAATCAATACTGTTTATAGTGCCATTTCTTTTTATAGGTTTTATTAGTAATTTTGAATAGTTAATTTCATATGTTGTCGGAATATTAATAATATAAAATATGTGTGTCGAATTTCTTATAATTTTTGTATCGGCAAACTCTAAGATTTCTTCGACATTAGAATAAGGAGTGTTATCTTTATTGTATTTGGACGTTATTAACTCTACTTCTTTAACTGACGATACATTTGAATTTACAATATTACTTTTAGCTAGTTGTATAGATTGAACAATATTTATAAGTTCTTCCTTTACTAATCGAATTTTGTACTGAGTACATAGAGCAAGTGTACTTTCGAAAACTTTATCTTTTTTTATCATATTCATTATTTCATTGGTTATATTTGTAATTTGATTTAATCGGTTGTTGTATTCCTGATTGATTACATACTGTTTGTTGTTATTTTCTAGAATATCGTTTACTTTACCTTCGAGTAGCATAAGGTCATTGTGATCCGGAGTGCCTGCTACCCATTTCCAGGCAGTTCCAATAAAGTCAAGGGATCGTTTTTCCTTCTTATTTACTTTCAATTCTAGGTTATTTATTAAATTCTCTATTTGCGATAGTTCGTGGGATAGTAGTGGATAAAAAGGATTGCTGGATGGGATGTGGTCGTGGATAACGGATGATATTTCGGCAATGAATGTAGAATATTGTTCAATTTGGAAGATATGTACGAGTTTTAGGTTCCCTTGCTGAATTTGTGCTTCTCCTATTTTTATAGCGATGAGTTGAGATGTGTTATATTCGGAAATTTGAACTTCTGCCTGGACGATGGAAGAGAGTCCCCTGAAAATATTTAATTACGTATGTCACTTTTATGAATTGTTCGTCCAGATTCTGTTAAAACTACGGTTGGTTTATTTTCCTTTACTATTTCTTTTTTGTATCTTGTTGTTAATTTTGATCCTAAACGTTTGTTTCTTCTAACATAAATTACCTGTCCTATTTGGTATTCTTTTAATTGTTCTCTATTTTTGTTGTGGAAATTTGGATATTTTTCTTGTTTTATTTTAAGAACCTCGACATAGTCCTTCCTGGACTTTCCTAATTGTTCCGGGCTGGTTGAAACGTTTCTACTATAAGAGATTTCAAAGGGTTTCCTATCATATTTATTTTCTAAACAAACAGTGCATTGTTTTACTATGTCCTTAGTTTTAGCACTCATTTTGGGAAAATAGAATTCATTTAGAATCTGTTGAACGTTCTCCTTTGCGTTTCTATGGGCTCTAGCGTGAGTTTTTATTATTATCTCGTTTTGGGAAGATTCATCTCTAACATTTTGAACTTCTTTTTGGGTATAGCGAATTTTGTAATTGCGAAAATAAAGGGGGTAAATTTCTTGAATCAATCCCATAGTGGCCTCGTTGGTTTTCAAGCCATTGATGACAGTGGGATTCAAACATCTTTTAAGGATGCCAATAATTTTCTTACGGGTATATTGAGGTTCGAAAAAAGTGTGTTTCCAATAATTTGGAAAAGGTCGCTCCAGCTGATAAGTACCTTGTTCGCCAAGGTTAAGAATGATTTGAGTTTGGAAACTGTTGATGGGAGCTTCTACAGAAGGGATATAATTATGAGAGGAGCTGTCGTCGTTAGGGGAGCTGGCCGTCATTGAATTTGAAGGTTTCTTTGAAAGGAATTCTGTTCTCTCTCCTATGTTGTTGACAGATTCAGATGTGTGCTGCTTTAATGGGATTCGTAAGGAGTCAAGGATAGTGAAATATTCTCCAGCCGTGTTTATAATCGCTCGTAATTGTTTTAGGGTGTCATTTCCCAGTATTCCATGGAACGATTTTAAGGAAGCGAGGATGAAAAATTTCATACTTGTTTTAGATGGGCCGAACAGATTAATCCAAGAGTGGTGAGTCACTTCAATATTTCCACCAACGGATTTGGCACAGAAAGGCTTCTCATTAGGATAGCAAGATTTCACACAGCTTGGTTGGATGTAATTTTTATTTGAACCTGTATCTATTAAAATTTTCATTATACTTCCGCTCTTCGTCCTATATTCGAAATATGGGAGCGAAGAGCTCGTTAATCTAAAAAATGAACATCCTGGAAGTCGGTTGCTTCGCTAGGATCAATATATTCCTGTATCTCAGGTTCCCATTCCGTATAATACTCGTGACCGGGTTCTGAAGACGGAATGTAAACGATTAAAGTCTGGTCATGCTGTTGGTCTTCAGATTTCATTGCTTCCTGATACTTTGAGGATTCACAGTCATCATGATTTCCCTGTGTGAAATGCATGCGCTGTAATTTAGCAGGGTGGTAGATTGGTTGATTACTATCTCTCTTTTGGGAATGTTGTTGCCTAGGTTGAGGCCGATTTTGATAATTAATATTCATTGAATGGATCGATCTATCCACTTCCATAGGCTCTGGTCTATTTAGCGGCTTTGGTGGTAATTGACCATGTGGTGCTTGTGGTGTGAGATTAGGGTAAAAACGAGGAGTTTGATTAAATTGGTTGGGATAATTGGTTGGGATATTGTGGTTTGGATTATAGATTGGCCTGGGGAAAAATGTGGGTTGGGACACCATGTTTGATGGAAAAATTTGTCTAGGAGCAGGAATAGGTGTTGGTGGGTGGAAGTTTCGGGGAGCTGGGATCGGTGTTTGTTGGATATTCCTTTGTCTCGGTGGAACAGGTGGGGCAATGTTACTATGAATTCGCCGAACAGTGTTATTACTGCTCTGAGCGTAATTTATCCTGTAATTTATATTTACTTGTTTTAGACATAATCGTAACGCCTGTGGAAGATCAACGGGTTCTCTCATGGTCAGGAGATGGAGCAAATCGCCGTTTAGGCCACGAATAAAAGTATCTAAGGCCTTATCTCTAAACGTTTGTACCATAATATTTGTTGCCTCTTGGCCCATATCCATACACAAAATTTTATCTAATATAAGGGATAGATGGTGGTATACCTCCTGATAGAAACCTTGAATGCTGTTTGTGCCCTGTACAAGAGAGCTCATCTGGTATTCAAGGGTGTTAATATCCCTTTTGTCAGAGTAATGAAGAGTCAAACAGCGACGGATTTGGTCCCAATTTAGCGGGGTGTTATAAGATTCTAAAGCAGCATCTGCCTGACCCACGATTTTATTGCGGATTAGATTCAAAATACCATAGTATTTTGGAGAGCCTCTCAGGTGGTCATACAGCCTTAACACTCTTTCTACACTTTTTCTCCAAGAACTAAACTCTCCTGGTTGTCCCTGGAACTCCCTCAACCCTTTTATAACATCAGGAATGCGATCCATTTCCGAGAGGTTACCCATTTGATCTGCATTAATACCTTGATCTCCTCCTTCATGGAGGTCTATTCCCGGATTTAGCATCTGCTGTACTAGGCGAGGACATTCTCTTTGCAGTGTTCTCGTTACTATAGATTCTATTTGAGCTTGGGCTAACATATTAGCGTCAAGGGCCGCAGCAGGATTTGGTGCAACAGGATTAGGAACAGCGGGATTTGGGGGATTTTCACCAGCGAGGAGTCGCGGCGGACGGAGGAGGTTTTCCTGTCGAGCCATATCGCAAATAAGAAAAAGTTTACTTACTCAGTGGTATCAAATGAAATTTAAATTAGAATGACCTTTAACTATTTATCGTTCTACAAATTTCACTTTTCAAAACGAAAGATTCCGATCAACATTTACAAAAATTTCTTTAGCGCAAAATTCCAAATTTCGATCAACAATTACACAAAAAATTTTCGGTTTGGCACTTTTCACTTACACTATTATTAAAACTATAATTGAATTCATCCTCGAGGCGGCTGTCGATGTTGTTCAACTCCTTTTCCTTCACTTTAATAGTGACTACTGGGGGGCCACTTTCCTCTTGGGATGGATTAAACTCGCGAATCGAGAGGTTGCGTAACCGTACACGTACTTTCGGACTAAATTTCGTACCTTTCGTACTTCTTGAACGGATAGCGAGGAACCGAGCCTTTCACGGCGTGCGCTATTCAGACGATTCCTTGGATGGATGGAATTAAACCCGCGAATCAAGAGATTGCGTAACCGTACGTACTTTCGGACTAAGTCTAGAACCTTTCGTACTTCTTTGAACGGATCGCGAAGAGTCGAGCCTTTCACGGTGCGCGCTATTCAGACGATTCTTTTTACTTTTTGACTCGCGGTCCCTGCTCGGGCGCCAATTAAATCACCACAAGTTGATTTTATTAAAAAAAATACAATTTATTGGCCGGTAAAATAACTACTGAACTAATTTACATATTTCACTTAAAATTACACCTCGCATTGAATTGTTGTAGCGCCGTCGTCAGCAGAACAGCGGAAGTCTTATTTTCTGCTTGCTCAGCCGCTCGTGTTTGAAATTGCATTGATGAGAAAAAGGTGGCACATGTTGGGGTGTTGGGGTCAAATATCTTATATTTTAGGAATATAGGGTGTCCGGTGTTAACTTATTTGACAAAAGCCATGAATATATCTAACATGGGATCAATAATGAATTCGTTGGCGTAGTCCTGCACTTGGACCACATCTTTTCGAGATAAATTAACATGGTTATGGAGAGTGGCGGAAAATTTAAGTGCTTTGTTTGTGCGTGTTTCCAATTCCGAATCTAAATTAAACGAACTACTCGTATCGCTGCATGCGATTTCGTGATTGTTTTTGTTTTGTACTACATCAATATTTGTATCTTTACTGTAAAGATTTTTTCCGGTGTTTGGCAGTTTGTGGTATATTCTTGTCAATTTAATCATTTATAAACTAACTTACTTCAATTCCACCCTTTTTAGCTATCCTAAAGTATCATTATTGTATTGATTAAAACGCACAATATTTTATATTCATTATTTTATTTTAATGTTTTCCGTTCAACGTCACAATAATAATTCCAATAAGCATACTCAATTAATTTTATATTTAATGCCTACTTAATTCACTCCACAATTCGGCCGTCCTGACTATTGTGAGTCCCCGAACATATCCATCGGTCGATTACTTAGATATCTAATGATGGCTTGCTGGCAATCGTTGACTGTAGCGAAATGTTGTCCAGCGGTCGCCTGTTGTAGTTCAGGATCTCGTATTCCGTTCCGAATGTATTTAATAATATTACCATCGGGCATATTGTATTTTCGACCCATTGCCGTCATTTTAAAAACGTAATCCATGATGGGTTCACTGGGCATACGTTCTCTCTTACTCATTTCTAAATGAATATCTGCTTCGAGTTTCTCCGATGGAAAATCTTCACCTAAACGTCTTGCGAAGTCTTCAAAATTCGTAAACACGTCTGTTAGGCCTTCGTTCCAAATTTTTACAGCTCCTTTCAAATTCATTTGTGCTGCTAATAAAACCGATGTATCGTCCCATCGATAGTTTAAAGATAATCTTCGGATTTTCTTCACAAAATGATCCGGCGGTATTATATCACGTATTTCTTTTAAGTTCATCACGACCCGAGGAACGTATTCATTAGTATCATTCACTCTGTCAATCGGCACGTTTGTTTGCACTTTCATTAGTTCTTCAACTAACTCGCGCAATTTTTCAATAGTACTTAGTAGTGATTGGTACTCTCCACGTTGTACTACTACCGATTCGTACTCTTCATCGGAGTCTGAATTTTCACACGAATTTCCGAGTACTTGTTGAAGCCGTTTTATTAAAGTTTTCTTTTTACCGTCTTTTGGAAACTCATGTTCCATGCACAACCGTCGTAACTCGTCCAATTTCATCGTTTTTAACTGAGACATCCCGTTTTATCCTTACTTTCACGATATTGAAAATAAGAATATCTCGCCTTCGATCGTTCGTTGGCGTCGTAGTTTTCACACATGTACTCCTATCGTGTTCCGAATAAGAACGTCTACACGTCGTCGTTCCGTCGTTTCGTCGATAGATGTTTTTTCTCGTTCTGTGGGAACCGTTTCATTGTCGATTAGCGAATCGTTGCAATCGACATATAACTTCACCTAATCGTCGTTTCATATGGAATGGATATGATATCCCACTTCTGATTTAAAGTATCATTATTGGGCGTTTTAATCAAGACAATAATGATACTTTTATCCTTTCTTGATAACAATATATTATTATTATAAAACGTTAAAATCGGTGTAAATTGCGATAGTGGGGTACCGTAAGGGTTTTCTCAAACATATTTTTATTATGCGTTTGTGCAATATAACTAAACGCTTTAAAATGGAAGGTGCTAACCCTCCCCATCCTATAATTCCGTGTTCAATAATGGACTGGACTAATGCTATAAATACCATCTTTAAGCGTTCTATTGATATAATTGATCGCAATTCAACAAACTTATAAATTATTCTTCTTAGACGGTTGCAGACGTAGGCTATATGTTCATTCCAGCGTAAGTATCGATCTATTTCCACTCCCAAATATTTAGTATGGCTCACAATGTTTAGCAGAGGACAATTACTGCATGTTGTTGCACAATTGCAACTATGTGCGCGCACTTGTAAACTATCCTGTGGAGCTCCAGCAATTGTTAGGGAAAATGGAATAGCTACCGTTTTTTTAACGTTTATTCGTAGCATGTTTTTATTCAACCACTTTATTATATAATTTAAACCTTCGTTTGCATAGCTAAACGTTGCTTTCCAGTTTTCTCCATGGTAAAGAGCAACAATATCATCGGCAAACGCATATAGAGAGCAGTTATTAAAATTCATTTTAATTAAATCATTTATATAGATTAGGAACATGATAGGACCCAACACTGTTCCTTGAGGTACTCCAATTTTAATGGTCAGGGGGGAGCTTACATAGTTATTTATTCGTACTGACTGTGTTCTCTTATCCAGATAAGAGCGAAGTAAATCAAGTGCAATACCCCTTATCCCAACGTTTCTCAGTTTTCATAGTAATTTGTCATGGTTGACAGTGTCGAATGCCTTTCGTAAGTCGAGGAATATTCCTATGCATTGTAAACTTTTATCTAAAGTTGATATAATAGTTTTCGTTACCTTATATACAACGTCTTCTGTCCTTTTAGCTTTCCTAAACCCAAACTGGGATTCAGAAATAATATTAGTTTTTTCTAGGTAATCAACCAGCCTATTTTTAATCGCCCTTTCGAAAATTTTTGATAAACACGACAGCAAGGATATTGGGCGATAATTGTTCATGTCACATTTACTTTCACTTTTATGCAAAGGTACAATTACCGCATGTTTTAATTGTGTGGGAAATATACCCTGCGTGAAACACAAATTTACGATAATTTGCGATAATGGTTTGGAAAGAATCGCGGCGTTCTCTTTAAAAAGATCGGAATCTAAGTTATCTATGCCTGGAGCGACATTAGATTTAAGATCACGTATAAGATTTTGCATTTCCCCTTCATCAGCTGGAAACAGAAAAAAAGAGCTCACATTCCCTCCTGTAAATTCGCTGTCAGTATTTTGGATTGTGTCCCTACTTTCCTGCACTATACCATTTGTAGTATTTTCTCCAATTTCTATAAAGTGTTTATTGAACTCTTCAGCTATTTGTGGTTCGCTGTGATTTTGAATTAGTTCCCCAGATTTAGAAATAATACCACTATTGAAATTCTCTTTCATAATTTTTGTTTCCGTAGCCTCATTAATAACATTACAAATTTTCTTCATATTATTTCCACAAGTTTCAAATTTAGCTTTAAAATATTGATCTTTAGCACAACGAATTAGAGTTTTCAGTTTATTTCTATAGTTTTTGTAGTGATTACTGAGACTTATGTTAAAAGGTTGCTTTCGTAGCTTGCTTGCCATTCTATCCCTAGTTCTAACTGAATTAAGCAGACCATTGGAAATCCATGGTTTAATTTTTTTCTTTTTGCAACAGATTTTAGTGCTTCTATTGAGACAATTATTATAAATATTTAGTATTATACTATAGAAGATATCAAATGATTTTTGAGCAACCATCTCGTCATACACAGCTGACCAATTTGTATTTTCTATTTCACTTTTACATTTCGATCTATCTATCTGTTTTTTGAATATCATGTTTGAATAACCGGTAGACTTATTGCTTTGATTTGAACATTTTATGCTGCCAAAGATCGCATAGTGGTCAGTTATGCAAGTAGTGTATATTGCTGTGTCTAGTTCTAAAGATTTTTTGGATTTTAAGAATAAATGATCTACACAAGACTCGCGGGTATTACCTTTACGTGTGCAGCCGTAGACATGTTTAATGAAACCGCAGCCGTACATCATGTTTAAGTATTTATGTCCATTAATGTCCAGGCCATTTTCTAGGATGTCTATATTTATGTCACCTACTATTAAGTGATTAGAAAAATGTTTATTATGTTCAATGAATAATTTCAGGCTATCAATGAAACTTTCAACATTTGTGTCATTTGGAGAACGATATAAACTGGTAATCAAAATATCATTTTCATCTACGCGTAAGACTACATTTAAGGAGTTCACATCGTTGATGTCTTCATTTAATATAGTATAGTTCAGATGCTCACGAATGTATACTACTACTCCATCACACTTGTTAAATTTGTTTACCTTTACTATTTTATTATAACCTAATAAATTATAATTCGAGCTATCGTAATCTAGCCATGTTTCAGATAAAACGAGTATGTCAAAGTTTATATTCAAATCTGATATCAATAAACAAAACTCGTTGAAATTTTTCGAAATACTTCTGATATTTAAATGCATTATGTTAATTCCCTTTGAATCTTCAAAAAAACATTAAATTGAGAATGGTCTTCAATTAACTTTGATTCCGTTTTTTCTAAACTAAGTGTTTCTAAAAAACCGCGAATATCCATATAATATAAAATAAAAAAATAATTAATTGATTCTAAATAAAAAGTTTACATTACATTAGAGTATATCATTTGGACTCTTTACTTTAAACGATTTAGTATTTTCATTTTTTCTAGCAAATACATTTCCATCTCTTACCCATACAAATTTATAGTTCTTCTCTTTCGATACTTGTTTAACTTCGCGTAGTAGTTTTGATGTTTTGATGGTCAGATGGTCACCCACATACAGTCGCTCGCCACCCATATTGGATGCGAGTATTCCAGTGCCATTGTTACACTCTTTCACTTTTCGTCTGTACGCCCCATGAAGTTGTTACGATCTGACAGTCGAGTAAATTGAACAATTTATCGGCGGTGTAGCAGTAGTTTTCGATTGATTCGCACGATGTATGTGACATATATCTGTTTCGGCAAGTTCGGAGCCAATGTGAGCGGCGATAGCTTTAACAATTTGTATTGCGTTTTCGTTAGGTGTTACCTTAACTCCATTGATTACTATGTTATTTCGCCGCATTTGGAGTTGGAGGAAGTCATTATTTTTTTCCAAGGCGTCAATACGTTCCAGCAGCTTAATGTTTTCCGCTCGCAATAGCTTTATCTCGTCCAACGCTTGCTTCATTTGGTTAGATTGCTCGTCGAATTTATCCGATAGAAACTGTACGGAAGCCTCTAGTCCGTCCTTCAGTTCAGTGCTAAGAATGGATCGCACTTTTTCGAGAAATTCCTCGCTGTTAAAAATATTTCCGCTGATGTTTTTATGCGGTTTAGATACACAGTTCTCGCACGTCCAATCTTTTTTTGCGCCCAATTTGCGTATTTCGGCAACTTTTACCCCCGCACATGATGGATGAAAGTAGCTGTTGCACACTATGCACATCATGCACTCTTTGAGGTTGGTGAAGACCGCGGCGCACTTTTTGCAGTTGTCACCCATTTTCGCGCTTTGTTGGATACGCGGTGTGATTGTTTTTTTGTCAAATAAGCAACAATGTATTGTTTTTAGTGTAATTTAATATTTTCAATGGGCAAATATTGCACTAAAGGGGCTTTAGTCACTTATTTGAGTTCAATAGGGGGTAGAGTTTAAGTAAGAATTTAAGATTTTTGGGATGTATTCACAGATACGTATTCACTTGCCAATGACTGTCAATACCAATGTCATCCTCCTTTCTGCATTTCACTGCCACTTTTTTCAAGGCAGAAAAATGTGGGAACCTTATTTTTTACTTGCCCCTCGTAATTGCATGCTATTAATTGCGTTTGCAGGAAACGTATTTTCTTCTCTATTTGTCCGAATATGATGGACGTATTCTGCATTACGAAAAAAAAAACAACAACAAATATTCTCATTGTACAATTTTTTATAGTTGTGCTAATAAGTATAAAACTCTATTCATTTCTACATGCCATATTTACACACCCTCTTTTACTTACTTCTGATCGAAGCGGCTCGTTTACTACGGTTCTTGATTGATTTTCGATTTGGCATTCTTTCGGGGTTTTCGGATTTGTAAGTAAGAATCGTTTGAAAGCGTTTTCTGTTTGCTTTATTTTCTTAGGCTTTTCTTTTCCGATAAAAACTTCAGCCTTTTTTTATCTGCCATTTGGTTTATAGACTTCAATAATAGCAAATGCACAAACTTTATTAGCTAGCTCACTGCACAAACTGAACACATCCTGCACAAACTCCGCATAGGCAGTTGAAGTGCTCTAAATTGACAAAATTTTTCTGAAACTTGGCGCCCTTTCCGCCGCGATTAATTGCTCGTCTATTGTAACGTAGACTCCGGGTGTATAGTTCACTTGGCATTGAGCTATAAAAAAGATCCCATATCTTCTGAAATGAAGCAAAGAGATCTTCTTTTCGAATTTGGGGACGTAGTGATTTTTCATCCATCCGCAGACATCGAATTAGAAAATTAAACCTGTCACACTCATCACACATACCTAGACCCCGAAAAGGCACAATCAAATAGTTCAACCGTTGATAAATGGTTGTTTTTCATTGCAGCGGATAGTACCTACGAGCATTCCAATCAAAGCTCGTATTTCTGTTGCAGTAGTATCTTTGAATGTAGGATTGGCCATATTATCAGAACGCTTTACGGAAATCTCAACATTCGTCCACTATTAAAACATAACATTGAATCACAAATATTCTTACAAACTCAACTGGGAATTTCTAACCACGCTACCTTAACTGATTTTATGGACACTATTCAAAATTACAGCGAAACTGATTTTAAACACCACTTTCGATTATACAGACATAACGCACAGGGGCTAGTTGGTAAATATCATATTGAAACTCTACTTTGTTTTATTTAACCAATTATTTATAGCTGAATATTTTTGTCCGTCAACATCGCATCGCAACCCCAACAGCATGGACTCCTGTACGAAGAATCACGCACTGGATCTTATCGATCGGAGACGATTTCGTAAAATGGCGAAAAGGAGCTGAAGCGGAGGAAATTAAAAGAGAGTTTGAACTGAAATGTGCAATGCCTGGAATAATAGCAGCAATTGACTGTATACACCTTTGATCCATTTGCTATTCTCACTAGTTTCCTTTTCTGTATCATTTCTTGTATTAATATGCATCTCATTCTTCTTTTATACACGTCACTATTAAGGCACCAGTCTCTAATAAGGTAGATTATTTCGATCGAAAACGAGAGTACAGTGTGGTAATTCAGGTCGTGGTCGATATGGATAAGCGATTTTTAAATTTATTCATTGGAGAACCTGGCTCCTTGCACGACAGCAGGCTTATAAGAAGATCACCTTTGTTTAACAATGCAACGAACTACGAGGAAATTTTATTTCCCAATGGTTTTGATATCACAGTAACCAATCGAATAAAAGAAAAACGATCGACAGTTACCCCAAAAAAGCTACTCGCGGTGACGAAATTCAGCAAACTATGGTCCTTTTTTATTGGACGGTTTCATTCGTATGGTCTTCGTCCGTTTGTATTGCACACCGACAAAAAGCAAGTTAAGTGGAAGAAAACGTTGTACACACAATGTGAGATGTCCAATACAAGTATTTGTGTGAAAAAAACTAATTGTCCGGCTGCGCTTGCCTAAAGTCTAGGTTAGGTTAGGTATACGCTTCAGGTTATCTGCCCTCTATAATTCATTGGGGTTATGTAGGTTAATGTTGTTGTTATTAACCCACACCCAATTTATTTTTCCGTACAGAGGGTATATCGGTGTCTATAATTTGCGCAAACACTCCTGCGCTAAGCAACAATTGTATGTTCCTGTAATAGGGGATCCGTCAAATCAAACTGTCAACACAATTCCACATCACTTGCATTTGCAAGCAAGGTCTCTAGACACCTTTTTTACAACATATGCCACACTTTCATATGAATGATCTAAATTTTTTAAGATCGTATTTTCAAGGTATGTACATATTTTTGTTTTATTAATTAATGTTTCCCCCATTCCGAACACATCTACTTCAGTAGAACGCATCTCTGTTTTTGCACGAGCTCTTCCGTAATATAATTACTTTGCGAGTGTAATGAATACAAGTATTTCACTTATACGACAATTATCTTTATTGCAAATTGTAGGGTTATTAAACGCAGCAATCGCCATTTGGCGGAGCTGAAGTCGCCAAAAGTCGCCACTTTTAAATTCGAAATCGCGATAGTGTTCGCCATTAAAGAACTATCTGTAATGTTTCCGGAAATATTTTCGAACAAAAAGAAAAAATTTGGATTTTAAATATATCGTTTTTCTTATTGTTGGATAAATACAAGGCAGAATATTGCATACTTCCTTTGGTTGTTTTTTTTTCTTGCATCCCGTAAGGTTTTCGGTAACGTAACTTGCTGCGCTGATTTACATCGGCTAAAAGTATTACCGTATCTTCAAGCGAAAATACGTCTAATTGGACTTGGGAAGAATATGTTTCTTTCGCTTTTGATTTGTAAATGTCTGATGTGAAAAAATCATACATTCGTTTCGTCGTCGTCGGTTCGAAATTCGCGCAACAATCTATGAGCTCCATTAAATGAATTCGAACGCGTAGAAGAGTGACAAGCATTGGAATGCACAATCGATTTCGGAGCTTTGATTTTATGATATTCATACGGCTTAAAACTCTTTCAACGACAGCATTACTTATAGGGAGAGTTAACACTTTCAGGGCAAACGTGGACAAATCCGGGAACATTTTACCTCCACTGGCGTTTTGTATTTTTGACACAGCAATCCAAAACGGAATAATTTCCAGTTTTGCCGAATCACAAAAACTACTGTTTATTTCTATTGGCGTAAAAGTCACAATCAGCCGCCATTGTTGCTCTATAGATTCGCGGTTCGCTTCCAAAGGCACTATATTCGATTAAAAAACTTATTAAATTACACTTTGACGTTTCAAACGTAATCTACCTATTATCCATGGCCAATTGGCTAGAGATCCAGGGTTATTCTGCTGCAGGCAAGTAGTTGGCATCATAAACTTAAATTTTTCAACGATGTCCAAGTTTAGTGGCAACCTTTTTATTAATTCCACACATAAGCGAATAAAAAACTGTAGGGCACGATCTCGGACATATGCAAGTCCTTGTTTATAATTTTTTTCTGCTTTTCGGCAAACTTCTTCAAATGATAACCCAAAATCAGGGAGGGGGACAGGGAGACAAGTATTGCCAAACCCGGCTCTACATTTTTCTCGATCAGAGCGCAAATGAGTGTTTTCAGGACTCAGAGCGGTTGGCTTAAGACACCTTCTTGCAGTAGCCACAAGAGAACGGCGCAAGTTCTCATAAAGTTTTTCAATATCACCGCCAGTCTTTTGGGATGCTACGTTCAAATTGGATATTACTTTGAGTATTGGATTTAAGAACACCAAATACAAATAGTTTGCTTCATCATTGTACATATTTGCCAGTTCATTCGCTTTATAGCATTTGTTAACACCCACTTCTTTTGCGGCTCTATTAAAAATAATTTTTAAATCGCTGTACTGCCCCAGGATAGAGCTAACAGCACCCGAGTAGAAAAAAGTAAAAGTTTTCAAAACATTGTAATAGTTTTCAATCTAATATTCGCTAATAACTATTAACCTATTAGGCCATTGTTATGGCAAGGAGTGTATATGTCTATTTAAACTTTGAATTTCATGTATTATAAAACTCAACTAACCTTTCTTAAGCTGCTGTGAGAAAACCAATTGTACGACTCCCTTATTAAATATTTCATCGATGAAGGGAATTCCTCACATGCTTTTCCCGCGCATAAATGTAGAGAATGCGCCGTGCATCTCATAAGTAGAAGTTGAGGACAATCTCTATCCTTTAGTAAGGTAAATAAAGATTTATTTCTGCCAGCCAAATTGCTGCTATTTATTTATCTATGCAGAGTCGCGAATTTCGACGAACCCCAAAAAATCCGTTACCATTTTTCTCTGCTTTTAATGAAATATCTTAAAAAAAATTGCCAAAACATTGTCTTATTTGTCCAAAATAAAACATACCTTATGCAAAACGCCAAATATTTAACCGTGGTGCAGTCTGTTGACTCGTCCAATATCAAACTATATGGCCCTTCACCCACATCGTCTACAATATCTTAGATGATCGCGATCGAAAATACTTTTAAAATTAAGTTACTACATTTTGTCCTATGTAAGGCAAGTTTTGAAAATGTACAATCACAAGCGAGTCCTTTTAATGTTTCGGTGAGGTGACAACTCGCACCGAGGTGTGCATAGCGACACGAAAACCGTCAGTTTTAAGTCGGTTCGTTCTTTAGGATTTGTTGCTATTTTTTCAACTGGGAAATTGAATAAAAATAGTAAATGCATACAGGACGAGTATTTCAGAAAGTTTCTTTAGCTAGTCCAGGATAACCTAACTTAAAACAAATCTTGTCTCAGACTATTCTCTGGAAAACCACTTCTGGAATTTAAGTTATCCTGCCATATATTGGATGCCAAAGAAAGTCAATAATTATAATCAACGCCGAAAATGGAGAAATTTCTACGATAAATCTGATAAAATTATTTCATACCGTCACCGGACTCAACACAAAATTGCTTAATAGATCATTGGAACCTCTTCCCCGATCAGGGTGTCAGAGATAACCGTCAACCGCCTTTCCAAGGTGAAGGTCAGAAAGTCGTGCTAAAACTTTGTATGGTCCTTCGTATGGATGCTCCAAAGGCTTCTTGACTCGATCGATACGGACGAATTCATGTGAACACGAAGAAAGGTCCTTGTGTACGAACACTTTCCTCTTGTCATGACGAGTTATGGAAGTTGCTCGAACTTGTTTCATCTGTTCACGAAATTTTTCAACGAAAAGTTTTGGGTCCGGTGGCATATCTTCGTCGAAAAAGAACTCTCCAGGAATGCGAAGAGAGGTTCCATAAACGAGTTCAGCAGCTGTGGCGCCGATGTCTTCTTTCACGCTTGTGCGAAGACCGAGCAAAACTGTTGGCAAAACATCGACCCATTCACGATTGTTATGGCACATAATAGCTGCTTTCATGGATCGGTGCCATTGCTCGATCAATCCATTAGAAGCAGGGTGGTATGCAGTTGTTCGAATCTTTTTGCAACCCACTAGGTGCGTTAGTGATTGAAAAATCGAGATTCGAATTGCGATCCTTGATCCGATGTCAGTGTATTAGGTGCTCCATATCGTGCAATCCAGTTGGTGTAGAAGGCATCAGCTATGACGTCTGCCGTTATCGCCCGAATGGGGATTGCTTCAGGCCATCTTGTAAACCTATCAATCATGGTTAGGACATACGAGTATCCCTTTGAAGGTGTTAGCGGTCCAACGATATCTATGTGGACATGACTAAACCTCGAGTCCGGCATCTCGATTTGTCCTTGAGGAGGTTTCGCGTGCCTTGCAATTTTGCTGCGCTGGCAAGAAAGACATGTTCGAGCCCAATCGAGGATGTCCTTGGACATGCTGGGCCAGACATACTTTCGGCTAATTAGTTTTTTCGTGGCTCGTCCGCTTGGATGTGATAGCCGGTGCGTAATCTCAAATATTTTCTTTCTGAGGAGTTTTGGGATGTACGGACGTATTTGAGAAGTTGATACGTCGCAGTAGAGCATCGTTTCCTTTTCGTCGACTCGCAGTCTTTTCAAATCCAGTGATGTTTCGGATGCGAGTAGACGTTGAAGTTCCTCGTCGTCCTGTTGCGCTGAAGCTAGTTCCTCGGACGTTATTGCAACAGGTAATGTAACAAAGCTAATTCGGGACAAAGCGTCTGCTGTAGCGTTTTCTTCTCCAGGGACGTATGTGATGTCGGTCGTGAACTGGCCGATATAGTCCAATTGCCTTAACTGCCGAGGACTGGCTTTATCGGCTTTTTGTTGGAAGGCAAACGTTAATGGCTTGTGGTTCTGATTAATAGTGGACGACCTTCCACCATGTGACGGAAAAATTTGACGGCACTATATATCGCTTGCAGCTCGCGATCGTAAGTGCTGTATTTACGTTGGGTTTTGGAGAACTTCTTCGAAAGGAATCCGAGCGGTTCCCAAACATTGCTGTTCCACTGCTCGAGAACTGCTCCCATAGCCGTATCCGATGCGTCTGCTTTTATCGCCAGTGGTGCATTTTCGACGGGGTGTCGAAGTAAAGTAGCGTTGGCCACTTGCTGCTTGCACCGTTCGAATGCGGCATTTGTTTGTGGGTTCCAGTTGATTTTGCGTTTGTCTTTTTTCTTTGCACCGATGAGATATTCGTGAAGCGGTACTTGAATTTCGGCTGCATTTTGTAACGATTTCCTGTAGAAATTAAGAGCTCCTAGAAATCGTCGCAAATCGGCAATCGTGGTGGGTTTCTCGAAATTTAAAATGGTTTCCACTCGTCCAGGCAGAGGTTTGACGTCATCTTCGCTCACCAAATATCCCAAATATTCGGGAGAAGATGTTCCTAAGTTGCACTTGTCGACATTGATGGATAACCCGTATTCACGAAGTCGGTTGAATATCGTGAATAAGTGCATGCGATGCTCCTCGTTTGATTTCGATGCAATGAGGATATCGTCAATGTACGCATAGCAAAAGTCTAATCCTCGAAGCGCATGATCGATGTACCGCTGGAATGTTTGGGCCGCGTTACGTAGGCCAAACGTCATCACTCTGAACTCAAAAAGCCCAATTGGAGTAATGACAGCGGTCTTCGGGATGTCCTCTGGTGCGACTGGGATCTGATGGTATGCTCGCGTCAGATCAATAGTGAAGAATATACCTTGCAACCATTAAGTTTATGCGCAAAGTCACTAATGTGCGCAATAGGGTACTTATCTGGAACGGTGATCGAATTCAAGCGCCGATAATCGCCACACGGCCTCCATTGTCCGTTTTTCTTTGGGACCATGTGTAACGGGCTCGCCCAAGGACTACTCGAGGGTTGACATATCCCCTGTTGTAGCATATAATCGAATTCAGCCTTCGCTTCTCGCAGTTTTTCGGGTGTCAATCGCCTCGGTCGGTCCGAGACTGGCGGTCCTTTTGTCAGGATATGGTGGTAGACGCCGTGAGCAATTACTTTTGATGTGTCCGATGGAATAGTGATATCGACAAACTCTTTTAGGATGTCGTGATAACACTCGCTGGACTTCAGTGCTGTCACGCCATAAGTAATGGTTGTGGTAAGCGTCGCAACACAGGATAAATTTGTCGTTTGGTCGATTACCTTTTTCCTGCGTATATCTACCAACAGTGCGTAATAATGAAGTAAGTCGGCCCCGATTATGGGTTGTTGAACATCAGCCAGAACGAACTTCCAGGTAAATGGTCTTCGTAAGCCGAGGTCGAGCGTTAGGATCCGTTGTCCATATGTTTTGATCGGTGTGTTGTTGGTGGCATACAGCTGGAATTGCGATGGAGTGTGCTGATATTTGTCTTTAGGCAAGACTGAAATATCAGCACCCGTATCCACAAGAAAATGCATGCCGTTTTTCCGATCGCAAACTAGTAATCGGCTGGGTTTGCTGTCGTCCTCGGCCGCCGAAATTCGGGTCAACGAATTTAGTTTCCCGAACTAGAATGATTGCTTTGCCATTTACTTGCTTTACATTTACATGGCGGCCGGCAATTGCGAGCTTGCTTCCCAAATCGCTGATGGAAGAAGCAAAACTCGCGGTTTCGTGAGCTTGAACGTTGCCTCCTGGTGTCGCGCTGTTTGGACCTGGGCCGACTGCGTGTTGCGATTAGCAATCGGTCAATCCGACTTATGACTTGCGCCAAGACATCGTTTTCCGGGGAAGAGTTCTGAATGGTGGACACATAAGGCGCTTGTTGCATCTCCACCATCAAATCCGCCATTTATGCCAATTTGTCGACATCCGCTTCGCTGGAAATTGCCAACACTACGCGGATGTTCTCGGCCAATTGCTCAAGCAGCAATGACCTGAGCATAGCGTCGGTCACCTGCTCTCCGCCAGTGTTGCGCAAATCCTGTAGGTAGTGTGATGGTTTCTTGCCTTCCAGATTTTTGCCTTGAAAAAGTCGACGCAACCGTGATTCGGTCGACTCTGCGAATGCTGCTAGTAGCTAGCTAGCTAGTAGCCTCTCCTTCACGGCCTCGTATTTGTTTGCTTGTGAAGGATTCCGGGCAATCGAAATAACGTGTGGGAGGATGTCTGGCTCGGCAAACTGTATCACTGTATGAATTTTGTTTCGTCCTGAGTAATTTGGTTTGTGTGGAATGCGGCTTCCACTTGCTCAAACCAAAATGCTGGATCGGGACGGTAGAATGCCGGAAATTTGTTTATCCGCGCTGCTTCTACGTATACGTTTGATGAGCGAGTAGGTTTCGGCGGCAACGATTCGTTTCCTCGTGATGACTTGGGCGTTTCTGGCACCTTGGAATCCGTGGCCATGTTGATGATAGTCCTTAGCTTCGGCTTGTAATAATGCTGCTATAACGACTTCCAAGGTCCGGATAGCTTTCGGCGTCGGGGTCACCAATGTGGGGATTAAGAATAGAGAACAATGATTAAAACAGTGAAAAATAATTTATTTCAACAATATTAATTATAATATTCTCGTGAGACGCTCCAAGATTGAGTGTCTATCGTTGTGTCCTCGCAACGGCTTTTTATACTGTTTGACGGGTTGCACATCCACACAACAACCCTTGGTACTTCATTTGTTTCACAGATGTTGAGTTGCCATATGTCATGTCATTGCCAGGTCACTACATTATACGCAAAGATACCTTTTAAAAAAAATTATTATTGTAATTTTTACAATAGAATGATATCGCGGCCGCTCGAGTTACTTCTTTTATTAGTAAAAAAAGCTTATGCAGCTTTACAATATCTGTTACAGCTATGTAACAGCTGCATCGGAGGTTTAATTTAGAAAAATGTGGAAAATATCAAAACTAGGCGGCATGTGTTATGTTTCCGGTCTGCGGGTCCGATGATCGTGTGACCGTCTGCTATCGTGGAACTTTAGCCGTCGGACCTTGGGTGCCGTGCTGTGTTGTGGATACGGGGATTCGGTATCCGTAACTCGCGCACATTTTAGTGAACTTGGCGAAATCTGAGTGTGCTGCGTGATTATAGCAATAAAAACGCGTGGTGTGTGCTTAATTCCTCAAATTAAACTGACATATAGTTGAAATTTAGTTTTTGATTATGCCCCCGAAACGACAATCTATCGGTCGATCAACATCGAGTATTCATTTCATTTACCATCTTGGAATCAGTCATTTTAATTAATGATTTTCGGCATAACTCACGCTAATAATAATACCCCTTATGAAGTATTGTTACATTTCAAAATGGCATCTTTTTCCCATAAAGAGTTATATTTCCGTATTATCCCCATTTTGATGATGATGATGAACTCAAATAATCTGCAAAACACAAACATGATTAGATTCGAAACTAATAAAATTGTCACAATACAACTTACAGCGAAAACCAACAGAACGAGGCAATTTCGCAATCATTAAACAACATCCAGCCTAGGGATGGGACTTTTTTACAAAAATACCGGTTGTCCGGTTATTCCGGTTATTTTCCTCATCGGTTATACCGGCTCGGTTTAACCGGACAAAAATACCGGTTATTGAAATAACCGGTTAAAAACCGACTAACAAAGAAAAGGCCCTCCTGTTCTATATTTTTCCATATTTTCCATATATTTTTTCTATATTTAAGATAGCATTGTGACCGCAGCGTAACTTATTAGGAAGCCAGGCACCTCGCATTAGCATTATTTCTTAAAACAGGACATTTTGCGCAAAAATGTGAAAATTTGCACAAATAATGACAAGTTTCAATAGGAAACAATAAATTTAGGCGATACGGAATTTCTAATTTTAATAGAAAAACTCAGCTGCATTCGATGTACTAATTTGATGGTGAAGCTATTCATCCTGCACATACATGGCGAATTAATTAATTCATTAAAATTCCATTCATTGATTTGGCAGAGTGCAGAGTTTAACAGGTTGAGTCAATAACTATAGCCCGCGTTCAGTATACTGGGCACTTACATTCATGTATTTCTATGGCTTTTGGAATAACTTTGGGATATAGTTTTGGAATGAAATGAAAGCCTCGGTCTATGGCAAGAGTTTCGTTCTTCTTTCACCTTTGGAATTGTAACCAGAGAGCATGTGCAGCTTGCAGAGTTGTGCATCTTATTTGGACCTGTATTTCCGTTCACCTTATACGTAAAAAAAAAAATTGAAAATATAATACCCGATATCGACAAATGATAAAAATATAATAATAAATTGGTATTTTCTAAATATTCGAGTGTCGAAGCTGAGCCGTTTGTATGGGCGTTCGGTTTAAATGGACGAAATACTTTTGTATAGCCCAACCGTCCGACGCTATCCGAAACAATGTCGGGACTCAACCTGTTAAGCTTTATCCACACTGCCAATTGGCAGCTCGCGATGCCAACTGGCAGTTGTCATTGCATCTGCACTGACTGCCATTTGTGTGGCCGTCCAATTTCTCAGTCTTCTCGAATTCAAAGTGACAATTTTGTTCGTTTTTTGTTTGAAATAGTGTAATTTTTTAATGTCAATAATTTAAACGCGCGTTGTCCGATTTTATAATTAAATTAAAAAAAAAACCAAAATGAAAGTAGTTTGGTTATATAATTTTCAGGCTCCATTTGGTAGCTAGTGTAGATGGTAAGCAGCAGCCAAATGGCAGCTCACGACGCCGACGCCTGTTTTTTGACGAGCTCGGTTTGGAGGTAATGTAGGTCCAGCTTTAAATACATTTTAATTTGTGGATTCGCCACTTATGTGCGCCGTTCGACTAACTTACTCCATTAAATCGAACACCCAGTGCAGTGAAGTTTTTTTGGAAAAATTCTAAGTTTAGTTTTACCAATTGCACTAGCTGCTTGTTCTCTGTTGAAATATTGTGTGGAAATTTGGAATGTGCGCCAATTTGAAAAGTAATCACCGGTTATTCTCGGTTTTTCCATTTTAAAAATAGTACCGGTTAATAACCGGGCAAAAATAGAACCGGATATAACCGGTTTTTTTAAATGAAACTACCGGTTATTCATAATAACCGGTTATTAATTCCCATCCCTAATCCAGCCCGCGAGACAGCCAGCCGAAACCCAGACGATGATGATATCAGCACTGCAATGTTTTACACAATTATTGAAATACATACATATTATAGCTTGTTATACCTACACTTTACACACCGAAAACCAAACCGAACCAACCACTGAGCTTGTATGTTGTATCATGATTCTTCTAGAAATGCTCTTAGATCAGAAGAAATACAGCAGACAGGACAGACCACCACCGAACGAAAAGCAACTAGCCGAAATCAGTACCAGACCAGAAAATAACTGCATATTTGCTGCAGCTCCGTTATTTCGTATCGTTTCACTTTTCCATTGTTTCAAGAAAAGAAAAAAATGGAACTAAACGCTAGAGTGTCATGGAATTGCTAACAAGAACGCAACTTTAGATTTGGCGAATACGTTACATTTGACCACGTCTGGCAGCCTTGTCTACAATTCAGATTTTATGATGAAGAAAACAAAAGTGCTGAGTTTGAATTTACATTGTTACACTTCAAACTCAGACGAAAAACAAACAATGCAGCAATAAAGATATTAAGTTCTAATAAACGAAAAGTGCAAGCTAAGAGCTACTATTTAATGCGTGGATGACAGTCACTTTCATGTAAAATTCACGAAAACTTCAATACGAACTCTTGTCGAAACATCAATACTGTACCAATAACACAATCTAACACTGCCGAACCAATTTTTAATTCCTTTTTAATGAACAAAGCAACAGTGCAATGAAAGTGATAGGTGTCGCCCTTTGGAATCATGTAAGAGGTTCACTTTGTATATGGCGACATATGGTTTGTGTGTTCGCTGTGCTTTGTGTGACAGAGACATATATATGTATGTGCTTTTGCATTATAGATATATACATTAGAGCCATCATACACGTGCATTGCCAACGTATGGTACCGCCATTGACAAGTTCCAAAAATGGCCGTCCATCTTAAGATCGATCCCATGATATATGACGACTCTTAGCAATATCTGTATGTTTTTTAATGTGTTTATGCAATGTGTCTGTATGTTTGTGTGTGTTTGCTCATATCGAAGCGGGTAATTGGTGCATCAATGATTAGTCATCGATTGCTGCTTTGGAAGGAGGGTATACATGCACCTTCCATTCCGCCTCATTTCTTTTTAACATTACATGACCTCATGTGGAAGCAATAAAAGCTTTTATTCATATAAGTTTTTCGTACGACTTTTATACATATATATTGTCGCGAACCACGGCTATCATCTCGAGCCGCCGTCACTGCAACAAAAAAAGAAAAAAGATACGCCACTGACTCGGTGGCATAATTACCCGGCGAGGCTAGCGCGTGGCGTGAGTAATTGGTCAGCATGTTCCCATCTTTGACAGAGAATTGCTTGATACGGTATTTGATCCCCGGAGACTTACTCATCATGTGTAAGGAACGGACTTGGCCATCCGAAGATGCCCAGGGGACGGAGCCAATGCCTGTATAACCGCACAGGTTAGGCAATGACGATAGGGCTCCTCAACGAGCGAGCAGCGGCATGCGCTTGCTGTAGCTCAGTTCGGGAGATACGGGTGGGGTTTGCGCCACTCGTTGCCCCTGTCCTTTTACAAAAAAAAACGGATATCGCATGCCTGGGTGCACGATACACACAAGGGGGTTAAAATGGGGAGAAAACGTAAAGTAACCGACGCGCACAGGTGCCATCTTATTTAGCTCCGTGGACCCGGATGGCGACGGGTCCCGGCCAAACTAAACCCACTAAAATATATATTTACCCGTCCTGAGGCGCCCGCGGCCGAAAGAAAAATATAGGGCGCCTCCCTTAGAAAAAATCAAAATTCGCACCTGGAATAGGGGGGGGGGGGTATGAGCTGTTTAAAAAAATCACATGGGGACAATTAGCAACAATTTACCGCGATGTACTCGCGGCGGACATTCTGGCGAAGGACAACCTCATATTTAAGGGAGACAACACACATCACCACAAAAACAACACACACAAAACCACTTATATGCCTTGCTTATATCTTTCTTTCGCCAGAATCACTCGCGTTTGTTTCACGCGACAAAGCGCTCCGCCGCAAGCCGCGACTCCATGACGGCAGGCCATCCTTCGGCCTTTTTTTTCACAAAAAAAAACGTATCCTCCAGGTGAAATCTCCACTGCCAATCGCCCACCACATGCTCCCCCCTTGACAGCCGTCAAAAAACTCCCCCGAAGTTAGCTACGTATTTTTTCTTAATGGCGCTATTTTCGGACCAGCTGACCCAAAAATATTTTTAATTCCGACCCACAGATGTCTACTGACAAATTTAATTATACTATATTTATTTATTCTGATGTAGAGAACTGTGAGTCAAAAACGGTCCGTTACAGAGCAGATTCCGCTGCAAGGCCTGTCGCGCAGCAGAAGCTGAGGACATAAGGCAAGGATCAGCTGGTTAACGATATCAGGTTTTTTTTTCATATATCGATTACACTACACTACACACACTAAACATATGAGAACCTGGTTCTCGGGTATACTGGAGATTTAATGGTCCGGAAATCGAAAGCGATGAGTCCTTTGCGAAAGCGTTCGAATGGCCCGGAGGCGAAAACGAGGTGGGTTTCCTTTGTTAACTAGCCCGAACTACCTACCCTGAACTATGAAAGCGAGGTTATGTTGTATATATTTAGGTACATCACTTGACGAGCGCTTAAAAATAACGTTTCAACCTAAGCTCTGTCCTAGAGCACTTAGGTTGAAATGAGTCGTGTGGCCCTAAGGGGGCGGTGACTGAAATAAATTACACACAATAAATTAACTTTTCAGATATCCTGTACTTCATAATCCTACCACACATAAACGTTGACTTCGCTCAATCGTCCGATGTAAGGCGTCTGCATATAGTGCACCGAGATTCGAAAGCGAGGTTATGTCCCTCGATAACTCGTCTGCTGTAAGACGTATGCAAATGGTTCTCAGAAATTTCAAAGCGAGGTGAAATTTCGTAACCCAGAACCGTCGCCGATTATCTAAGAAAAAGGCTATTAGTAGCCACTACCAAAGACTGGCAAAAATTACTCACCCGTGCAGGCACTCCGTCTCGTCCAACCGTCTCCCCGCTCGGATGTCACCAAAGTGGCTGAATCCATGCTGACGAGACGGAACGTCAGAGTAGACGACCGAACCGAACTTTTCTACTTTACAGCGGATACTTTCGGTATGGAAATAGACATAATTGTTATTTCAATACCGAACGCAGCCAGCTGTCAAGCCTTGTATCATTCGATCCGGCCGTGTAGCTCTGACGTCACGTGAGCCGACACATGTCCATTATGGTTTTTGCATGTACGAATAAATATGGGAAGACAACAAATCGTTTTGGGGGCCTCAGTTGCCCGAACGTCTCTCTCATCATTTACGGCAAGGTTTGTAAATCTATTGCTACTATTTAATGCGTGGATGGTTGACTTAATATTGTTATTGTTATTTTTTTTAAGTATTAAAGCCACCATTAAATTAAGGGAAAATTAAAAGGATGGGATTTAAGACGTTGATGATGGGCAGCTGCCCGAAATATATTGGCCATTTTATGTAAAACAGTGTCTTTACTTATTTTTCCGTGGATAAAAAAAAAGGCAACACAACACATCAAGTTAAATTTAATTCCGATCCCGGCAACACAAAAATAAAACGTTTGGATAATTGATTGATTCACTTCATTTATTCAACATCAATAAAATTAATTTCATTTTACCATGACATATTTGGTTTGCTTGAGCCCGTTACAGCATCAAACCTCCTTACAGGGGCAGCCGCGCGAATGCAGAGCCTAATTTTAGTTTTTTGTTTTGATGCTCCCTATTCTTGCAGTATAAAGATTCCGGTTACGACTTTTATTTAATGAAAAAGTATTCAAAAATATTAAGTAATATTATTATTTAATTACTAAGGCAGCAAACTATTTAAATTAAGTTTCAATGTATACATAATACTTCTATATTTATATTTTTAAGCATTTAATTTTGACACTACTGTCCTGTATAATGGTGAAGGATTGGAATCAGAACTACATAGTTCTCAAACGGAAGACAAATAACTTTACAGAAATTTTTCTTCTATAGTGCTTCTTCTATAGTTCTATTGAGTATAGGAGCTCTTCAAAAAAACTATCGACGCTTAACAATATATGGTTAATTATGAATTCTTCTCCGTCGTCATCTTAAAAAAAAACTAGTTATTTGGATTGGAGTAAATGGCTTTATTAAACACAAATTATTTGGAGTATTTGAGCCTAAATAAAGTTGATTAAAATAATAATTAGTATAAAGAGGACATGATTTAATTTTCGACGTGTGTCTGGAAATCTTACTCAAAACAATGCTTCTAGTTCGGTTTTTTTATATGTCTGCTGAATATTTATTTCGCTCTTCTGTTCTATTATAAATTTGTTGTACGTCTCTCGATTGCTTGCAATCTTTATTAATAATTTGAAGAAAATTTTCGAATTTGTAGCCTGAGTAGCTATCAACATTTCTGTATATTTAGTTCGACACAGTCAGGAAGTTGTGGATATTGAAGCTGGCTCTACTTTGCCCATAAAGTCGGACGAAGTCTGATACAAAATGCTGAAGCATATCTTTTACAGTCCAAATTTTTTTGTCAGTTAATGGGACAGAGCAAGAACCAACATATATCCAGCATGTAATAAAAGGAAATGCTGATACAAATCCTCACTTAAAACATCTTTGAGCAACACAATGCCTGTATAAAGTAGCCAGTTTTTTTAATTGTTTCCTTTATTTGGATGACAACATTTCGCCCAACTGGGCATCCTCAGGTCTATTACAAAATTATTTTCTTTGTAATCTGTGGTTTACAATTCAATAAATTTTGTTTTGTTTTTCGTATATACTTTTGTTACGCGCTTTTATTTCCTGGCTATAATTGTGAAAGATTAAAATAACAAACATTGACTAACACCAGTGATAAACTAAGAATAATATGTATAAAGTAGCAACTGACGAAATTCAGATGTTTTCCATCGCGGTATGTCGTCCAAAGTCCGAGGCGAACGGCAAAATTCCATGGTTGGTTGGTGTGTGCTTTATTTGAAGAATGGCGGTTTTGCCGAAGAAAGCTATCTTCAGCAGTATTATTTGATTACAAGTTACTTACTTCATTTGCCGGCAAACATCGAGATGATGTTGGTAGTTGGTATAGAGATGATGCTGATAACTCAAACCGATCGGAAATAAAATTGTTAAGATCTTGATCGAGGTGACTTCCGACTCGTCGTTTCTTCGTTTGCTGTATGGGGTTTTTCAATTTTGTCGACAATCACGTCTCCGTCGGTGTCACTTTTATTCGTAATTGTATTATAGCGTCTTCAAAGGTTCTAATCCCCTATGCCTTTTCCTGATGCAGTTAATTGGCTTCCAACCTGCTTCCGGGCGCGGGTTTTCTCTTTTAGCGATTTGAGAAACATTTTTTGAACGCAGTCAATGCCCCAACTCAGTGGAAAAAAAAAACACAAAAAATTCTATAAGAATTACCCGCCACCATTTCTCCGCTAGATGTTGTAATGCGAAATGTGAATCTAATTAAGAGTATAGCACTTTTCAGATACATTTCTCGATCGTTGAATGCAGTTAATGTTGATAGGATATTAGAATATACAAAATAATGTAATGCCCAATTTTTGGTTGTTTTGAGTAGGCGCGATGGTTACTATAGACAGAAATAATCAAACGATTATGAGACTTAGGCTCTTGTTGTGAGTCTTTCAGTCCCATTAGAAGAGTTTAACTTTAGTCAAAGGAATTAAATTTAGAGAGACAGACTTTAGATATTATATTAACACGAAAGCGATATTATATTTTAATTTTATTTTTATTTTGGAAACACTTCTTAACAGAACTTCTTCATTTACGACTATTTGAAATTAAAATGACTCATTTAGAGTACTGTGAAGCCTTTCAATGACGGCATTACCTGTTTTTAGACCAGGTGTTGTGAAACGAACAGTTATTCCTTCAGGTTGGAGAAAGTTTTTTAAATTGTTTCTGTGTTTTGGTTTTCCACAAGTATTGATACAAAGCTGATCGAATGTTTAACCCGTTTCTGGATTGCAAGGCTATTGCTTGTCCGAATTTAGAAAATTTATCGATGAAGGTTAGGAAGAAGTGATTTCTATCGAGAAACCAGATATCCATATGAAATATTTCATGCGGTTTCTCTGGAATTTGAGGTTTTTTATACGGAATTTTGGTTGGTACTCTTTTATATTTGCTAATCTGACATGTGTGGCAATTATTTATCACTTTAGGAATTTCCACTTTTAATTTAGGATAATAAAACTTTGTTTTTCTTTGTATACTTCTTCTATACCTCTGTGGTTATTTTTCTTATGTTCCTTTAAGATTTCTTCTTTGAGTTGCCCTTGTTCGGTCCAATCGAAAAGTATGTAATTACATTTTATAAGTTTGAATTTGACATGAGGACTTTTCCATTTTAAGTACTCATTTTGGAATTTTTATTATATCTCGAGGTTAGGGATATAAACAGCAACTATTCCTTTTATAAGACTCACATAAAATAAATGTAGCCTTTTCTAATGTGTCTGGATTCCGACAAAAAAGTATTGTTCTCATAGGTTCTGGAATGTTTCGCTTTAAAATATCTAATGCAACTATTTGATTGTCTTTTATAATCTGTAATGTTTATCCTGCTCTTGTTCTACCTTGAGGTTTAAATTCGTTAACCTGCTTTGAATAATATTTATAAAGTCTATTAAGGTTCCTCTAAATTCAGTTGTTCGCAATTCATTAAGAAGCTGATTACTGGTTCGTTGATCTGAGAAGTTGGCATACAGTATTTTTTTCATGTCTTCCCACTTTGTGATGTGGGAGCTAGAATCTAGAACTACGAGTAGTTTGGCTCTGCCAACTATTCTGCTCTTAATTATATGGCAAATTACCTTTTGGGAAGAAATATCATAATCCTGCAATACGGGTAGCATAACGTCTACCATATCGATAAAACTCTTCAAAGTATCTTTGCTACCATCAAATATTGGTAAACGGGATGCATGTTTTACAGGGTCGAGATTGATTGACAATTTTGTATTAGTAGTCGTAATTGAAAGTTTTGCTGGTTTTAAAATGTCTTTACCTGTTGAATCGGTCGCCATGTTTCTGCTGCTAATATTTAACTGCTTCCGGATTTAATTATATCCGAGAAGGGCTGTTTCTGCTTCGTTGTGTTTTCAGTAAATATACTAATCGATGTCTGTCCGGGCATCGCGAATGCGTCGTTTTGGAACATACTGTGCAACGCTCCTTTCGTTGCGGTTGTGTACAATTGATAGAAATATGGCCTTTAGCCCAACAATTGTAGCACGTTACTTCTCTACGTGCTCGACTATCGAATTTACGTACTTGGTTTCGAGCGGGGGCGGCGGAAACAAATGTGACGGCGGCGTAGCGCTAGCGATTGCACGTTGACGTGAAGTCGTGGCACGATCGGGCGAATCGTGACTCTGCCAAGGTCGATTGGCGAGCGTAAAATCTCCGGATTGCGAAGAGCAGGTCGGCGGTTGTCTCGAATTCGTGGCAAGCGAGCGCGTTTTGCAAAGCGCTGTGTCGGAGACCAGTTCGAATATAACGAGTAACTGTTCTCTCACTCACACTATCGCGCGTGTGGTCGCACAGAATCGATAGAAAAACGATTCGACGGTTTCACCGGATTTATGAGATGTCGTTCGTGCACAACACTCTCTTCGATGTCGTTTGGGAACCACAATTTAGTGGCACCTCGGAATTTTGCCGGTACGGCTAACAAAATGAGGTCTTCCTCCCAGCCGAATGTAACGCGGAGGGTATTTACACGGTGAACAAATTGGTGTGGCGATAGCGAAAGATCACAATCCGGATCGAAGTCGGGCATCATTTCGCTCACTTCACGTACTGGGAGCCCGCGGCTACCTGAACGTGTTGACGACGACTTTGATCCCGACATCGACCGATTTTTAGAGCTAAGCACTGCGCGAGTAAGAAGTTAGCCCTAAGGCTTCATGCACACGACGCGAAAACGGCTCGCAAGCTCGACACATCGAAATGCATTGGCTCTTATGGGAAGCTTACGACAGCGAGAGCCGTGCCGCTGTCAAATCACAACTAGCGAGAAGTGTTTTCACATATCGTGCACCACAATCCGCAAATTCACGGCTCGCGAGCCGTGTTTTGACTGTGCACGGCTCTCGCTTGCTGTCGCTCGTCATGAGCTTCCCATAAGAGCCAATGCATTTCGATGTGTCGAGCTTGCGAGCCGTTTTCGCGTCATGTGCATGAAGCCTTTGAATGATCTTAAATCTTTTAACGTTTTCGGAATAGGATAATCTTTGATGGTCTGTATTTCGTTAGGATTATTTTTATGGTTATTTTTCCATGTTTTATTACATGACCTAAGTATTCGATTTCAGTTCTGAAAAGGTGAGATTTTTCTGTTGAAAGTTTCATTGATGATGTCACTTGCAGATGTGTATGTACAAATTTCATCTTCATGAGTCGTCGTATTTGTAGGAATTCTATTAATGTTTTCCAAATCACTTAATTTTTTTAAGATTATTTCGTTTTGAGCGGCCAAGTGGTTTTTTAAAGCTTTAACTTGTTCCTTAAGGATATCGCATTCAGCTCTTAAGGTGTTTAGCTCCATTTTTTTCGACCGGTTTAATTTTTAATTCACTCAACTTTTTAAAGTAACTCGTCCACTGTGTAAAATTTAAATTTGCAAATTAATTAATACCTTAATATCCGATGGTTGCTTATAAATCCTTTTTTACGTCCAGGATTAATTGTAGACGTTCAAAGGCGTTGATCAATCGTTCGGCAATTTCGGGATGACTTGTAGCATTGCACTTTGTTTACCTTGGCTGCTTGTATAATCTCCACTGCACTTCAGTTCATCGGCAATTTGATGACTTGTAGCACTGCTCGGCACTTCTTGTCCACCTTCGCTGCTTGTATAATCTCCAATGCACTTTGCTGATCAAAAACGGCACTTGATTTGAATTGGCATGGATAGTGCGACAAGTTTTGCACTATCCGGGTTGAGCCCCCAATTAATTTATTCCTTCCTAGAATAAATGGATAATAGGAAAATGGAAAAGAATTAGTTGATTCAAAACATACATATATTCGATCTTTTCACTTTGCACACATATTTCCTATTGAGTGAGTTTCTTTTTTATCTTTAATTAGATTTAACTCTCTCAGCAATTGCACTTCTATGTGGCAAAGCCATGACACTCCCGATAAACTCCCTAACTTTTGGAAACATTCATTCGTTTAAGCCATTTTTTTTAGCTGAAACACTCCCTGATAAAATTCTTCCAAAAGCAAATCGTTAGATACATATAAACGTTTAATTGGTAAATAATCTCCACTCTTCATTCGAATTTTCAACGTCAGAATCATTGACTAAATTTGGGAATAGTGCAATTAATGGTGCAAGGCAGTGGCGGCTCGTCGCTGAGGGAATAGGTGAGGCGATCCATGCATATTACATTCTAGTTAGGTAAACCTTAGAAGACTTACGTTTACTTTGTACGAGAAGTAAAGTTAACAACTTTTTTGTAAGTGTCTTTTTAATTTTATTCAAATATTAATCTTGGCAGATTAGAATTAGAATATCCTTAATGTCTGAAGAAAAAAAAATATTTAATAGAGAGAGACATTTTGCGCGACTTGTATTAATTGACAATTTCAGCTACTTGTAGACCAGATTTATTCTTCACTGAACGAAAAAAGTACGTGTATTAAATAAAAAAGTTCATAGTATACATGCAAAGTTAATTATTTTTTAACTAATAAATTTTTACGTAGTGAATACGAAATACTATTAATTGGCATATGAACTGTACATTGGAGCAAAAAACCTTTTAATTAAGTACATGAATTTGCTTGTATATAGTTTTCTATGAATTGTTCATTGCGGTAGCGAACCTATTCATGAGGATCATGAATTTGCTTATGTATGGTTTTCTATGAATTGTCCATTAGGACAGCGAACCTTTTCATTATGTACAACATATTATGTAAAAATTTCTCTATGAGTAGTTCATTAGGGTAACGAAACTTTTCATTATGTACATGTATTGCATTGTCATGCTTTTCTATGATTCATACATTGGTACAACGAAGCTTTTCGTGAAATTCGGACATATTGCAAATTATACGCTTTTTATATGGAGCAGAGCATAATAAACACTATATTTTCATATTTATAAAGAGCTTTATTAATAATTATTATTAATCTTGTAAGAATCAAAGCAGAATAAATGCACATTTTAAAATATAAGAAAAATAGTTCCTGCGAAAGAAAAATATTTAATGCATATTTCCGAAAAAAATAGAATTATCTGCATTTACCTGAACTGACTAAATTAAATGATTGTGACAAACTCTCAAATACTTCTCAAATTCAACATGGCAATTTCTTGTATATATGTATATACAAAGATATGTATATACATGATAATCACAATCTCATTGATTAATTATTATTGATTAATAAGGGATTATATGTACATGATGTTATGAAGTAATACGACAAAGTAGTACGAAAGTAAAAGTGTGTCCTTAAATAAATTGTTTACAAGCTGTGTTTGAATGAATATATGATATTCAGAAGTAGAATATATCCAATTTTTAATTTAAATAATAGTGTCTGTTCTTGCATGTTCACATTTACATATGTGTATTATGTTTGTACATATTTGTGTATTCCAATTGTATATATGTAAATATAACTATGTAGCAAAAAGGACAAATTCAATAATTATAAGTTTATTTAAGTTATAATAGTCGTACGTTAAGTTTTAATAAAGAAATCTTTAATAAAGACATTGGCTGAATTCAAATTACAATTTGAATTCAGCCATTTTTTTCATTTAAAAATATAAATATAATTGATAACGTAAAAATCAAGGTGTTAAATTTTCAAATTAACCGAAAATGTTAAATATTTCATGGATAATGTTACAGGATTAAATTAATACTAAAAAGTGATGAATTGTGAAAACATGTTATTCCATATTCCAAGAAGACAATAAGTATATTTAATGCATTATTATGTATAAATGGTGCTTACAAACAGATCATCTTGAAGTAATTCGTCTTTCTATTTCATTGCATAGGATGCTTACTTTTGCAAATTTTTCATTTGATTTTATTTTAAAGAAATAGGTTTGAATGAAATTCCAAAAATTAGTTGCCGCCTTCGGGTACTCTAAATTGAATAGAAAAAAAATCTTTAAACAAATATCAACGGCTCTAACGAAGCTTTTAAACGGAAACTTTATGCCGTCGAAATACACATAAATATCTGTGATGTTAGTAACATCTTCCCCAACTGCCATGAGAAATGGTTGAATATTATTTTCTTTCGATTTCTTAAATCTTAATAAGTCCTCTAGTTCTTCATGAGATTTAGAAATCATCAAGAAGGCGTCTTGAGCATCGCTTATTGTGTATCTGGTTACATTTGTTTTCCCAGTGTCGTCCTTTTTTACGTTTTTCTGCCAGGGCACAAGAAATCCATGGGTTGCCCATAATAGAGAAGCTTCCCTGCTATCTAACAATAAGAAAGAGAGATTTTCAAACTAATTCTAATAGGTGGACCTTCAATAGATTACTTACTTTTCGATAAGGATGTGTTAGAGATCTTATTCAATACGGTTTTTATATGTTTGCTACTGACAAAACCGTCAGAGCAGAGAAGATTAAACAAATGGTCTTCCACTGTATCCCATTTATCTAGAATTGATGCCTGTTTTGGGAAAAGGACATTAAAGTCGATGTCGATCTGAAATTCAATTTAAAAAATTGTTTAAATATATGTACATATATGTAGAAAGATTCATACTTTATGTTATTGAAACCAAAAAAATAAGCGAAAGTATTATACGCATAAATAAGAGATACTAACCAGTCGGTAACCGTGGGGTAGCTTGTACTCTGGCCATTTTTGACAAATTTCGTAGGTTGTGGACGATTCCCTGATTTGATTAATTCTATACTTGCTGCAGGCTTTCCAGAAGCTTTCAAATTCTTCTGATGACAATTTATCATGTTTTATGGATTTGACTATATTTTCAGCATCTTCTTCTGAACCTAAAAGGAATGTTTTATTAAAATGCACAATTAAATTAGCCAAATCTTACTTAAAGATATATTTATAGTAAAGCTCTTTTTATCGCCAATTGGTTGCTCTTTTATTCGATTTTTCGTCTTCAGAACTGTTTTGATGGCACTTTTCATGTTTGCACATTTATTATAAATTCTTCCTCTTTTAGACGTACGGTAAAATTCCTATACAAAGCTTAGAATTAGCATCCCGAAAATTTTTAAGTCATTTAAGGCTTACCAATTTCTCAGTTGGAAACCGTTCTATAATTTCCTGTTCCAATCTGTAGCTTGATGATAACGTCATTCCAATATTTTTTTCATCGAAATATTGAGCGATTGCGGTTATTAGGGCTAAGCGCTGTTCTTCTTGAAAGGCATGATTTTCTTCATAATATTGAGCTAGCAGTTGACCTTTCTTTGTTTCATTTAAATAGAATGGTTGCTATCGAAACTGTTGTTATTTGTTCTTCGGATTCTGAAGTTTGTACTTTCAAGTATGGAGATACTCGAGGCGAGGCCACTGAAATCGTTGAAGATTGACTTGGCGAACGCGAATACATACTTATCGGACGAAAGTGTGATACCCCCGTATGTATGTCAGCCATTGGGCATCCAATCATATCTCGCCACTTTTCTAAATGATACTCAAAGAGTATCTGTGTACCAATGTCCAAATTACGCAATAATCTCTCAATATGGTGGACTTTAAGAATTTTCAACAAGTCAATTGTAATCTTTTGAGCTTAAAAGAAAATAATTTTACTCTCGGTTATTACAATAGATTATGACTTACCTACTAAATCATCATAAAGCCGCTCTAAATTCCATTGTGTTAAGAGGGACAATAGGTCACCATCTACAATTGTTTCGGGTTCCAATGTAAAGACAGTAGTTATTTCTTCTGAATTCATGATACCTGATGTCGGTTCAGATAAATCGATATATGCTCCTAAATCGCTTATGTTGCTGACGTTCAGTATTTCGTTGAGGCTTTGATTTCCAGCGGTATTGGACGATATGGATTCCATTTTAAAGTTTTGTTTTTTCGGTTTAAATTATATCTTTTTTCTTTAGGTAAAAATTACAATAAATAATGGCATCAATAATTCAAGGTTCAAGTCAATCAATTATGTATATAGTGTAGTTACTACGTGATAAACCTAGTACATCAGATTGCAAAATGTGGTGGAGACAAATTTTTTTTTGTTTCTTATGGTTTTTGGGGTGCTGAGCACGAATCCGGAGCTTCCCACCAAAATTTCGTTGCGGAACAGGGTCAAAATCGTGAAAAACCCTAAAATTTTTGCTGTTTTTCCGTTATTTGCCCCCTGATTCTGCAACTATTTATTTCTGCGAAAAACTCTCCATGAATATTTTAGAGAGCACATAATTGCGCGTCCAAAGAGATATAAATATTAAAAATCTGTTGAGCGGTATTACTACAGTGAATAATTTAAATTTGCCATTTTTAACATAGTTCCATTTTACGAAAAAAATTTTGAGATTGAACGGTTTTTCATTTTTGGTCGTAAAAGTTGCATTTATCTTGTACATTGTGTATTTTGGAGTGCAGAACCTGAATCTGTAAGTTCCCACCAAAATTTCGTTGCAAAACAGGGTCAAAATTGCAAAAAACGCCAAAAAAATGACTATCAATTGTAGCAATACCGCTTAACAGATTTTAATGATTAATGGCGCGTTGGACCCGCAGTTATGTTTTCTCTAATATTTTCCTGGGCAGGTTTTCGGAGAAATGTACACTTTCGGAGTTATAAGCAAAAAAACGGGAAAACTCCGAAAATTTTGGGTCTTTTCGCGGTTTTGATCCTGTTCCGCAACGAAATTTTGGTGGGAAGCTCCGGATTCGAGCTCAGCACCCCAAAAAACATAAGAGACAAAAAAAAAATTTTCTCCACCACACTTTGCAATCTGAAATCACCTCGGAACTACACTAATATGCCTACATTCAGTATTAGACAATACGTTACATTTTTTCTTTGGTTTACATTAGGTATATCTTTGTTTTTGTTTTATATTGTATTAATTATAGTTTGAAAAATAAAATTCCTTTAGACGAATCATTCTTCTACCAGTAGCTGTATTTATAACGCTAACAGGAGGACCAATTATTTCATTCAACGCTATCAATGAAAATTCAGTCAAAGATGAAGGGTCAATTTCATACGCTATGAAATGTGGATTGTATTGTGTATTCTCAATTCTCTGGCAAAATAAGTAAAATTTGTCATTTCCCTTAGCAACGATTGAAAGGATAATAAAAATTTGAAAATCTTCCACGAATTTCGAAACATATAGTTTCTCAGAAATGCTGATCCCACAATACATTATCTTCTTAAAAAATTTGATACCGCCTGGTGACCCTAGTTTTAGGTTGATGATATTTGTATATGAATTATTATTGACAACGTCTTTTTCTTCATATGAAATATTATCATAATTTGAAGAACATAGCAAACTATAGGCAAATTTGAACTGATATTTTTTAGATAATGTTAGGCATATATTTTTTCTGGAAGTGACACCGTGAGCATATATTTTGAATTGACGATGCTTCGACTCGAACTTGAAACACCAAATTAATCTTAAAGGGCCGGACATTTTTATAATGTTTGGATAGTGGACTAAATTATGGAATTTGGGTTTTAGGGTATCATTAAATAAACGGATATATTCTGCATTATGCTGTTTAATTTTTTTCTTTAAAAAATCAATTATTTCGTCAGATATTTCAAAGCCTAGGAGAATATCGACTATTTCGATAAAACACATAATGAACTGCCAGACTTCGTCATCATCAGGTACCAAGTCACCAATCATAAGAGGGAAGTAAAGAGTGAAAGTTAACATTTCGCTGGCTGACATTTTTAGGTGTTTATTACACAAATGATGGAACGTGATTTCATTCGAAATATTTCCAATATCATTAGGTCCATAATTAAAATTTTGTTTCCTGGAATTAAAGGTAGAGAGGTCAAAATATTTCATTTTTTTAATAAAATACATCAATGCATGTGAAAAATTATAATGGCAGACTCCTTCGAATATGTCATGCATGACATCTACATAGAAATTTTCCACAACATGAAACGAAGGAATATCGTTGAATAAGCATGTTCCGGTTAACCCTGTCAAGGAACTGTCATTTTTTGTAATATCTTGTGAATAATTATCTCTCGATCGAAGATGGTCTTTATTTTCTATGCATAATTGTTGAGTTTCTTTCTTAGGCGTTTTGCAAAACCTACAAAAGAAGTTGCTAGAAAAAGAGCGACTAAAGCTCAGAATCGAATTAAGTCCCAAATTGTCACCCAATATTAATCCAAGCACGAAATGGACTCGATAAACTGTACTATTCGATTCGATTAACAGTCCATCGCACTCAAGAGCACACAGCTTATTCACGAAAACCTTAAGACATTTTTCATTACCGAAGTTTTTCAAATCTTGAGTTTTGAAAACAGCAGCTAGAAAAACGTTTTCTACTTGAGATTCTTTTTTCGGAAAGCATGGAAATGAAATATATGCATTACAAATTGAATGTCTAGTTGCATGCGAGCCTAAAGGATTATTTATTTCGACATCGTCAAAGTACAAGAAATATGGAATAACAATTTTATTTGGAAATAAAGCTTCTTTTTGCTTCCATAGTTGACCATTAATAAAATTTTTGTAATTGGTGGAATTTTTAAGAACGCTCATGTAATTCAACATTTTCTCCAGAAGGTTATCCTTTTCAAAAAGTTTTCTCATGTAAAAAGATAATGGCATTATGATGCCCTTATTCAATTTTTCGGTGTAAGTCAGAGCACCATTTCTATGTATAGGTTCTATTGAATTGTTTATGATAATCTCTTCTGAATCATTTAGCAAATCGAATGATTTCAATGTTTGCTCTACTTGGTATTCTGATGTAATATTTACAACATTTTGACAACTCGATATAATACTAAATACTTCGTTCAATAGCTCTATATGGTCTCTTAATTTTGCTTTAGCGAAATTCTTAAACATGTCGAGAAGTGGATTTATAATCAGATTATTTACATTCTTTTGAATTAATTTAGCATCACTTCTTGGAAGATTATTGTTGTCATAAAGTGACAAGATAAATTTTAATACGGACTCTTTAAAATCGGATAGCATATCAGAACGCAGACATTTATCAGACTTTTCGGAGCTAATATTTAGGCTAATATTTGGTTGTTGATTTACAACAAATGCGTTTTTTTTTGTCACTTCCACATTCAATATTATATTTAGGTTCCGGAGAGTTACTATCTCTTTCAATAGTTGAGCAATCATTATACTGAATATTTTCATGTTTTATTAACAGATGCCTTTTAAATGTTCCCAAATTATTAAAACTTTGAAAACAAGAATCTTCCAAACAACGAAAGGAACTATTAGAATGCAATTCATGTTCTCTCTTTAGATGGTTTATTAGGAAATTCACTGAAACAAAACTGGCCTTACAAACAAAGCAAATCATTTCGGGCTTATTAAATTCACAACGGTATGTATTTGTAAATGGCACTACCACAATCACTTTGCACTAAAAAATAGAGAAATAGAGAAAAACACTTTACTGTTAAAGCTACAATGCGTATATGAATCGCGAAACGCTACCAGACGAACTGACACCATCAGCACAAAACCAGTATGGCACGAGATGAGTAATTTACGTCTAAATGAAAATTTTTACTGTTACACTTTAATAAAATACATAGTCTCAACGAATAGTTCTATAACAATTTATGAACTATTCGTTGTGAGAATTGATTATTTCGTTGGTATAGTAAATATCGAACATGAAAAATTAAAATTTTATGAAGGATCACTGTCGAAATGAATAGCTTTATTGCCTTAACGAATATTGTGATAATCATTTATCAACTATTCATTATGGCAATTGAGTACACATTTCGTTGGTAAAATGTATTCAATCTGAAAAATGATGATCTTATGAAGGATTCACTGTCAAAATGAATAGGTTTATAGTCTTAAATAATATTTCATAATCATTATGGCAATTGATTATTTCGTTAAGGTAACGAATCGAACATGAATAATTAAGATAACATGAAGGATTATGAATAGGTTTATTGCAATAACGAATAATTTCATAATTATTTATGAACTACTCATTTAAGTTGGAATGACACCTTATTACATTTTTTCTATGAAATTGGATTCATAGTATTTATGATCCAAGTTCGTGTTTCATGTTGTATTTGCTGCAAATAGTTCCTAGAATTAATGAAAAGTACATTTTCGTTATGAAAAGTTTGGCAATGAATGCTGTTTATCAATATCATGTACAATTTTCCGTTCAGTGTTCTGTCCTTAAGACCAGCGCATTTCTCTATAATATCGTTGTAAAATTGATCATTTTTGGAAAGTTCCGAAAGCAGCTCTTTTTCAATCGATATAAGTGCCAATGCGGTAAGTCTTTGCTGTGAGATTGAATTTCGTAAATATGTTTTTATACGTTTTAAGCATGAAAAATTTCGCTCCACAGAAACACTCGTTGAAGGAATAGTTGATATCAAGGTCACAAATTTATACGTTTCGGTAAGAATGTCTTCAAAATCAGCTTTTAGTATTTCAAGAGTACTACCCAGGTCGATATTTCTAAATTGTTCATCCCTATAAAAGATAGATATTTCATTTTTTAGCCTCTCGCGGCCAAATACATGAGAGGATATATTTGAAATAAATTTTGATAACAACACATAGGAAAACAATTCGCGTAATCTTCATACTTGCTTGAGTCGAGCAACGAAAGAAAATCTAATTTTTTGAAATCTTCAAATCGAATGCACAATTGAAGGGAAATGGTATCGACGATTTCAAAAAATAATATTTTATATTTTTGATACCAATCGCTTTCTGGTTGCGCAGCTCGATTAATATTTATTGATGCTAACGTTTTTGCTTTTTCAAACATTATCTTGAATTGAGATTCTTTTCTCATATCGCTTATCCGAGTCGAGGCGATATTAACCTGTCGAATACAGGTATTAACATCTAAGCTCCTTTTTTGTAAAACACAATATAAAATGTCCGTTATGGGAAAAATTTCGTCGAAAATTTTGGTTAATAGGGCAAACTCGTAACTGTTAAAGGTCTTTAGAAAGCCCTTAGCACCATGAATTGATTCCGCGCTCGACTCCGGGTTGCTGTAAATTTTTTGAAAAGCGTCCTTCAATCCTTGGTAGTGCGCAGAAACAACATGTAAAATTTTAGATCGCGAATACCATCTGGGTTCACCTGCGACTGGTATGCGCCTTCCTATGCATTCACTTAAAATTTTACTCCTTTTAGCAGATTTGTGAAAAAAAGCTGCTAAGCCATTAAGTGTTGCAAAATAAATTCTACATTGGGATATTATATTGCATCCTTGCTGCAATACTAAATTGAGTTTGTGAGCAATGAGTAAACATTGCAAGCGGTGCTACCTCCTGCACTCTTGTTTTTAACCCATTCAAGTCACCAGCCATTACACTAGCGCCATCATAGCACTGCCCGACCAAGTTTTCTTTAAAATTGAATGGCTCCAAAGTTGAACATATTAAATCGAAGAGCCCTATTGAGCGTCCGTCTGCACTAACATCAAAAAATCCAATAAATCTTTCTTTAATTTCAGCTTTAGCATTGACATAACGGATGGTGATTGAACATTGAGATGTTTCTGTTATGTCCGTAGTGCAATCAGCCATTACCGAAAAGAAATTGGATGCTTGGATTTCAGATTTAATATATTCGGACAAGGATTCCTGAACGGAATATATTAGGTCATCTTGGATCATTTTAGATTGACCACTAAATATCGACCTGTTTTCATTGGCATGCTTTAAAATCTCCTCATTGCGTTTAATCAGCATGTGGAATATCTCCTTAAAATTTCCACGGTTATAAAACGCATCGGACTCATCATGCCCACGAAAGGCTAGTCCTTGTTTGGCCAAAAATAGCGTTGTGTCTACCAGGTATGTCATTAAAATGCGGTTCTTTTTCACATTCTCATTGTAAATTTGTTTGGCCAGAAGAGCGTTTTCTTGGAGTGCATCCGAAATAAAGCTGAAGTTTTTTTCTAAACGTTTTAGTGATATGTAATTTTGAATATGCTCTTTCGAGCCATCATGTAATTTGCTGCTACGTGAAAAATTTTTAAGGTCTTTATAACCTTCACAAGTCCAAACATTTTTATTTTTCCCCAAAAGAAGACAAGGCCAACAACACAAACTTTGTTGAAAAACGCTTCCGCATAGCCATTTATAATGGTCATACCAAGATGACCTAAAGGAACGCGAATAATTTTGTCCGCGCCTCTTATCTTCAGAAAGAATACTTAGCTTTGGTTTCGGGTTCCCTGTTGCAATTATGTCCTTCTTCTCGCTTTCCAACCGTCGAGAAAAAGGAATTTCTAGGAGATTCCTGACGACATCGTGAATAGGATTCATTTCTCTTCTTTAATTTCCACCTCTACGATATTGAAATCAAATAATATGCACTTTTTCACAAATAGATCACTAAACGATATTGCACGAAATAAACACCAGCCGAACAACCAGAAAGACGTTAAAGAAAGGGCGGCGAGCGAATTGAATACGTCATTCAAATATTTTGGGGAGCATTTCGCTCATGCACCAACCTACCCGTATAAACATGCTAGTCCTAGACCAGGTTCCTTCAAGCATTACTATAAATTACTTGATACAGTAAACGCATATACCTTCATTCACAATATATTTATACCCTTCACTCGTAGAGTAAAGGGTATATTAACTTTGTCATGAAGTTTGTAACGCATTGAAGGAAGCATCTCCGACCATATAAAATATGTATATATATGATCAGCATGACGAGCTGAGTCGATTGGGCGATGTCCGTCTGTCTGTCTGTCCGTCTGTTCGTCTGTCCGTCTGTCCGTCTGTTGCTACGCGTTTTACTCGGCCTGTTTAAAAGCTATCGAGCACACATGCTTCTTTTTACTGCAGGCAGTTTGTATGTTCGAATCGCTAAAATCGGACCGTGGGGTCATGGGGCTGCCATACAAACCTAACCCCCCCAATTTGGTTTTTCTAAGAAAAACTTTTTTATGCGTGCACCAATTTCAACCAAATTTCACACAAATGTGTTTCTATTGATAAGACAAAACATATGTAAGAATGGATCAAATCGGACTATGGGGTCATGGGGCTGCCATACAAACTTAACCCCCCAAATTAGGTTCTTCTAAGAACAACTTTTTCATTTGTGCACCAATTTCAACCAAATTTCATACAAATGTGTTTCTATTGATGCCACAAAACATATGTAAGAATGGTTGGAATAGGACTGTGGGGTCATGGGGCTGTCATACAAACCCAACCCCCCAAATTGAGATTTTCTAAGAAAAACTTTTTGATTTGTGCCCCAATTTCAATCAAACCTCATAAAAGTGCATTTCAATTGATGCCACCAAATATATGTAAAAATGAATGGAATCGGACAATGGGGTCATGGGGCTGTCATACAAACCTAACCCCCCCAATTTGGTTTTTCTAAGAAAAACTTTTTTATGCGTGCACCAATTTCAACCACATTTCACACAAATGTGTTTCTATTGACAAGACAAAACATATGTAAGAATGGATCAAATCGGACTATTGGGTCATGGGGCTGCCATACAAACATAACCCCCCAAATTAGGTTCTTCTAAGAAAAACTTTTTCATTTGTGCACCAATTTCAACCAAATTTCATACAAATGTGTTTCTATTGATACCACAAAACATACGTAAGAATGGTTGGAATAGGACTGTGGGGTCATGGGGCTGTCATACAAACCCAACCCCCCAAATTGAGTTTTTCTAAGAAAAACTTTTTGATTTGTGCAACACTTTCAACAAAAACTCGTAAAAGTGCATCTCTATTGATGCGATAAGACATGTGTAAAAATGAATGGAATCGGTCTATGGGGTCATGGGGCTACCATACAAACCCAACACCCCATTTTAGATCTTCTAAGAAACATTTTTTCCACACCAATTTCAAAAAAACTTAATGCGTTCTTGTCAAAACAAAAAAAAATTAACACGAATGGAATCATACTATGGGACCATGCTCCCGCATCCCCCCCAATAAAGTTTTCTGAGTAAATATTTTTATTTTTCCACTTTACCAAAAGCACACAAATATTGTTTTATCGACGCCACAGAAGGAAAAAATGGGGAAGGATTGAACACAAGTCATATGTTCGCCCAAAAAAAACTTTTAGCCCGAGGAGAGTGAAGGGTATTCAAATTTCGGCCGCGCCCGAAATTAGCCTCGGTCTCGTTTTATTCATATTTTTGAAAAGTAAATAAACAGGGTCCGTACTCCTCCTATATTTCCTATATTTCCCATATTTGTATCGCACCTCCTATATTCTCCTATATTTTGCGCCTATTCCTATATATTCCAATATTTTTCATTTGTCTCTCTAAAAAATGCTAAAAAAAAGCCTAAAAGCCATGACACGAGTTTGAAAAATTCCAATATATGTACTGAAAACATAAAACAATTTGAAAAGGAAATCGAAATGATCCATAAAAAGAAATAAATGTGAAGAAATATACACATGACCAAACAAATAAGTACAGTCAAATTATTTAGCCAAGCGGTTATTAAAGAAAATAAAAATCGTTTGATAATATTTTGTTACCTAATTGGAGATTAATTAAATAATATAAACATTAACAATTTAATATAAATAACAGGTCTCATTTTCCTTAAAAAGTATGAGGCGACTAAAAAAGGCTGCACAAAATATAATAAGTACATTTAAACTAATTTAATTCAAACTAGCTTTAGTTCCAACTTAATGCTCTAATTCGACGAGAATTTACTGTCTTTCATTATTTCTCATCATATTGTCCACTTTTCTTCAGAGAAAAATCCGTTCTTGTTGACTTTCTGGCGATAATTTGGCGGCATGTTCCAAACGGTATCGTATACCAAGTAACTTCAATAAAACCCTTATGATTTGGAATACCTTTTTCCAATTCTTTAACTTAATTATTCTTCCCGAAATTTCGAATGAATTAAAGTTCGGTAAACGACTTCACCAAGTAAAAAATTACACTCCTTATTAATGAAACTGGTCGTTCACCAGCTTATGAGGTGCGGTTAAAGTTATTATCCTGCTGGAATGATCACCTAACTGGTATAGATTCTTCAGCATAATGCGATATGATTCTTAACAGACACTTCTTATACTGGAATTGTCTCACTGTAACGGTTACTAGATGAGGACTCCATAATTGATCGCCTCGTTTATATTTTTTTCGATGGCGAAGGAAACTTCGAATCTATTCGCCAAAATTGCTTTACTTCTTGTAGTCTTCCGTTGACTTTTTGGTGAGATGAAATATTTTCAATACTCCCGCGATAAGCATCAATAATGCCAAGGGAACTTTTTTCGCCATAGTGATAATGTGATTGTCAATTATCCTTGAGAGCCTTATTATGGACTTTATCGTAGTTCCGTCTGATTTTCTTTAGTTCTTAGTGAATTATGAAGTGAATGCACGGTCAGCCGATTCCTTTCATGATTGAGCGAATAATTTGACCGCAATTTCAAAGTTTTGGACACCACACGCCTTTCTATAGGCCGATTACGCGTTTTTCGCCCTTTAAGTATTTTTTTGATTTTAATTTGACGTTAGTTGCACACCAAAAAAGGAACAAAACACAAATCCTGATTAAAAGTCGGAACCTGTTGTGAAAAAAGTTAAAAAACGATGGCGTACTTATTATTTGGACTAAGCTCATTATCCACTTCCGAGTTTATTCCGGTTGGGACCAAGAAAATAGGGGAGAGCCATCTTCTTTTTCGGGTTTCCTGGCATTTTTGAATCCGAGTTCTTAACATGACTATCCATTTCGAGTATTACAATATAATAAATGCAATGAAAATCATGATTAAAATGGTACAAGAGGGGTGTACTTATTTTGTTGGCCATATGTGTATGTGTGATGATATGTTATAAATAAAATACCTCCTATATAACTCCTATATTTTCTCGTATTTTCTCCTATATTCCTATATTTTTATTTTGTGTAATGCGTACGACCCCTGAATAAACCACTAAAATGCACTATGTACCTACTTCAATCCAAAAGTTTCCTCAGCAACATTCATGCTTACATTATCAGCAACATCCAGCCATAGCAGAACACATAGGGGAATGCAAAAACGAAACGATAGCATTACGAACACGACTCAAAACGATGAGGCGATTGAATGGTCGCCTTAGTAGCACCTATTTTCCTGTACATTTGGCAGCTAGACGTAGAGAGAGTTCATAAACATTTCTCCTGCTTAACATGGGACTGATGCGGCGACGAAATTTGCGCCTCAGTAAAGTACTAGATGCTGAGTTTTGTACTGCGAATTGGATTTTGTTTGCTGAGCGTACTTGTTATAGTTGTTCGTACTAGTTTCTTGTACTGATTATAATACGAAAAGGCAGGTTGTTTGGTTACTAATTTACTAATTTTTGATCTAGTTTTGAATTGATATTGAGTATGGGAACAAAGGTGAGGCGGCGCCTCAGTTGCTTCATCTGGCGAGCCGCCCTTGGTGCAACGGTTAAGTTTTTTGGGTTAATGCCTTGTAGTGCTAAAAGTACTTGGTCCTTGAATTTAATACGCAATAAAATTTGTTTGCATATTTCAATGTAATAGCCTCGACATGCCATTTTAATATCTTTGGTATCAGTTCTGTTTCAATATCAATTTCCTCTTCTAAGACTTTGTCAACATACTCGGGTTTCACAAAATAATTCAGAACTGTTTTGAAATAATTTTGAAATTTTTTGCGATTGTTGGAAGTTAAATATGGATCCTTGGGGCTTCTGCTTGAAATTCAAGATTTATTTTATTAGTCAGACTTAATATATAGGCTAGAAAGTGCAAATACGTTTCATTGACCTTTGTCATTGCAGAACAAATAGAGTGAGCCATGTCAGCATTTGAGTCCAATTCATATGATATAAAAAAGTGTTGTAAAGGAATCCACTGCTCGAAAATCCTCTCTACTACATTTTGTAGCGACAACCACCTTGTAGAGACAACTTTAAGGATCTTATGGGTTTTGACAGAAAAATACTCCTGCAAAGTTCGGATTGGCGTTTGGAACTGTGTGCAAAGAAGGCGTAAATATTTCTAGCCAATACTTCTAAATGCTGCGGAAGCACAAGGATGCAGTGAATGACATATGCACCCCATCACATGCTCCTTCTGTAGTTGGGTTTTGACACCTGATTTTTCCCAGTCATAACGGAGGCGTTGGCCAAGGCAACCCCAATAAGGTTTTGAAAGGGTACATCCAGTTTTTTTTTGAAAACTTCAGCAATTGCTGAATATATTCCCAATCTATCAGATGATTTTAATTGTATGAGCCCCAAAAATCTATTGCACCCCTAATATAATCAAAATACCTCACTACTGAAACAAGGCACTTGTTCAGTGGCTTCGTCCATGATAAGAGAAAAAGTATGTGATTTTAAATGTGTTGCCACATCTTCTAATCCCTTCTCCAAAAGAAAATGTGTATTAACTGTATGCGTAGCCTTCGTTTTACCGAATTTTAGTCCTTTGGCCACCTCTGAATCGTGACAAATTGCTTTCACAAGAGCAATTAAAGGTTAGGGAAATTGGTATGCAATGAGGAACATGATAAGTCTCAATTCCGCAATTTTAATTTCTTTTGTCCTTTTTTCAATTTTCTTAATTTTGTCTACCTCTTCAATTGGTGGTTGCTTCTTTAGTAACGTACATAATTCTATTTTTATGTTGCGACGAGTTGTCATGTCGAATTAAATGGGTTTTAATGTTTGGCAAAACAATGCTTACAAAATGGCCGGTTGAAGTTTTCAGGTCTTATCTTCCCTTCCACCCAATTGAAAATGTCTGTCTAGGAATGCTTTAATTTTCGGATATTTGTTTTTGTATTCATTTCTTGCCTCCTCTCCTGTGCTTGGCTCGCTTCTTTTTGCGGTTGTGCCACCACGATATTTCCCCTTTTTTCGGCATCAGTTTTCGACCTTTGTATAATGAATCTTTAAAATACAAGATAACAACTAATATTATCGTTTTTTCGCCGTCAGAGCCTATTTATACTGAATCTGATTTGAACCAGGCATTATGCCTGATTGCCAATAGCACGTACATTCAAATGTGCAAAATTATACACAATCAGGCAGCTGATTGCTCGTCAGGTCGCAAGTGCAACAACAACGAGCACACAATCAGGAACCTGAACACTTTTTCAGGCAAAATCGCCGGATGAACCAACAATAGGTGATATACGCGTATGTTTTGTATCTATATCAGGATCACCTGATCGTCCTGCCTAATTACTTTATCAGCTAGAGTCGCCGCGAAAACCAACAACAAAAGCGATAATTTTCTTACAAATGTAAATGATTGATATCAAGCAACCATGTTCACATGCATGTATGCCATTTACTTTTTAGGATAGAATCGTCTGGCCAATGGGCTTGACTAGACGAAGAAGTACCGAGTCAGGAGCAAAAACCGGTTTAACTGGTTTTGTTCCTGACCACACGAAGCATATTCAAATCAGGAACACTTTTTGCATACATGAAGTTTTTTCCATGTATTGGTAAATGTGACATGCTCGTCGCTGCAGTGACAAAACACGAACAATGCACTTGCATTCTGTGTTTCGACATTTGATAGTTTGGTTAGTGTTGTTACAAGTTAACCGACGTTCGTCTACGGCCGTCCGACCAACCACAGGAGAATGGGTCGTGGGCGCCACGTACTTTAATTTTAAGAGGCCGCCAGTGAGAAGTCCGTTACCCGCGGAAAGCACGAACCATTGGGTGAGAACTTTATCGTTCACTACGAAGCCGGCACTTGTTTTGAAAACTTTCCCGATTATTAATTTCATAAAAATAAAAAGGAGAGTGTTCGTTTTCTAATACACAACAACTTTTAATTCGCGAAATTCAAAATTAAAAATGCTAGAGACCGGTCTGCAAAACTACGTTACTTACGTCTACCTTAAAATCTATCTTAATCACTATCCTAATCATATATGGCCCTACTTACGTTTACGTGGCGGCAACTACTCCCTAGGTACTACAATTTCGCTGATCTCGCTACGTTCTTCAAATTCCTCGCTCGTGTTACGTTGCACTACGTCGATCTTCAAGTTTTGCACCTCGCTGTACAAATCTCGACTTCGAGAAACTATATCCACCGACAGTCGACAGCTTACTAGTCCAGCTAAATAACACGGGATTCTATACCCAAGGATATGCCGATGACATCAGCATCCTAATAAGGGGAACATTTTCAGGAATTCTTTCAGAACTCAAGCTGCGTCATACGGGACGGACGTGGAAACATAAAATTACGCGATCGCTGTCGAAGAGTTGCGCTCGGTCGTTTTGCCGCCGTGTGTGCGATGACGAATTTAAATTTGAATTTGCCTTACGTTATAGTTGCTGACAACGCTTTTCCCAATAAACATCAAATTTTAACGCCTATTAATAGAAGAACATTGTCCAAAGAAATGGGTGTTTTTAATTACAGATTACATCGGGCTCTTCACAATGTGGAAAGGGTATTTGGAATACTTTCCAAGCGATTCCAAGTAATCCAGAATAAAAATAATTTGAATGTAGTCAAGACAACAATAAATTGTTAAGGCTGTTTGTATTCTACATAAGTTTTTAATTGACAGAAGTGATTGGTATGCGAATTGTGACAAGCTTAACTTAACCCGTCATAATCAAAAGCAAACTGTGAACGATAACATTCCAAGCAAAAAAAGCAAAAATAAAAATTATGAAATCAGAAATATTTTTATGGAATATTTTAATAACGAAGGAACATTTTAAATTACAGAAGATGTTTATCTTAATTAACTAAAACTACAAAGGCAAAGAAATTATTTAGAAAGTAAATAAGTAAAGTAAGATAAGACGAGAAAAAAATTAAAGCTAGCTTATATATAAACTAATTGCTAACAAATAATTTAAACTTTAACTATTACATGAATAATAAATAAAAAAATGTACGAACTTAAAAACTGGATCTATTCGAAGAACACCTTCATCGATTCTTGCAAAATATCGGTGGGCATCTCTTTTAATTGGATTTTCGGTAAATCGATAACCGAAATGATGCTAACTTTCGAGGACGTCGATTGTTCTTTCTTGCAAGGCGTAGATGAGCTCAAACTGCCGCTGACAAGAAAACAATCTTCCGGCGATGACGACAAAAGTGATGACGATGGGATCGAGCTCGACGACTCAGATGATGTACGCCACCGCTGAGAGAATGCCCTCCTTTCTTCGGCTTTCGCTTCCCGAACAATATCCATTATTTTGGCTGTAACATTATCGTATGTTCCTTCCAAATGTAGCCCTTGAAGCTCTTCTGCCAAAAGGTCACAGATCAACTGGGGCTTTGTCTTTTTATATAAAAATTTACTGTTAATTGGCCAGTTTTCAGATTTTCGTAATATTTTCTAATCTTACTAAAGGGGTTTTGCTTTCCCCAGATTTCGTACTTCGTATAGTCAACTTAAAATAGTATGAATTTGAAAACTCAATTTTTTTAGTTTGAGTTTTCTAATTCAATCTTGTCGGATTTAATGCAAGTGTAAAACTGCCTTACCTTATTTGCATTTGACGTTGAGGGCTTATTTGCATTTAACGTTGAGGGCATCGAAGCTTCCAAGTTCTCCTTTAAAAAAAAAAGTAAGTATTATTTAATAGCACAAGATCAAAGAAAAACATTGTTACCTCGTCACATAATAAATTCGATGACTGTGGAATGTCATCATTTGCGTTAATCAAAAACTCAAGGTGATCGTAGCACCACAATTTCGGCTTGCATACAGATGATGCTGCCATGCCACTTCTGACGCTGCTGGCAATTTTCTTGCGCTCAGTCGCAATTTGTTGATGCAAAATTTTTATTTTTCGTCGAACATCTTCACGGCATAAATTCGGTTTGAGTTCATGCATGGCTTTCGCAATAGAATCGCACGGCATTTCTGCGTTTGCTTGCACTTGTGTGGTCCTTGTGCGTGTTCTTATGTAACAGCGGATGCATCTCATATAGCCTCATAAATTCGACGGTCTGTTCTTTCGTCCAATTATCCGCCATATTGATTTATCCACTCAAATTACTTTTATGACACTCAAAAAAATTGTCTATCCACTCAAAACTTTTATGACACTCACAAAAATTGTTTGTATATTTGTATATTTTCACGTGGTGACTATCTACTAGTTAATGATGTTCACCGGTCAACGGTTGATATGCAAATGAGTGCCGCGTATCTTAAAAAAATCCCACTGGTGGAATATTCTTTGACAGGTAAATTATGAGTAGTGCGGAACATCTCTCATTCCGAGGTGCGGAACATCTCTCATTCCGAAGATTTCCTGGAACATTTTGATGTTCTTCTGCATACCTTTCCCCTTATGCATCTCCCATAAAAAACCGGTTATATTCTTGTTCTTGTCCTGTGTAGACAGGCCCAATAGAAAGTGCATTTTATTTGGTTTGGAGGTCCTTCCACACTGTTGGCAAAATTTTCGACTATATAGGCCGTGCATGAAAATATGATTGCCTAGTTTTGCTTTGCAGCATTGTATGGCCGGTCAACGGTTGATATGCAAATGAGTGCCGCGTATCTTAAAAAAATCCCACTGGTGGAATATTCTTTGACAGGTAAATTATGAGTAGTGCGGAACATCTCTCATTCCGAGGTGCGGAACATCTCTCATTCCGAAGATTTCCTGGAACATTTTGATGTTCTTCTGCATACCTTTCCCCTTATGCATCTCCCATAAAAAACCGGTTATATTCTTGTTCTTGTCCTGTGTAGACAGGCCCAATAGAAAGTGCATTTTATTTGGTTTGGAGGTCCTTCCACACTGTTGGCAAAATTTTCGACTATATAGGCCGTGCATGAAAATATGATTGCCTAGTTTTGCTTTGCAGCATTGTATGGCTGCTTGTGCGTTTGAACGTATTGTTTCGAGCCCCAATTCATCAGTCATCATCGCCAGGAGAAACAGCAAATATGGTGACTATTTTCATTAAAATGCAAACGCTTTGTTTCAGGCTATCATGTCCACAACTCGCATGCGTGTACGATGGTTACTGCTAATGTTAATACACTGTTGCCAAATCAGCCATTGGCTTGAAGAGCGCCAATTTTCAACCATAGTAGGCCGTGCATGCAAATATAATTGCCTGGTTTGCTTTTGCAGTATTGTATGGCACCTCCCATATTTTCGTACGTTTTTTTACTTATGTATAATTATAATTTTTGTTTGGTTTACGTCAACGTCAAAGCCAATCGTTCCTCTGCGGAAATTGGCCTACTCCAATTGGTTGTTTCTTTGGTCAGAAGGTTGCGGAGAGAGCAAAGGAGAGCATCGAACATATTCACCGACATCCGAAAGTAATTTTTGAACATCGGTGGATGACGCCTCAAGTGTTCATATTTCTCTTTAAATCTAGCCTCTCGCGGTTTATAATAAGGGTGGACCGAGTAACGCCTTTTGCGCTGAGCGGACAGGTCACTAATCGCGCAGGCAACCACCCTTTTTCGTTCCTGCAAAGTAGCATACAGCTCAGCATAACCTTCCTCGTCCATTGTTGGCAAGGAATAGAAAATTCCAAACATCCAAACTGGCTAAATGAATTAGTTCAACCCCCACCTCCAGGCAGGATGATACGTTTCATACGTATTTTTTCAACACTATTTTTTTATTTTCAGTGTCGTAAACTTACTCAAAAGTGTCTTTCCCTTCTTTGTTGGTTGGTCGGTGTCTTGATTCTCGATCTCGACTGCTGACGACCCCGAATTTCGTGCGGTAGTCGTATTCTCGTGGAGGGGCGCGTTTGCATACAGGTGAGCGTTTGATGTCACCTCGGCGACACCTACACAACAATCAAAGTCATGATCAAGTTTTATATACGCTGCACGCTGTTCGAATCTGATCTAAAATCGGTGTGGAAAAATGCAATCCGCAACACGTAATAAGTGTCAGTGTAAAAAAAAATGATTGACAATTATATACGCGAACAAGATGAATAGCGCATCCGGGGTATAACCATGAATTGTATCAGATGAACAATGACCTAAATGTGTCGAATTTCTTTTTTGGCCTGGTGGGTCAAATGATCTGTATTTTTTTTTGTGCTGAGAATGTGTTATGAAGTTATGATGATTGTTATTGAAATAATTTTGATATTGATTAACATTTTGACGAAATCCTGAATTTTGTCTATGCTGTTGCGAATTAGAATTTTGCAAATTATTATGTCTTCCTTGATCCGCATTCGGTTTCGTGCTACTAAAATGTTTAATGTTGTGTTGATTATGGTTGGTTGGATGCGTCTGTTTTTTTGCCACAGTTTAAAAATTCTTTATCTAAATTTCCAAAATCGTACCCAACGTAACTATAAAAATATCTTTAATTTCATGGATGTCGAAAATATTTTGAATTTCTCTAGATAAACGACCACTAACGATCTGTTTTTTTTTATTCACTAAAGTCGCATAAACCTTATTTTGTTCTAATTGATTTAATTGGCAATAAGTAGAAAAGGAATTAATTTCGGAAATAAGAGCGCTCGGAGATAAATATGAAGCTAAGCTTGGAAAAGCTGAAGGCACCACTCCCGTGTGCCCTTAGAATTTCATCCTTGGGGAACGTGAACGTAGTGATGAGATCTACGCCTTTCTTTCTCAAACTCCAGAGCCCCACGGCAGAAGACTCAAAGCAATAAAACCAAAGAAAAGGAGGCATCATCGAGCGACACCGCAAAAAAATGAAACTAATTCGCTAAATAATGACAAATTGGAACATATACAACAGGCATACGTGTATTCATAAAAAAAAACCTTTTTAAACTCCAGTCCCGTTTTGGCATAGGAAAATCCTTTCTTTTAAGAAACCACTGGCGATCGTGTTTCTTCTTTTTTTCGATGCGTAATATTTGCAAAAAGCTATAATATGAAATTAAATCGTGCTAATGAAATGTCTTAAAATGGCTCGAATAGCTCCATAAAATCGAAAAGGTTTCATTACAAATAAAGCAAGAAAACATTTTGAAGTATGTATGTATGTGTTCTAAAATTTCATTAAATTCAACAAAGCATTAACATTGGAAGCGGTTTTTTCTAATTTTATTCCATAAAAATATTCTTGTATCAAATACCAAACATTAATGCTTTGTAGGGGATATTGAATATTTAAGACATAAAAAATTTTGAATAAGTTAACCAAAGCTGATATAAATGAATCTACCTTATGTACAACATTGTCGACTACAATATAAAAATCTAAATTATGCTGAACGATAAGTGGCTGGAGCCGCATTCCCAGACTTTGATATCGTTCGGTCAGTCGGCGATATTCAATCAAAATATCAGCTGCTTTACACACCTTGACAATACAGCTTTCAATGGAATCTTTCACGGAAGTGTGCCAATAGCGGACTTTGTCAACGGTGTCTTTGACCTTATTTTTTTTGGCGGACGGCAACAAATGATGCATACCTCAAAGATATAACGATCCTTGGTATCTGTAACGAAACAATAAATGCATTTTATTATAGAAGTGCATGATGAGAAAATGTGAAAAAAAAAACATTGCAGGTCGGATCACCTTTATCAATATTCTCCAACTGTACCTACTTGGCTTACAATGTCTGATTGCAAAGTAAATATTATGGACTCAACAAGTCAAACTAAGATATTGCAAAAACCTTTAACGTTAGTTTTTGACCCCGATCATTTTAACCCAATCGAAATACGTACATATGTATGTATTAATGTGCCTGAAAATAAGGTCTGTAGCTCCAAAAGGTTCCATTCACGTAGCAGCTCTGTAACTTCGGAAACACTTTCCTCTTGTAATACAAAAAAAAACTCCGAAACATCTGCTTCACTAGACTTAATATTTTTTCATCCGTAAGGATATCCATTTCGGTATTCTCGTAAGTAGATTGTGTGTATTTAAACCAAATTGCTCGTCAAACACCTATAGCACCAGATAATGCAATAATAGTTTAACCCAAGATACCACTGATAGTTGGATGGAGGCTGCGCTGTTCTGTCTTATACGTGACCTATTGGGTAACAATTGCATGTGTTTCTAAAAAAAAAGAAAATAAAGTTTTGTTTCTCTCGTTATAGTAGGTGAGGTTATACAACATGTTTTCTTCATATTATACAATATGTACATCATGTCGCTCACTTACTTCAAAACTGTCGTAACTCAAAAAAGGGAATTTTTCAAAAAACGCATTTAAAGGTTTTACGTTGATGCTGTCCCGATAGAAGTGACAAAAAAAATATAATTTAAAAAGAGATTAGTCGCATTTTATGTATTCACCGTGTCACTAAATGAAATGTAAGACTAAAGCGCCATTTAAGGTTTTTTCTTATACTGCAACTTTCTCTACGTTAGATTGTGACACTATTGTTGCTAAAATATATTGATTTGAGTGTCGTAAGTGGGATGTGTCCTTATTGTTGAAAAAAAAGAACAGTTGTTGTGTATTAAGTCAATACTTTTTAATATTTTTTTTTAAATAATAACAAAATTTGGTTTTAATTTTCTTAAAAATTATAAGTTATCATAGAAATCTTTGTAGAAACGTGGAATAAGATTTTTTTTAATCAAGTCATTTATATCGTCTCGTTTATTTTTTGGAATTCCCGGTTTTTGTTGAAATGCTTTGGTTAAAGTAATTGATGTTGGTAGTTTCTTTTTTTTAATTACAGTAACCTCTCGAAATTCGTCCTCAGTATATGCCGATTTATAGAAAACTGAATAAGGCGACCCGCGTTGAACTTTAAGGACTCTAACTTGCGATAGTTTCAATTCAGTCATGTTCAACGGACCGATGTCATTGGCCAATACTTTCAAATCAAAGAAATCCTCGAAACACATCTCCTTGACAATAAAAGGATCTCCTGTTTTCTTTGCCGATCGGATTATTGACACAAATGATTCAGTAGTGTAAATAGGGCCACTTCTTAGCATTCGTTTGGTTTCCCTCTCGATTAAAGAATGCGCTGAATCACCTTAATTTTGTGTGTGTCCTTTAATGAGATACTTATGGGTGATTGATTTTATACCTAAGTAGCGAACGGCATATAAATACATGGCAACCATAAATTTATTTTTTTGTTGTCCGGCACAGTTATCCGAATAAAATATTAGCTCGGCTTCATTGGAATATGGTAAATCCTTTATGTATTTAAGTACACACGAGCCTAATTCATTAACACCGCGGTGACCATTGGCTTCGTCCCAAACAAAGCATTGACATTTGTTTGTTTTTAAGTCGTATATGGTAAAGTTAAGAACATTTAGTTTTGACTTGTAATAAAACGCAGATGCTTGGCCCTTCGGTAATTGCATTACTGCTTGTAAATCGTACACAGCTACGAATTCGTGATTTTCTTTGTCTTGTTTTTTCTCCTCTCTTGATAAATTTTTCTCGAGCAAGTGGGTTTCATATTTTTCTTTATTATTTGCTTTCTCTGTTTCATCCATATTACTGTAGGCTGTACATTCTTCACACAAGTCTTTTTTTGGAACGAAGAATGAAATGTTAAAGTCATCCGTAAAAGTTCTATAAAAAGAAATATAGGTACAAAACGGTTCATTTTTTTCTTTACAGATTTCTACGTAATCTCTATATATTCCAACTATTGTTTTGCTTCCCTCAATAAACACTTTGGAAGTGTGTGCCCGAGTATAGTGGCTTTCAATTTTGGGAATAGTTTCAATAAATGCTTTAATACCGGCTTTTAATTGAGGATCAATCGTTTTTTGCTTTCCGTGTTTTCCTCTTTTGTCCGGTTCCAATAGTTGGTTGGCAAGTTTATTTCGTTTTTCCAAGACGGTCCTAATAGGGCGATCGTTAATATCAAGAGTTCTTTTAAAAAAAAGTTTACAAACACGCATAAACGTATCACCGCGTTTGAAAAAATACGCGTTATTATTTTGGCGAGGACCTCTGGTCCCCCCGATGCGCACGTAGCGGTATGTGGGCTCGATTGTTTTCAAACAATTAGTAATAAATTGCCTTTGTTTTTCGACGTCTCCAAGTCCCCAGTATGAGGTGAAAATTTGTTTCCTTTCATCCTCGCTAAAATTTGTTGTGCATTTGAACTTACATGTTTCAGCACATGGTGCTTTCATTCCTCTTGCAGGTCTAGCTTTACCCATAGACTCATATTGCTCTCCGCTATTCCTTTTTTTCTTGATTGTGTTCTTTTTCCACTTTTCTGGATTCTTAGATCTTTTTCGGCCTTTTTTTGACGGGCTGGTTAAAATTAACGCCGGATTTCCTGAATTTGATATCGGAAAATTTAACGTTTCAGTTGGTGAAGTGGCTGAATGTTCCAAAGTTTCATTACTGTCACTACTAGCATTCGGCGAATTTGGGCAGTATGTTATATCATCGATGGAATCATCACAATCTTCGGAAAACGACGATGATCTCGATGAACTAGAAGATGATGATATTGGTGGTGAGGATCTGCTGCTGTTACCATCTGCCATATTAAATAAATCTGCCAAAAATTTAAAATCAGCTATTGTTACCGCATAATTAAATTCTACAGTACATTTTTTCAGATACATCGTCTTATTTTGCGTTATTTAATGCATTTGTGAGTTACCGAATACACAATTATCTTAAATAACGATACATTGTCATATAGTGTAAGAGCCTAACTTCCTACTAGCTTATTTTTTATCATCAAAAACGTCGTAAGGGAAATAATTGAAGTGATTATAATTTTCTTTACAACAAGATCGTCACAAGTTGCATTAAAACAAGTGAAACATTTCCACAACACAGTCACAACGCAAAATAAGGCACTGTACGTGAGACTTCTATGCACAAAAAAATCATCACCTTTTCACGAAAAATGTCAGAACACAAAAAACGACGCTTTTTCGGATAACCGAACGATCTCCACACCACGATGTCTGTAACACAACTAAGAAATGTCGCTCTTACAGATAAAAACAATTGGAATATATGAAATGAGAGAACGACATATTATTATCTCAAACGGAGAGTACACACAGTTGCACTATAAAACTAGCGCACAAGATCAAACATGATAAAACGGTTTTTTTTGCATCATTCATTCAAAAATCGAACTTTTTGAGTTATGTCAGTATTGAAGTAAGTGAGCGATGTCATATCCTACTATTCATTAGTTTTAAATTTAATTAATTTAATTTATACGTTCGCCAATTTAAATGGAAAAGGTTTAAGGATACTACATATAATAGAAATAATGATGATGTAACGTAGTGGTCATGGAGTCCCAACTGCCATTTTGCGGATCAGAAATATGAAGAAAATTTGTTTTATAACATCTCCGACTATAACGAGAGAAACAAACAAATTTTTTCCACGGAAAATGTCGCGGCGCCGCGCCGCCGCCAGTGGGGCTGCAGATAAGACGATATACTCACTATATACCACGAGCAGAATAACACAATTTTTCCACAGCGACTCAAGTATTAATACAATTTAATACTCGTAAATTACTAACAACGCACGGCGCGGCTTGGTTGATGACGATTTAATTACAAAACTTTTCACAAATTGAACACAAATTTGAAATTCACACAGAAATGAACAACGCGGCGCACAGTGGTTCAAAAACGGCTTTTTGCGGAAAAAACTACTTTTTACAGTGAAGACGTACAGCTACATAAATGAAATTTGCTGGGAATGTGCTAAGGGTCCAGCCCTTAGTGGAAAGTAAGAATAAGAATTATAGACTGATTTTAAGGGGGGGTCCCCATAGAGGGGTTTTTTTTTTGTTTTTAATTGATATATGTCATGTGGGGTATCATATCAAAGGGTATTTTGTGCACATCCCTTTTTTGAAGTCCTTTCATAATTTCAAATAAATGTAAAGTAGTAAAAAGACGAAGTTTGTAATATGAACCAATTTTTTTACTTTTAGAACTACTGCTAGCTCTATTATCAATAAGGGCTGCAAATTATACAGCAAATTAAAGTTACCACAATTAAGAATATGTGTGTCAATCTCCATAACTATAGGGTAATATTAACCATAATTGATTGAATTTAAAATTTAGATTTTTTGCACTAACCATAAGAAATTCCATGATAGATTTTCGAAAATAAGAAAAAAAAAGTTTAATTTTTTTTTTTTTTAATTTTTTGGTTTTAAATACATACTTATATACATCGTTCAAAAAATTAAATTCCATCGTAAGAGACTAGCAAATTTTTAACTTCATCATGAAGCTCAAGAATTTTTTTCTTGGGCTTAATTCGATAACTATTAATAATTGGATCTGATGACATAAGAAGCATGTTCATGACATCCTGGTTAGTTGCAACCCTAGAATATTTCCTTGAATTGTGAAGGCGGAATTTTCGGTAGTCCTTATTTCTTGCTTCCTGGGCTTCCTCCGTTAGCATGCCTATCGGTAAAACTGCCGCACGTATTATTTCACGTCCATGAATAAGAACTCGGTGAACTGAGTGCGGCATGTAATACCAATTGTATAGACGTACATACAGCTCCGCAGTTTCGCTGCAGTATTCACCAAACTTTTCTGGATCAATTGTTTCGCCGCTGTTGATCGATTCTAAAATTATGGCGAAACGATGAATAAGCCTTTCGTCAACACCTGTGATGGCAGGGTGTTGAAAAAATCGCCTCGATGTATTTCCATCATTTGCTGTTCCTGCGCCTTGCTTGAATACGTCCACATTTAGCCCTAATACTCGCTTAAATTTGTCATGCACTTGTTTTTTGGTTTCTTCTCGAATCGCTTTTGTCTCGCTATTGGTCCTCCAAGATTTAAACGGCATATTGTATGCTATATGGATAATACACTCCATGAATTTAATTCGGGCATGTAATGGGCTCATACCTAACGATATGGCCTTCATTGAAATGTCTTTGAGTTGAAGCAGGTCCAATTTATCAATCAATCAACTGATGTGTGAACAGCTATCGTCTTATTACCAACTGTTACTCGAGACGGTTCCAAGGCAGCAATCTCAGCTTCAATTCTTTCCACTTCGGCCCTTATAACGTCCGGCGTTTCTTTGACAAATTCGAATCTAACCGGCCGACAGAAGCGAGTCGATGACGGTCTCGGATTCCTCCAAAACTTTATGGTAGGCCGGAAATATGTTGAAACCGATTTCCTTCGTTGATTTCCGGAGTACTTCGTATTGGTATTTTGACAGTGAGGAATCGAGAATGAGTGCTAATGCCTTCACTGCCGTATAACCAACTTCATCCGATTTGCCTATCCGCGCAGCAGCATCCGCTATTAATTCGTCCGGGCATTTTTCGCGTAGATTTTGGACCTTGTACCGCTTCGCTCTACTGGAACACGCTTCGTAGGGCTTCTCTGGTCGACCACCGGATGAAAACGATTCTTCCGAACAATTTTTCGAATCGGGAATAGAATAGATATTGTTGAGCCATTCTTCATTTCTTTCAAAAAATCTAGTTTTATTTCGACCAGCTAATTGCCATCTTTTATTGAACCGAGGAACAAAAGTTTTCAATAGGTACTGGCGGATATCAATTAAATGAGTTGGTTCCAGATGTGCGCTAGCTACTTTCAATATACGCGAGCAACTTAAATGTAAGCCATTTATGAAGACGGTGAGCGATTCTTCATTCAGGTAATTAGTTTCCCCTGCTAAGAATTCCTTTTTAACACATACACATACACATTTTTAAGTTCCAGTTTGAGAGCTGCCCAGGAGTCGAACTCTTTATTAATCAAAATAAGTTGGGCATCCCCTTTTATCTGTGTTTGAATGTAGCGAAATAATATTTGTTCCTGATCACCAGCGCTGCCCGTCAATGGTTTCATTTGGTTTTAGCAGCTCATAATACACAACACCAAACTGGTCCCACCAAATGCAGAGCATAAGCTTGGAACCACGAATATTTGGCTTCGCGGTCGATGTTGATTGGTGCGTGGGCGGTCCCCATGATTTTTTTCGCTTTGGGTTATCATAATGTATCCACTTTTCATCGCCGGTCACAATACGATGCCAAAAACCCTTCCGTCTTTGCCTTTGAAGCAGTTGTTCGCACATGCAAAAGCGCCTCTCAACATCTCTTGGCTTCAACTCGTACGGAACCCAGTGGCCTTGCTTTTGGATCATTCCGAGTGATGTTAACCGCTTCGATATGGCTTGCTGAGTCACTTCCAACGAAATTGCGAAATCTTTTTGCGTTTGGCACGAATCTTCTTCGAGTAATTTCGTCAATTCTTCGTCTTCAATCTTTTTTGGCTGGCCAGGTCGCTCTTCGTCGGTAATGTCGAAATTATCATTTTTGAACCGATGAAACCACCGAAAAAACTGTGCACGCGAAAAAGCATCATGTTCGCCGACCAGCTATCCCGGAGCGGTGGATCCAACCGTTTGCCATCACCCAACTGCTGGTCCAAACGAGACGGAGAATCGCAGCGTTCTTGAGTATTAGTAGAGGCGCGTTCTTTTACGGAATAGCACCTGACTCAGTGTCCGCTATTCCGCTCATTGAAGCGCCTTGTGAGGTTGGCATTGTAGATGCATTCGGCTACATCTCTCCAACTTCAGATGGTTCTTTTGTCGGTGGACTAGGTGGTTTTGTTTTATCATCCAAATTTTCCCTAATTATGTGCTGAGGATGCACGCGTGCAATGAAATCTCGCGCCCGATTAAATACACTCCGAATAGTGTCAATTTTATACTCCGTGAAATATGGAGAATCTTGAGGAATGTTTGCAGAGGTTAGCAGAACATGCGTGTCTTTTAACTGCATATATATGTATACCTCTAATCCGAAGCCATCCTTCTTCGAATTTCTCCAGCGTTCGCCGCTCTGCTGGTAGTTTACACAGCGCTTCACATAGGTCTTATATTTCGAAGACGCGACGTTGTTGTTCATAGATGAGCTGCTGGATTTCTCGCCTTTATATACATATAAGTTAATTTTAACAACAGAGGGATTTGTAAAAAAACAATTTTATTGCTTCAATGTTCACTTAAGACTAATTACAAGTTTATATTTTAGCTATTATGAAACCTCGGTCACCTGTCGGGGCAACGTGACCAGGTGTCCCATTTCCGTGGCGATGGTCATTCCCACGAATACTTGTTTTGCTGAAAATGTTTACGTGGTGTCTGGGTGTCACTTATCCGCTCGTTGCTAATGTTGAATCGTGTACGTTGCTGGTGTTAACTTATATAAATAAAATATGTGTGCTACTAACGTATACCAACAAATTAGAGGAGACACACAAAAAATATAAAAGGGCGAACGTGTTGAGATTGTTTTAGCGAAAGGATCAATGCGAGAGACAACCAGAATACACAAACGTAACGTGGGTTGAAAACAGAAAATAGTTACACTAGTAATTGTTTAAAAAAAACCTCGAGATCACTTTTTTAGTCACACAATATTGCACAATACATAGTTACACGGCAGGGAAAATAAAACAAATAAAAATTCACAAGTAGTCGAAGCACTTTAGCATTAGGTTACCAAATTTTCACAAGCAGAGATCACAACGAGGCAAAACACGTTTTAGTGCAGTCATATTAGCATTTCAAATAGAAAAAAAATAGTGTAAGGCTAATTTTTGGCTAATTTTTGTTGTTTTTTGAATCAGTGGGCTCCCAGAAATCTACAACTGATTTTGCTAAAAAAAATTTTGATCGCAAAGGTCCCAAAAAGGACAAAAAAGGATACTCTTTAATCCTTGACCCGAGGTCGGCATGCGGGGTATCATATCAAAGGGGACGTCGAGTACATTACATATGTTTGTTTCATGTTTCAAGGACCCTCAAAGGAATAAATCGAGCTTAAATGGAAAATTTTTGAGGTTCCCGTGTATCTTTCCAAAGCCATAACTACGAGAATAATTCAAGTTGTCCCTACTTTTATCACTTTTTAGAATCTAAAATAGCTGGAGATTCTCCCATTAAATTTGCTAAGAAAAAAGTTGATCGGAAAGCTCTGGAAAAGGACATAAAAGGACACTAATTGCACAGCTTAGTCGAACGTGGGCATGTGGGGTGTCATATCAAAGAGGATGTGAAGTAAATTCCATATCCGGCATTTGTTACTTGTTCCAAGGACCTTAAAAGGACAAAATTGGGCTCAACTTAAAAATTTTTGTGTTTCCCGTATCTGTGTCTTTCTAAAGCCGTAATTTTCCATTTAAGCCTGACTTTTTTTTTAGCAAAATCAGTTGTAGATTCCTGGGAGCCTACTGATTCAAAAACAACAAAAATTAGCCTTACTCTATTTTTTTCTATTTGGAGGCCTGAATTGGGATATTTTGACTGCACTATTTGGATTTTATTTTCGAAACACGAGAACACTTCGCGATATCCTCGGCGATCATAAAACGAAATTATCGCAGATAAAATATACGTACAAAACAATTTACGGGTACTTTAATAACTCGACGGACCAAATGTTTAAGCGGCAATTAATTAAAAAAAGATTTATCTATTGCAGATAATTTATTTGGTTATTCCTCTTCGCGAGGAGAGTTCATACGAGACTAACTGAAAATATTGCAACTACGTTGCCATGAAAAAGATACAAAACCGATAAATGTTCAATGCAGCAAATTTTACGAGTACTATTACGCAAAATAATGTGCATTGAATTTCTCAAATGACAATAATTAATCGTCTGAGAAAGTGCGAGCATTCAACTCACTTCCGTTGGTAACCTTAGCTAAATTTGTGCCATAAACATTTATTGGAAATGTTCTCAAATACATCTCCCCCGGGAATATAGATGTATGTATGTTCGTCGATTGTAGATTTTTTTTTGTTCTTCATGGTTACGTAGCTGCTTACAAATGTGTACATAATTTTTGAAATATGTACATATATATAAAAAATAAAAATGGTACGATATCAAAAAAAAAATTAAATATGATTGAAATTTTGTAATCCAGTAAAAAAACATGATCTTATGTCACAGTCGTTTATCTCGAGCAAGATCACCGCAATAGGAAGCGTCATTTCGGTCTGGTTGCACTTCGGTTTGACATCATTTCATCGTATATACAGAACTACCAAATCTTCGATGAGGTGGAAGAATTGCGTTTTGTTGTAAAATGTGTTTTTTTGACACCATTGCTCAGCATCTAGTGAAGAAGTCGAGACCTTACTAGCGCAAGATGGAACTCTCTTTAATTTGACGGACTCATAGTAGTGTGGCCATATCTCGATTGCCTCAGTAGTCGGAAGAAAGTATTCGTGTGTGTTTTCATTTATAGCCAAGCGTTGAATTGATTTGTTATTTCCGAAATTATATATAAGGTTGTCTTTACTAGGAACTGAGATAACGGCTACCTCTTTGTACTTTTGATCGTATGCCAACGGAATTATATAACTCAGTCTTATTTCTCCATTATTGTTTAATTCTTTCATTGGATAAGCTCTTAATAGATTATCCTTATCTTTTACGGACGGTATGTTTATGTTTGGTAATGTAGTTGTGATTGTGGAAACATATCTCTCCAGTTCTACCATTGGTTTTAAATTGTTTAATTGCTGGTGTTTGGTCAGAAATTCGCCTATTAGAACTTGAATGCCAGACGATTAGTCGTTAACCCGGGAACACTAACCTTAATTTTAGGCGCTTGTTAATAACCATGAGTCATTTTGACTCACTATGAGATTTTCGTTACATAAAATGGGAGAGTGTGAATAAAAATCATAGACAGCAAAGGAAAAGAATTAAGAATAATTCAATTCATAGAAAATGCTTTATTAAGCAAAAATAAAAATAAGAAATCATTGACTTTCACAGCCATAAAAAAGAGCTCTGTGATTTTAACAGCCTCAACAAATGAATGATCATAATGCTATAGATTTACGATTCCGATTGATTGCACTGGAAACATATATTTTTTTTGTATGTTCACCGCATACAGAAACACTGCATTTAGCACCAAATGTGTTTGTCTTCTTTCTTATTTTGTAATTGCATGGTGGAATGATGCCAATAATATTTGAAGTTCTGTTTGCCACAAATGTAGTCCAGCGCCGTGGATTGTCCGATATCCATGCCAAAGTTACTTGCGAATCCGAAAAGCAGTGGCAGTTAATAAGGATAACGTTCATGCCTGATGCAACCTACCGCATGAGTTTCGTGAGTAGGTCCGCTGCACATATACTCCTCAAAACAAAATAAGGGCCACCTATGTCCGTTGACTTAAACAACTTTTTTTGGCGAATTTTTAGTGTGATAATTATTTTCAAAATGCCATTCTGTACCTGAATATGATGTGAGTTATCACAGTATCATTCGTTAACATTAGCTTTAACGGAACTGTCTTAAACAGTACTTTGGGGGTCACTAGTCATACATTTGGTAGTTTTGTTTATTTCTCATTTTGATTAAGAATTAGTTTTCGCCAAGTTCTTTAAACGCAACATTAGTTGTTGCACTTTTAAAGATAAGGAGAACTGTAAAATACAAAATACCAACAATTCGGCGCCATTTAAATTTAAATGCTTCGTCCAGAGCCTTAGAAATATCGGAGGAAGGTCGTTCGCAACGTTCCGTGGCCCTGCAATCAGGGTATCCGCGAAGAGCCATTTAAAATCTTTGGAACCGTTACCAGGAGACAGGAAATGTCTCCCGTCGTCATGGTTCAGGCCGAGTTCGAATAACCACCCCCGCAGAAGACTGATATGTGAGACTTTGTGCGCGACGGGATCGTACCATTAGTGCTCGTAGACTACAAAGTAGGCTATTAAGGACGACTGGGACCATTGTTAGCCCTCAAACAATCAGAAATCGTTTGCACGAACACCAACAGTGGTCAAGGAAACGTGTTACCAGAACAGAACAGGGCAGGACGCATCGTGCGAATCGTTTAAGATTTGCTCGTCAACATATCCAATAGGACATGCAACAATGGCGCAAGGTGCTCTTCTCGGATGAGTGCAAAGTAAAAATTTTTAGTGACGACCGACGCATAAGAGTCTGGCGGAGAACCGAAGAAGCATTTTTGGATCCTTGCATTAATCAAATTGAGAGACAAGGCGGTCCCAGTGCGATGGTCTGGGCCGGAATTAGCTTGCAAGGCAAAACTAACCTTGTTATCCTAAATAACGGGACAATTACGTCCGAAAGTTATATTGAAAGGATTGTTAGGCCACATATCATTCCTTTTTCAAAACAGGCGTTGGATGGTTTTATCCTCATGCAGGATAATGCACGACCACATACTGCCCGGGCGACAATGTCTGTTTTCGAGGAGGTCATTATTGAGGTCATGGAGTGGCCTGCAAACAGTCCGGACCTAAATCCGATAGAACATCTTTGGGATCAATTAAAACGCCGGATGCGGACCGCTTAAAAGAACATACACTATCAGCAACAGCTGATTCAATTGCTAAAAATGTTTTGGGACGAGATATCAATAGAAAGCGTCGATCGGCTTATTGAAAGCGTTCCGTCCAGGCTTCGAGACTGCATATCAAAAAGTGGAGGCCATACTCGATACTAAAAAAAACAAAGAATCAATTTTTTCACAGATTAGACATACAAATTAACTGTTATTGTTACGATTACATGTCCGCAAAAAGTAAGCAATCCGAAAAAATGCTAAAAAAAGTGTAACTTTTGGTCAAAATTCAATAAAATTCATTAGATTTAACGAAAAACATATTGTTTTATTAAATTAGACCAACAAAACTATGATTTTCCTTTTCCACAAAAAAATAATCAGAAACTTATTAGTGGCCCTTATTTTGTTTTGAGGAGTATAGTTCGAGTCGAGGGATGGTGACTCGTTTGATGGGTGCTACCTTGGTTCGAGCTGCTAGCAATGTAACTCGAAAGGCGCCGTGTGAGTTTCTGGTACGTGTCCGTCCGTAAACGACTGCGGAATATGCCGCTTCCGAAGCGTCTGAGAAGCCAATGAGTTATAGTTGTGGTTGTGATCCGATATAGCGATTTATGTGTAGACCAGAAAGCTGTTGGAGTTGACTTATGTAGTTCGCAAGCTGATGTGTTTGGTTGTCGGGGAGTGGATCGTCCCAGCCAATCCCAGACATCCAGAGATATTGTAATTGAATTTTGGCAACGATGGTGACTGGAGCTATGAAACCGAATGGATCGAAGACCCGTGCTGTTGTTGCCAAAAATGTCCGCTTCGTGTATGTGAAAGGGGCCGCAATGTTGATGTTGATTCCGAAAGTGTCTGAGGTTGGATTCCATAATAATCCAAGTACCGTGCTAGTGTCGCCGCTGTTGAAGGCGTATGGTTGATTTGTAGTGCTGCTTACATCCGACAGTTCGGGTGAGTTTGATACCCAACCGCGTAGCTCCATACCGCTGCTGATTAGGACGTTGATGATTTCTTGCTTTAATTGTAAAGCTCCGTGAATGCTGTTAGCGCCGCCCAAGTAGTCGTCGACATAGAAGTTGTTGTTTATTGCATCCGCCGCTAGTTTAGATGTGTTGCTGTCATTGGCTATTTGTTGAAGTGTGCGCTCAGCTTGAAATTGTGCTGATGCTGTACCGTAGGTGACCGTGTTTATATTCTGTGATGGCATCATCCGTGGAAAACCGCCAGACTTTTCTCTGATAGTTGGCACTGTTGTTCTCCACTAGGACTTGCCGATACATTTTGGTGATGTCGGCAGTCATAGCGATTGTGAACATCCGAAATCTGCTTAGGAGAGTGAATATGTTGTCTTGAATGGTGGGGCCGACCATGAGTTTATCGTTTAACGATACTCCTGACGTGGATTTAGCCGATGCATCGAACACAACTCTTAATTTCGTTTTCTTGTTCGTTTGCTTGATGACCGCATAGTGTGGGATATAAAACGAACGTTCCGAGGTCCGCATTGAGTCTCTTGCAGTCAATTGTGACATGTGCCCGAGCTCCAAATACTCAGCCATGAATTTGTTGTAGTCTGAGCGCAACTGCTCGTTAAGTTTGAAACGTCTCTCCAGACTGAGCAGGCGTTGAACTGCTCGTTCGCGCGAATCACCGAGTGGCTGGTCAAGATTCCGGAATGGAAGTTGAACTAGGTATCTGCCCGTTTGAGTACGTTGAGTTGTGTTGACGTAGTGTTCCTCGCAATCCGCTTCTTCAGGAGTGAAACCCGTGTTGTTGTCGAGAGTGTCAAGTTCCCAGAACTTGCGTAGTAGTACTTCTATGTTGATTGTTGAATTTGACCCGACGTTATTGATGTCGTCGTGAATTTGAGTTGCCGCCGAATGATGACAGTTGGAATCAACTATTCCAGTGATGACCCAACCAAATGTTGTGTTGCGAGCCGTGAACCGTTTTGTGATGATAGCTTGCTGGCTTGAAAACGCTCGAAGTGTTGGTTTAGCACCCAGTAGAATGTCGACTGGTGCCGGTTTATTGAAAGCCGTGTCCGCAAGTTGTAAGTTAGGGTTGAAGCCGAGGTTCTTTTTGTTGATTGGATGATTTGGGATGTTGTTGAGGATGCGATGTACCACTAACGCTGAGATGGTGATGCTGTCTTTGCCGTGTGTTGATTGAAGAGTAACAGATGTCATGCCGAGAGTTGTCAGTTTGGAATTTTCAGCGATGCCGGAAATGGGTACACGAAGTGGTGTCCAAGCAAGCCGTAATGTTGTAGTTAGGTCGAATGTGATGAGGGAAACTTCCGATGCCGAATCCAGCAATATTCGACATGGCAAGCTGATTCCGTTGTTAAGTTTGATGTAAGCAGTAGCCGTTGGTAAGATGTAGGAATGTGCCGCGCTGTGTATGAGTAGATAGTAGTGTATGTTTGTAAATGCCGAAAAGATGTTTTTACCGCCCGCCGGCCGTCTCGATCGTTTGTGGATGGTAGTTCGTCAGGTTTTAGTGAACCACGTGAAGCATGCAGAAGAGTGTGATGCATGCCTTGGCACACCTTGCAGCGAATGCTTTTGCATTTGTTGGCCGTGTGCCCTGGTGTTAGGCAGTTGTAGCACACATTCGCCTGCAACGCTGTCGTTTTCCGTTGACCTTCATTCAGTTCAATGAAGGCAGTACACTGATACAAATAGTGTATACCGCCGCAGTGAAAGCAACATGTTTGTGAACTCGATGCCGCTGATGTTGTTGTCGTTTCTACCGTCCGTGGAGAAATAGAAATTTGCCGTGATGTCCGCTGTTGTTTCTCCAGTGTGTTTGAGAATGACTGGAGTTCATGCTGCCGCTCTTCCAGACAAGATATGAGCGATTTGAATGTTGGTCGCTCTTCCGATGCTGAATACCGTGTCGCGACATGGAATCCAGCTTGTGACTGGCAATGTAGACTAACCAGCAATCCCACTGTGCAGTATTGTAGCCGAGCGCTTCTAGAGCACGTGTTGCTTCCTCAAAGGTGTTAACGAGGTTCCGTATTTCGTGAGCCGATGGTTTTGTGATGGCTGGGTAGTCGATCATCCGCTTGATGTGTGCGTCTGTTATGTACCGCGACTTGTTGTATCTGGCCTTTAGTTGTTCCCAAGCCGCCTTGTAATTTGAGTCCGAAATGCTTGAGATAATGCATTTGTTGGACCGCAGACAGGTTAACGTTTTCATCGACCAAGTTCTGGAACATGTCATGGAAAGATATCCAGTCCTCGTACTTTCCGCTGAACTTGGGGATGTTGATGGTTGGAAGTTTGACCGACGTTGGTTTCTGTGGTTTACCCTCCGTAGCCGCTGACCGGTCGATAATTCCGCTAAGCCGCTGTTGCTCTAGTGCAAGCGTGTCGAGTTTACCGGGCTACGTCGTCGTTGTCAGAAGGCCGAGCGCGGTCTATCACTAGTTCGCGCTGTTGTAGAAACCGCGTTTTGGCGACCATGTACGTTTGTTCTACCGAATCGCGAAGTGGTTGCTCCGATACCACGTCGCCTGCCGCCGCATCAACCGCGTCTTCAATTTTGTTTTGTAGGTCGGTGAATTCCGCGAACTTGCTTTCAAGCATTTCCAACCGCACTTGTAGCTCGATTGCCGTCATTAGCAAAATGTCCGATTCTGCGAAAGACGCGATCGCCCGTTTAATGTTCGTTCGACACCGACGTAGTTTGTTAATTTCCGACATGGTATTTGTGGCCGCACTAAATATTGTTTGTCAAAATGCCCGCACAATTTAGTGTAAAGTTCCGATTTGATGTAAATGTCCTGATTCACACTATTTCACCAGGTTGAAACCCACGTGGTAACCGTGAACACAGAGACTGCCACGCACCGGTTCGATGTCGAAAAAAGCCGAAAAATGCAAAGTCCGCACGTAATTAATGTTTTAACCGAATGTAGGGTGGGATCCGGCTCGACGGACCAACGAAAATGGATAAATTCAGAGTGAAAGACGTTGGTGTTTTCTGATTATGTTTATTGAACATGTAAAAACCAACCGAACAGAATGAGGTGTGTTGTCAAAGTGTGTCGAGTGAAGTTGTCTGCATGCGCAGTTGCAGTGGTGCCAAATGCACACTGCCCGATGGTAATGCCGCACCGCTGTATATGTTGAGTTGCTATATTTCCGTGAACATGATTAGAGGCGCGTTCTCTTACGGAATAGCACCTGACTCAGTGTCCGCTATTCCGCTCATTGAAGCGCCTTGTGAGGTTGGCATTTTAGATGCATTCGGCTACATCTCTCCAATTTCAGATGGTTCTTTTGTCGGTGGACTAGGTGGTTTTGTTTTATCATCTAAATTTTCCCTAATTATGAGCTGAGGATGCACGCGTGCAATGGAATCCCGCGCCCGATTAAATACACTCTGAATAGTGTCGATTTTATTCTCCGTGAAATATGGAGAATCTTGAGGGATGTTTGCAGAGGTTAGCAGAACATGCGTGTCTTTTAACTGCATATATATACCTCTAATCCGAAGCCACCCTTCTTCGATTTTCTCCAGCGTTCGCCGCTCTGCCGGTAGTTTGCACAGCGCTTCACGAAGGTCTTCTATTTCGAAGACGCGACGTTGTTGCTCATCGATGAGCTGCTGGATTTCTCGCGAGTCCATATTGTTGTTTTCCCAATATATGCCTTTATATATATATAAATAAAATATTTGCGTGCTACTTACGTATACCAACAAATTAGAGGAGACACAGACAAAATATAAAAGGGCGAACGTGTTGAGATTGTTTTAGCGAAAGGATCAATGCGAGAGACAACCAGAATACACAAACGTAACGGTTGGTTGAAAATAGTTACACTAGTAATTGTCGTGCTCTGTGGCCGTGATCGTTCTGTCGCCACTCTGTGATATAGAGATTCATAGAGAAACGAGTTTCCAAACTCGGCATGACCCGCCCCGCCGCATGTTTATTATTCAGAAGATGATAAGAAATACGCTTATCATAGAATAATACGCTAACAATGCGACTAGGAAGTGGTATGGCTGACAACCGTATCACACTCAAAATTCAGTTGTCTTTGAATCGTTGTCGACTACACACGGTGGTCGTTTTCTTCGTTTGTTTGTTTCTAAAGCTGATAATTTGATCGGATGTTGCGAATTTCGTTTCGGATTATAGAGTCTTTAATACCTATACTAAAGTTTAAAATTGTTACGATGTATTCAAGAATTTCATCGCGCACCTAGGGGAATAATCTTTATGAAATAAGAACACCAACAATTGGGCGCCTATCGCCCTTTTATTATCGCCAAAACAATGAATTACAAAATACACCTGATTACGCCAATAGTTACACTGAGACCTTATCGTAGTCACACTCCCGTCGAATGGTTGTCGATGACTGATGACTCTATCAGATGTCGCCGTACATCTCTCGCCTCGCCTCGCCGCCTCGTCGCCTGGTCAGTATTATAGCGCCTGCTAGTACTTCTTAACACGCCTGCTAGTACTTCTTAACACCAGTTTGTTACAAAATATTATTTTGAATATTATTTAATGTCTGTCTGATTTCGTTGGTGTTGATGACATGTAATATAGTTTTAGAGTCTGTTATGATTTCTCTTTGTCCCATATTAAGTGTCGTATATCCATTGTTGGTTGTTATAGGTTGTAAAGTCATGGTAGCTGTTGTTTTACGTGTTAAAAATGCCAGGAGTATTACAATTATTATTGTTTTAACTCTAAAATTTGCTATGCACCTGTATATCTCCGATGGCTCGATATCTGGTCTGAATCGCAATTTCAGTTGTTTCTTTATTTGCAGTCAATCGTCTTTATCCGGAATGTTAATGATACAGTTCTTGGCCTGCCCCTGAATCTTCTCGTGATATATGGCCAGGACGGCAGCCTTCCTCGTATCCTCGTTCGAAAATCTGTTTAGATAAAATTCAATGTTACAAATGAAGCTGTTCAAAGTTGCCTCGCCCTTTCCACTGAAAGAGCTCACATGCTTTATTTCGTTTAAAACTTTGTCACCCTGGTCGCTTGATAATCTCTGTACTTTTAGTTGTTGCAGGGCGGTCGAGATATGCTCCAACTGTTGTTCCCTTTCCATCAACTTGGCTTGTAGCTCGAGAATAGCTTGCTCCATGTCCATTGTTTCGTTCTTCAGATTCCTCCTGGAATTGAAGCGCTTTTATCTTTTTGTTTTTCGATCGAAAATGTAACCACAATTTTTGTTTTTCACAATACTTTTATGTTTTGCACAACTCTTTTTCTTGTTTCAATAACCAGATTCTCTAGTCAGCCTCAACTAAAAATAAAGACCTAAGGTGGCTTTATTTGTCGGTCACTCTGGCTTTTTGTTTTATATGCCTATTCGGCTTAACTACCGGTCGCGATTTTTAATTTGTTCAATTTTAATCACTTCACTCGGTTTCGTACTTTCTCAGTACCCGTGTCCGACTGCGCCCGTTTAGTTGTCGAGTTTTCGGGATCGTAAAAAAAAATATTATTCGCACTGTTCCAAGTAATAACACTTTTCTTTGAAAATTATTTAAAACAGTTTATTTTTCTTATTATGCTTATGATTCTTGTTTTTCATAAACTTTGTACTTTGTTCTTCTAACTTTCGGACACTTGTATTTGTATCTAATGACAATGATCGACTGGGGGGCTATGCCATGTATCGTCTTCATTTTTATATACAAAAATTGTGTTACGATAATAAATTCACTCCGTAATTAAACAATACGAGGTAAATTGTCAAACGCCTTTTATTAGTATAGAGTTACAAAATGATCCGCCCGGTTTGAATGCTATCGATCGAATGTGTATTAGCCTGTCGAGTCGATCTCACCTCGCCCGTGGATTCTCTCTCTCGATAGGATGATATGTCGCCGATTAGGGTTGCCGTCTTCCTCTATCGCCTCGAGGGTGTAACAATAGTTTATCTAGCAAAATGTACTTTGTGAGAAAATTCATATCCGAACAGGTAAATGAAAATACAATGTAGTGTCTGGCTTGTGTTACCTCACACCATGCTATGCACTGTTTTCATTTACATGTTGAATTTGTTTTAAGAATTCCGAAAGATGATACATGACTCGTGTTAAATCTTGAATTGCAGCTGCTGCAGTGCTGTTGTCAGTTGACTACCTTCCAGCTCCTGCTTTCTTCATTATTGTTTTTTTATTTTAATTAATAAAAATTTTGCTAATTTCGACTGTTTACAAAACATCAACTATACGGAAATACCCTCATGCCTATTTGGGACATGCAAAATTATGATATACTGTTTTGTGTACGGCAAGCAAGCGAATTTTTACATGGAATGTCAAACTATGTCGTTCAATCTTCTACGACATGCTAAAACTCTCTATTAACATAAGTTGTTGGCCCACAAAAAAAACAATTATTGTGAATTTAGATTTATAAAATTAATTATAGGTAAAAAAAATTCGAATGCACTGACTTCGAAAGAGTGATGGCTTCACACTGACTAATATACAAAAATTTTAAATAATTTTGTATAATTTAGGTTAACATGATTATTTTGATGAACTCCATTTCAGCAATTCGAAATTGTTTAATGATTGATTCTGACGATGCCGGTTATACACTCAATCGAACGTTTGACACACTGTCGATCAAAAATTTGCTGAACTGATTTTGAAGATGCCAGATGGTGATCCACTCGATTTATCCTGTAGGCCATTTACAATTATTGAACTTGATTAAGCTGATGTCGTTGATTCACACAATTTATCCTTTGATCCACTGTAGGCTGCACTGATTATGCTGATGTTGTTTATTCACATAATTTTGTCCTTTGATCCACTCGTCGAGTCCTCTGATTTGAGTCCCCATACGGCCATCTATGATCAAAACTAAAAAAGTCGTATTTTTTAACTATTCGGGACACCCTGTTATCTTTGCCCTACCAACTTCTAAGTATTTCGTGCCAAAGACTGTTACAATTCTACACATTCCTACCAAATTTCATGACGATCGCTTGAGCCGTTCGCGAGTTATTTAGTGAACAGACGGACGGACAAAATCGATTTCGTAAGGGTAATTAGATGAGTGGATATTGTGCGCAACGAAACAACGGGATTTGTATATGAGATGTCTTTATTGAAATAAAATCAGAACTAGCCGACAACTAAAATCTAAGATTTTCTTTTATACATAATTAATGCTGAATTGACACTTGTGCGATATTCGTATGATGCATTTGCAACGATGCGATGTGTTTGGGTAAATCAATCTTCTTTGTTGTTTATGATACATATGATGATGATGAGATGATGATTCATGTTGACAAGATACATTTTGATAATAGTGTCGCTGTTGATATGGTATTGATTACATTATGTTGGGATGATGCATATTCCTTCCTGGGTTTTTTGAAAGAATTCTAAAAAGCAGTTAAGATATTGGAAATAGGATTTTACTAACACATCTGCGACCTTAGTCGAATGTTGGACTGTCGCGTCTGTTATTTTATTATAATACTTGCGGGGGCTCTTTCGTCCTTGTTATCAAAGGTAGCCTTTTGCTCCGCTGTGTCGGATTTGTAATGGATGGCCGGAGGGAAGGGCAGGGATGACCATCAAGGTCCAAAAACATCTAAAATGCAAAAACCCTATCTGGTGACCACTAGTGACGTGCGCTGGCAGACCAGCTCAGCTGTCGGGAGTAGTGGGGGGGGGGTCTTTAGGGTCACCAGCCTCCTCCATTATCAAACGAAAGAGACTCGCACGTCTGCCCGATTAAAAGAAAAAAATAGCACCTTAAAAAGGCAAGAAAACGGAAATATTATGTGACGACGAACGTCAAACTCCCAAAACCCGGAAACAATAAAACGTCCCGAGAAAGGACACAAAAGCTACCTTAGCAAAAAAACGAAAGAAAAGGCCTAAAGCCGAAAAAAATATATAGACGGGGAAGACCGTCCTATCGAGACGGATCCTTTTCTACCCTCAGGTATGCAGCCTACCGATGGTGAACGGCTGTTCAATGGGCCACTCAGGTGGTATGGGCCCTGCGCGGTTCTATACCCTCCCTACCATGGGATTTCATGCGCAACTTATTTGAAATCCCCCAAAATATACTCAATAATTCACTAATTCAGTTCATGGAGGGAGAGGGGAAGAAAGGAGCTGCTTAGCTCATCATATTAATCAAATAAAAATTTTATCGCATAAATTCAAATAAACCCAGCATTTCGTGTTTCCCACTCATAGAAATTTAATTTCTATAATTAAGGCTTGCTCGAACCAACAATTTAATAAAAGGGTGGAAAAGAGGAACAAACATACCAAAGGTATGGGTATGTGCGTATTCTCCACAAAAAAAATGCGACTAACACGGTAAAGATCCAGATGATCAGGGTCTCAAATTTTTTTTTTTGAATTTTGGCGAGCTGACTCTAATTTTCGTGGTTGAACGGAAACTCCGCCGGTTTTGTGTATAAAACTCATATCGTGCGTATGCAAACAACAAAAAATTGCTGTATCATGGTGAAATGTACAGATTATTTTTAGTCATATACAAAAAAATGAAGAAAGTAAAGCTTAAAATTCTGAGCTCGGATATGCTTTTATTTAATATTCCTACTTAATTCTTTGGGAACATTACGCTATCAGCTTCGCAAGAAGAATTTTCTTGTTCTTGTTATCGACACTAGCGACACTTATCTTACCGTCCGCCATATAGCGGACATATAGCGGAAAATATCGGAAACACAAAAGTTCCTCCTATGAGAGCGGATAGCAGAACATGCCATTCTTTGTTTAAGTGCTGCTATGCCAGTGGCATCCTAAAATCTAAACTAAAGTCTATTTTTTTATGTTCTTTATTGAAATCAACTAGTGTTTATTATTTTTCACAGTATATTTCATCACAATGTTCTTTCTTACGTTGTGGCGTGCACGCGGTTTAATTGCAACTGTTTTTCCTTCTGGTGTTGCCTCATTCTCCAACTTATCGCAAACATATCAACGCCATCTCTTAACAAAAACTAGAACTAACATTAGTGTGACCACATGAATAAATTAGCAATTACAAAATACTACAGCTCGGCCAATCTGATAAAATGATCGACTCGATCATGACAAGTTTATGAAATTTCTACAAGTTACCGAATTAAACGAGGAAATTGCTATATATTGTGGATAGATAATCAATTAAAATATATACAAAGAAATTAAATGATGCAAACTACGGATAGACAATCTTAAATTTTCTGAAGTTATCCCTAGCTTAACACTATTTAAGTAAATGTTGCTCTTCGAATTGTTCATCAGCGTAAGATTTTGTGGTTCGACAATCAGCCCAGCGACGCATGTGAGACGACTCAACTATACCATCGTATGGTATCTGCGTTACCTGAAGGTTCTCGATGTCTCGTATCACGTACCTATCTTTAGGAAGAACTTTATGCACAAGATAAGGTCCCTTAAATTTCGGAATTCACTTTTTGTTTTTCCCCACTGTGGTATCGTTATTTCTAATAACTACAAACTCACCCTCTCTGAATACTATAGGTGGCTTATGACTACAACTATGATATTCAAGACTCTTCTTCACCAAGATCGGGACCGTGCGCAGCGACTTCCTTCATTCTGATGATATAATTAGATAGGCCTAATTGTGTGTCGTACTTAATTTTCGCCATCTCCGCCAACACATCCGCAATCGAATAATCGCGGCGAAACTGCTCAATCAACTTAACCTTCAATTCCGGCCAAGAGTCCGCCGTAACAATGCGCAGCCAAATCTGCGCTGTGCCCGTGAGCAATCGTCGGGCACACATAAGTCGGAAATTATCACCACTCCAACGGGGCTAATACAATTTCAAAATCGCTTAACCACTTGTCGATTCCGTATGAATCGTCACCGCTAAATTTTTGTATCGTACCTTCGATGTCGGCAAATGAATAACGTCGCTGAATTGCATTGCCCGGAACGAGAGATACTGACGGTGCAACCTCTTCGTTCATAGTCATAGCTGCTATCTCTTGCCTCAATTTGAGAATGCGATGTTGTTTTTCCAATCGCGCCAATTCAGCGTCTAACTCGTCACTCGCAATATGGGCAATGGTCGGCTGAATGGCACTAACTCCACAAGGTTCGGAACTCGCAATGCCAGCCTGCTCATCGGATTCATCTCCTTGCTCGCTCGCACCCGTCGCCTCGTCAGCGGATGGGGCTGCTTCACCATACTCACGACACAGCGCTCGCAATTGTGCCGCCGTAGCCGTAGACGGGAACTCAACTTCCTTTTCGGACAGCCATGCCATTAATTGTTTGCGCGATTTTCTGCTGCCAGACATTTTGCTTACAATTCAATTGGTTCTGTTCCTTCTTAGACAACAACTAATCGGAACTGGTTTTGTCCGGAATGTTCGAGACACCAAACAAGAACAGACAAGCAAACGGGATATTACAACTGAAGACGATTCTGAATAACGTAATGTTTGTAGACGGAACGGAATTTGCACAAAATGCCTCGAAATCGCGGAATATCTCAAATTTGTTAGCCAGAATTTCAAATAATGCCACGGAATGAACACTAGACACAACACGTATTGTTCCAATCAAGATGCGTATGCAATTTCTTCAATATACGAAGCACTACGTCGTATGCAAACAATGTTCGTATTTTAGCAATAGTATACACTAAATTACCACGGCACGTGTAACCCCACACCTGAGATTTTATGTTCTTTATTGAAATCAACTAGTGTTTATTATTTTTCACAGTATATTTTATCACAATGTTCTTTCTTACGTTGTGGCGTGCACGCGGTTTAATTGCAACTGTTGTTCCTTCTGGTGTTGCCTCATTCTCCAACTTATCGCAAACATATCAACGCCATCTCTTAACAAAAACTAGAACTAACATTAGTGTGACCACATGAATAAATTAGGAATTACAAAATACTACATTTTTTTTTTTTTTTTTTTGAATTTAATATATTGATGTTTCTTTGTTATTCTGATTGTAGCTTAAAATTCATCACGTAAGCGTAACGTGTTTACGAAACAATTATGTGCAACTGGTGCATAATATATAAATCGAACTTACCTGTCTGTAGGTATGTACCACCTGATTGTGCCTCTCGTACATATTGGGGTTGTTTTCCCTTAACGACACTAGACTCACATTAACTTGTATAATTAGTTAACCACGTTAACTCTTTATCGTATGAGCCTAAACTTGGACCTCTCCCTTATTGAGTTCTCCTTTTCATATTCTCAGTTAACACATTGATCAAAACGGAGTTATGAATTTGAATCGAAAACATGCAGTGTACGTGTGAATAGGATAACAGAAATGAAATTTATCCATCACCTTACTGCTTGATTGGAAAACCTTTTCTTTTAAAATTTGCCACCGTAAAACTTGCCACGCTATTAAATCAAATAAGTTTTCTGTCACGTACTATCGTTACACGTTATGGATATTCTAATTTATAGAAAGTCGAACGACTATCAAATGTTTCTGTCTTTTAGACAGGAAATGTCGATTATATTCCGTATAATCTAATTACAACTAGCTCCGGCCACTTGTCTCTAGCTTACCGGCCAAATCTCTCCGTACGTACCTGTATTTTGTTCTTGTCCCAGAGGATTAATTGTTTTTTATTTGGGTTCACTAATTTAAATTTTGAATTTTCACACTCACGATTGATTGAGTAATTTTTCATTTATACGGTTGAAATTATACTGCGAAAAACCTAATAACTACGGTATTGTTTAAAGAAATGAAAATAAACATACAACTCCACAATACTTTAAGAGTTCAGAACTAAAAAAAAAACAAGTAGCTTCATAAGTGGGAGATACATACATACTTCAATTAATTATTCTTATAATTTCTTCACTTAAGTTTTTATCTTTTTTTTATTATTTTTTTTTTTAACGCGAACATCCAGTGGTGTCTATTTATCGTCCTCTACACCCTCTCGATATTTAAGTTGGTATTTTTCACCAAAAACGAATCGTATACAATTTTTATCCAATAATTATTTAGTATTTATTTCAGACTCGTTTCTTTCGTGTTTCTTATCAGCCGGCAACAAAATTTGATACGAAGGCAGGGGCGCACTCGCAGAATCGGTGCGGCTGGGCCGATAAGAGACACAGAAAGAAAATGAAAAATAGGAAATTGTATGAAACATTACAGTGCAGGTGAAGCTTGGAGGGTTTGGCCCCGAAGAAGCTTCATCTGAGTGTCATGGGGTGGGCTACCATTCGCACCGCATTATAGTGCTGTAGTCCGACCTTAAAAGGGTGTCTTTGGATGCGAAAGGAAAATAATGCAAGTAAAGGAAAAACAAAGCTATTGCCGAAGGTCTTTCGCGTGGAATACACCGATTGTTTTCCCCTTCATATCGGCCACGGAATAACAAGCGTTGCCTACTTTGCTCAAGATTTGGCCCTTCCGAAATTTGGGAGCCAATTTAGCATTGAAGTGGTCTGCAGCACTGCTTTGCGCGAAATTTCGACAGAGTACCACATCACCCACATTGAACTGGACTTCCCTTGTTCGCAAATTATAACGACGAGCATTGGTCAGACTAGCAGACTTCATGCTTTCTTGGATCTGCTGACGTACGAGATCCAACCTTACATCCGATGAAATCCCGGAAGTAGGATCGCTCAGGATTTCGGAGCGCCGTAGAACGTCGTACGAACTCCCATGTAAAATCATGGTCTGACCAAAGGCTGCGAAACAGGGCGAAAATCCAATGGAGGAGTGGTAGGCTGAACGAAGAGCACAGTTGATCTCCGAGAGCTTGACATCCCAGTCTTTTTGATCGTTGCCAACATAGGCACGTATCGCCGCTACCAAAGAGCGGTTAACACGCTCCGAAGCGTTGGATTGGGGCGAGTATAAAGCCGTGTAGAAGTGTTTGACCCCATATTTGGCCAATAAGTTGTTGAATAGATTGGATTTAAATTGGACACCGTTGTCCGAAACTAGGGTTTCCGGGACCCCAAAAACGTGGAACACTCTGTGTTCTAAAAATTCAACAACGGTCTGAGCGGTACACTTCTTTATTGGTTCGACAAAGGGGAATTTGGACAAACTGTCCAACACGACGATTGCCGCAACATTTCCAGATTTGGAACGCGGGTACGGACCGATCAGGTCCACGTATAGACGCTGGAATATGCGCTCGGGAATGGGAGGGGAACTCATGGGTGTTCGCAGAGGCTGATTTGGCGCCTTGGTCGTTTTACAGACCTCGCAGTTAGAGACAAAGGTTTTAACCTGTCTAGCCATTTTGGGCCAATAGAATAGAGTACGGAGCCTGTGAAGCGTCTTGCCCAATCCTCCGTGTGAACACAGCGGATGGTTGTGTGCTTTGCCTATCAGGTCCTCCGTTAACTCTGTGGGCACCCATAATTTCCAAGAGAGTTCCTCCTGCGGTTTGTCACCGGTGGCATATTCGCTATGTCTATAAACATAGCCGTCGATAAACTGAAGATCGGGAAGAAGGTGACTATCTTTCTCGATCTTATCTATAAGGGAGCGATACTCTCCCGAAAGAAAATGAGGAGACTCTAAGTCTATCGACAAAATAGAGTCGTCAGGGGATTTGATCTCGGAAACGTTACCTTCGTAAACGCGAGAAAGGGCGTCGGGTACAACATGGTCGCTGCCTTTTCGATGACGAATCGAGAACTTGAACCCTTGCAGTAGAAGTGACCAACGAGCCAAACGACCGTGCAGGTCTCGTAGACTCATCAGCCACTTAAGAGAGGCGTGGTCAGTGACAACCTCGAATTCCATGCCTTCCACGTAAGGCCGAAACTTTTTAATGACTGTCACCGCTGCAAGGCACTCCTGCTCAGTGACCGTGTAATTACGTTGCACTGTCGTTAATTTTAACTTTTAACTGTTTGTCCGCATACTACTGGCCACAATTCTGAGTAGATACACTAAGACACTTTTCATGTGCACTGCCCAAGCACTATAGTTATCGTCGTCAAGCTACTCAATCGATTGCATTGACTAAATCAAGTTTTATTTTTAGATGAGTCTACAAATTTCACAAACGATTTCACTCTTGTACTCAACTTTTTTTACACCGCATCTGGGCCCAGAACCTTTTCTAGCAACGTTTTATTTGCGACTAAAAAATAGAAGTGCTACGCGCCGCGCAGGTAGCTGTGCAATACAGAGTTTCTATGAGGCAAAAAATACACACTAACTTATAAATCCATAGGTAATTGATCGATCAGTCTTACACCCTATTACAGCATGTTGCACACAGGTAACAAGGAACTCAGAAACATGAATCTAAACATAAATATATGAGTACATGTTGCGTTGCAGAATTTATAAGATGCTCAATCAAAATAATTAGAGAAATTTTTTGCATTTTCATCTCATCTACCGGTCCTTAGCGTACTGAAAATACTTCATAATCGCCTGGTCGAATATTTCCTAAGACGATTGCGTAAACTTCGAATGAAATACATATATCTGTGATAGAAAAAAAAGCTGGTAGTTCAATTTTATGCATTGTCATAATAAATAACTACCGCTACCGACACGGTTAAGCTTCTGGCACATTCCGTTGTTTTAGTGCCTGTCCAAGAAAATTGTTCTGCCACTGAATCTGTAAAGATTCTCGAGTAACACGATCGAATAAACTATTTTGGATATTTACTGCTCCCCACATACACTGCCTGTCATAACAATAGCCGCACCATAAGACGGACTGATCCTTGAAAATTTAAAGAGAGCACAGTTATTCTACATACCATAAGCAAAAGGGATACTTCAAACACAAATAATTTCACAAAAAGTTTCCTTCTATTTCAAACCGTTATTTCTCTATAAAGGAAAAACTACATTTCCGGTCTGTCATAACTATAGCCGCACTTGGAATTATTATAGCAAAAACTGATTAAAAAGCAGAGATTGAGTGAATTAATAACGGGAGAGATCCTTTTCGGATAAAATAGACTCTGGGAGATTGTTTTGTTTATGTTTCACGAAATCATTTTAACAGTTTTTCGAGTTTTAGGCTTATTAGCTTGTTAGCATAGTCAATCGCTGCTTTTACATAGAAAACTGTCTGAACTCGTGTTTTTTTTTACTAAATTTTACGTTATAATGTTTCTCGAAGGTTTCCTGTCTCATTTGGATCAATGGGAGGTTCCTCTCGAACATTTGAAACATTGCAACCAACTTTAAGTACTACGACTGGTAAGAGTTGATGCAATCTCTTGCTTTAAAATCCGTTATGTGTCCTATCTGCTGTATAAAATGGAAGCAGTTTATCGTCAGGATCAGGACAATCCTATGAAGTTTTCCTATGCTGGAAGTGACGAAATCAAGTATTCTATAGGTAGACTATCCTGTCCAATACTTTTAATGCGCACTTGCCAGATTTTCATAGATCTCAATACAAATTTTGGACAGAGTTCGTTAATAGTGTTAAGCAGGATTGACAATGTGTTTAAAAGTTGATGTAACAACCTCTAATACAGTAAAATCTTCTCTGGAATATCCTAACGATAAACTGTTTTCATTTTAATACAGAAGACATGGCACATAACGGACTTTCTAACAAGAGATTGCATAATCTCTCGCCAATCATTGCACTTCAAGAAGGTTCTAATGAAACAAATGTTACGGAGGTCGCCCCTCCTTTATCAAAATTAGACAGGAAATCTTTAGGAAACATTATTACATCAAATTCATAAAATAAATACAATCTCAAATTCGAAATTTTTAATTTTAAAGAAAAAAAAATTCTTAAACTTTTTTAAAGATATTTTTTAATGTAGTATTACTAAAAAAAATATATGACATGGAGTCTGCAGACCACTGGAAAAACTTACGCGTGTTGTCAGCTTTCCAAAAAGGTGTCAATGTCAATACAAATATTTGAAATAATTGAAACAGCTAGCTGCAACTTGTTCGGGGACCATCATTTTGTTTGAAAAAAAAAATGAAATAACGCTGTACATTATACGTACTCGTACGATGCATTTTGAATTTAATGACATTTATTTCATTTTTTGGCGGCTATCGTTCGCGTTTAAATTCATATCATAGCTCATTGGTTTCAATACCCAGCTAAGACCACTGACGTTACACCTATATCACTGAAAACCCTATCGCAGTCAGGATTATTGACACTTGATATTATGAGCAACCACGACCATAAAACAGACTCACAAGAATGTACAGCGGCTGAACGCCTTGCACTGCTAAAAGAAGAGGAGGAATAAACAGTATTTATGATAATAATTATTATTATTACTGAAGGCATTTTGGTATGTTAGGTTAAAAAAACACAAAATCAACTAATTAAATATTATTATAACACAGCCATTATTACACTACAACTTGGAATTTACAAACGATTCAACAAATCACATATTAATTCAATGGTCCAAGGCGAAAACCCGTATGGCAAAATGTATTGGAAGATATAAACTGCTAAGTACTTATGGGTCATATTAAAACATCTTTGAAAAAAATCAATGGACGTCGAATTATAAAAAAGGAACTAAATTAAAGTGGATCGACACTTTTATTAAAGTGGATCCACACTTTTCAATCATCAGACACAATCAGTCATTTTCCATTCAAAAAGAAAATACTTGGAAAAAGGCAAAATAATAAAAAATTATTGAACAAAAGTTGCAAATTTTCCACGAGATGTTTGTTTCATATATTCCGACTGTTTGTGGCGGGAAATATTAAGGGGAACGGATCGTAAAGGCCGAACCACAATTATCAGCCATAAAATACAGTAATTTTCCATACAAGCTGATAAATTATTGCTTAATTGACTGACAATCTGTTAACTTGTATGGAAAATTACTGTTGCTGATAACGTGTAGATCTGCCTCTTTGTTCTCTCTTTCGTAAAAAAAAACAGCCGGAACATGAAATAAAAAGGAGATCTTCTTGTGTAAAGTTACAAATTTACATAACCTTGCTTAAATACTTATCCAAAATTTCTAGCTTTTTTTTTCATTCATTACAATTCGATCGTTTTCTTTTTTTTTTTAATATAATTCAGAAGAATATTTTGCTTCTCTTCCAAGTGTTTCCTTTTTTCATTACAATATTCTTCCTTGGCATCAGCCGCTTTTCGCTTTTTCCTCTTTTGAGAGACTTCGCCAATCTCTTCGTTCCGCTCCCGAGGCTGGTACACAACATTTGGTGTCACCGATTGACCACGTAGGGTTTTTACGAATTGGCTGCTTGCAAGAGTGGATGTTCCAAAAATGTCTTCCAACTCCTCCTCGAAAGGAATTTTTTGAAATTCCACGCTCGTTGATTTTCCCTGTCGGTATATTTAGTTATCTCGTTACATTACTAAATAACAAACTCATTTTTGTAAGTTTTTATGGTACCCAGCGAATAGTGTGTCAGTTTTTAGCAATCATAGGAGAAGAAGTGTGAAAATCACGACCAAAATTACTTTCTAAAAATTGCGTAAGTCAAAAGTGAAAAAAGAGTATTTAAAATCGATAAATATTACCCGGAATTTTAGAGAGCATGGGTAAAAAGGTTATTTATGCGATTATTTACTAATTTTTTGCGATTATTTATTAATTTTTGGAAAATTTAAAATTTGGAGGTGTTAGTTGACAAAAAAAAACCAATACCCGCCTCCAGGCGGGTTTAAGCAATTTTTCATTGAATATATTCCATATAAAATGCTCAAGTATTTTGACAAACAATAGGGGTAATGCAATAACTTGATGATGGCATTAAGTTGGCTTTTAGGTTAAAAGCAGTTTTAGACTTTGTAATTAATGTATTGTGTACTTGAAACCCCGAATTCAATGGCTGCAATAGAGCCCCCCTTGGAATTATGGGGCTGTTTGCTAATTGTTCCAATACGTTAGAAAATGATCTAATCTAATTAAAGCAAAATTAATAAAAATGCATTTAACATATAGTGAATCGTTTGTTTTCCCCGTCGAGGGTCAAAAAGACCCTGTCGTTTGCCGACAGGGTCTTTTTGACCCTCGACGCTTGAGAGGCAACTATCACCTTTGTCCGTAATGACCTTCAACCAGATTCTAATTCATCCGGATCTATTTTATAGAATGTTAGGCATTAAAGCTTTGTTCTGCAAACAATTAAACATGTGAATAAGTTTTTATGATTTTTTAGTGCAATCCAATGCATAAAATTAGCGCGATCTTCTGAAGTCTTTCCGTACTATACAGTCCAAGCTGTCGCGTTGCTCGTGTTAGCGCGTCCCCTATTTTGGCGAAAATTACTCGGCTCCACTGTGCATGTAGCTAGTGGGTTGTGTCCTCGCCGAGACATACGAGCTATAGTTTTGCCTTTTCATCTCACATATTTAATCCACAGTGCTTTCGACTTGCTTTTGCTTTGGGCCCTGAAATTTAGGTATCCATTGGCTTCGCCATTTTTGGAGACTCCAAGACGGATTTAAACATGGTATTATCAATTCTTTGAAGGTATTCTAGCAAACGGACTAGGATATGGTAAAATGTTGCGAATAGAAAGGTATCCAGTACGTTAACAGGCGTTTATTTATGCTAATGTGTTGGATGTTATGGTCGAAGGAAAGTTTGTTATTTGCATAAAAAAAAGAAACAAATCAAAAGACTGTTGTTTGGCGGAAATGAACTATGCATTTGTAATGTTCAAAATCCAGATTTGCTTCAACAATTACTGGACCGCAATTGAATTACCAGCTTGAATTGAAATACATAAGTAAGTTTATTTTATTCTATTATTTATTAAGGATGCCCTATCTAATATTCACCTCAGGTTGACAGCTGACATTGTCTATGAGTTCTAATACTTTAACAAATATAAAAATCGAATATAACACCAACAATTTAAATTAAAACACACTAAAATTAAATCTCTTTTTGTTCGAGCAAATGGATTTTTTTTACATGGTAAACCCGTATACCCGCCACAAGGCGGGTATTCTTATTTTCCATTTCTAAACTAATCATCGACAAAAATCATAAATTTGATTTAAGAATATCATTTACCAGAACATACTTATACTAAATACAAAATTATTGTATAAATATTTCTTGCCATTAAGAGTTGCGGGTTTGAGGGTTAACATGTCCTCCCAAGACATTTTGCCAAGCGTGTTTTCGCCTTGTGGCATGCCCGAACTCTTCCATCCTTCCTTTGTAACAATTCAGCAAGTTACGCGTTTCAACATGTGTCCATACCAGTCTCTCTCTGCAATTTTGTTCGCATTATTTTAGAGGAAAATATATGTGTACGAAGTTCATACAAACAAAAACTATGTCCACAGTAAATGAACAGGCCATTTGTTATTGTTTGTGTAAGCTGTAAGTTACTTACTTTGGTACTTTCTTCGCGGTTTCCATTTAGGTTTATAAAAATTGTTTTGTACTGAAATTAATCTTTAATTGAAGTATCTGTTCAGCAGCAAGCGTTGAATGTCGAATTTGGTGCTTCTTTTCTATCACTGGTGGTCGTAACATATACCCTGAAACAAACGAAATAACACAAAGAATCTTGTGCAATACACAAAAGTCAATTATACATATCTGACTTGGAAGCTTTTCGAATTCGTATATTGACGGCTGGCACAGTGGATGCTCGGCCTCCATATATATTGTTGATTGGACATCGTTCCCGGCTAGTAAATTATAGAAATAGTGTGTAATGTATAACATTCAAGATGTGAAATGTAAACAAATTGAATTGTCAAGTTGTTAACCTCAAAATTACTTGTTATTTGTCATTCTTGAAGGGAAATTTAACCAATGCCAACTTGTAAAATGAAAAATTATTCAGCATGTACTTCAACCACGTGATCCAAGTCATACCCAGGATCATCTTCCAGGATTATCATTTTGTATGGGATTTCCAATAAATCTGGAAATGATCCAGTGAGTCGAATAGGGCTATTAGGAACAACTGGAACTTATCTTAAGACAAAGGCTGGAAAAGTTACGATAGCTACAATTTCAATGTATGTCAAAACCATCGTTATTCAAAGCCCGGAACAATTTGTTCATGCGCTAGTTGGACTCTCTTTATGTACAGCGTGTACAGGTAGGTAATAGATAGTGGTTGAGTCCTTAGGGCTCCTTACTAAGCTTAAATATCCGTTGTCGATGTAATCCTGCATACGACTATTGTATTTTTTCCATCGTTCTGAATCTCGTTGAAGTCGACGTTCCATATCTAGCCGGCACACCTCCCCCGATCGCCTAGACTCGCCTAATTGGCGCTTCAGTTTCTCCGATTTAAAAGGCAAACGTACCTCAAACTTGCCTAACTGACCCCTTCTTCTTGTAGTGCGGTAAAACTCCTCGCATTGAACATCTTCGGGCGTGCTTTAAGTGGTTCTGCTTCCATATCTTCACTTTTCCAAAACCTTCCTAATAATTCGTTCACGGGTTGTTCTTCAATTACCTTCACCTTAAACGAATACAATGTATTCTCTGCTTGTTGAGCGGTCCCAGATACGATCCACCCAAGCTTGGTCTCTTGAATTAAGAGCCCACCGGACATTAACTTGAAATTTTTCAGTAACAATCTCCCGTAGACGTCGGCTCCAAGTATTAAGTAAATTGTTCCCGGAATATTAAAATTCGGGTCTGCTGATGGAACATTACAGTTATGTCAGAATGATTCGGAGACTCCATATACCGAGTGGGCAGGATGTTGGTAAGTCGCGATAAGACAACGGCTTGGAATCGTATCACCTCCTTGTTCAATGTTTGGATGGTCGTCTCCACAATTCCCTTTGCTTGCGTCCGGTAAGTCTTTCGAATGCCTATCACACTAGCTTAATATGGCCTTTTCCTTGAACCGCTTCCTCGGACAAGAAGAATGCTTGGCATCTTTGCTCAAATAGCGCCCGTAAAGTCATCATGCCAGTCTCGCTGTGTATGGTGATTAGTGACCCGTGCGATTGCAAGCAACATTAGTTAAATCACGCCGCTTAACGCATTTACCTGGCTGGGTACAAATGGTGTGGCTGACGTGAATGGAAATGTATTATCAGTTGGCGCCGCGCTCGAGTATTCGGTTTGAGTGTTTACCTCGCGGGGCAGCATTGTGTGATGTGCACCCTTACATTTGAGTCACCTTGCCTTACTTGGCCATTTACTGGTCATATGCCATGAGCTCAAACAGTTCAGGCACAGGCGGTGTCTTTTCACAGTAGTAAGTCGCTGGGGTTGTGTGGCGCCCTTGAAATCCGGGCACATGTACAATTTGTGAGAACGGAGCGGAGCGAGGGGGAGTGGGTTGACAAGCGTAGCGAAAAGTTTTTATAAATCACCAAAAAAGTGTTTTTCATAAAGTTTTCCACAAAATGTACTTCACCATATGATTCGAGTACACAAAACTATTTTCTCGAGTTAGACTTTCTTGTCCAATTATTATTTTTATATGGATTTTCTTCAAAATAAAATTTTGAACGCAACACAACTTCAGATCACCAGGAACAAAATATGAATGAAAAGAGTGCAAATCATTCAAAGTACGCAAAAAAGGGTCAAATATGACCAACACTCAACGTAACCTTGAGACTGTATCTTTTTGTGCACCCAGTCCTAGGAAATTTGGTGGCTGTGGCACCATGGTCCGTTTTTCGTCATAGTACGATTTTTGGTTTGCTGGGAAGACAATAACCCAATAAAATGTATCCGAATCCACAAATTCGACGTGGGTGTGCAGGATTAGAAAGCCTAATTTCTTCTGATAACAATCAACCAAAGCTCAAATAAATCAAAATCACAAAACATATGAACTGACCAAATCGAACAGAAACCTTATTGCAAAATAGATTCTTCTAAAAACACCCTTTTCTCATGAACAAATCTCAATTGAACCTAGAAGAGACGGACATCATTATGTAGGAATGAATGTTATCATACAACGAAACTATTGTGTAGGCCTTTTTAGGTATATTGGACGTTAAACGTTTCTGCCGATACAATTTTAACACACAATTTTAACATACACGTCTTGTCTTGACGAGAGTCAGGTTTTCTGCCTTTTATTTCACAATCACATACGTTCTGACAATTCATAATGTTTATTAATGGGATCCTACAGCTCGTCCATCCTGACGTCACACATCTCGGGTGCTGAAGTGATCTCATCATCGGCTAGATTTCTGCATCTACATATCGCCGTAGGAACTCAGGGCTTGCGTTCGCTAAGTATCGTCTAGCAAAAAGTACGAATTCCGTCGTGGTGTCAAAATTAATAACGACTGTGGGGTTTTGTAACATAGGATGTCGCAATCCTCGGCGTATATATTTGATAGTGGCCTGCTCGGACACGCCGCCGCCGCTGCGTCGTACCTATGCACATATGCGGTAGAAATAGGACTCTACGTCTTCGTTCATCTGCCGTTCGTTTTTGATCAACTGCATGTGCGCCTCTCCTTCATCTATATCCGAAGGAAATGCTCTAACCAGGTCGTTTGCGAATGACAGCCATGACCATGTATGTCCAATTAGCTGTCGAACCATAGCTTGGCTGCCGTTTTCAATTTTCCCGACACGACATACAGGATAACGTCATCATCCCAGTCGTAAACACGTATGCTATATAGTGCTTTGACTGGTACAGCAGCACTAGTCCGACCAAAAGCACTGCTCGTCTGTGGAAGACTTTCACCCTCCAATAGCGATGCATTATGGGTTGATCCCAATCGTTGTGTTCCATTACTCGAAACAATTATTGCCCGTTCACCACAGGAGAAAACTCCCTGCCGTTGGGGAAAGTTATCGTTGCCTGCGCAACCCAGCAACATCCGGACTTCGTTTGACGTCTGTGGGATGGTTTCCGCCAATCCCAGACGAAAATTTGAATCGTTCGGTACGTTGGCATCGTTGCACCGGCGAATCGGCACTTGGTGATGTGTTTCGTTGAATATCGTTTCGGACGTTCGTGCCAGTTCGGTACGTGAACCAGCGTTCTCGTAGTGGTGGGCCACCATAGCGTTGGTGTCGTTGCCCATATCAAATGACACTTGACGTTGTGTCTCGTTTCGTGCTAATACAGCCACTCGTGCCAGTTCGGTACATGAACCAGCTTTCTCGTGGTGGTGGGCCACCCTAGCGTTGGTGTCATTCCGAAGCGATTTTACTACACACTATTTCGTCACCCGTCGTGTCGCCCATCGTGCCGCCCTTCGGATCGCACTTCGTACTATTTGTCCTCTTTCCATTAATTCCCAGTCAGAATTAGCCTTGCATATACGTTCACACTATTTGAATATAATAGGATGACCTTAAATCGGTATTCTGCCGCAATTCGCCAAAATTCAATGATATTATGAATTGCAGCTGGTACCAATTTCATTAGGGCGGGATATTGCAGCCGTCACGAATATTTCCAGGATAACGGTGTACTCTGGTAAAATACTAGAATGCTAGAACAGAATACGCAAGATCTGCTCCGGAATTTGTGTACAGGCTTTGTTGTCTTTGGCTTCCGGCTCCACTATGCATTTAGGAGGCGATCAATTAATCGTTACTTAATAATAAATTTTGCACTTTGAAGATAATTTTAATGGCCCTTATAAAGGCCTTTTTATTATCTTATCCTTTTTCGGACAAAGTGTGAACATTTTGATTTTCACAGTAATATCCTTTTATACGTATTTCTAATTGCTTCCTTCCTTCTTCTTAGTCTTACGGAGATTTAATTTTATTAAAAAAACACATACACGGTACACGAAAAATCGATATGGGAATTTCCACCAACACCCTCCTATTACGTCTAAAGTGCCTCATCCGTCAATAGTGTTCGTATTGAAGTCACCACTATCGAAAGTGAAAAGGGGAAAGGGCTGAGGCAAAATCGACTTTTGGTATTTTTACGGATCTAAAAGGAGATTCAGACTATCCCAAATTCTAGATTTTGTTAACAGTTGTACCATATTGTACTACAATTTGAATAATGCAAGTGTACATTCTACGATGCACTTTGCATTTAATGACATGCGATTTAATCTAGTAGGCGGGCTTCGTCTCGTTTATTTTAGTGGTTTTATTAGTGTCAGTAGTGTGAGTCCCCTCAAAATGTCTCAGTGTTCAAAAAATTGGATTTAATATCATGTATGTATTGTTGTTATCATTTCCCACATATCTGCCAGTTGGATATCAGAAAGGCTCTTAAAATTTATCCAACTGGTACCCCTTTCTTGAAAACTTTGTCGTCCAGATTTAGATTTTCGGTGCCATAATCCAGTACATATTTCCTTAGTAGGCTCAACTTCTTCGGGGGTGAATTTAATTTTAAAATCGACTTTACGCAACGCCATCTAGATATATCATAGCCGCAACTCAGCTGTACAATGACGTCATGGATCCGTATTGAATTGTTCGTCGAACACGGGCAGACAACAACAATGTCATAAGAGGCAACAACAATGCAATGCAATTTCAACTGCGGATTTGACGTTTACGAGTCTACATTGCGGCCTTAATATATAGACGGCGGTGCTTTACGCCCACGTATATTCAATCGTTTAACATGCTAATTGTAATCTATTATTACTTCAAAACGAACCATTTTAAAAAACTGTTGATTTTTAATGCAGCAATCCAGACATAGTGGAGGATTATATGGATTATTATGGACATTCTTTGCAGCGGTAGCTTGTCTCTTCGCGTATTTTGTTCTTTGTGCACATTCTACACTTGAAAAATAGTTTCTACTGTCTGCCGGCAAGGGACTCATTTCCGGCCAGTGATTGTGAGTCATCGTAGGCGCCGGCCGCATTCGATTCACGCCTCGTATTGTAATGAATATTTGCTTCCCTTATAAGGTCTTTACCTTTAATTTCGGGGCCAACTCCAATTAAATTTTTAATTATTTCATCGCGAATATTCAAATAGCAAAAGCTTTTAATTAGAGAGTTTTAGCGTATCGTTTGAAATAAAACGACATAATTTGACATTTCATACACTCTAAAATTCTAAACAGAAATGGATTAAATTTCCACAAAAAAAAATATTTATTACACACTTTTTTTTTTGTTGAAATATACGCCATTTGATGTAACATTAAACTTCAAATGACGAAAATTTTAAACGAAATTGGATCAAATTCTGGTTGGAATGTATGCCGTTTAATTTAATAGTCGCGTTCGTTTGATGTAAGCGTATTTATGCAGCTTAACAATTACCAAAAGAACGAACTAGAGTAATATTCGCAGTTGGCTAACTTGATTTCAAATATCCAAGAAAAATTTTGTTGTTTGTTTGTAATCAACGAATTTATGCTGATCGAAAATATGGACGTCATTTAGCGATTTTTTGCTAGATTCTCCCGGAGGCGAATCAGAGGACGAGATCATACACAGAGAAAAAAAATTAGAATGGTTATCTAAAGAAATAGTCGAATTCATCTAAAGTTCGCGTTGATTTTCAGCTTATGATTCTATGTAGTTGAAACAGTTACGAAGATATGGATAATTTTTCTATTCGTCATTAGTTGAAACATCTACTATATTTGCAAATTCAATTAATTCATTTGTAAAGACAGCTATTCATTATCTATAAATTGTTAAATGTTGGATAGCTAAATTGTGTTGAAGAAAAAAGAACGATTGTTTGTAGTTAAATTTTATATTTGAATAGTACAATCAACAACTTTTGTGGAAGAATTGACTAAACTTTTTCTTCTAATCTTGCGTGGTTAAATGAACGAATTTAATAGTATTTTCAGCTACGAAGATTAGAGAAATCAGCTATTTCTTTGGTAAAACTATCTAAATTTAAGTCAACTACTTCACTTTAGATAAAAAGTCTAAACCATTTTTTTCAGTGTAGCGTTCGTTACTTCGTCATCTTCTGAGGATTCTGAAGATGATGAAGAAGTTGTGGGATCACCTCGTATCGCGGAAACAAACATAATAGATGCCATTGCAGGATATAGTCGGCGTGATTTCAAAAGTTATTTCCGAATGTCGAAGGAAAATGTTCAATATTTGATTGGTAAATAAGTGTATTTATATGGCAATCCTTATAACTGTAATATTGTCGAACACACTATTATTTTCAATGTTTACAAGTTTTCTTTATTTAAACGTCTCTTCACGCTGGCCGTCGGATTACAAGTGTGTGGAATGTCATGCGACCATACAGCATTGCCAACACTTAAATCTATTACTTAATTCTAATGTTAGCCACGAGAGTGCGTGTGGCGTTGTCCGTTATTTTCAAAAATGTGTTTACAATGCTACAACTCGGCCAACCTGACAATATAATCGACTCGATTATTAGGATGTTAGTAATGATTCAATGAGTGTCTACGGAAATTACAATAACAATACATATTTCAATTTGGTCAGGGTTCGTCATCCAGTCCTAAGTCGTTGTCATAACAGTCCACGCGACCAATCCACTTACGCATTCGTGACGCTTCTAAGATGCCGTCGGAATCTGAGTTATTGTTCACTGAAAAAATTGGGCTATCTAAAATTAAGAAACTCTTTTCTCATTTGCAAAATTCCCGAATTTAGACAAAATTTCTCAAAATGTGACAACTTCTTCTTGAATCGATCCTATTTTCAAGACCTTCTTTTGAGAAATAGGAAGTAGATTCAAGCCTAAACCATTATTCTCAATTCAAGCAAACAAATGCTTGATAATAATTTTTTTTTACATTTTCCATGCAAAGCTCGTGGAAAAGCTTTATTTTATTATTTAGCTTATATTGGAGCGTTGTAGTAGATTAGTCAGAAGTGTCTATGGTTCAGTGGGTAGCGCGTTTGACTGGGAAGAATGGGGTTATGTGTTCGATGTTGGTTGGATGCAAGTTTCTTTTTTTATTTGTCTTGTCTTTTTCATAAGAATAGTTTGCTTGATTCAAAGTTACTTTTCCTTAAAGCGCTGCTAATGGCATTTCACTTGAATCTGTGTGACTAATTCTCAAATGAAGAGAAATATTTCTTGGCTGTTTTTTATTGTCTTTTTTTCTTGATTTGAGCCATATTTTCTTTACTTTAGCAGGCGATTTGGTTCAGTGTTGAATAAGTTATCATCGGAACTCGTGGTCTGCTGTCGTTTTCGGAATTCGTCGATCAATGCCACTTGTTGGCCGGATTCGGAGGAGGTTGAGGGCAGGAACGCAATGTGTGGTTACTAGAGCCACAACGGAAGCAGGATCCAATGGCTCGTTCTGGCTCCGGGCACTTTGCGGAAATATGCCTATACCCGGAACAATTGAAACATCGAACAGCATCTGAAGACGAAGTCCTTGTCGCGGAAGTGTTGCCGGAAGGAGGGGTGCTCCCAGAAGCGCACGCTTTCGAACGAGCGTTCGTAGTAGCCTGACTTGTTCGCCGATCGTGGAGTCGTGTGTACTTTGGGGCTAATTCCTTTAGCCTCTTGGTCGTCGTTGCAGAATACAGGATAGAAATGTCCGAGCTGCGATCGCACAGACCATCCAGAATGAATTGAATCGTAACCTCTTCGCTGATGTTTGCTCGTGAGGCCAGCTCCTGCATTCGTAGAATGTAGCCAAGGAAGCTAACCTCGCTGGAACGGAAGATTGTTTTTCGCATTTTTTCCAGTACTTCCGGAAGGGAATAACTGTGTCCGAAGTTCGACAGAAAATTTGCCCGGAACTCTTCATACGAACGTGAACAGTCCGTACGCAGAAAAAGCTCGGCCTCGCTGCCGGGCCTTATTAGGCGACAGACAACTCTTAATTTGAAGTCTCCAAAGACACCCAACGATGCGCAAAGACTTTCGTAATCGTTGATCCAAGCCGTCCCGTCGTAGTCCTCTGAGTTGCTAAACGGCTGGATCGATTCTTTGACCTCATCGAAACTTGGTTGACGGGTCAACTGCCTTGTCTCTGCCTCGATGTCGGCCGTAAGCCTGATGATGCGCTGACGCTTCTCCAGAACTCGCAATTCCGCATCCAATGCGGCTTCTTCGGACGGAAGATTTTCTGCGGAAGGGGGTGTATTCGTCTCGGCCATTTCGACCACCCGGTTGCATACCAATTCGACAATGGCTTCAGCGTCGGCAATAGTGGATATGATTATCGCTTACAGGTTGATTTCCGCCTGCCACGTGGTCGGTGTATAATTTTCTTAATTGGGCCACCGCTACGGTCCGTGGAAAATCGATCCCTTTCGCCAATAAAAAGTCGGTCAATTCAGCGTTATTCAGTTGTTCCAAATCAGACGGAATTAATTATCGGAACGAACGGAAAATTTGAACGGAAAACTAGGACGAGTGTGTATGTCGGAAAACGGAGATGTGGCCGCTGGCACGGGTCGCGGAAAATCTTAGCAAATCACTTTGATCGTTACTAAAATCAGCGCAATTTTCTATAGAACGGATAAAATACGCGGGCATCCCACTTCTGAAGTTGTAATATTGTCGAACACACTATTATTTTCAATGTGTACAAGTTTTCTTTATTTAAACGTCTCTTCACGCTGGCCGTCGGATTACAAGTGTGTGGAATGTCACTCGACCATACAGCATTGCCAACACTTAAAGCTATTACTTAATTCTAATGTTAGCCACGAGAGTGCGTGTGGCGTTGTCCGTTATTTTCAAAAATGTGTTTACAATGCTACATAACGAATAATTTAATTATTCTAGATCAGTATTCATCTTCAAGCTTTGTAGCATCCGAAGCAAATGGAGGGCGTACTCGTAATGGTCCTGAAAAAGAAGTGTACATGTACATTTGGTACGTGGCCAACACAATCATCAATTAGGAAATCTGTTTGGCGTGGAAAAATCAACCGCATGGACCATTATACGTCGAATAACTCATTGGTTCATATCAATTGCAAATTATTTTATTAAATGGCCGCAAGGATCAATAGCAGAAAATGTAATACAACAATTTAATTTGAAATGCCGAATTCCTCGATTGATCGGAGTCATTAAATATCAATAAGCTTCATTCCAAAGGAAGAATTGTTGTGGAGAATAGCTTCGCTTTGCTTAAAAATAGATTTAGGAGACTTCTATTCTTCACAGAGCAGACTGATTTGGAAGAAATCTCAAAATTGCTCATGGTAGTATGTGTTTTGCACAACACATGTATACCTATATATGTATACCTATATATGTATACCTTACCGACGATTTTGAGGAGGAAAATGATTTTGATGATGAGCGAGAGAGAGATGAAGAAGTCACAGTTAGTGATGAATCAATGGACAGATGCCAACAACTACATATTTGAATATTTACTGAATAATGGCACTATCCAATAGTTAATAAATATTCATTGAATGGTGAATAATTGTAGTTTTGTTTATTTGTCACATCTAAATGAAATATTATGGAAAATAACAATATAATGGGGTAACACAAACATGTTCAACAAAAAAAGGTAATAAAAAAAATAATAACACAAGGTAGAACAAGCTGATGGAAACTTAAAACAATTTCTCCACTATTACTCTTAGCAAAGAGATCATTTCATCTTGTTTGCGTTCTTTTTCTTGATTTTCCTTCTTTCTGGTTTCTTCTTTTTCTCGAAGAAATTCCATTAGCTCTTTATGTCGTTCGTTCTTTTCTTGCCTACGTTTGGCAGTTTCGTCTTTATATAAAACTCGGCATCAAAAATATCGGGCCAGTCGAAACTTTCGAAGTTATTTACAATTATGTAAGAAAAGTTTATGATGATTTTCGAGTACTGGACTATGATCGCTCTCAGATGTTAAACGAGAAAATTGAGTTACAGTTCAAAATTTGCGGGCGGCTCGACATTTTTGACGCGGAGTGTATTTAATTTAAAGTCGTTTACTTACTAAAAACTTGTCAAGTCTTCCAATATATTTTGAAAATCAAAACGTTTTCTCCTAGGTTATTCCAATGCATCCTTGCGCTGCATATAACAATTCAATCGAGCTATTGTCTCCTTTCGTTAAAGTGAAAGATATGTGTTTCCGCAATTTCAATTCTAAGAGGGGATTCACACTATGGACAGGATTTATTACAACCACTTAATTAATCGAGTCGAAACCCGCCTACTAGATTAAATCGTATGTCATTAAATTCAAAATGCATCGTAGCATGTACTTGCATTATTCATATTGCAGTACAATATGGTACAACTTTCAACTAAATCTAGGATTAAGTAAATCTTGTCGATAGTCTGAGTTGCCCCTAAGAACAATTCTATTTATAAATTAAGTTCAGTTTATTCAAACGAAGAGCCCAAGTTCCATTCGCGGCATCGCATCAAGCAACATCATAATTCGAATCGACAAACATTTCCGTTGCTAGTGATCAGGCGCGTAACTAGAGGACATCCAAGGGGGTGGGGGGTTTTGGTCAATTGGTATACATGTTGGGAGGAATGCCTAAGAGGTATGATAAGGCGGTGTGATAAGGAACTTTCTTATACGGGAAGGAGAGATGGGCGAATTAGCATACGTATTTAGCTTTGCTTAATTGTTTTTGTATTAAACTAATCCCTGCGAAATTTGTCGTTATTTTCCTAGATGAGTAGAGTTTAAGTTTCAAGAAACCTGCAGATTGGTAGGTTTCAAAAAGAACTTTACCCTCTTTTAGGCACTGCTCCGATTTGTTTGTCATCTGTAACAAGCCCTTCTCCCTGGAGAATTGAAGAAAAGCATGGCAATACAGTGCGATGAGCAGTGAGCCGTTCTTGAATTTCAACTATTGCTAAAGACAAAAATGGTAAATACACGGATCGTCTGTAAAAATCTTCAGCGTTATCAGCTGGGACGTTGTTTCTGTACGTCTGACGACCGGTCATTCGTGGCATGTAATTTCTAAGCCATATGTGGCGCAGAGAGATTGAACTTTATTGAAAATTTGGCTGAAGCTTGTGATCGCATTGGCTCGCATTCTCTGCAAGGTTGTTACGGCACCTTCTACAATCAGCAGAGACTTGCTGAGATCAATAGTTTTAGATTGCAGCTCCGAGTTGTAGGTTGACATACAGCGAAAATAGAAACGGTACACCGGAACGCAACGAGAAAAGGCAGAGAAGAATTATATTTGGAGTTGGCATCGGCAGCAGTTTTATCACCGACAGAGAGGTCAAGGTGGGGGGCGAACTGGTCCCAGAAACGCGTAATTGACGTGTGCCTTTCAATAAATTTTATGGGATTATATGGGATAAGTCGTCGAACTCGAGATTCGCCATCAGTAGCTTTTTGAAGGTTTTTTTTCGTTTCGGGGTCTTCAAGAAGACTTGAATAGAATTAACAGTTGCTAAGCATTGGCTGATTTCCCTGATCATATGCACTGGATTCAGCTAAATTAACACTACGAGACTCACAATGTAAGTAAATATAGAGCTAGAGGGGCTTCTGCAAGTTGCTTGTCGAATGACTGTGCGCCCCTGAATTTCCCTTTCATATTACTCTCACCATCATAACCTTGCCCGCACATATTTCGAGTTTCTATACCTTCATCCCTGAGACCCTTAACAATTGCAGCACCAAGGCCTTTCCCATGCATATCCCTAACATCAATAAACGCTAAAAATTCTTCATCCAAAGTATTTTCAAAAACATATGTAACACATAAGGTAAGCTGCTCAACACCACTTCTGTCGGTTTTCTCATCAGCAAGGACTGTAAAGGCTCCTGCCTTGTTAACCTTATCGACTATTTTAGCAGTAATTATAGACAAACACTCACTAATTATAACATTCTGAACTTTTGGACTAGTACTAGTATACATAGTATTCTTTCAGCTGGTTTTCCAGCAGAGTGTCGCCAGATTTGCAAGCATAGCGGAGAAGTGCCCTAAAATTCCCGACTCTCTGTTTCGGTGCATTATATCGTTCCTCTTCTCTTACTACAGCGCCGGAACCCTGATGACCACGAAGGGATAACCCACGCTCTCCACAGAATATTTTAGTATAGTGATTTTAGTTGAAAAAATTATGAAACCCAAATATCCAAAAAAAAACGACTATAATTAATTGTTATAGTGTCGATCGAACAGATAAATATTAAGTACGTTTTTTGGTTATCCCGTGTAGGTTTGGGTAACGAAACTCCATATCAAATAAAAAATGCCAGCTGATCCACCTGTCATTTTTTTTATATGAAGTTTCGTTACCCAAACCTACACGGGATGTAGTAAAAAACGAACCTATTGTTTTTCTATTTTAGGTGGGTTCTAAAGAGAAGAAAATGTGCAATTTGTCAGATTTTTCCTTTTGCCTTTTTTCTTATAATTTTTACATTTTTTCCCACGTGCAAAGGGGGGTTTTAACACCCAAATCCCCCCCCCCTGGTTACGCCACTGCTAGTGATGTGTTGGTTCTTGCCGTCAAATGACCTCACGAAATGGAAGTTTGATTTGTGGAGGATATTTATGTCACTAACTTGCAACGAGTTCTTTTTACTAAAGGAATCTATCCAATAATGTGTACTATAAGCACTGAAAGTACGACAACATTTATTTACGGGTTCATTATAACCATATAACGTGGTGTGCTGATATTCTTTAAGTAGGGTTGTTAGAGGCTGTCGGTTCATAGGGGGACCGCTTACCGGAGAAGAGCTAATGGCAGTGTTGATGTTTACATTTGAGTTCATTTCAGGTGTAGGGACAGGTATATTTGAGTCACTTTTGGATGTCGGCATAGCTAGGTTGTTGATCTGGTCTAACATCATGTGCAAAAATTTTTCCAGGTTACTGATTTTCTCGAATAACTGGTTGAAATGCTCTGTTGGCTTATTCAGGGAAATATTGTGGGCGATTGTTGGACGGATACCTTCAGTGATATTAGATTATTTTGGAGAAATTTTTCTGTCGATTTCTAATAACTTTTTTTCAATGTTCTGATGGAACTTGATATAGTGTTGACCAAACCATAAAAGCTCCTGGCAATTTCAGTGAAACTGTCGCGGCTAGCTTTAGAGTGGGCAAGATACTTAGCCACCAAATCATCCTTGTCGCAATTCAAATTATCGATATGTTCCATTACGCTTCCAAACATATCTCGGAGAGTCGCTTTTAGTATCTTCACAATCCGAACAAATAAAATGTTCGGCCCGTTATGGCGAATACCAGTCACGTGGGGCATCCAAACATAATCCATGGTGCTTACGCTGGCAATAACCTTTGCACGTGACGTATGTATTTTGTTTTTTGTGGAACGCTGTGCAATTCTCGAGGCTGCATTTATGGCTCATGGTGTTGAGTTTTCACAAGTAACATAGATATGTTATAATTAGAGCCCGGATTCTCTTGCAATTGCACGTTAATGCACGAAATTGCACTTTTTAGGGTAATTGCACGAAATTGCACGTTTTAAGGTTTTTGCATGAAACGAACATTTGCATTTTTAGCCCTGATTCATAACAATTTTTCTCAGAAATTATTCAATGTGCAGAAATTTTCGATAGACAGAGAAGAGAATAAAAGTATTGAGAAAGAAAACACTTGTGGAAAACCAATAAAGCGAGAGAAAATTATGCACTTTATGGAAATTTCATCAAATGCCAGTTGATTTTCATACAATTTTGCAGTTGTTGTTTTTAGAGTGCATGTTAATCTGGTGGTTAACTAAACTTAAAGACATATAAGAAAATCTGCCCCTTTGAAGACGATGCACACGACAAGCACAAATATTGGGCGATGGATCCTAAACAAAAACCGGTCATGGACTTCGGGTGGCATATTTAAATGAGCTAATCTAGACAGCATTTTATGATGATAGGTTTATGTTCGGTTAAACTATTGAAAGTGTACCGAATTAAAAAAAAAAATATTTTATTTTTTAGTGCAAGTCTTCCTCATTTTTTTTTTCAATGCTTTTCCTGCGTCCTTTTGCTCCGAAGCCTAACTTTGTTAAAGCCTAAAAAATGATTGTTTTCATATTGCACATTTAGGCATTTATATTGCACGATTTTGAACGTTTTGGCGTTTTTACTACACGAAAATCCGGGCTCTAGTTATAATATTCAATGACTTTTATTGAATTTTACACAACTTTACAATAGCGTGATAATAATGACGTCTGATCGACGTGGTTGCCGGAGCAGAAGTCACCGAGTCACACCACTCTTTATGACAGCTCGACAATCATGGCGCATTCAGCAAATAGTAGTATCATGGCAGTTGTCGAGTTGCCATGTACAAAAAATATTATTTTAGAACAATGGTATCCTAACATATATATTATGCACATGGTCAATTATAAGTTATAATAAATTTGTTGCCGATAGCACAAAGTTATGGACGGGGTCTATTGGTTGGAAAGAGTTATGAAATCACGGAAAACGAGTCGCTGTTATATGTTTACAAAAAAAGAGAGCTTACGATTATAGAGTTTACGATTAAGGAACTTATAGACATGTGGTATTATTTTAATTTGATTTAAGCGCAGTAAAAATTAAACACGTGTGCACTGGTTGACGGTCTTATACTTGTGCAATTCGTAAGAATTGCATATATGCTACTTCAAAATAATAATATTCTGTGAGGATCGGATGACGTTTGGTCATCACATTGAGATTTTCTTTGTCTTCAGAAAGTCTCATGTTTCTGTTTGAATTTTTGTTTATGTTAGATGACGAATTCGGGAACGTAATTCGAATGGGGTCGATTTTCCAAAAGATGTGAATGAACTTACAGCCGTTAAAAATGTCATTAACGACAAAGAATGCAATTGCAAATGGAATCAATTTTCCCATAATACGGGATACCGGCAAACAAAATCAAACACTTTGGATGTTTTGCGAGACAATATCGGGATGTTGAGTGCGGACAGTATTCTAAAATACGGGGCTGTTCCGCAAGATCGGGTATGGTTGGTCGTCTTACATACAGTTGTAATTTTAAATAGATTTCTGATAATTTCTAGCTAAAATCTAAAATCTAAAGATAGAAAATTTTGGTACTAACACTGGAATCTGTCTAGCAAAATTTTACTGGAAGAAGACTTGCAGAGTACTTTACTTAACCAATGATTGCAAAGAAAGTAGTTATAAGTCTATGATGATCGATATTTTGTCTTAGGCATACGTTGATAGTGTAAGCATTTTTATTGTATTTCAGATATTTTAAGTTGTAAATAAAATGCCTTTTGTAAGAACTAATCGACTAGTCTAATTAAATTCAATTTTCAGTTACATATCCATTTTATCAATTCAAGGATTGTAGAAGGCTAGTCCTGTGAGTCATAAAGATCCAAATAATGGTGGGTACCTTCTGCGAATGAGGACTAAGGGTGATGTTCAATTATAATGGGGATTACCCAACATGAGATGCTTGTTTTTGTCCAATCTATTTATAAATTAGTCTTATCTAATTCACCAAAAAGTTTCGCCTCCAATTCTTAAACTGCAAATCATACACTTTCATTCAGTTGATTAGCATTGAATCATATCTTATCTTCTTTATATTCGAGTATACCCTCAAGTTATGTAGCACAGCGGTCAGTTCTATAATAAACTTTCTATAATGCATATCATTCCAATATTCACTTTAGCTGCTGTTCCCATAGTTTTTGGTTACTCTGTGCCACAAACAGAATCATTTCGCTTTCCCGACCTTCCTGAATTCAATACAACTGCACGAGTCAAAAAATCCGCACCACGCATTGCTGGTGGACATGAGGCATTGGACGAACAGTTTCCTTATCAAGTGGGCTTGGCCATAAGACATGCAGACGGAACTAGTTGGTGCGGAGGATCGTTGATTGCTAAACGATGGGTCCTGACAGCGGCACATTGCTTAGATATGGACTCGCTTATGGATGTAACAGTCTACTTGGGAGTGCATAATATTTACCAGACAAAAGAAATTGGACGACAGCTTATAAGGGTGCCGGCCGAAAATTGTATAGTGCATGCGGACTACAATCCAAATAGGAGTTCGGATGATATTGGATTAGTAAAACTTACAAAGGACGCACGGATAAGCCGTAAGTTTCAAAGGATAGTAAATAAAAAGATTGATTTGATTTTGTTTTACAGGTGAAATTCAGATCATTCCGTTACCGTCAGAGGCAGATGTACATAAGGATTTCGGGAATGTCGTGGCAGTTGCGTCCGGATGGGGTCGAGACTCAGATGGTGAGCGCATATAGTTTATTCTGAATTTTTCTAATGCTAAAAATGAAGAAGTGAAGACTTAAAAACCTAACAAAACAAATATTTATTGAACATTACAATCATAATAGGATAAAACCTAAAACAGCGCTTTCTATTTTACAGTGGCCGAAAGCATTTCACCAGTTTTACGATTTGTCGATTTAAAAATTATTTCTAATGAGGAATGCTCTTTTACATTTCTAACATTGGTACAATCGTCCAACATTTGCACTAGTGGAGCTGGCCGGAAGTCACCTTGCCGTGGTGACTCGGGAGGTCCTTTGGTTTACTCGGATGGCAAGCGTAAAATTTTAATTGGACTGACATCATTTGGCAGCGTGCTAGGTTGTGAGGTTTTATTTCCAGCAGTTTTTACACGGGTTACGTGGTATTTGGACTGGATCGGTAAAATGACTAACAATTTGCAATAGTTTTGGTTTGTAAATATAAATTGCCAAGCGTAGCCTTTCAATTTGATTAAATGATGGTGCTGATTAGATAGTGCTATTTATTCCATTATGGTTGATGGTTTAGTATAAAACAAAATTAAATAGTCACTACAGCCTAAGTTTAAATGGCAAACGCTTTCTTCCATGGTCCCCCTTGTGGACACCCCTTGGAGACGGTATTGAGTGGATTAATTGTCGGCCCATTGCTAAACCACGATCATATTTGTAATCGAATGATGTCCATCAAGGCCGGGCCTCGGAGATGCTGCTTCGGGTGTTGACTGTTAGATTTTTATCACCTTATTATTATTAATGTTTAGTAGCCTGAGATGCTGAAGTTGTTAATACAGCACTCAGGCGTAGCAGTGCTTTTTCCAAATATCATATAAAAACGAAATTACTCAGCCGCAAATGGCTGTAGCATCTCCGAGGTCCGTCCATGATGGACATCTTTCGATTACAAATACGACGGTGGTTTAACGATAGGCCGACAATTCATCCTCAGAAAAAAAATTTCAGTCAAGAAACCTGAATTAGGAGCCGCGGATTAGACGTATACAATTAAACGATGACCCCACAAAGCGAACGGCTGATTTCGGATCCTGGAATGTCTCCCTGAATAGAATAAGGACTGTCGTGGACCAGGAAGAAATATACAAGCTGAGCATAGTTGCAATTCAGAAAACAAAATGGTTCCAAAGCGAGATTCTTCTTCTTCTCAGTTCCGTATGCATTGCATGCATTTTTTCTTGTACACTTCGTACACTTGCGAGTAGATCCACTTGGAGACGAAAAATTTTGATAGTTTTTTTGTTTTTTTTACATCATTTTCCATAATACATACGTTAAATATATATACGTATAACGAATGATCTTGATCCTCAATCAATAAATATGAAGTGCTTGTTCACGGGGCATTTTCAGTTTTAAATGGAGACTCCACCCATCTCGACCCAGTATTGAAAATTGTTAATTTGTATGGCTGTAGTAGGAGAGTGGAGGTGGACTATTTAGGAGATTTTTTTATGACATTTAAGAAAGAGATCGAATCGTTAAGCTAGTTAGCCTCTTCATTCTTTTGGGTTTAAATGATGCTAAGGGGAAGGCTTAAATTACTCAGTATCTTCCTGTATGTACACGTTACTTACAGTATACACTCAAAGGTAAAATGTTTTTCAGCCGATTTTAATTTTGTATGGAGTTCCATCTCTATGTATACTTTCTCTATGGAGTCACTTCGTCGAAGGTGGATTCTAAAACGAGGTCGAGACTCTAAAATGAAGTTGTGACTACATTGCCAATAAAAATGTAAAAATCGGGAGGCGCAAGATTGCTTTTGGTGAGATTTTATATTTACCGGATGTTACGGAATACTGTCATCTGATAAAGAAAAATAATAAAAATAAAGTTCCAAAAGATGAAAAATCGGGTATCGTTTATAAAATTGATTGCAATGAAACCTATATTGGAGAAACCATCCACAAACTGGAAAAAAAACATTAAAGGTTTGTGTTCGTAGAGACGACTCATGGGATCATCGCTCAGCGATCAAAGTGAAACCACCGGTTTTGAGCACTATATGGGTATATTTTCTATACAGACATGTTCCTTTAGTCCATAGTCGATACAAGAAAACTAGAACCATTAAAAATATATTTAAATACGGCTCGAAATTGGATGCAAAACTACGATCGCTGAGCGATGATCCCATGAGTCGTCTCTACGAACATAAACCTTAAACGATGAATTGATCAGCTCTCAAAAAACATTCTATCCAAAAGAAGCATATACATATGTATGTATTTAATTTTTCGAATGCAAGGATTTTGACACACGAACGACCTCCTGTCTTTGTCATATTCGTATCTCAAACTGAAGTAATGCATTTTTTCGGCTTATCGCGGTTAACTCTGACTAAACAAAAAACGATCGCAGTTAACTTTCACAAATCGAAAACCACCATGAGAAAGATTCTCACATTTGGTTTGAATTCATGGACATAAACATATATTTTACTATTCTAAGTTTGAATTGTTATTTTTTGCAAGTATGGCAACATTGAAAAATCGAATTCCTGTATTTTTTCCCTATGCATTAACCATCTACATTTCAGTCCCCTAAACTGTATCCCGTGTAGTGTAGTGACACGGGTGAAAAACATCTGGATGTCACTTTTTCATATGGAGTTCGTTATCTAAAAAGACACGTTATGAGCAAAAAACGCAACTTAAATTACCCCTGTAGTCGTAATTATATACTCCTCAAAACAAAATAAGGGCCACTAATGTGCGTTGACTTTAACAACGTCTTTTGACGAATTTTTAGTGTGATAATTAATTTCAAAAATGCCATTCTGTACCTGAATGTGATGTGAGTTATCACAGTATGGCTTAAACAGTTCTTTTCGGGTCACGAGTCATACATTTGGTAGTTTTGTTTATTTCTCATTTTGATTAAGAATTAGTTTTCGCCAAGTTCTTTAAATGCAACATTAGTTGTTGCACTTTTAAAGATAAGGAGAATCTGTAAAATACAAAATACCAACAATTTGGCGCCATTTAAATTTAAATGCTTCGTCCAGAGCCTTAGAAATGTCGGAGGAAGGTCGTTTGCCACGTTCTGTGGCCCTGCAATTAGGGTATTCGCGAAGAGCCATTCAAAATCTTTAGAACCGTTACCAGGAGACAGGAAGTGTCTCCCGTCGTTATGGTTCAGGCCGAGTTCGAATTAACTACCTCCGCAGAAGACCGATATGTGAAACTTTGTGCGCGACGGGATCGTACCAGTAGTGCTCGTGGACTATAAAGTAGGCTATTAAGGACGACTGGGACCATTATTATCACTTAAACAATCAGAAATCGTTTGCACGAAGCTAACAGCGGTCAATGAGACGTGTTACCAGAACACAACTGACTTGGACGTTTAAGATTTGCTCGTCGACATATCCAATAGGACATGCAACAATGGCGCAAGGTGCTCTTCTCGGATGAGTGTAACGTAAAAAATTTTAGTGACGACCGACGCATAAGAGTCTGGCGGAGAACCGGAGAAGCATTTTTGGATCCTTGCATTAATCAAATTGAGAGGCAAGGCGGTTTCAGTGTGATGGTCTGGGCTGGAATTAGCTTGCAAGGCAAAACTGACCTTGTTATCCTAAATAACGGGACAATTAGGTCCGAAAGTTATATTGGAAGGATTGTTAGGCCACATATCATTCCTTTTTCACAACAGGCGTCGGATGGTTTTATCCTCATGCAGGATAATGCCCGGGCGACAATGTCTGTTTTCGAGGAGGTCAATATTGAGGTCATGGAGTGGCCTGCCAACGGTCCGGACCTAAATCCGATAGAACATCTTTGGGATCAATTAAAACGCCGGATGCGGACAGCTGAAGAGGATATACACAATCAGCAACAGCTGATTCAATTGCTAAAAATGTGTTGGGTCGAGATATCAAAAGAAAGCGTCGATCGGATCGATTGAAAGCGTTCCGTCCCGGCTTCGAGACTCATCATCAATGTGGCACGATAGCCCGACGTCGGGCCTTGGCCGCCTGAATCGTTGACCTCCAATTGTCGCGGTTACGTGACCTTGTCCTCCAGTTTCGGAAGCCCAGGAGCTGGTGGGCGTCTTCACCTACGGAGTTCTCCCAGCGAGCTCTCGGTCGTCCACGCAACCTCGCTCCGTCAATTCGTTGTGCGTTCATAACTTTCTTTGGCATGCGATTGTCGTCCATCCGTTGTACATGCCCCGCCCATTGCAGACGTTGAAGCTTCACGGTTTTCGATACTTCCAGCTCATCGTACAATTGATACAACTCATGGTTGTATCGGATACGCCATTGGTCTCGCTCGCGAACGGCCCCGAAAATTCGCCGAAGGACCTTTCGTTCGAATCGGTCTAGCAAAATTTCGGAGGCTTGGGTAAGGGTCCATGTTTCGCAGCCATAACATAGCACGGGTCGGATGATCGTTTTGTACACGCGGACCTTCGTGTTCCTGTGCGCAAGTTTCGAATTAATTATAGGGAGGACCGAGAAATATGTCTTATTGGCTAGTTGCGAGACTGCATATCAAAAAATGGAGGCCATACTCGATACTAAAAAAAACAACGAATCAATTTTTTTTTACAGATTAGACATACAAATTAATTGTTATTGTTACGATTACATGACCGCAAAAAGTAAGCAATCCGAAAAAATGCTAAAAAGAAAGTGTAACTTTTGGTCGAAATTCAATGAAATTCATTATATTTAATGAAAATCATATTGTTTTATTAAATTGACCAACAAAACTATGATTTTCCTTTTCCACACACGGTAACAAATTTTGGGATAAAAGATAAAATTATTTATACCATTTTTAATATAAAGTTATATATGCCAATTTTAGAATACATTTTTATAACGTTGAAAGTATAAAGTCAGTGTATACCAAAAATGGTATAAATTTTATCAAAGTTCTTATGAACTTTTCTTTTCGTTGCGTTTTATACCAAAACACAGATAAATTTTATACAAAATGGTTTAGAAAGGCTCATCTATACTAAGTTCATATTTATTTTATGCTTTTCTACGATAAAATTTTGTGCTTGCTTTCGGTCAATGTATGGTATAAATTACAAACTTCATCACTCATAGAGTCTGGTTGGTCTAGTAGGTAAGGCGTTGGTCTCCAAATCATAGGATCTCGGGATCGAATCCCACTGTAGGTAGGTAATTTATTATGCAATTTAGAGCGTAAAGAGGTTAATAAAATATAGAAGAGGTCAATGAGATATAAGATTTATGAGTTACTAGGGGGCTTCGCCCCCTGCTCGCTACGCTCACCAACCCGGCGTTCGCGCTCGCGAATTTTTTTTTTATTTTTTATTTTGCAATCAAGTGAAAAATCAACTAGGTTTCATACTTGTACTGACTATGACATGATAGGCTGAGAATCATGGGGTAAAATAGTTAGTATTCTTCGATTTATACCTGTTCTCTTATAATTTGTATAATCTGTCCTATAACCAGGATCTATCGATTCTTTATAATTTTTATACCAAATTCATATAAAACACTTCTAAATGATTTCCTATAAAAAATAAACCATTGGTATTGTTGGATTTACACTATAACTCCTATTAATTTTATCGTTTATAGAATAAATATAATTTATAAGATTGAAACTTATAAATTTAATACAAATTTTCCTATGGACCTATATAGATAAGAAAATTTATAAAATTTATACCAAATTTTTTTAGTGTGCAGAAAAATAATTAGAAAATTATTAGTGGCCCTTATTTTGTTTTGAGCAGTATATGTTTCAGCCTTCATATTGCCATATTTTAAGTGTTACACATAGCATTGAATGACGATATGCTGATTTGCTGGAGGTGATTAAAAATGCGACAAATTAGTTAGCGGCAAAAAAGGCGACACTAGTCTCCACCAAAACACCAAAATATTGGTTTTGAATAATGCTTAACAACATTTTTGATATCGAAGGTTGGACCCCTCCCGAAATCAAATACTGGGTACGTCCTCGGAGTGTCCAATACAATTTCAATTTCTAATGTGGTTCGGGTTAGTGATGGGCACTATCGATAGTTTTTACTATCGATAGTTTTCGATAGTTCAAAAAACTATCGAATAACTATCGATAGTAGAACTATCGAATAACTATAGTTATAATAGATAAAACTAACGTATTACTATTTTTGACTATCGATAGTAAAAACTATGGGATATAGTATAGTGATTTTAGCTGAAAAAATAATGAAACCCAAACATCCAAAAAAAGAGCTGACTTTTGATGCCAAATTGTTCTATGGCCTGACCGCATTACGCAGTAAAAAGTTAGACTTTTTTGCGCGTCACATTTGGGGGGGAGGGGGTGGCAAAGGGGTGAAATTATGATTTTTCGCCAATATCTTGTTAAATGTAATATCTACAGCAAAATGTTCTGAGGACGATTTAAACTACACAAAATTTCCTTTCTAATGATATATTATATCATATACCTTCTCTTGGCAGATTATATACTAGACCTTAAAACATTTGGTGTAATTTAGATTTTTTGATAGTTACATTTAGCGCTCTAGCTCCTGAAGTAATTTAATTGGAGCCATGGTAATTGGGAGAACTATTCCTAACAATATATAGCTTTACCACACGGAGACTCAGGCTGCCCCGACAAAGCATTCCCCTATACTCCCTATTAACATTTAAAAAAAAGACATGCCTGTAACTTTTCGCCGAATCACAGCAGGCGGGAAAAATTTTGGTAAACGTTAAGGCCATTAGACCCTCCACCAAATATTTTCGCAACGAATTAACCTCATTTATGTAAATTGTGTTTTAGTGTAGAAGATATTTCATTTCAACGTACATTGGGTCCTTTGTAATGTGTTTGAAATCGAAAGTGATTTAATTGCGCTATCAAAGAAAATCGTGTGCATGTATGTTTTCGGAGTTAAGTTTAATATATGTATAGTGACCAACCATAAGCTGCTTCTCTACTCCTGATTTTCCTTGCGATCCAGTCAATTCCACAACTAACCATGCCTAGGGGGAGTCCGGGAGAGTTGAACTACATTTTGCTTCATCCATTGGATATATCGATGTCGTTTATTCTTTAATACACAGTGCATGATGTCTGCTTCAAAATTTAATTCATGTTTATTGAAAAAATATCAAGGTGGACACAGAAGTCCTCTTTGCGCAAATCCTCGAAATGGCTCTCCCCAAATGGCGGGAGAGTTGATCCACCATATAGGGAGGCATGACCATAACCAATAAGTATAGTATTTTTGACAAACATATTACAATGTTTTATCGTTATCATAGGTTATTACGAAAAAAATGTAATCTTGTCATTTTTGGCTTGTGACTGAAGTAAGTACTTCTTCTCGTTTTATATACCGCTCCATGCCTTCGCGTCGCTCGACCTGCGGTGTAGGCACATCGCCCGTTTAGGCGGTAATACCTCAGCATATTTCTACAGGCAGCTCTATCTTGGATCGTGTCATCGCCGAGACCAATGCGTTGTTGTTGCTTTTTCATTTGATACATCCAGGTGTTCTTCGGTCTGCCTCTGGCCTTGGGTCCATCAAGTGGAATTTTCATTGATAACGCTTTCTTTGCGGGTTTCTCAGGCGGACGCCTTTGAACATGGCATACCAATCCATTTGTTGGTCTTTGAGCTTTTCTGTGATTGGTTGGTTTATGGACAAGCTGCCTCGGATGTATCTACTTTTGATGTTGTCCCTTTTGGTTACACCAACTGACATGCGTAACATGTTCATTTCAGTCGCTGTCATCCACCCAACCTTTGTACGATGTTTGATTTCATCATCGCATGTAGCTCCGTGTTTCACCATCGAACCAAGATACTTGACGTACAAGCTCGAAATTTTTTCAATATCATGATTTTTTAGGAGTTGAAATTGTCCGCCGCGAAAGTATTGTTAGGCAAATTTTATGAAAGGATAGTCGAGAATGATTTTCTATACCATTACATGTTTAGACTTTTACTGGTGATTCTGATTACATTCAACTGGTCTCCAATTTCTGCTTTTTAGACCGTAGATCGTCTATATTCAGTGGCATTTTTGTATCTGAGACTGTATAGTCCACTTGCGATTAAAAAAAAAATGGACCAAGAGATCAATTTGTTTCGTCTGTCACTGTTTTTGTTCTGAGAAAAATTTATAAATATTTTTTGATAGAATTACGGTTTACGGTTTTGATAAGATTTCCTACAATTTTAACAAAATATTAACAGTGAATCTTGATAAAATAACTTAAAAGAAACGGAAACATGAGACTCGTTCTTTACAAGGTCCCTAACTAGGCAAAGCTGTATACTAAAATCCCTTTCAGATGGAATGAAGATAAATTTCACTACCTTCCCGGAGAGACCTTAATGTGACGGTTAAAATTGTGTTCTGCAGCTCAGAAGTCATGAAATGAAACGCATGAAAATATGGGATTCTCACAAAAGAAAAAAGAGTCTCCCTAAGGGAAAGATTTTTATTTCTGATCTACTTTCGATTCATGATGCTCACACGTAGGTATCCCAGTCCCGTATATCAAGGCCCATAAAACTACAAAATATTTTAGTTTTCCAGATTACAGTCTCAGCAGGAGAAAATGTTGCGTAGTGTCTGGAATCAAATTCGCATTTTTACGCCTTCAAGCATTGTAAATTGCATAGATTTTTTTAAAACATCGGTAAGATTTTTTTTTACCATAATCATCCACAAGGTGGCAATCGCCCCTCCCTGCCCCACTCTAGCTACGCCCATGATGCCAACCATATCAGCTCATGAGGCACTCTATCGAATGCCTTTTTCAAATCGATGAATACAAAGTGCAAGTCCTTTCGTGCTGCTCTATATTTTTCCATCGCAATATGAATGCACTGAATCGCATCGACTGTAGATGGGCCTTCGACAAAGCCGCATTGATTGTCCTTCAACTTCAACCGCACAATCTTTCCCATTCGGTTGCAGACAACTAGCTCGTAGATCTTCAGTGTATAAGATGTTAACTTTATATCCCTATAGTTGTTGAGTTTGCGTGAGTCCCCCTTGTTCTTATAGAAAGAAAAAAAAACTTTCCCTGAAAGCGTCAGCCATCAGATGCCCACCTTTGATTTTGTTGAAGAGAACTGTGAGCGAACTATAAGTCCGACATTTTCCATTTTCAACCAAAATTCCGCGGGGATTTTGCCCGGACCGACTGCCTTTCCGCGTTTCATCTAAATATCATACTAAATGTTTAAGTAGAAATTGATAGTTTCCAAGCCCATATTTTCTGGGTTTCATAATTTCTTAACTTATAGTTTGAAATGTAACATTTGTAGTCTTTTTACTATGACCACAACGTTTTCTGCGAAATTAATGAAATTTAACATCATTCCGTCTGAAAGAGATAAATTTGTACAACCAACCTCTATTAATCATCGCAAGAAAATAGTTTGCCATCAAAAAGCATTCTGTTTGGGACCAACAATTCCACTTCTTATTTGCTGTCATACTCGTAGATTGTAATTATACTTTCCACCCTCTAAAGAAATTCCTGGGTACGATAGTAATGCTGACAAAATTTCGGACGTGAACCACCTCTCCCCTCCCTTCCTTCCTTCCTCTGCAGGAAACCCTGGCTCCGCACATGGTTTTATTTCTATAAAGGTTCTTAGTAGCCATATTTTCCGAAGACATTTTCGGTCTTCAGACAGAAATCCGACATTCAATTTATGAAATGCGAAATCTACATACAAACGATATTCTTCAGGGACGTACGCAGAAAAATATTTCGGGAGGTATCTAAGGAAACAGATACACATTCACATTGGGCATTGGCCAGATGATCCAGCGCTACTGGATATCTATAGCTACAAAATCAACCAAGTCATTGTACAATAAAGCTCATTCTCTGTAGAGAAAGCTCATTTTCTCTAGCAAAGTCCGTAGAGCAACCTAAAAAAGGAGCTTTATTGTACAATCGATTGGGCAGGCTGTGGTGACCATAAAAACACTAAGGGCCGATAGTGGTCTTATCGTACAGAGAAGACTATTTTATGAAAGCTTTTATATTACACATGTATATTGAATTAAATTTTTGTTTGTTTTCCATACTTATGCCATATTTCCCTTGGTTACGCCATTGGGCCATTACAGACTATACGAAAACGACGGCACGGCTAACAAACGTGCGTCGAGAGCTTTTATAGTGGCCGGCAGACAAGAATTGTGAATTTCACATTGTGGGAACGCGTCATAAGGATCGTACGTACGATTAGCCATGCTGTTTGTTGTTGTGAAGTTTGATCGTACGGTCGTTTTCGTATAGTCTGTAAGGGCCCATTGTATGAAATTGCGTAATGATTTTTTTTTTCAATTTTAGATGATAGCGTAACCAAATTTGGCAAACTATGCAAAATTAAATAAAAAAATAATTCAATGTAATGTTAAAACTTTTAGAGAATGGTGTGCGTCTTGTCTAAACGATAACACTAACCAGCCGACAGGTACAAGATAAGAGTTATGAGAAATCAGCCCTTAAGTTACCAAATTGAATCTGCTCAGAATTTTTTAAATTTCCATGCGTACTGTTAAATCAATTATAAAATTTCACACAAAGAAAAACTAACAAAGTTAACACTATGGATCCTATCTAAACATGGCTGCTAGTGAAATATAATAATAGCAGCTGTCAGCTGCAACCAGTGGTGTAACGTTTCGAAGTGGGGCCCTTCTATGTAAGTTAAAACTGTCGAAACCACTATTTTTGTCCGATTGCTACACACTGTAATATATTTTTGTACAAATTTTGAAATTTCAAGAAAATCCAGCAATATACCTATTTATAGGGGATTCACACTGTTGACAGGAGTTACTATAACGTCACGATTTAATCGCTTAAATGGTTTTGACTGAATTTATTTAGTTCAAAATCCGGTATTTGTTTGGAGACGTCGATTACGGTTAGGTATAACGTGATTCACTTTTGACAACCTAGGTTTATAATAAAAACTCCAATCCTTTTGACACTATCGTCCTAATTATGTTACACAATTTGACAGTATAGAAGAATCCGTCTAAATTTCTACTCCCAGAACGACCAGGCCAGGCAATTCAATTTAACAAAACAGTTGCTTTTGTAGGTACTATGTCATTTGTCATCAAGTCTGTTTGGTCAATTCTTCTACATTTATTTTATTGCCAAAATGTGAGTTAGATGATGCCAGCGTTGGAAGCAATTGGGATTTAAACTAGGGGGATTCGCCCCCTGCTCGCTACGCTCGCCAACCCCCGGGGCCGAAGCTAATTTCGGGCGCGGCCGAAATTTGGATACCCTTCGCTTGGGCTAAAAGTTTTTTCGGGCGTACCTATGACTTGTATTTAATCCCCCTCCTCATTCTTTTTCTTCCGTCTTGACAAAAGTTTTGGGCTTGGTTGAAATAAGTGGGCAAATAAAAATATTTACTCGGAAAATGTTATTGGGGTTGCCGGAGCATGACCCCACAGTACGATTCCATTCGTTTTGAACTTTTTAGTTGCTTTGATAAAGACACAATAATTCAAGGTTTTGTGAAATTGGTGTAAACAAATGTTTCTTAGAAGAACCAATATGGGGGGGTTTGGTTTGTATGGCAGCCCCTTGACCCCATGGTCCAATTTGATTCAATCTTACATATGTTTTGTGTCATCAATAGAAATACATTTGTGTGAAATTTGGTTGAAATTGGTGCACAAATAGAAAAGTTTTTCTTAGAAGAACCTAATTTGGGGGGTTGGATTTGTATGGCAGCCCCATGACCCCATGCTCCCATTTTATCCATTTTTACATATGTTTTGTGTCGACAATAGAAATACATTTGTGTGAAATTTGGTTGAAATTGGTGGACAAATAAAACAGTTTTTCTTTGAAGAACCTAATTTGGGAAGTTAAGTTTGTATGGCAGCCCCATGACCCCATGGTCCGATTTGATCCATTCTTGCATATATTTTGTGTTATCTATAGAAACACATTTGTGTGAAATTTGGTTGAAATTGGTACACAAATAAAAAAGTTTTTCTTAGAAGAACTCAAATTGGGGAGCTAGGTTTGTATGGCAGACCCATGACCCAGTGATACAATTTGGGTGAATCAAACATACAAACAGCCTGCAACAATAAGAAGCACGTGTGCAAAATTTCAGCTCCGTAGCTTTTATAGTGGCCGAGAAAAACGCGCTGCAACAGACGGACAGACAGACAGACAGACGGACATCGCCCAATCGATTCATCTCGTCATGCTGATCATATATGTATACTTTTATATGGTCGGAGATGCTTCCTTCAATGCGTTACAAACTTCATGACAAAGTTAATATACCCTTTCACTCTATGAGCTAAGGGTATAAAAAGAGTTACGTTATAGTTAAGTTATTGTCAAAGACGTGAGGAGTCAGGGCATCAAATAATGTTTTTCTGAACTCTATCCCTCAAAAATAATTTTTAGTTACCAATAGCGTAGCCTAGCCTATCAAACGACGATATTTGAAACATTCGCCGATAAACGAGCCGATTGTGTGCTAGACGGTACTGTAAACGTAACATTTATTTTCGAAGATGTGTATTTGATATTTGTATTCCATACATACGCAGGCAGGAGTTCAACACCCTTTAGCGCACGTTTTCCCCCTTAGCTTAACCCTTTAGCTGCCATATGCATTTGAAGATTTTTGAAAAAATAATTCTCTTGTACGACTAAAACTTCAATATCTCAAAAGCTAGAATATCAAAATAAAATGATTATTACAGCCAACAAAGTTACCTAAAAAATAAAACTAGCGGCACTAAAATCGAATAAGAGGTTTGGTTTTTACAGAACTTCAAAGTCAATTTTTTGTGATTTGACCCAAAAACAATATGTTTTTCCATCTTAATTTTCTCCAACTTCTGCCAAGGTGAGGTGCTCGTCCGATTCTACATCATTTTATTCTAGCTTCGTTATTTCTAACAGTTTTAATGCTTTAAGTGCAAAAAACTAGGGTTAATTTTGGCTCGTTTTCGACATACTTTGAATAGATTTTACCAATTACAGATCTTTAGGAGCAGTGTGAATTGAATTGTGTTGAATTCGACCTAAAATTAACCCTAGGTTTCCACAATCAACGTAGAACAAATGTTAGAAATAATGGAGCTAGAAAAAAAATGATGTAAGGAAGATATGATTGTCAGTTTTAAAAGAATCGTATAAGCACCTCTCTTTGGCAGAAGTTGGAGAAAATTGAGATGACAAAATAGATTGTTTTTGGGTCAAATCACACAAATTTGACTTCGAAGATCTGTAAAAACCAAATCTCATATCGGATTTTAGTGTGGTTAGGTTTATTTTATAGGTAAATTTAAGGAATCTTCGATAGTGGTGAAGTACCGGATGAATTTCGCGATGCAATTATCTTTCCACTGTTCAAAAAAGGAGACAAAAACGATCCGGTAAAATTTTTACAACTTTGTTGCAGGCAAGATTCGCTAGATGGCTAAATGCGGAATATATTTTAATTGAAAACCAAGCGGGATTTCGGCAAGGCTATTCCACAAATGACAATCTTTTTGTTCTTTTCAATTGGGCTCGTCACTATATGAGTAAATCACGAAAACTGTATGTATTCTTCGTTGATTTTAGAGCTGCTGTTGATACCATTGACAGGTCTCTGTTCTATAAGCTGTATAACAATGGGATGACGGCTAAATTCGGGAATACATTTGAAAGGTTATACCAGGATACAAGCGCAGCGGTCTGGAGCGGAACACAGCTGTCTGATTCCTTTGAAACAAATGTTGGAGTGCGTCAAGGGTGCAAGCTCAGCCCGGAAGCGTTTGCGGTATTTGTCAACGACATATTAGGTGATATGCCAGGTGGAGCGGAGGCATTTAAGGTGCCACTGAAAGGTTTGCTTTACGCCGATGACATGGTGTTTTTTGCTGAATCATCTGACGACCTGCAAAAAATGATCGACCACATAGAAAGCTATTGTTCGCAATGGAAACTTACCTTAAATCTCGAAAAATCAAAAATAATGATCTTCAAGAAACGTTTTAAGATGGCACAAAATGAAAGGTGGACATTCAAAGGAAATGAAATTGAAATTGTAAGATCCTATAAATACCTGGGAATTGAAATAAGAAGTAACCTTACATTAGTGGAATATCTAGAGGAAAAGCTGAAGGAAGCCAAATGGGCGATAAATGCAGTGTGGAAAAGCTTGTTCAACAATGCAGACATCTCTCATACGGCAAAATATGAAATATTTAAAGCGGTTGGAAAATCAACAATGCTATATGGAGCTCAAGTATGGGGAGGTTTAAGATACGACCAAGTCGAAAAACTGCTACGGTACTATCTGAAACGAACATTTCGTCTTCCTTCAACAACACCGAACTATATGCTCATGCAAGAGACCGGCCGGCCTTGCTTCAATGTTCATGGACACATTAAAGCTACATACTAACTACTTGCTGAAGGTGGCAGAGTTAAGCGATGCAAGGCTCCCGAAGAAAATACTACGGTATGCACAGTGCCGGATTAACCACGTGGCAGAAGGTGGCAAATGCCACAGGCCCCGCGCTGGAAGGGGCCCCGCGTTTTTCTCAAACAGCAATTATAACAACCAAGATGCTAACGAAATTCTAAAAGCCGTTATCGTTGAAAAATTTACGCTAAGGTGTTCCAAAATTATAGCAAGGTCTATATTGCATAAAAATTCAGAAATGTTTCTTTCTAATTCATGATGGCATTCCCGTAAACCTACGTGCACAGTGTTTCAGATTCAAATTCAAACGGACCATAAGATTTTCGAAGTTTATGTTGGAAAATGTTTTTGCATTCTTGTTTTTGTACATCCATAGAATTTAGAAATTACAATTATTTCTCTCAGTCACAGTGGCGTGCCGCTTTAAACGTTATGAAAAGTGGGGGCAAAATAACCTGTTATAAAAATTATTCAAAATTTTTTCACAAAAATGTTTTAATTAGTAAAACCGAATAAATGTATAAGGGGTTAACATAAATTTGGCCTTCTGGTATGCGCTACGATAGTATCTTTATTATTGACTTTTTTAGCTAGATGTTTGGTTGTAACCTTTTATGAACCTGAGTGACCCTGAAAAGGTACAATTCAATTGAAAGCTGTATTCATAGGCAACACTTAAATATAAAATGAAATATTATCCCATATTTTATCGCTTTTCGGAAAATGTCGAATATTTAAATTTTCAGAGGTCGTTCAAAAAGGAACTTCTATAATAAATTCTTCTTTGTCAAATAAATATAGTTTGTCAACAAAAATTTACGGTTTTACATACTAATAAAAAAAAATCTTAGAAAACTTACTCAAGTCAATGAAAAAAGTTTTTGTGAAAAAATTTTGAATCAATTTCAAAACAGAATATTTTTGCCCCCATTTTGCATAATGCTTTGAGAGGTTCGCCACTGTTCATGAGGGATATAATTGTTATTTCTATGGTCTGCTGATATGTGCAAATTTATTGCCCATCAAAATCATCAGTAATCGCATACCCACTCTTTTGATTTTTGTCCCGCTAGAATGTGAATCTGAACCACTTTGCGTCCTGTATTTGTCTCAGTGCGCCTTGGCAATAATAATACCGATCGGCGTTCCTAACACATTGTCATTAGAGGTATAGGGAAATTTCGATTTTACGAAATAGATAGGTGTTTATTGCTAATTTTTTGCGAAATGTTTTAACTTTTTACACGAAAATGTTAATTTTTTATCCAAAAAATCAATTATGGAATACATATAATAATATTCTCCAATTTAGATTGATTTTTTAGAAAGTTTTCGATTAATGAGCATAAATTTGTAAATTGTAAATGCAGAGTGCAGAGCACAATGGCTTACCATACACCGTACCTCTAAATATCATAATAGCAATTCTGTTATTGCACATTCGTCGTGTATTGCAAGTAATGCTGATATTTGCTAGTTGCTAGCCGATTTCTTAAATACCTTGAGAAATGACTAATGGAACCGAAGTATTAATTTTATAATCACTTTATTAGTTTGGTTAATCGAAATTACATAGGCCCCGCGCTCAACATTTGCCACGGGCCCCGCGCTTGCTTAATCCGGCACTGGGTATGCAGTTGAAACAGGGACTCTATTTTGTACTGATCTGGTAGAGGTTGGAAATGAAACCGGAAGTCCATTCAACTGGAATGGTGCTGTGGAGGGCGAATACAGTATGCAAAGGCTACTGAATGATGTACGACAAAGGGAGAGACAGTCAGTTGCGGAAAAAGCCAGGTCGACACAGCACAGACAAATCTACGTTGAATTATGTCATGAGTTAGATACAAATACGAACTTTAAAAACGAGTTTACTGCTGAAAAAATATCTAAAATATTTCGAGCAAGAGGGGAGCTACTACCATTGAACTTTATGCCACATAGACCAGACTTGCCAATTATCTGTAGTCTGTGTAATCTAAGAGCAAGAGAAGACACCAGACATTTTGTGGGCGTTTGTCCATTGTTAAAGGAAATACGACGAGACTGCTTTGCAAAGGACACTTTACACGAAGAGGAAGTCAACGACATACTTAATGGAGCGGATTGGCAGCGTTTATACATATTCTGTGATATTGCATTGAGATATCGAAGGCGAATCGTGCAGGAATCAATGTAAATTTAAATTCGATGCCGGGGCTTTGGACAGATAAACCTGCAGAATCTGGAGTTGCATGAACTTTATCGTCCAAAGCTCCCATATCATCATAAATAATTAATACAAGATATTATGATATTAAATAACTAAAACAGGGCAAGTTGTACAAAACGGTTGTACGTCCCGCACTCATGTACGGATCAGAATGCTGGACCATGTATGAAGGTTACGCGAAAGAAATGACAGCGACTGAAATGAAAATGTTACGCATGTCAGTTGGTGTAACCAAAAGGGACCACATCAAGAGTAGCTACATCCGAGGCAGCTTGTCCATAGACCAACCAATCACCGAAAAGCTCGAAGACCGACGAATGGATTGGTATTGCCATGTTCAAAGGCGTCCGCCTGAGAACCCCGCAAAGAGAGCGATATCAATGGAAGTTCCACTTGATGGACCCAAGGCCAGAGGCAGACCAAAGAACACCTGGATGTGTCAAATGAAAAAGCAACAACAACGCATTGGTCTCGGCGATGACACGATCCAAGATAGAGCTGCCTGTAGAAATATGCTGAGAAATTATCGCCAAAACGGGCGATGTGCCTACACCGCAGGTCGAGCAACGCGGAACCATGGAGCGGTATAAAGAACGAGGCAAGGAAGAAGATTAATTATTTTTGCGGGAGGATAGTACTAAGGTAAATTTATGTATGTATTTGATATCGCTTATTTGATTTTGTATCTCATTGTGCTGCTACAATCCGCAAGATACTCGCTACTTCAAAGAGTCTTGAATAAATTTATGGAAGCTTCACAGCATACTCAGCTTAGTTCTATCGATGCGATACCATGCGGTACACGAGGGTTGATTTTAAGAAATGTTGTGCAGTAGCAGATTGAACTGGATACGGGTCGGTGTGTTGTGAGTTTTTCGTTATTTCATTTTTCACGTGAATCGGCGTTTCTTTCGAATTTGATGGTATAGTTAGTGCAACTTTTTATGCACATTAGATTTGTTTGAGTGGTTTTGGCTTAAAACCAGGTTCTGCATGAGTGTGTGCAATCAGTAATCTTAATCTAATAGGTTTTAGTGTGGTGATCTACTGTACGCGAATAGTGTTCTAATATGAAAAGTGCATAATTTATGAAAACAAGAATAAGTGATAAGTTAGTAGCAAATTACGTTACGCTTAGTGGTTTGAGATTATTGTGCTGTAATCAGGTTAGTTTTTTATTTATATACTTATGCATCAAAAATGAATTGATTTTATATTTATGTATTTAAATAAAATAGTTGTGCACAAGACACACGAGATAGGTACATTTTATTTTAACCGGCAAATACGAAATACCTGCAATATTTTTAGCAATCCCGCGCATATGATGTCTTATTAGTCCTCATTTTTTTACAATTTAGTTGTAACTTATTTTTTGTTGTAAGGGAATAATAATAAGAATAATCACCAGTATATTTACATTTCAAAGCGATTCGATCGTTATTTGATATTTCAATTGATATCACCTCCTTGAAATCGTATTCATGTGTACAGGAAATTTCATTATTTTAACATCTGATCATCGGTAATGATTTAGGTCACTTGTTTATTTGCATCAGAAATTAGTCAGCTAAGTTAACGTTACAGCATCTGGTAAACACATTTTTTTGCTTTCGCAGTTCTTGTAAGCTTATGTAGAAAACTCATACTATACTAGTACGTACAGCGTATAGAAGGTAGCTTTCATTCCGCTATAAGTGCTAATACGAAATTCTGTGTTTATTCAGTTTTTAGAATCTTAAGGTACGTGTTCGTAGAGACAATTCATGTGATGATCGCTCAGCGATTGTAGTTTAGCATCCAATTTCGAGCCGTATTTAAATACAGTAGAGCGTCAATTATCAGAACTAATGTCGACAAGGGTGGTTCGGATAAACGAAAGTTCGGTTAACCGAACTTCCATAGAAAAATTAGAAAATAGCCCAAATATGAAATTAAGCGACAAACTGAAAACATTTAAAAGACTAGAACTGACAAAAATAAAAATTCGAGGTAATTTAGCGATGCAGATGAGAGATTGCTTTCTTCAAACCCTTGATTTCTCATTTAATTCGATGTCTGTCACATGAAAAAAAGCTGATTGCCTGGTTCGGTTAATCGAATGTTCGGATAATCGACGTTCGGATAATCGACGCTCTACTGTATTTGTTTAATGGTTCTACTAGTATCGACTATGGACTAAAGGAACATGTCTGTGTAGAAAATATACCCATATAGTGCTCAAAACCGGTAGTTTAATTTCGATTGCTGAGCGATGATCCCATGAGTCGTCTCTACGAACACAAACCTTTACTTGTGTAAAATATCTACCGGCTATCTCAAGAGTGTGCGATAAAACTAGATTTTTAGCACAATTAGCACTTCAATCCCAACGACTGATTAGAAAGATCAATGAGCAGTTGGTGACTTTGTTTCTTATCATGAAATATTGTGATTTTTAATGGGTTTGGATTGAGTTAATTAAAAAAAAATGAAAATTATGTACATTACAACGTGAATGATTACAAGATTATCAATTTCAATCTAGCCGATAATTGCACTAGGTATGTCATTGAACAACAGTTTTAATTTGGACTGTTTTATGATTAATCTTGCGTCAAAATATATTTGCCTTAGTGCGTTTTTCCTTTTATTTTCGAAGCACACATAGTTCAAAATATGCATATGAGTACACACAGGCAAACATAGCCAAAGCCCTTTTTAATATTAGGGGTGTTTTTTGCACTCCGGAGTAGGTTAGTTTAGTCACAGAAAAGATAAAAGTTATTAATATGTGTTCATTCCCAAATGCAAAATGAGGCCGATCGAAACACTGTTGTTGTGATAGTCCAGCATTAAAATAGTAGAAAATCATTGCACGAAAATGTTCACGTGTTAATTATTTTTTTTTGCTAAATTGACTTTTTTAACACTAGAAGGGTCAGGAATTTTATATACCTAAAAGGGTCACAGCCGTCAATTTGACGGCAAGGTGCTTACAGCTGAAATGGTATTTATATAAATATAAAATGCTTATGTAAACAAAGACATAAGACATTATCTTTCTTTTAATTAGAAATTAATGTATTTCTGAATATTTTTTTATTGAAATTTGTAAAAATATTAATTTCTTTGAAGTATGACTAATAGCACATTCTTCTCAAACAGCCTTTTACAGATGGTAAAAAAGTAATAGTTGAATTCTTTTCCAGTCGTCCTGAAATGGATATTTACATTGGTATCCTCCGGTGATCCTTTTCGCTTGTGGCTTTAGCTCTAGCCAGTTATACAGGGTGAAGGTCTTTAGTAATAAAAACAAACCGCCCAGTAGCCAAGAGCGTTTACCCCGAGTGCTTCTCAGACCGAAACCTATTCTTTTTTTGGTAAAACTATTTATATTTGAATTTGTGACATCTACTTTTCAGACCACTGTGTAGGTTGAAGTATAAAGGGTAAAGAGTCAGTGTTACTCCTAGCGACATACCCGATGATTGTAAAGTAATCGCAGTCAACAACTCAAGTACGAACCGTTTTTATTGTACGGAACTGTGATTCGATCATGAAGAGGGAGGCAACTTCGGAAAGCTAATATAGGATCGGTTCGCAAACCTCGCAAGGGTTGCTCGGAAGGATGTCAACTAAATATATGAATTCCACTCGTTCGGTAGGACTCACAAAGGTTCAATTTGTGGTCAATGGTCATATAGCTGTCCCATCACCAAAAAGAGATTGCAAGCGTCATGGATTTGGTATTGAAACTCTACACATGCCACGGAAAGATGTGCTACTTTCCAAAAGCGACTACGATGCCCAGCAAAAATTCAGAACTAAGTGGATTATACATAGCAGGGCTGATCGTGGCGCTACTTTCATATGAGGTAGTCTTATTTCTTTGCAGTGGATTTCTGGACATGGAGTTCTCAATGCATTTTAGAGTATCTTAGTATTTTACTTTACTTTAGTTACTCACTGGCTACTAGTTATTTCAGCATAAGTGCCATCAATTTTTCCGGTGCCCGTTAGATCGTTGTCTTGAACGCTTCAAGAAATCCCGTTCTATCTCGACATTACTCTTTATCCCTGGCGTGCATTAATTTTGGGAAATGTATCAGTACTGACGCAACGTACTCTTTATTGCATTACAACAGATCATAACTGGGCAAACAAGCACGCCAAGGACCGTCAAAATTACTAAGACCGTAGCCTGGGCTAGTGAACTCAAGCGCTGGAAAAGTGCACAATATCACAAAAAGTTCAAGTGATAAACCTATATTAACGATTATTTTCTTTTACAAGCGCTCTAACTACAATCAAAAATTTTTAACGACGGATTTATGGATTTTTTGGGCTGATAAGCCTTAACCGTCAATTTGACGGGTCTGACCCTAATAGGTATAACAAGAATTATCTCACAAACTAAATTTTTTTATTTTTATTTCTATTCAAATATATGATCAAATACATATTTTAGGAAAAGTCAATAAATATGAAAGCTGAAAACATCGTAGTTTAGAAGATATAGATGGTTTAAATCACAAAACCGTCAAATTGACGGCTCTGACCCTTCTAGTGTTAACTAACTGTAACTTACACGAGTATCACTTGTCATCAAAGTGTTCTGAGCAGGCATATGCTAAAAAAGGTAAAACTTTCTGATGGAAATATCATAGTTGACGAAAAGGTACTAGAACATGCCTTTTATATTTATATTTTGTAGTAGCCTACGTATAAGCTTTCTAAAAGTATAAGCGGGACGGTGAAATGTACGGCTAAAAATATAAGTTGATAATTTAATTCAAGGAAAAATGGTTTTCACTACCTATAGGCTCCCTCAGAGCAGCATTTAATTAACTCTGTTGAATAAATTTTGCGAAATGGAAGAAAGTTTTTTAAATAAAATTCTTTGCCCAGTACGTCGTGGGGCATGGGGTGTTTTTGTAGCTTTGCAATTTGCCATTTATAAATCATATTCTGCTTTACCATTTTTTTTAATACAAGTTTTTTTTATCATCTCTTGTACCTTGTTTTGGGTAACAAAACTTCATGTAAAAAAATAAAACTTAATGATAGTAAAATCGAAACTGTTCCACGAAAATTGTCAGACAGCTTCGTCATTTTGCTCTATTTGGAAAAAAATTTAACCCGAACCTTTGTACGAAAGATGGCTAGTGCAGTTTTGTCCAGACTTTTATGGGAAAATGTAAATAAATGGTTCTGGCAAATTTTGGCTAATATGAAAGACCTGGATGAAACACAGAATTTTATTTTGTCGATCACTGCACAATACCGCTAAAATCTGTTATTGCGGAATTGTAGATTAAGTTCCTAGAAAGCCACACAATTTCGTTAAAATACATAACCAGATGCTAAGATTTTCAATGATTATTATTTTCTCGTTGTTTTTAATGAATAGTTTCCCTGGAGACGAAATAGGTACTATTCGTCAAATTTTTCGCTTAAAAATATTGCAGATTCGCTTACTGCTCTTCCTAATTATTTTATACAGTTTTATGGCCAGAATCGTTTTTATGATTAACAATGTGGCCCTCGTAAAAATTGAGTTGGACAACTCTGGATTAGACGATTCGTAGAAGTGAGTTGTAGTGTGAAGCAACACATTACCAAACAACTATACGGATATTTTTACTAGTGTAGGATCTAACCCAGAAATGCTGTTTTTTTACCGTTTTTCTGACTGCAAACTACTTAGCAGGATATTTAGCCGATTTTGCAAATAAAAATATAACCGGTTTTCCGGCTAAATTTATTTTTATTTTTATAAATTTTTAGTTGGCAACACTGCATATGACCATCACGCGATTAACAATAAATTTGAGTTTTTTTTTTATCCTAGAACCTTCCCGTAAAACATTTTTCTTTTGAAAATTAGTTTTAGACTCATGGAACTCTTCCTATTCTAAAATCAAAGCAATTAGTCTTGGGTAAATTTAATTAATTAATTAATATTTCTTTTTTTTTTAAGTCCGAAATTCATATATTTTGGCTGGCTAATAAAGTAAAGGTAAATGTGGTATGGGTATGTAGGCTTGTATCCGCGTACCTGAAATTTATCTTACACTCGAAACATTAAACGAGCCTCGGATACTTCGGACTGATTCAACGACAACGACTTTTGACTATAAACAACGGACCATGATCGGTTTTTGGAACGTTCGAACGATGTGGGGTGAGTGTAATAACACAAGGCTCACGGAAGTCGAACACGAAATGACAACATCGCTATACTAGGACTGAGCGAAACAAGATGACTCGGTTCGGGGTCGACTTTATTACCAAGGGTATTCTGTGGCCGTGATCGTTCAGTGATATAGAGAATTATGAAATTAGTTTCGATACTCGGTATGGCCCTTCGCACGTTTCTTATTCAGAAGAAGATAAGAAATTTTCTTATCATAGAATAATAAACAAAAATGCGACTAGAAAGTGGTATGGCTGACCACCGTATCACACTCCGAATTCAGTTGTCGTTAAAAGTGAAACGTTGACGACTAGGTACACATATACTAAAGGAGCTAGGACAAAACAAGAGATGTCACTCGCCACTTAGCCTTGGTTCCAATATTTGTTGGCCCTTTATACCTAAATTACTAACAATACGTAAAATTGACGTGTTCGCTCACATTATAATGTGTATAAGCTGTTCCACGAGTCTGGTTGACTACTCACTGCAGCAGTGCTTTCCTCAGTTAGTTGTTGTATGTGAGTGGCAGTATCCTATTTGTGGTCTATAGCGGTAAGATTATCAATGTTCTAGGTGCTACTACCTATTTGACGTGTAAATAGTAATACCAATAGAAAATAGCATGTAATTTATACGTCTTGTAAGTAATATAAGTGCATTTTCCGAGGGCATATTTTGGTCAAATAATTTTTGTCTGTGGCACTGAAAAATGATAAGCTCGGTAAAATATGTAAACTGGGAAAGCGACTGTAGGAAAATATGAGCACGTCAAAATTAGGTGTTGTTACTAATAACGCCCTAACCGGTCATGTTAGTATTCCAGGGTTAAGAAGTATATCTCCAATGCGTCTTCTGTTTTTTTAATTTTGATGTTGGCTTCTATTCTATTCTTACTAGGGAAATGTTTCCGGCCAGGATATTCAAGAAATTCAGCTGTGACTATACCCTTCCTGGTCTAGTCATTACGTAATTTGAAATTGCAGAATCTGGTGGATAATTTTTTTCTTATGTTTTTTGGGTGCTGAGCAAGAATCCGGAGCTTCCCACCAAAATTTTTGCACTCTCAAGTACATACTAGGATTTCCACTTGCTTACTGAACTATCTGGTGACTATGATGTTTTAGCTTTGATGATGATAGAATTGCAATGCGTTGATCAAGAGACGCGAGAGCGTATCGCCCGCCAAAGGAAAAAAAAAACGAAAGCGAACAAGTCTATGATTACCGGAGACAACTTGCTTTTTTCTTTGACAGGGCTACAGCCTTCCAGGCAACAAAAAAATTGTTTTACCAAAATATTCCACATATCCTGTTCTAGTGCCTTTCCAAAAAAAATCTTTGATCGGCACAATAACGGGTAAGATATATGCAATAAACGGTGAAAATTTCACCCTCGCAGACTTAAGCGAGTAACCCAATTTCACACTGGAATCTACAGTTGCATAAAGACTTGCTTCTACTGCCTCTCTCCGTGATGGGATTTTTATGAAATTTGGAATGAATGATCCTCTGGTGGTCCTTCTAGAGAATCAATGTCTTCCATTTAGATAAGTGTATGGAATAACGGTAAATTAATAGGTAAAGTTAACAAAAGATTTCCAACAATTGCGTCTTTCGGCTCATCGCATTGACAATTTTTTAAAACACACTGCGACTTTGGGACACTGGCACATTAGGATATTGGGACACTGGGAGACTAGGATCTTGGGGCACTGGGATATTAGGAAATTGGGACAATAGGGTCTTGGGACATTAAGACATTGGGGCATTAGGTACACTTGGGAAACTGGGACGTGGGGACATCGGGATATTGGGACAATGGGACATTGGAACATTGTGATATTGGTACATTGGGACATTAGGACACTGGGAGACTGGGACATTGGGGCACTGGGATATTATGATATTGGGACATTATTATGACCTTGGGACAATAGGACAATCGGACATTGTGACAATGGGGAACTGGTACATAGGAACATTGGGCCACTGAGACATCGGGAATTTGTGACATTGGGACATCATGATATTGGGACATTGGGGCACTGGGATATTAGGACATTGGGACATTAGGGTCTTGGGTCATTAGGACATTGGGACATTGGCACATTAGGACTTTCGGATATTGGGACATTAGGCACACTGGGGAAACTGCGACGTGGGGACATTGGCCCACTGGAACATCGGGATATTGGGACATTGGGACATCGGGATATTAGGACATTAGGACATTGGGATATTGGAATGTTGGGACAAAGGGACATTGGGACATTAGGATATTGCGACATTAGGACATTGTGACGCTGAGACATTTGGATACCGGGACATTAGGTACACTGGGGAAATTGGGACATGGGGATATTAGGACAGTGCTACATTCGGATATTAGGCTATTGGGACCTTGGGGCACTAGATATACTGCGACATTGGGACACTGACTCATTGGGATATTGGGACATCGGGATATTGGGACATTGGGATGTTGAGATACTGGGACATTGTACGTTGGGACATTGGACCATTGGTATATTATCACATTAGGATACTGGGTCATTTGGGACATTGGGGAACAGGGATATTAGGATATTGGGACATAAGGACCTTGGGACAATTGGACATTGGGATATTAGGACATTAGGCGGGAGACTGGGACACAGGGAGAGTGGGATATTGGGATATTGCGATACTAGGACATTGGGACACTAGGGTAGTGGGACATTCGGACATTAGGCCATTGGGACACTGTGATATTTGTACATTGGGACATTGAGAAATAACCACATTAGGAAATTGGGATACTGGGACATTAGGATCCCAAAACAAAAATATTAGATGGCTATATAAGTATACAAAAATATATGATATCTGACCAAAAACAACACAGTTGTGAAAGTTACCCCGCCAAAGAAAAATTCATCTGCCGCAAAAATAATAATATATATCACTCCAATCGCCGCTCATATGTAATTTGGTTTTAGGTGTAAATGCTGGAGAGTTTAAATGTACAAGTCTACTTCTTAAAGTAAATTGGTGGGAGCATTAACATTTTATTCAGTGCCACTTTGACGGCTCCCACCAAATTACTTTAGGAAGTAGTCCTGTATATTTAAACTCTCCAACATTTACACCTAAAACAAGATGAATTTTTCTTTGGCGGGGTAATTTTTACAACTGTGTTGTTTTTGGTCAGATAGATATAAATTCGTTTAAATACAAATATTTAAATATTGTATATTTTAGTGCATGGCGGCTGGATGCTCAAACCAATGAAGCAGCCAATTGAGCCAAGTATTAAATCATAATAAGCCTTAAACATGAAATATCCCACACCACTGCGCAATGTTTATTAAAGCAGATAGTGCCGCTTATTTTCAGTTATTTCGTTGCCTTCTTTTTGTTTTTGATTGGGATTTTCGAGAAGCTGTAGAAAAGTGCCTATTTATAGGCGAATTTTGTGATTTAGATCAATATGATATATCTTTCTAAGGCTAATTGCAGTCACCGGTTAAAGATGAAACTATGACTTTCGACTGGCAAAAAGTTGAAAATGACAGGTGCGACAGTCCAACATAGGACTATGGCCGCAGATGTGTTAGTGACATCCAATTTCCATGATCTTAACTGCTTTTTTGTTGAGGTGTTGAGATCATCAGCACGGTCAGCAGTGTTATTTATCCCCATAAATGGGTACTCATTTAACATCTGAGGGAGATCATAGTCCGTCACATGGGTCGTGAGTTCGAAAAACACCAAAAAAAAACACGGATGATTGCAAAATTTTCAAGAGTGTTAATACTGTCGATGATATTTTAACTCTTCAACGTAATCTAGATGCATTTTACACATATTGCATTAATAATAAGTTAGAGCTTAATTTATCAAAGTGTAATTTCATTGTCTTTAATAGATTTTCAACAAATTTTTCACCTACTTACTCTATCAATAGTGTTCCGTTATTGCAAGTGAATTCTATTAAAGACCTTGGAATTATGTTTGATCAGTGTTTAAATTTTACGGAACACATAAATTATATCACTGAGAACGCGCGTCGTATGTTGGGTTTTATCATTAGGAACTCTATAGATTTTAGTAACGTACATGCACTAAAATCATTATATTTTTGTTTGGTTAGATCGAAATTAGATTACATGTCTGTTGTCTGGAATCCAACCTATAAAACGCATTCAGAAAAAATTGAAAAAATTCAACATAGATTCCTAAGATATATTGGCTATAAGATGAATTTAACATATGATAAAGCCGGCCCCACACCGACCGGAGTGTGGCAAACACCACGCAAAAGATTGATACCAAAATCGTACTGCAGCAGTGCAGCTGTGTGGTTGGACGAGTCCAAGGTATCAATCTTGGACCGGTTTTTTGCGCGGTGTTTGCCACACTCCGGTCGGTGTGGGGCCGGCTTAATATTAACTATTATGAAATACAATCTTTACTTAATGTTAATTCTCTGGAGAGTAGAAGATGTTACTATGACATAATGTTTTTAGTGAATTTACTAAATGGAATTATTGATGCTCCGGAAATTTTAGAAGAAATATCATTTAGAATACCCAGTAGAAATACAAGGAACCAAGACCTTTTTTATATACAGTACTTTCGCTGTAATTATTTAATAAATTCGCCTATTGAAAGACTCAAAGCTAGAGGTAATATGGTTAATAATCGTTTGGATGTATTAAATACTAATAAAGAATTGGTTAAGCACTGTATATTTAGCATGTTTAATTAAGCTTTTTATCAATATTATATTTTACAGTTTTTTCTCTTTATTAAAATTTGCACAAGATTTTTACTGTTTCTTCTTTTCTTTTAAATTTAACGTTTTTTATTATAATCAGAATTTTAATCTTTAGTAAGTTAGGATAAGTTGAATTTTAGTCACTTATGTTAAGCATTATAATCTACAATTGTTACTAAAGGACATTTGTCCGTTTAAATAAATAAATAAATAAATAAACTGGATCCGTTCATGGTGAGTCTCGAGCCCACGACCCTATGGACCAAAGGTGCGTGCACTAACCACTAAACCAGCCAGACTATAAAACACAATTACTTATTTTAGAAATGTTTTGGGAGTACCCATTTGTAAGGTTTTTTTTTGTATTTCATTAAATGTACACAACTAGCTTTGATAGCTCACTTCGCTCGCTCTATGGCGAGCTTAACGCTAGCTTGATACCACTTCTTTGTTGAAAATATCTTTATTCCCATTCAAAGGAATGAAATTGTTTCCAAAGGACTCATAAATAGTCTACTGTGTTCGCTTCATCGTACCCCGCCAAACTCATAAAACCTAATTATTACGTTTTCGCAGTCCTTTCCTCCTTTCCGCCTACATATCACTTCCTTACTATAAACGCCCTTGTCCTCTCTGAAGAGCTCAAACTGTTTCTAAAGGACTTGAACTGCGTGCAAATTTAATCTATTGCATACGTTTCAACATTTCCAGTCATATGACACCCATATTACCTAGATACCACTTGGTTGCTAAAAACATCCTTTATATCCTAAAACCTAAAGGAACGATTGTGAAAGATTACTAAATTTCTTCAATGATATTCCAGTATACATATGTAATAGATATCTTCACTATAAATCCAAAGATATCCATTTCTATCAATTTTGAACATCCTTTCACCTTATGATTGAAAGAGTCATTTTGGCATATCCACACTTGCAGCAGGACCTATATATAACGGTGTGGTATAAGGATGTCATACACATGCTTCAAGTAAGCTGTACACCTAATTTGGTCAACATCGAAACGCGGGAAATGCGTTATTAGGCCAAATTCAAAAAGACTTAAGCGAGTATCTCAAACTTTAAGCATATCGGAATTTACCGTATTTCTACGTCGTAAGTGGAAAAAATAAGTACATATCCTATTCTCGTCTCCGTTACAGATATAGTCATTGGAAAAAAGAATTTTTAAGATCGGTTCAGTAGTTTTTGAGCCAAACCGTTACAAACATTCCCATATAAGCTATTTTATATATGTAATTAGTATTAGTATAGAAGTATAGATAGTATAGATATAGATAGTATAGATAAGCAAAAAAATAAAGTATTTAACAATTTAATGGACAATACAAAACTCATCATATCATTTTCAAATTTTGACCGGCACACATTTTGACTGATACAAAATTGTCTTGAAAACTAATGATAAATCGGTGTCGTTTTAATACTGATGTTTTCTGGCAAGAACACCCTGATAATTGGAAATTTATCTTCCAAGTATTTTTCCTTTCCCATCATTTATTTCCATTCTCTCATGCACAGAACATGTGCTCTTCAAAACTATGTTCCCACCCATCTGTTGGTAGCTTCACATCTAAATCAAAATTGAAACTTTTTACACATCTCTCGTATCTAAATCAAAATTGATACAATTGAAATACAAAGAGCGTATATAGATAATTTAATAAAATTCTCTATCTGAAGTTTTTTGGTCAATTAAATCGTACATTGATATTTTTTAGACCATCCAATCAGTGGAATATTCGACAAGTACATCACATACAAAAAATCTATGGAAAACATATTCTCGATTTCATTCAGTCGGTTGGTTGATTTTGGGTTGGCCGCAAGTATCCTCGTGTGAAAAAGTCCTTAAATGGATGCACATTTTCTATCAATATTAAAATAATTTTGAAATCTTTGCTAATTGACTATATTTTTGACGACTTTTCGAATAAATTTGCATTAATTTTCTTTCTTTTGAATTTATATGTGACACTCATACCCACACCCACATACTAATCATTAATTATAGAATTCTTTTTTATTTTCCAATAAAATCAACTTTGTTTATCAACAAAGCAGGAATGGAGAAAGCTTTCGCTCAGACCTTGGCCAATACTACATACATACTATGTGCAATCCAATATCAATCTTGGACCGGTTTTTTGCGCGGTGTTTGCCACACTCCGGTCGGTGTGGGGCCGGCTTAATATTAACTATTATGAAATACAATCTTTACTTAATGTTAATTCTCTGGAGAGTAGAAGATGTTACTATGACATAATGTTTTTAGTGAATTTACTAAATGGAATTATTGATGCTCCGGAAATTTTAGAAGAAATATCATTTAGAATACCCAGTAGAAATACAAGGAACCAAGACCTTTTTTATATACAGTACTTTCGCTGTAATTATTTAATAAATTCGCCTATTGAAAGACTCAAAGCTAGAGGTAATATGGTTAATAATCGTTTGGATGTATTAAATACTAATAAAGAATTGGTTAAGCACTGTATATTTAGCATGTTTAATTAAGCTTTTTATCAATATTATATTTTACAGTTTTTTCTCTTTATTAAAATTTGCACAAGATTTTTACTGTTTCTTCTTTTCTTTTAAATTTAACGTTTTTTATTATAATCAGAATTTTAATCTTTAGTAAGTTAGGATAAGTTGAATTTTAGTCACTTATGTTAAGCATTATAATCTACAATTGTTACTAAAGGACATTTGTCCGTTTAAATAAATAAATAAATAAATAAACTGGATCCGTTCATGGTGAGTCTCGAGCCCACGACCCTATGGACCAAAGGTGCGTGCACTAACCACTAAACCAGCCAGACTATAAAACACAATTACTTATTTTAGAAATGTTTTGGGAGTACCCATTTGTAAGGTTTTTTTTTGTATTTCATTAAATGTACACAACTAGCTTTGATAGCTCACTTCGCTCGCTCTATGGCGAGCTTAACGCTAGCTTGATACCACTTCTTTGTTGAAAATATCTTTATTCCCATTCAAAGGAATGAAATTGTTTCCAAAGGACTCATAAATAGTCTACTGTGTTCGCTTCATCGTACCCCGCCAAACTCATAAAACCTAATTATTACGTTTTCGCAGTCCTTTCCTCCTTTCCGCCTACATATCACTTCCTTACTATAAACGCCCTTGTCCTCTCTGAAGAGCTCAAACTGTTTCTAAAGGACTTGAACTGCGTGCAAATTTAATCTATTGCATACGTTTCAACATTTCCAGTCATATGACACCCATATTACCTAGATACCACTTGGTTGCTAAAAACATCCTTTATATCCTAAAACCTAAAGGAACGATTGTGAAAGATTACTAAATTTCTTCAATGATATTCCAGTATACATATGTAATAGATATCTTCACTATAAATCCAAAGATATCCATTTCTATCAATTTTGAACATCCTTTCACCTTATGATTGAAAGAGTCATTTTGGCATATCCACACTTGCAGCAGGACCTATATATAACGGTGTGGTATAAGGATGTCATACACATGCTTCAAGTAAGCTGTACACCTAATTTGGTCAACATCGAAACGCGGGAAATGCGTTATTAGGCCAAATTCAAAAAGACTTAAGCGAGTATCTCAAACTTTAAGCATATCGGAATTTACCGTATTTCTACGTCGTAAGTGGAAAAAATAAGTACATATCCTATTCTCGTCTCCGTTACAGATATAGTCATTGGAAAAAAGAATTTTTAAGATCGGTTCAGTAGTTTTTGAGCCAAACCGTTACAAACATTCCCATATAAGCTATTTTATATATGTAATTAGTATTAGTATAGAAGTATAGATAGTATAGATATAGATAGTATAGATAAGCAAAAAAATAAAGTATTTAACAATTTAATGGACAATACAAAACTCATCATATCATTTTCAAATTTTGACCGGCACACATTTTGACTGATACAAAATTGTCTTGAAAACTAATGATAAATCGGTGTCGTTTTAATACTGATGTTTTCTGGCAAGAACACCCTGATAATTGGAAATTTATCTTCCAAGTATTTTTCCTTTCCCATCATTTATTTCCATTCTCTCATGCACAGAACATGTGCTCTTCAAAACTATGTTCCCACCCATCTGTTGGTAGCTTCACATCTAAATCAAAATTGAAACTTTTTACACATCTCTCGTATCTAAATCAAAATTGATACAATTGAAATACAAAGAGCGTATATAGATAATTTAATAAAATTCTCTATCTGAAGTTTTTTGGTCAATTAAATCGTACATTGATATTTTTTAGACCATCCAATCAGTGGAATATTCGACAAGTACATCACATACAAAAAATCTATGGAAAACATATTCTCGATTTCATTCAGTCGGTTGGTTGATTTTGGGTTGGCCGCAAGTATCCTCGTGTGAAAAAGTCCTTAAATGGATGCACATTTTCTATCAATATTAAAATAATTTTGAAATCTTTGCTAATTGACTATATTTTTGACGACTTTTCGAATAAATTTGCATTAATTTTCTTTCTTTTGAATTTATATGTGACACTCATACCCACACCCACATACTAATCATTAATTATAGAATTCTTTTTTATTTTCCAATAAAATCAACTTTGTTTATCAACAAAGCAGGAATGGAGAAAGCTTTCGCTCAGACCTTGGCCAATACTACATACATACTATGTGCAATCCGCCCGTGAATTCGCGATGTCATTAACCGTATGGTGTAAATATTTTTATAGACTCGTTTATGTACATATACGTATTTTTAATAGGTGAGAGAATAAAGGAAAATATATTATTTTTATCGAATATATAATTTAAATAAATATTTGAAGTTGACTGCATCTGTATGAGTATTTAACTTAAAAAAAAATTACATGTGATATACTACGAGTTTACATGATTTTTATCAGAAGCAACTGATAACGTTCTTAGGTTTATTTTTTTTTAATAAATACATATCATAAAATGAATTTTTGCTTGAATTTGGATGATTTATTATTAATATGTAAATATATTTGCCTTTTTTTTATATTTGCCGCCCAATAAATGACTAGGAGAAGACAAAAGAGTGCCAAAATTCATGAGACTAAGAAATTGTTATGAATTCAAGAACAAATAGTACGGGAGCCAGGCACCCAACTACCTTCCTCATAAGGTAACCGGCTGAAAATGTGTACAGGTGGTAGTTCATCACCGCTTCTGTTCAAAACTGCTGGTCACCCCAAAATTTAGCGGTTCCTTGTTAGGGAAATTACGCAATTTGTGTGCTAATTTTGAGGTTCAGCCTTCCTCATAAGGTAACCGGCTGAATTTATATTCATGTGTTAGATCTCGACCTCCACATGCCAAAAGTGCCGGTCAGCCCAATTTTTAGCGGTTCCTTCACCTATGCTGACCGCCTCAAAGCTGCAAAAAAATGACACCTACCTTCCTCATAAGGTAACCGGCTGAATTTATGTTCAAACGATAGATCTCGCTTAACCGCATCGAAACATAGTGGGCTGACTGCTCTGAACCGGTTCCTAGACCGGTTTTAACCGGTTCAAAGTATTGAAAATACCTTCGTAAAAAGTGTATTTTTGATCATACCTGATAAGGTAACCAGGCTGGATTTGTATTCAAATGGTAGATCTCAATTCGCCCCTATCGAGAGTACTGGTCAGCCTAGACCAAACCGGTTCCTTAACGCATTTTTACCGATTCAAAATAAGCAAAAATACACCAAGAACACAATATAAACTACCTAATGTTGGGGGATATGAAGCATTCACGCAATTAAATTTATGTTGGTATGACAGATCATAGTGCGCCAGTGTCGAAAAGGCCGGTCAGCCCAGACCAAACCGGTTCCTTGACGCGTTTTACCGATTCGAAATTGGCTAATTTACACCAAGTACACAATATAAACTGCGTAATTTTGGTAAGATTTGGAAAATTCACCCAATTAAATTTTCGTTCGTATGATAGATCCCAATGTGCCAGTGTCGAAGATATCGGTCAGCCCAGATTAAACCGGTTCCTTGACACAGTTTTATCCATTCAAAGTAGGCAAAAATTCATTAAGTACGGATATAAATATATTTAATGTTTAAATCAAATTAAATTATAAAATAAACAATTAATTCAGCTCTATTGATTATATTACATATGTAGTTATGTTAAAGTGACTAATCACTGTAGGAGTCGGAGCTATAAACATTACTAGCAATATCGTCAATATCGTCGTCAATATCGTCGTGTGGTGTTGATTCTAAGATGTCTGCTATTTTCAAAGGGGTTTGTTCCCCGTCAAACCAATAGAGTTCCAGCCTTACCGAATCTTTCGCAGTTGTGGTTTTCCTTCCGTACCTTGTAGGAGGTAAAACTGTACATGTTGCCTTAGTGGCACTTCGCCACATTGTTGAAACCTATATTGTCCTCAATATTTTTTTGCGTCAATGATTTCCAGCAAGGAGGAATCAAAGTTGAATCAAAGTCCCTTATTTTTTTAGAAATTGCTCTGATTTTTTTTGCTAGCATACATTTTTACAAAAATTTCTACGCGAGCTTTATCCACGCTATCGCAATTTCTAACGGAGTACATTAACGCGGTAAACTCTTGAATGCCACTCATTTTGTCTTCATCATCCACGTCAGACTCAATCGAAAGTGAAGAAAATATATTTTGAAATATAACATTATTATATTATTATTATTATTATAAATATTAGAAATATTTTACAGGGTCCGATTTTTCCCTTCCTATAGAATGCCGCAGTGTAGTCGCTACCCGTAAAGGCATGTAGTGGAGGCAAACCCTTACATAAATTTGTAATAAGGAATTACTCTAAGAGGAGAAACAAAATGCGCGATACAGAAATACTCGCATAAACATAAATTCAATCGGGTGAATGTTTTAAAGCCCGATTTCTCAAAACTCTTTCGAATGTCTTATCGTATAGAGAAGACACACACAATTTTCAGAAAGCTTTTCGATTATATTGAATTGAATTTTCATTAATTTGGCATAGTTATGTTATCTTTTGCTTATTTACGTCATTGTATGGAATATCGAAATGATAAAAACATCATTTCGCAGTTCCATACATATCTAAGATGATGGCGTAACCAAGAAAAATATGGAATAACTATGAAAAAAAAAAAACAAAAATTCAATTCGATATAATGGAAAAGCTTTCTGAAAATGGTGTGTCTTCTCTAAAGACTAACCATTCGATAAGAGTTTTGAGAGATCGGGCCTAAATTTTGCCAAAATTACGCAGTTTGTATTGTGTATTTGGTGTATTTTCGCATATTTCTAGTCGGTAAAAATGCGTCAATGAACCGGTTTGGTCTGGGCTGACTGGTAATTTCGACACTGGCGCATTGGTATCTATCATACGAACGAAAATTTAATTGGGTGAATTGTCCATAACTTACCAAAATTACGCAGTTTATATTGTGTACTTGGTGTAAATTAGCCTATTTCGAATCGGTAAAACGCGTCGAGGAACAGGTTTGGTCTGGGCTGACCGGCCTTTTCGACACTGGCGCACTATGATCTGTCATACCAACATAAATTTAATTGCGTGAATGCTTCATATCCCCCCAACATTAAGTAGTTTATGTTGTGTACTTGGTGTATTTTTGCTTATTTTGAATCGATAAAAATGCGTTAAGGAACTGGTTTGGTCTGGGCTGACCAGTACTCTCGATAGGGGCGAATTGAGATCTACCATTTGAATACAAATCCAGCCTGGTTACCTTATCAGGTATGATCAAAAATACACTTTTTACGAAGGTATTTTCAATACTTTGAACCGGTTAAAACCGGTCTAGGAACCGGTTCAGAGCGGTCAGCCCACTATGTTTCGATACGGTTAAGCGAGATCTATCGTTTGAACATAAATTCAGCCGGTTACCTTATGAGGAAGGTAGGGGTCATTTTTTTCCAGCTTTGAGGCGGTCAGCATAGGTGAAGGAACCGCTAAAAATTGGGCTGACCGGCACTTTTGGCATGTGGAGGTCGAGATCTAACACATGTACATAAATTCAGCCGGTTACCTTATGAGGAAGATTGAACCTCAAAATTAGCACACAAATTGCGTAATTTCCCTAACAAGGAACCGCTAAATTTTGGGCTGACCAGCAGTTTTGAACAGAAGCGGTGATGAACTACCACCTGTACACATTTTCAGCCGGTTACCTTATGAGGAAGGTAGTTGGGTACCTGGCTCCTAGACTAAAACAAATAAATCTTCAGTGGCATTCATAACTACCTGTATAGTGTAGACACTCTTCAAATTATCCTGGGGCTGCAATAATCCCGGTACCATTGTAATATATATGTATATACAGTAGACGCTCAGAAATTAGAACCACTTGGTAAATGAGGTGATTCCAATTTCTGAAATGTTCTAATTTCTGCACGTTTTTATTTTTATACCATATACCCAAAAGGTGGTATAGGGTATATTGTTTTTGTTACTACGATTTATGTAACACCTTAAAAGAGCCACCGCAGGTATGGCGAAGTATATATATAAATGATCAGGGTTGGTCCCTGATTTGAATAAACCGTCTGTCTGTCCGTCCGTGTGTCTGTCAGTTCGCACGATAACTCCCGAAATAATGAAGCTAGCGTTTTGAAATTTTGGTCATATGATTGTTTTGATAAAAGGTTGGATTGTATTGAAAATGGGCCAAATCGGACCAACGGTTCCCCTACCTCCCATACAAATGACCCTTCCGTGATAGTTTAATTCGGCCATATTTTTCGACAGAATATCACTAGCGACGTGAAATTTTCATCAATGCCTAATTGTGACATATGCTTGAAGTTGGTGGAAAGTGGAGAAGGTCTGACTACCCCTACCCCTACATCCCCTACAAAGTAATATTCCGCCATATCTTTTGATAGAATGTTGCGAAAAACTTCAAATTTATAGCAAATGATAGCTGCTTAATGCCGTTATAAGATATTAAAGATGTGCGAGATTCAACCCATCTACGCCTCCCCCCTTAAAAAAAAAATAAATTGAATATTTTCGGTTTTACGCGCATTCTAGGTCTGTACATGGGTATAGGGTATACACTCATCGTGCTATTCGCACGATTAGAACTCGGTCTCGTCTGGCTTATTTTTGATAAAAAAAGCGTAGATATTTCGTAATTTATTCATTAATCGTTGTAGGGAACTTCAAAATAATACATGTTAATAACAAATCAAATTTTCTTCATATAATCGGTAATATTTGCTTGTTTTCTTGGTTTGATTAAATTTGATTCAACTATGTCGTTACGGATTGCTAAAAGATTGTGCATATGTCTAGCCGAATACAATTGACTGTTCTTGCACCACCTTATTACAGTGTTGACACTGTCAATGGCTGCAGAGTAGGAAACAGCATCCACGATATCATGAACATCATCGTCGATGCTTTGCGAAGACTCACCGTTGCTTGCGTGATTCCCGTCTGATGCATCGTCATAAACATCTTCATTCCACTGTTCAATTTCCTCTATAGTTATTATAATATATGTACTCTGGAATGATTGATGCAAGCATGGCTTGGCTATTTTCGAGGAGTTGCACTTCAGTGATATTTTGAGTTGGCAAAAATTCTGCAAGCGGTAAATCATTCTCACTATCAAATTGGTCATTATCCCAATCCAACAACTTAGACCATGCTTTTTAGGGTTTTTTAGAATTTTTTCAAAAAACCCTTATAAAATCGATTTTGTCCATCCGTCCGTTCGTCCGTCCGTCCGTCCGTCCGTCCGTCCGTCCGTCCGTCCGTCCGTCCGTCTGTTCACTAAATAACTCGCGAACGGCTCAACCGATTGTCATGAAATTCGGTATGAATGTGTAGAATGGTTACAGTCTTTGGCACAAATACCTTAGAAGTTGGTAGGAAGAAGATAACAGGGTGTCCCGAACGTTTGAAAAAAGTCGACTTTTTTAGTTTTTATCGGAGATTAACGTATGGGTATTTAAATCAAAGATCTAGACGAGTACATCTCATATCAGTTAAAATTTCCCAGTTTCGAGTAACGGTAAAAATGTTATTGGCGTTTAAAGTTAAACTTCCTTTTCGAGCTCCGTTTTTCTAAACCGTTATAGGGATCCATATGAAACTTTGCACAAAGATTGGTCAGTATGGCCTTATACACGTTAAATATTAAGACTGTTGACTTTTGCTAAGGAAAAGTAAATAACAGTAAATTTGTAAAATTTAAATTTGTTCGTGTGTAGCCCCTCTTAGGTTTCCAAATATGAAAATTCTGCTAAAGGTTTTTAGAAAATTACACAGGGAATATGTCTACGAATTTTCATTCGAATACCTGTATCCAAACCGGAGATATAGCCAAGTAAGTATTTAGTAAGGGCCTTTCACAATACAAGGGAAGCCTCTTAAGCATTTCTTCAATGCATATCTTTTAACTTGATGAAACAATGAACATGAAATTTGGTGGATATGCATAGAATGGTAATAGTGTTTGCCACAAATATTTTTGAAGTTTGTAGGACCAAGTTAACAGGGTGTCCCGGAAAAGCAGCAAAAGTATACTTGTTCAATACTCATAGGAAAGCTTGCGTGGGCTCTAATTTCAGGGGACACAATGGAATCATTTCATATAAGTTGGTTTTCCTTGATTTAATAAACAGTAGATTTACAGCTAACAATTCAGTTCATATATAATGCCAAGCCATCCTTACGTTTGCCTGAGTTTCTTTTTGCTCAAAGGCCATCAGAAATCTGAAATTGAAAAAAAATCCTGTAGATTTGCCTTGGAGTACTTTTATACAGACTGGGTAAATAGTAAATCTATTTTTGGATTGGTCTAATTAAAGGTGGAACAGAATGAGAGGCGCTAGCCTTTCATTCTGGAACGCGTTTATTTAGACCAATCCAAAAATAGATTTACAGGAAGCATTTCATTAATGTTGTGCACAATTCTTATCTATTGCTTATAAAATGTATGTACAAAAAATATTCACTATGCATCAAAATTCTAAAAAACCCTCGTATTGCGGGCGCAGCCCTCTGTACGCCGGTAATTTTTAATTATACTTGATGGCACTTCATCCGATGCTTCCTTGATAAGCATGATTGCATCGCGAACTGAATGCTTTTTTAGACACTGGTATAGTTCACCGTCCTCAGCGATCAATTGCGAGAGTAACTTATTTCTATAAATAAGTTTCGTCAACTTAATTGGATTTTGGTTCATTGGTTGAACTGCTTCTGTAACATTTGGCGGAAATAAATAGGCAACTATGTTCCCGTCTTCGTTTTGAAGTCTTTCAATGGGTGCGTAAGGAGAGCAATTATCAATGAGCAGAAGGCCTTCGGAGGTAAATTATTTGCTTTCGAAAATCGAATGACCTATGTAAAATAGAAACGTCGTTTAAAAAGTATGAAATCAAAACAAATATTTCCTTACTTCGTTTACGAATATCATATGAAACCAGTCATGAAAAATTCGAAATGTCATCCAATCGTTTCTTAACCCTTTCATGCCCAAATTATGGATTTCAAGCGGAGAATTTTTCTAACAACATTACGTCGTTCAGTAGGCATCTTTTATGATATTTTCTTGAAAAAAAAAAATGTTAAGCGCTATAGTTAACAAATTAGAGCATGATGCCATATGGCATCATTGGGACTGATAGGGCTCTTAGCAAATTCCGTGTGAAAAATGAGATATTTGGTCGGCAAAAATCCTACATCGCAAGTTTTTTTGCAGAATGGTTGGTGACGACCCCCAGATTATGGAAAAAAAAGTCCCAACCGATTGGGGGTCCGCAACCTTAAAAAAGGGGGAATGGGGAAAATGGGGGTCATTTTTCGGTTTTTTGCGAGTATTTCAAAAACGACAAAAGATATAGAAAAATAGTCAGAGAACGAAAAAAACACGTAAAATTATCTTTGCAATGATATATAACACATTAGAGATATATTCAATGATTCGGCGCTAGCTTAAAAATAAATTAGAACTTTTTAATTTTATACCTTTTTTAAAAGCCCCATAACTCTTGAATAATTTTTAGTTCGGCAGTAAAATTTCGTACAAGTATTCACAATAAGTTCAATATTATTTTGGGAGAAACATCGAGTCGCTCCGATCAACAACCCCCCTTATCCCCCCATTTGAATTTGGCGAAAGGACATGTCCATAAAGCCCCCCCCCCCCAAATTAGGGCAGAGTGCTAAATTTTGGTTTATTGCGATTGGAGCTCATAATCACCCCACCCACCAAAAATTAGCTCATTCGGATTAAAACTAAGGGTACCTTCCATACAGCAAGCAACTAGCATTTATATGAATAGGGGACTTGCTGATTTTCCTTTCGCGCCCAATGATGCCATATGGCATCATGCTCATGCAAAACCACTTTATAGGGTTTTCCTAAAAAAAAATCGAAAAATCTTTTGATTTTCTCTTACAACAACCTCTTTACAAAATAAAACCATTAAAATGATTACTATTAGGAAATATGGGGAAGTGGATAAATCAGTTTTTCGGCTTTACGACAATCGTCAAACCTTCTCTAAAATTTCATTAAAAAGAACATCCCAAAACCAAAAATTTCACGCTGAAAAAAATCAACTAGGTATATACTATTGAGAGAGTCTAATGTCACACAAAAAGTTAAAATTTTTTTCTTACATTTTCTATGAAAAATTATTAAATTTCATGATGCCATATGGCATCATTGGGAGCGAAAGGGTTAAACAATCGTAATGCAGTGGGTTGTTGAATCCATTAAAACATCTCGGTTTCTTAGCCTTTCCAATAACCAACGGCTTCAATTTATGCGACCCATCCGAATTTGCACCCAGTAAAATAGAAACGCGTTCCTTTTGAATTTTGTGTCCGGGTGCACTTGTTTCGTTGGCAGAAACATATGTTTTGTTTGGCAAACGCCGAAAAAATAAACCGCTTTCATCAACATTGTAGATCTGGGTTTCTATAAGGCCCATTTCTGCAACTATTGCACGAAGCCTATTGATAAAAGGGCTTATCTCGCCAACATCACACGAAAGTATCTCACCACCAACTTTTAAGTATCGAATGCCGTGCCGATTTTTAAACTTCTTAAACCACCCGTCACTTTCATTAAATGCACATACATACACTGTTCTCAGGATAAACGTCTAGGAAAATACTTTTAGCCTTTGCCTTAAGTATTGGTCCAGTCAATGTACACATTTTTCCGCGTTGGTTCAGGAACCACTCGTACAAACGGTTTTCCATTTCGGGATATTCTGCACTATGTAAAGATTTTTTCGTGATTCCTGATATGTTTTAGAAACCGCAGCCAAAATCGTGTCCTTTTTTTAGATTCAATGTAACTTATAGCGGACTTTGAGACTTTATACTCCAGTGCTAATCGTTTGCCGTTAACACCTTCGTCAAGTCTCCTTAATATTTTCACTTTTTGCCAAAGTGTTTTTTGAACGTTTAGCAGACATGCTTTAAATACTTTTCGATTCAAACCGAGTCCCGTATAACTTTTACCGCGAAACAAATGAACAAAAGCATTCGAACCAGACCAGAATTACTCCAATTACTAGATAAAATTCTAGATATTATTTTGCAACGCAAAATTTCCAGGAAAAAAAGATTTATAGTTAACATAAAAACACAACATCGATTCATTTCATTCTGAAATTAGAACTCCAGTTCTAATTTCAGAGCATAATACGCATCAATGAATCTCAATGCACCATCCGCTCTGAAATTAGAACTTGTGGTTCTAATTTCAGAGCATGTAATGAAGTGAAAGATGTGGTTCTAATTTCTGAGAGTTCTAATTTGTGAGCGTCTACTGTATAAAAACCACTCCAATTAACCAGATGCACATTCAAATTCATTCCCTCGAAATTATAATGTACATCAGTCTATACAAAGGAAATTCGTACTCAATAAGATCTGCGCCGGCCGACCTATACTCGTACATGCTATGGAACCTGAACAGAAGAAAAAATATAAACCGAAGAGCATTCGTACCATTCCCATTATTCGTATCAAATTAAAGGTTTGTCACGTAAATCTAAATTGAGGTTCTCATCGGATACAGGTACGCTATAAGATGGTCATACATTCACTGCTAAAGATGATGAAATATTGTGTGCTAGTTTCGCAATTGCAATCTTCCTTTAATCTAAATTTTTCTGAACAGGGCAGACAACGAAGTTACTCACTAAAGGTACTTACCTACTGATAGAATGCGATCCGGCAGGCCTGTAGGCCAGATACGTCTACAATTTTCTTACGCTTTATAGCTCTAAAATATTGAATTCAGTAAGACAGTATTTTCAAAATGATTCATTCAGTATCCCAGGTAAAAAAATCCTTTTCCCGAATCAAAATATCAATGTCCCAACAATTGAAAAAGTCGAAATATTTTAAATTAAATACATAAAATTAATTTAAACCCATTTTAGCGACTCGCATTTGCGGAGCGGATGCGAATATGTGTAATATTCCTTCTTTACGAGTACATACATACTTAGACCAATCCAAGTAAATATGTAGCCATGTAGTTTCACTGGTGTAACTCCATTGCTATTATTATACCCTTCATCTTATAAGTAAAAATGGTATACAGTAGAGCGTCGATTATCCGAACGTCCATTATCCGAACATTCGATTAACCGAACCGGGGATTTAGCTATTTTCATATGAAATGCTTTGAATCAAATGAAAAAATCAAGTGCCTGAAGGAAGCAAATTCTCACCAACAGGACTAAATTCCTTCGAATTTCATATTTTTGCTCAGTGCTATTCGTTTGACACATTTCCAGGTTGTCGCTTATATTAACTTTTAGGCAATCCTCCAGTGTTTCAATGAAAACTCGATTAAACGAACTTTCGGTTATCCGAACCACCCCTTGTCGACATTAGTTCGGATAATCGACGCTCTACTGTATATTATTTTTGTCATGAAGTTTCTAACGCATTGAAGGAAGCATCTCCGACCATATGTATATACAGAGTGTCCCGCATTAGGTGGTCAATACTGTAAGGGTTGATAGCACAACTTGTTTCAGCCAGAAAATTGCCAATACAATCGGAATTTTTTTTACCGTTACCTTGTTATCGCTCTTTTTGTGAAAGTCATCGAAAACCGTGACTTGTCATGCAAAATCATAATTTGCAGCCCTCCTGATAACTTAATCCAAGATTTGATTTCAGTTTCAGAAACTACATAAAATTTCACAAAAACTGAAGTTTTTCCTGTTGTCAAGATTATTGCCACTTTCAAGATACAGTTACTCAAACTTAATAGAAATTTTAAAATAGATTTTTCATCGAAAATTCAAACAGTAATTTCATAACGGTGCTTTATTCGTACAAAGTTGATAAAAGTTGCTTGAACATGTTGGCTTTCCAACGGTATATCACTTTTTATATTTACATGGTGGGATTTTGGAATTACACATATTGGATGTAAAAAAAAAAAACAAGGTAATAATTTTCTTACCGGATTATTCAAACTGAAATTTTCTTCACTTATTTTTTATATTTTACTATCGCAATTTTAAAAATTTGTTAAATAAAAATGAAAATAAAGTTTTGAATATGAGAAATAACCAATAAACTAAAAATATTAACTAATGATTAAATGGGTCTGTTTGATGAATTGGAATAATGCTGCTGGAATTGGCCTCCTCCATTTTGTATGCAGACTCGACACCTTCGGCGCATGGAAAAAACGTCCCGAAGGATTTCAGGAGGGGTTTCCTTTATATTGTCACAAACATCATCAATTCGCCGCAGCAGCTGTTCCCGGGAGGAAATCGGCTCGGAATAGACATTGTTTTTTAAGTTACCCCATCAATAAAAATCTAGGGGAGTAAGGTCGGGACTTTTTGCAGGCCACGCAACTGTCCCAAATCTGCCAATCCACTTTCCGGGAAATTCGTATTCCAAATATTCTTTGATAGATCTCGCATTTTGAGCGGGGCACCCGTCTATCTGCCATAAATAGCAAATATTAAATTTTAACTGTTATAAGTACCGTTGCATTTGCCAAACAATATACAAAATTTCAAATATCTTACAGTTCTGGTCAAAATAATGTAGCGAGATTCTATCCCGAATTATGATAGCCTTTGTTTGTCTTTTTTCGAGTAAAGGGAAAATTGTTAGCGATTCCACTGAAGCTTTGAATTTTACCATTCAATGCGTGTTTCCCTAAAATTCTGCAATGTAAATATAAAAAGTGATATATTGTTGGAAAGCCAACATGTTGAAGCAACTTTTGTCAACTTTGCAGCTTTGTACGTATAAAGCACCGTTATAAAATTACTGTTTAAATTTTCGATGAAAAATCTATTTTAAAAATTTTATTAAGTTTGAGTAACTGTATCTTGAAAGTGGCGATAATGTTGGCAACAGAAAAAACTTCAGTTTTTGTGAAATTTTATGTAGTTTCTAAAACTGAAATCAAATCTTGGATTAAGTCATCACGAGGGCTGCAAATTATGGTTTTGCATGACAAGTCACGATTTTCGACGACTTTCACGAAAAGAGCGATAACAAGGTAACGGTAAAAAAAATTCCGATTGTATTGGTAGTTTTTTTGCTGAAACAAGTTGTGCTATCAACCCTTACAGTATTGACCACATATAATGCGGGACACCCTGTATATGAACCGCATGACGAGGGGAGTCGATTGGGCGATGTCCGTCTGTCTGTCTGTCCGTCTCACAGTAGGGGGCAGTAGTAGAAAAAATTCAAAAAAATTTATACTATTGGAGAGTTTTTGTAAAATATTTATCGCCTAGTACAAGGGTGTCAAACTCGAAGCCTGGCTTGGGCAAAATATCACTGTTTTCAGGTTTAAGCAGTCCGAAGAATAACAAATTTGAAAACGCGTATAGAAAACTATGTACTTTCGAAATTGAATCACAGGGTAGTATTTTTTAAGATGGTGACTATAAAATGCCATCTCTTGAAAAGGTTCTTCAAATAAATTTAGAAACCTTAGACAAGAAGTTAACACGTTCATTGTCTATGATTCCAAATGTAACTAAAATATTAAACTCATTTGTCTCGCAATTCCAAATTTTGAGGCTGACTTATTGTTTAAAATAGTCTGTAATTTTCTTTTGGAATTCCTGTCTATATAGCGTATCGCAGTAAAGGATTCAATTTCTGCCAAGATGGGTTTAATAAAATTTGTTCTGCTCAATGAGACTGCAAGAACCGCCGAATATCACCGAGTTTTTGAGTTATTTTTATTCACTAAGCTCGTCCTCATTTACACTTTCGCTGCTTTCGCTCGTTTCCCCTGCTACAAACTTCAGCCACGATTTCATTATCGGTCAGAAATGATGAGGTCAAAAGGCCGTCATCTGCAGTGAGATAATCGAGTGGGATCTCGGTTGGTTGGTTGCATTTGTTGTTGTGTTTCATTTGTTGTTGTGGCTGATCACAACCAATTGGGTTGTTTTGTCTTACCCATTCGTTCAATGGTAAGGAGTCATCAGTATCGAAGGCATTATCGATCACCGACAAACCTTGAGGTCCATATGCATTCCTTATGGTTTCAGTCGTTACCTGATGCCAAGATTTATACAAAAGATATTGCATCAAGTAATGTAATTTTTAGCTGTTCACCAACGTCAATGCTACCAACAATGCGCAATAAAAGTGAACGGCGATAATGACTTTTTTAAGAACGGATGACTCCTTGATCCATGGGCTGTAGTTTTGAGCTAGTGTTAGAAGGCATAAACACTAGCTTAATGGATTTCAAGTTGTACATTTTCGGGTGAGCTGGGCAATTATCAACCAATAACGCGATTTTTCTATTTTTCTTTGTAAGTTCATAGTCCCATTCGCGTACATAATTCGTAAATATGTCGGAGGTCATCCAAGCTCGTTTGTTGGCACAATAGTCCACTGGCAATCTTTTAATAGATTTGAAGCACCTTGGTTTTGCGATTTGCCAATAACCAGTAACTTCCGCTTCTCCTTGCCCGACATGTTGGACAAACTACACTGAAAGAAAAAGCTTGGTAAAATCAACAATTTTTCTTAGTTATTTTTGCGTCAATCACGAGAAATTGTTGAAACAACTTTTTCAAAATTGTTGTCTGCTTTTTAAACAATTAACAATTATTAATAGTTGATTAAACACATTAATTGAAACTTAGAATTAACAACGACTATTTATTGTTTGTCAACAATGATATTATTGTTATATAAATTAACAATTTGCTGATACTGTTTTACTATTATCCACAGTAGTTAAGCAACAATTAAATATTGCTATTGAAAGATACTGCATAGTGACTCGAATACCAGCGATTGTAAAAATACTTTTTACAATTGTAAAAATACCATCTCGCAATTCGTTTTCAAAATTGCAGCTTTACAAGTCATCATCGTTAGGCCGCCCATTCTCGGACGTGGATTTGGACGTTCCACTTAACAGAATTTAATGGATTTCCCTCCTAATCCATTAAATTTGATTCAGTGGATGGATTTACGTCCAAATCTACGTCCGTGTATTGGCGGCCATATACTGCAACAGCATGGGCCACTTCCTTTTACCAGCGATGATAGCAAGAAATATCAAAACAGAAAAAGAATGTAGTATATCTGAAATTATTTTAATAAATGATTGTAAATAAGTTTGATAGCTTTTTATTTTCACTTAACATAAATAGGAAATTCATGGGAATAACAGACATATATGCATCTTAACCTATGTATGCCAAATTATTATTATTTTCAATTAAGTACTTATATGTACGTGTAGTTTATAGAAGTACAAAATAATAACAACACATCAAATATTTTTCTTATTACATATTAGAAATATTTCAGTTTGATCATTTTTTTCTTTTTTGTAGTAACAAAAATAATTTGCGTAGGTCCATCAAATTCTTCGATATTCATAAGGTAGTACTCATTTCTGCTCCCAATCACTTCAAATGCTTGGTAATGTTCATTAAAGAGGGATATATTAAGTTTTTCGGAAACACATTTTTTTTTTCAATAACAATGCCTTCTAGGCGATATTCTTCTGCAGCACTATCATTCTTAGATTTAATTAAATAGTGATCAATTTTGTATTCTATATTCCTAAATTTTACAGAATCATAATAATTATTATCTTTGTGTGAATTTTTAGTGTCTTGAGGAGTATTAATCTATTATTCGAAATTGTTGTTTATACACTTTTATTATCCTACTTTACAGTTTACACTAGATACACTTTATCACACACTTCAAATATATAAACTCGAAAGAAACGCACGGTCCACTTCGTATGAATATCAGAATCGAATTGATTCGAATGGTTCACACGTGTCGAATTATTAGACGCATTGTTTTTAAGATGCCTACACTACAATAGTAGTCCAACCACTTATTCGTTGTAAGCTTATCAACAAAGAAATGCTGGCTCGTCAATTTGCAACAATATATCGTTGCATGCCCACATTTATGTTGATGAACTCTCACCGTTAACTGTACACAAGCAATGCTCTATTAGTGAATTTACAACGAAAAATTGTTGATCATTCATCCTCGCACCGAAACATCGATTTTATACAACGAAAACTTGTATGGTTACAATTTAATGTTGTAGATTTTTTGGCGTATATTATAATCTTACAATGAACAATTGTTGTCCTAGTATTCTGGGGTTCTTTCACAAGCTTCTGTTGTTAATCTCAAACACAGCTCGGTAAAATTACAATATTTAATTGTTGCAGAACACTTTTCGTTCTCGGCTAACCATATTTTGATTGGAAAAGTATTTGAGCGACAATTTATCGTAATAAAGTAAACAAAAAATGGAAGTACGAGCAAAAATATCAAATAACATTTTTTGAATTGTAAATTTGACAATATTGAGATAGTTGATATAATTATTTTGCTTAGTTGGTCTAGCAATTTTTCAAGAATTGTTGTTGTACCTCGCCAGATAGTAAAATTAACAACGGGTTTTTCTTTCAGTGTAAGACTGTGGCTATTTGGCTAATTTGCCACCCTTACACTGTTCGTCATTGAAATTCAACGTGGTATCATGAGTTATCTTATAAAATATGCCTGCTTCATCGGTGTTAAAAATTTCGTCACTGCTATATTGGCTTTGAAGATTGGCTATCCAGTCATTGACAACAGTATTGTCTACGGAGCCCGACTCACCAGTGATTTTTGAGCTGCAAACATTATGTCGAGCTTTCCACCTATCAATCCAGCCATCACTGCATTCAAATTCATCGTTAATCTTCCTGCCAAATTCTTCTGCTTTTGCCTTCAGCACAGATCCGCTAATGCTTGAAATAGATTACGCGCACCAGCAGCAGCATCGGCAGAATTTCATAGCTGACAATTATGCTGAATGCCGAGTCTTCTGCTCAACATTTTTGTCAGCAATGGTAAATGCATTGCACTTGACGTTTCGTGATGCCGATGCTGCTCCTGATGCGCGTAATCTATTTCAAGCATGATTGTTATATTACGCAATCTTTGTTGCGAAAACCATTTCAGGAGTAGCTTATCGACATCATCTTGTAATGATTTCCGCATCTTTTTGGTACCGACATTTGCACTTCCAAAAGCGAGAAGCAATCCACCCATTTCTTCCAAATTGTTCCAAATGTGGATTTGCTTAACTTCCTTTCTTGGCAAATTTCACTCTGCTTTTTTCCACTTTGTATTTATCGTATAATTTCGCATTTGTCTTTAAGAGAAAACTTTTTCCGTTTTTACTTCTTCACGCTCATATTTTTGTTCGTTTTTTAACACTAAAAACGCGTGAAGCTAAAAATCCGCTCACGAAAAACTGATACGAAAAAAAAAAAACACAATTGGAAATACAAACAGAAGCCGCGTAAATCCAATTGGATTGAAATGTATTGTGTTATTCCCCACGTACGAAACTAAAGGAAAAACAAGAAATGTCAAAAATAATGCGGGTATACCCCTATTTTTGAAAAAAAAAAAAGTTCGTTATATCCGATTCTGATGAGGAAAATCGTTGTAAATTGGGTTCGCTATATGTGATTGTTCCTTATAATCAATAGTTTTTGTATGAAAAATAGTGAAATTGAAACGGGGATTTTCGAATAGTTCGTTATAAGCGAGTGTTCGCTATAAGCGGTTTCGCTATAGCCGAGGTTGACATGTATACTTTTTATATGGTCGGAGATGCTTCCTTCAATACCTTACAAACTTCATGACAAAGTTAATATACCCTTTCACTCTGTGAGCGAAGGGTATAATAAGTTACCAAGTCGCTAATGAAAGACCTTAGAGAAAGCATGTATTAGTCCAGAGTGGGCATCAGAAAATAAAAATGGCACCGTTTTCACACTATTGCAGTTCATAGTATGTGTGAAAATTTTATTCAATTGTCAATTTTTGTTTACAATTGAGAATATAAAATCCGCGTAATATTTATTACTCTCTCAAAATGCCAACGTGATAATAATTAACCCTTCGGTTGGCACATAGACCTAGACAGACCATTGGTTGTATATCTTGATGAAAAATATCGTTCAACAATATTTTCCAGCCCTTACCATATATATTTCAACGGAACTGAATGCGATCAAACGTTCGGCGAAATATAAACTATGTCTAAAGAAACGAAAAAACGGCGTATCATCGTAAGATATAGTATGTAAACTTTTTTAGAGAACCAAAATTGGACCTCCTCAAAAAATAAGATTGATTTCACAGAAGATTCAGCTACACCTGAGGTTAATAATTGCATCGACAATATTTTGACGTTTGAATTATTTCGTGGAGTGTAGTGTAAATAGCCACTCTGGAGTCTAGACTAACGCATGGCATGGGTTGCTATGCTTTCTCTAAGTGAAAGACCCTTTATAAATAAATTACGTACTTCATGTAATTCGTTACATTTTTATTAATTATCATAACGGCCTTTTAACCTATACGAAAAATTAATCTATCCGGACTCTGTTTTATTCGCATCTATCTAAAATACGTCTTAATTTATGATATAATGTCAGATGTCAATCATTACAATTATTTATAAATTTATTTGAGATTAATAGACCGTCTATATGTAAGAGCTTTTAGCAGAAGTTTCTAGATGTATGAATTAGAGAAAAGTCATTTTGAAACATACGCAACAGCCATGTCTTCAGCCAACGTGCCATGCTACAGAAAGGTTATTGGTCATGGCAAGCAGAAAAAAAGACACCGTTTGTTGAAACATCAACTAATTCTGTAAAACCAAGCTTAGTAGGATCCTTGTACAGTAAAAACGCATACTTTTTCCCGTTCCCATAAAATGCAAACAGCAGTGGCGTAACGTTTCTAAAATATCTTGTGTGCGAGATCGAAATGGGGGCCCCCGCAAAGTGTTATTTATAATTAAATAAAATTGTTGAAACCACTATTTTTGCTGATTAGTACACGCTGTTGTAAATATGGAAAAATATTTAAGTTACATGTAACTCCAGGACTATATTTAAAGGAATTTACACTTCTTCTTATTCCTTGCCTAGTTCTTTATACCGCTCCATCGCGTCGCATCGCCGGACCTGCTATGTAGCCACATCGCCCGTTCTGGCGGTAACGTCTCAGTATATTTCTACAGGGAGCTATTTCTTAAATCGTGTCATCGCCGAGACCATGCGTTGTTGTTGATTTTTCATTTCACACATCCAGGTGTTCTTCGGTCTGCCATTGATATCGCTTTCCTTGTGGGGTTATCAGGCGGATGCCTTTCAACATGGCAATATCAATCCATTTGTCGTTCTTCGAGCTTTTCGGTGATTGGTTGTTCTATAAGCTACCTTGGCTGTAGGTACTTTTGATATGGTCCCTTTTGGTTACACCAACTGACATGAGAGGATTTAAACTATCGACAGTATATACTAAAACCTCACGATTCAATCGAGTAAGCGGGTCGAAAAAAATTTCAAATTCAAATTCAAATTCAAATTTATTTATCTCATTGTAGTTACATGATTAAACAATTCTCTTAATATTGATACCGGCTAGTGCCTTAACTCTATATTAGTTTTACTTTGCTTATTCAGTTCAGGTAAATCGGAGTAAGTATAAGATTTGAAGGAAAAAATTAAGAACAAAACCTTACTAGTTATATAAAAAAAAAAAATATATATATATATATATAATAAAAGACTTAATCTAATTCTTAAACTGTATATTAATCTGCATCTTAAATCTGCGCATAAAATTTAGATTGCTTATTAAATTATGTTAAATGTAAGGCTCTTATTAAATTGTTATCAATATTTAAGCTGGATGCTAAGAATTTAGAGTTCCTTCTTTCGGCTACATCATTTATTTTTGGTATTCTAGTTTCAATGTGGAGTCTTTCCGTCGAGTAGTAGAATGGTTTACCAGTTATTTGTTTTAAAATTTTGTTTTGGGTGACTTGAAGTTTGTTTTTCGTCGTTTTAGCGAATTTTCCCCAAACTGGAGAACCATAGATCGCTATTGGCTGGATAACCATCTTATAAATAAGAAGTTTATTATCCGTAGATAGTTTTGATTTTTTATTCAATAGGGGATACAATGAGCAAAAGGCCTTCCTCATTTTATCGGATACCATTTCTATGTGTGAATGACCAGTGACTTTTTCGTCAAAAACTATTCCAAGGTATTTTAGTTCTTTTTGCCACCTGATAGAATCACCAAGAAAGTCTAAAGGCGAACATGGTTTATTTGTTTTCTTCCTTTTTCGGCTGAAAAAGGCAGCTTGGGTTTTTGAAGTATTTAGTTTTATCTTCCACTTGTAATAGAATTCATAGAGCCTCTCAAGGTGTGTTTCGAGTCTAGACGATATTGTGTAGTATGTACCTAATGTAAGTAAAGAAGAAGAAGAATATGTAAAGATGTAAAACGTCAAAATCTAGTACAAATAAAAATCACTTATCATCTAACCTTCGTTTGTTGAACACCACATTTTGGCGACGAGGATTTTTGAAGTTAAATTTTAACTTAAATTCGTGTTGAATTTCAACGATAATATAAAAAAGTGATAAGTCGTGGAAGTTTTAGTGAAATTTTCACTTATTCGTATTTTTCCGCTAAATAATTTTAATTTCTACCACTTAACCTAAAATGGCGACCGCCCAAGATTCCAAGTCATTGCCATCGGGCAGTGGAGAAGCTTCGCAAATTTTTGGAAAAGCTAGGCCATTGCCATCCTACAGTGGTGAAACTTCCCAATTTTTCGCCAGTGCTATGCCAGAATTTGTATCCGCGAAGGACGATTGGCTGATGTGGCACGAACGACTGGAAGTTCATCTCGAGGAAATTAAGTGCGCGGACGAGAATACAAAGAAAGCGATTTTGTTGAAATCTATTGGATCGGAAGCATATTCCGTTCTCCGCAGTCTTTGTTATCCGGATGTTCCTGTAAAATTAGCCTACAACGTTCTTGTGAAACATTTATCGGACCAATACACGCCGCCTGTCATCATATTTCGTGAACGTAAGCAATTTTTTGCAGCAGAGAAAGCGGATAGTGAATCTATTGCTTCCTGGTTTGCACGCATCAAGATGTTAGCGTTAAATTGCAAGTTTGGTTCACATCTTGAATCGTTTGTGCTATCGAAGTTTGTTTGCGGAACTGGTGGCAAAGTGTTCGAAAGGTTATGCGAAGAGGATGAAAAGCTGACTCTCGCAGAAGCGTACCGAAAGGCGTTAATTGTTGAATCCAAGCAGCCTTTGAAAATTGATTCGAAAGCTGACGTTAACTTTGTTAGAGGAAGGCGTAACGGTACCAGTAACAGTGGTTCATCGAAAACTCCATGTGCACATTGTGGATGGAAAAACCATCAATCAAAAGGTTGCAAATTTCGGAAAGCGACCTGTCATTGCTGTAAGAAAGTTGGTCATCTTGCGTCGGTTTGTAAAAACAAAAAAATCAATTTTGTTGATAAAAATGAATTAAATTTATCTAATAATAGTAATTTTTCTAGTTTTGATAGATCAATGTACTGCGTTGAATCGGCGATTCATTTGGCACGTAGCGATTTGTTTAATGGAGCGAAAATCTATGTAGTTCCAATTGTTCTTGATGGTGTCAAGTATGACATGACGTGTGATACAGGATCTCCGCTATCATTGCTTTCAATTGGGTTTTTCGACAAGTTGTATCAAAGAGCATCTTTACGGTCATGCAGTATTCCTTTTACAAACTATGGAGGAAGTAAGATGAATGTGGCTGTTGAGTTTGACGCAGTTGTAAACTACAATGGCCATGAAGAGGTAATTACTTTTATAGTTACCAACACGAATAGTCCGCCGTTATTAGGAAGAAACTTTTTAAGGAAATTTAACTTTGACCTAATACAAGTGGATAAAAATATTAACATAGTTTCCTCAATAGATGATATTATTACTAACTTAAAAAGAGATTTTTATGAGGTATTTGATGGTGGTTTGGGAAAATATACACTAGGCACTATTAAACTTCAAGTTATTGAGGGGACTAATCCAATATTTTGTAAGCCGCGTAACGTTCCTTTGGCTTGGAAGGATATAATTGAAAAGCAATTAAGAGCTTTAGTTGCTAAAGATGTATTAGAGCTTGTTGAAAATTCCGACTGGGGAACTGCTTTAGTTCCAGTGGTTAAACCTAATGGAGAATTAAGAATTTGTGGCGACTATAAAATTACAATAAATAAGTACATTGTTGACTACAAATACCCCTTGCCACGCATTGATGAAATTTTCGCTTCTTTGCAAGGAGGATTGTTGTTTACAAAATTAGATTTGTCTAATGCTTATAATCAGTTGCCATTGGACGATGATTCGCAACTGTTATGTGCGTGGAGTACTCATATTGGAGTATATAAAATGAAAAGGTTACCATTTGGTGTTAAGCCAGCTGCTGCAATTTTCCAAAAAACAATGGAAACCCTACTTAGAGATATTTCTAATGTCACTGTTTATCAGGACGACATAGTTGTAACAGGTACTACCATGGAAAACCATATTCGCAATTTAAGATTGGTTTTATCGAAGCTTAAATTGGCTGGTTTAAAGTTGAATTTAGATAAATGTTCATTCTTCCAAGAAAGCATTTCTTACCTGGGTTTTAATATAAATAAAAATGGTTTAAGCAAGAATAATGAAAGAATTAAATCTGTTCTGGATGCTCCTGTACCAACAAATATTTCAGAATTACGATCATTTATTGGAATGGTAAATCATTACTCAAGATTTATCAAAGATTATTCTACAAAGATGATACCGTTATATGATCTTTTAAAAAAAGAGAAAGATTTCAAATGGAATATGAAATGTCAAGAAGCATATCAACTAATGAAAAGAGAAGTTACGTCAGATCAGGTGTTAGTTCATTTTAACCCGTCATTACCAATTGTACTAACTACTGATGCGAGCCAACACTCTGTTGCTGGTGTTTTATCGCACAAGTTTGACAACGGCTCTCTAAGACCGATCGCTTTCGTTTCTAGAGCTCTTGGTAAAAGCGAAAGAAATTATAGCACGATTGAGAAGGAGGCTCTCGCTATTATTTTTAGCGTTTCAAAATTAAGTCAATATTTAATTGGTGTTTCGTTCGAATTGAATACTGATCACAAGCCACTTTTAGCTATTTTTGGCGAATCTAAAGGCTTGCCAGTTATGGCTGCTGCTCGCATACAAAGATGGGCATTTTTGCTTTCTGGTTTTAAATATAAAATCAAATATGTTAAAGGTGAAAACAATATTGCTGATAATTTATCTAGAATTCCTCAATCTGAAGTGGGTGATGCTCCCGCTGGATATAATTATATCAATTATTTAGGATTTACCAATATGTTATCCCTAAGCTTTAAGGAAATAGCGAAAGAAACTCGTAGAGATCCAACTTTATCTAAAGTTTGTGATGCAATTAACAATTACACATTTAACGATTTTAAGACTCCCAATTTTGTTCCATTTAAAAACAAATCTAACGAACTTTCTATCGAATCAGGATGCATATTATGGGGGTACAGAACTGTTATTCCAAGTAAACTTCGAAAACAAGTTTTAGATGAATTACATAAGTCTCACATGGGGATTGTCAAAACTAAATCTATGGCTAGGTCATATGTATGGTGGCCAAATATAGACAATGACATTGAATTGTTAATTAAAAATTGTCATTCTTGCCAGTTACTACAAAATAGTCCGGAGAAAAGCAGTTTAATTCCTTGGGAATCAACACATGGACCTTGGAAACGTATCCATATTGATTTTGCTGGTCCTATAAAAGGATATCAGTTATTAATAATTATTGATTCATATTCCAAATGGGTAGAGGTGTTTAAAACTAAAAACGCTACTACAAGTTTTGTTATAGATAAATTAAGGCAAATTTTCAGTCGTTTTGGTTTAATAGACACTTTAGTGTCAGACAATGGAAGTCAATTTACGGCTGTAGAATTCAAAACATTTATTGAAAAGAATTTCATTCATCATGTTCTTACAGCTCCTGGCCATCCAGCTACAAATGGCCAAGCTGAAAACATGGTAAAAACTGTAAAAAAATCTATCCTGGCAAACTTAAAAGATAACAAACCTGATGATTTTGATACAGTTATACACAGATTTTTGATGGATTATAGGTCAACAAAACATTGTACCACAAAAGAAACTCCTGCTAAAATAATGCTAGGTAGAGAAATTAAAACTAGATTTTCTTTATTAAAACCACCGTGTATAGATGAAAATATTAAGAAAAATCAAAATAAAAGCGTCACTAATTATAAAGGGAAAAGAAATGTAGAATTACAATCTGGTCAGAACGTCTATATTCGTGATTATACGGATCCGAATAAAGCAAGTTGGACTAAAGCTAAAATTGAAGAAAAACTCGGGCCACGTAATTACAATTGTGTTATTACTCGCAACAACAAATTGATTAAACGACATATTGATCAAATAAGAACTGCGCCTGCAGATAATGAATTAACGGATAATGTAATCAACGCAAAAGTCCCAAATGAAAATAATGATTCTGAAGATTCGGTATCAGACCATGACAGAGATGCTGAAGATATTATCACTAAAACTCAAAATGATCCTGGTTTTGAAACTGCCGATGAATCGTTCGACTCACCACCAGTTTTAAGACCTAGAAAGAATAAAGTAAACTATAAGGTATAGAAAAAAACATTGTATGAATTGTAAAAAAAACTTTATTCAGTAGAATATTTTGTATATATAAAGAACTGAAGCAACAAAATAATTTTTCATAATAAATATAATATTAAATGAAAAATGAAATATTAAATATTATTACATATATTAATTAAAATTAATTATAAACTTTGGGAGGAAGATGTGTAGTATGTACCTAATGTAAGTAAAGAAGAAGAAGAATATGTAAAGATGTAAAACGTCAAAATCTAGTACAAATAAAAATCACTTATCATCTAACCTTCGTTTGTTGAACACCACAGATATATGATTGGGGTCATCACCATCGCAGAAAATGCAAACATCATCTGCAAAACACGCCACTTGGCAATCATTGTTTTTTGGGATGTCTGCAGTAAAAATATTAAAAAGTGCCGGGCTGAGGCATGATCCCTGAGGAACACCTGCTTGGATAGTCTTGGTCGATGATTGTGACCTGCCAATTTGTACCGCGAATGTTCGATTCATGAGGAATGATTGAACCAGTTTTACTAAATAGATAGGAATACCGAATTTTAACATTTTAAATAGTAAACCGTCGTGCCATACAGAATCGAAGGCTTTCTGTATGTCTAGCGTTACGATACCTACTGACTTTTTATTTTCGATGGCATTTTTAATGTAATTATGGAGGCGATATGTTTGATGTGTGGTTGATAGATTTTTACGAAATCCAAATTGAAAGTCGGGTATTATCTTTAGTCTTTCAGTAACTTCATTAAGCCTGGAGAGAATAACTTTCTCTAGAATTTTGCTAAGTGCAGGTAAAAGGCTTATGGGTCTGTAGTTTTCTGGTTGACGATTGTCTTTGCCCGATTTGGGAATTGGAACAACACTGGCATGTTTCCAGAAGGTGGGAAAATGTGATGTCACCATGCATGAGTTAATTATAAAATTAAGCTGAATTACGGCTTTTTTCGGCAAGTTCTTCAGCACAAGGTTAGATATTTTGTCAAACCCAGGAGCTTTTCTAACTTTCAAAGATTTGACGATGTCGTGAATTTCAACAGGAGATGACAAGTAGGTTGGATTGAAAAATTTGTTTTTAGTTCAAATCCAGTATTTGTTTGTAGGCGGTTATTAGGGCCTGTGTAAAAATGCTATTTACACTTGTCAAATTTAGGTTTATTATTAAATCTCGAATCATGTTCGGACTATCGTCTTAACTTTTTACACAACTTAACAGTAGAGTAGAATCCGTTTAAATGTACATTCCGAATATTTGATGCATGAGTAAAACTGTTTTTTTTTTTTTGCAACATAGGCGAAATTAACCACATTTTACCAAGCTGTTTTATAGATTTAGTCAGGGATTTTGTTTTAAATCGCGTTATGAACCCGATTTTTTTTCTGTTAATTGGATTTTACCTTTAGTATCAGAGCTGTTAATGGGTAAAGTCATTTCTTCTGTTCACTTTATTCAGATTACAAACACATTTTCTGAAATTATCTTAATTTTGATTTATTTTGAATAATTACTTAGAAATGTATTGTATCAATATTTAGGGAGAATAGGAGCAGACAGGGCAAGGAACAACGCCACAGACGACAAAAACAAAAATTAAATTGATATTCGCATTTAACTCAATACCATTCCTATGTGAAAAGAAAAACGAATATTTTTTTGAACAGTCAAAAGGTAGGCATAGGTTTTTCATAAAATTATAAAATTAAATTTAAGTCCTCGCCATTCTTTAAAAAAAATTTGCCTTGTTCTGCTATTCGTTCTCATAAGAAGAACTTCTGTGTTACAAATATTTTCCGCTATACGACGGCTGCTGATTTGTCGCTAGTGTCGACAAAAAGAAGAAGAAAACTGTTTCCAAGTAAAAAAAATGTTTCATTTAAGAGCAGTCCTAACTTGTTCATCGGTTTTAAATTTAGCTTCAGTGTGTCTATGAATAAGAAATCTAGTATTTTTTTTTAATCACAGTCCAAAATTGTCCCCTCCTCTTCACTATGTTAGGGGGCCCCTGTGGTTTGGGGGCCCGTGTGCGACTGAACACATGGAACACCGTACGTTACGCCACTGGCAAACAGCAACGAATCGGATGATGTGTGATTTAGGGAATGCATGCACTTATACATACATACATATGTACGTAGTATTTGGTTCTTATCAATCAATGAATAAATAAATACAAAATAAGTACAAAATTCAAAACCAAACCATTACCTCAAAATTGTTGATTTGAATGTTCAACACTTATCTGAATGTCAATTTCCATTCAAGCGATATTCTTGTATCTGGTTACTTGTTATAAAAATATAAGAGCAACAACAAGTTGGTCATGTGTTGCGATAACTTGAGTGCAATATTACAACTGACTGATAACATAGTGCGAACATTGCGGCTAAAGTTTTCCTACAATAATAATGTATTATTGCGTTAGTCATTTTTGTGAACAACACGGGCGCCTACTATTCGCATATCCGGATAAAAATCATGTGTAGTTTTATCGTGGAAAATTCAAGTGTATTGCATTCATTAATCAATCAAAAATAAAAATATATTCCTTTTGTGATAGTTAATAAATGTGTGAATTCTTGTATTAACTATAAAATGTGAAGGTGCTTTTTGATTAGAATAAATCGTATGTGACCAGTAGAGCGATGCAAATGGCATTCTATTGATAAAGACAACGTTTGAATGACTAAGTAAGTTCCAGTGATACTACCAGTATATTTAATGTACAAAAAAAAAACCAAAAATAGTACATCACAGGCCCGTGCGCAGGAATCATCCAAGGGGGGGGTTTAACTTACATATTCAAATTTTTAATTGAAAGGTATATTTAAAGTTTAAAATATACAGGCTATAATAAGGTGACCAGACTCCAAAAGCCCAATGCTGTACGCAAACTAGCGGAATTCGGTTGTCAAGCAAATCCAGAGTCATATATCCAGGTTCCAGGTCCGAGGTCTATGCCGCAAACATGTTGGCTGTTTTTCTAATGCACGACAGACAGAGTCTGAGCGCGCAGAGTATTCTGAGCTCCAGGTTATACGGACGAGTCATAGGTTTAAATTTCACGAAATGGCGTCCATTGGCTTACCGATCGCCGCGCTTGCACCTCGCCTTATCATTCTTAGCACCACCACTGCGTCGCAAATTTAGGCGAATTCTGAAAAGCGCAAAAGACATGATGAGGTCTGGATGAAGCGAAGGGCAAGGCACAGGATTTAAGTAAACTTAAGGACGAGCCAGAGGTCTAAATTTTACGAATTGTCATCCATTGGCTTACCGCTCGCTGGACTTACCTTGTTCCGCAACAGCACTACGTCGCGAATACTGAATAGCGAGACAGATAGAGCGAGGTCTGAGCGGAGTAAAGGGCGAGGTGCAGGGTCTGAGTATATGTATGGACGAGTCAGAAATATATACAGCTTACGAATTGCCTGACATTAACTCACCGCTTGTTGCGCTCGCTTCATCCTATTTCCAAGCAGCGCTACGTATCAACTTTTTGGCGAATTGTGAAAAGGGCGACAGACAGCGAGATCTTAACAGACGAGCTATAGGATTTGAGTAAATGTATGGACGAGCCAGAGATCTAAATCCAACAAATTGCTTTCCATTAGCTCACTGCTCGCTGCGCTTGCACTTCGTCTTATCCTATTTCGCAACAGCACTGCTTCGCAAAAATATTGGCGAATTCTCTAAAGGTACGTGTTCGTAGAGACGACTCATGTGATGATCGCTCAGCGATCGCAGTTAAACCATCGGTTCTGAGCACTATACGTGCATATTTTATATACAGACATGTTATGGTCGACACATGGAAAGTAACACCATTACAAAAATATGCAAATATGGCTCGGAATTGGATGCATAACTACGATCGCTGAGGGATCATCCCAAATCATACATGAAAAAGTACGTTAAATCAATAAACGGTGTCCTCAAAATGTCTCCGATGATTGCCTTTATTAATATAATAAACACATCATCGTTAGTTTATGTTATGTACATTATATCAACAACCAACTAATTGTAATACTGGTAAAGAATTTCAATTCATACAATAACCATCGGTTATTGAATTCATTAATCGGTTGGTTAATTCCACGTGCTGAAGTTATAGAACTAACGACCAAAGAATTGTTGAAGTAATGTTCGATTTTGTTAAATCAATAAATTCCGATTATTGAATCTTTATGGTTTTATTTTTTATTTTTAAAATAAAACAAATCTGACGCATGCCAGCAGTGAACCTAGACTTCTATAAGTGTTAAAGACATTTCATTTACCTCGGTGCGCTCTGAAAAGCATCATAAAACTACCACCTACCTACAGTGGGATTCGATCCGGGGATCCTATGATTTGAAGACCAACACCCTACCTACTAGACCAAGCAGACATACATGATGAACGTTTCTAAGATACACTTAAAGCATTTGTCCAGCTGAAGAATCGTGTTCATTAATTTTTTGAACAATCTTCAAAAGCAAATCAATAAATTAGTTCATAAATGCAATGAACAATAATACCTAATGTTAGTAAAAAACTTGTTCGTTGTAATAATGAATGGCTGATCATGAAGCAGTTGAACCGAAATAATCCTTATAAATGGGGGATCATGACGATTATGTCTGTTTTCATTGGAAGAAAAATAAAATTAAATGAGTACACCCGTTCATAAATACTACATATATTGCATTTTTTTAATACTCGTCACTATGTGATAGGGTGATTGAGCGATGTCCGTTTCTCTGCCTGTATGTCCGTCTGTTTCTATAGGTAACTAGGGAGTAAGGCCGCAAAGCATATAGGATGTAATAATAAACGACAATTATTTGTTATCTTAAGTACAGTCGTTTAGCTACACGAAATCTATAACTAAGTTGTAGAATCAAGAATTATTTATTAAATATGGCTCGGGACTCGTAGCCTTGAAAAGCGATAGGCAATGAACCAAGCGAAACTAAAATTCATTTATTGATTTGACAAACGTATTAATAGATTCAATCAAGGCCATTTTCAATGTTAAGCCTGAAGTTATTGATTGTATAATTTTGATTGTAAATATAACAATTCGCAGAGTAATCTATTTAACGAATAAGTACGATCACTCAACAAACAATTTATTAAACCGATACGTTTTTATTATAAATACAATAAAATATATAATAACCTTAATAAACGCTAAATTTTTGGAATGATAAAAGCGGTCATCATTTAATAAATACAAAATTATAAGTCTAATAAAAACTACACTGGAACAATTAAATTAATTAATTAATTTTTCAATAACTGCCGTTTATTAATAATACGAACGATATTTTTTTGTGTGTAGAGCCTTGAAATGTTTCAATCAACCACAAATCCCCTGCAATGCCCTACAAAAGTTCACCCACTACAATCTACACATGCCGCGCGGTTACATTTATCTTTGAATTACAATGCGTTCGGTATAGGGAAAATTTAAAATACCGCTTTTCGGATTGCATACCAACACTTATGAGTTTCTACCACGAATGTGCTTGAACTGTCCGGAACTGGATGGTGTCTAGCGGTGAGAGAAAATTCTTTTGGCAAGGTATAAATTAACAACGCCAGTTTACATTTTTATGAAGTTAAATTTTTGCCTTATGAGAACAATAGTATTTAATAAAAAAATTCTGGCAACATTTGCCAATGGGGGGGTTTCAACCCCCAAAACCCCCCCCTGCGCACGGGCCTGGTACATCATATTGGTATATGTAGTCTGGTCTAGTGATTAGTGCGCTCGCCTTCAAGGCACAAGGACGTAGGCTCGAATCTCACCGCGAGCGTATTCAGTGATGATGGTTCTCGAATTTACGACCCATGTGCATTGATGAGATAAATCATTTTGCAGAGCATTCGGTTAATCTCAAGACCTCTATTTCTACCTAACAATATACATAATGGACGGCTGGAATAGCTGCATAACAGTCCAACATTGGACTAAGGCCGCAGTCCGCAGATGTATTTGTTACATCCAATTTCCAAGACTTTTACTGCTTTTTTGTTGAGGTGTTGAGATCAACAGCACGCTCAGCAGTGTTATTTATCCCCATAAATGAGTATTCGTTTAACATCTGAGTGAGATCATAGTCCGCCCCATTTTATCAGCTCTGCTACTATGCTACTCATACTTCAGTTTTGATGCTCTACAGAAGACGCAATTAGATTGAAGGATTATTATTATTTAAGGAAAATTTCCTTACGACAAAAAAGAGGAGTCAGTTCCATAAATGAAACAATTGGATTGACAGTGGCTTCAAGGAAACAAATTACACATTAGATCAGATGATGAAATGATCATATTGCTTCTATTAGAAAAATGACCGCTAATGGCTATTCTCAGAGGTAAAAGGTACATGAGTATCAATCTGAAAAATATGATTTTCCATTCTCATGTCATGTTGCCCATTACGTCATACGTACGCATTAGTTTCAATCTTTCTGTTTCCTGAGTCCTAAGCGTTTTTCAATCTTTCACAGAGCGAAATGCATATAACTTTTACCGTTATCCTGCCGTAGCGTGAAAATTTTAAAACTTGCGAAATTTATCGCGATAAAATAAAACTGTCGACCTCCCTATTCACTTGAACCAACTTTTTCACTTCATGAGACTTCACATAAACCCGTTCTCTCTTGAGTTTCAAATATTAAATGCGCTTCGAAGATACAGGTATGTATTAAAAGTAAATTTCAACATTAGTTTTCCTTGAAAATTGTGCCAATATAATGAATTTAAACGGCACTTTGATCTAATACAAAGTAGTTGGCAAAGGTTGTTGTAGTATATTTAGAGTTTCCAACGACAAGTTATTAATTTTCGTATTTGAACGCAAAAAAGAAATTTGTTGAAGGATCAAAAGGACGAAAAATTATGTTCCTTTCCTTCGGAAAATCAGCTGAAATTCTGCAATTTTTGTGCTATCCTCCATTTTTGCAAACGTTTTCTTTTCTCGACTTTCAACTTACATTTTTGTCCGCGTTTTTTTCGAACTGACAAAAAAACTGAATAATTCTTAAAGCATCAAGCTTCTCTTTAAAGTTTAAAGGTCCATCCAGACTGACCGCCAAATGGCAGCACTTGCTACCAACTGGCAGTTGCAATTGCATCCAAAGTCATCCAGAGTCCGATTTTGATAATTATATTTAAAAAAAATCTCCAAAATGAAAGTTTGGTTATGTCATTTTCAGCCTTCATTTGGTAGCTAGTGTAGATGCTAAGGAGCTACCAAATGGCAGTCCGCGATGCCAGTTTTTGGACGCGCACCATTTAGATGCAGCTATAGGATCTCAATCTCTATACCGCTAAATAATATGTATTCCTATAGTTTTTGAAGCTCTGAAATAGGTATAACTTAAAATAATATTTTTTACATGAATGCCGCCTCCGAAAAATCTGCCGCCCTAGGCGTAGTGCTCTGTGGCCGTGATCGTTCGGTCGCCACTCTGTGAAATAGACACTCATAGAGAAACGAGTTTCCAAACTCGGCACGACTCGTCGCAAGTTTATTATTCAGAAGAAGATGATAAGAAATATTCTTATCGTAGAATAATAAACTAACAATGCGACTAGGAAGTGGTATGGCTGACAACCGTATCACACTCCGAATTCAATTGTCTTTGTACTACACAGTCATCAACGCACCATGCTCCACTAGGAGTTACGGTAATCGAGAGAGAGAGAGAGGCGTAGGCTACACTCCACCTACTGGTAAATCCACCACTGCATTTAGAGAAAGGCAATGAATTTTAACGATGGTTAATGCAATACATGTGAAAGAAAAATAAATTATTTTTATTAGTAGGAATTATTGTTCAATTTTTCAATTGACGAGGTTTTGTTCGAATCCAGTGCATGTTACTTACGTTCTGGTGGCAACATAAGGGTACATACAACAAAAAGTTAGCCCTATATAGGTCCATTAAATCTTGTACTCGGTGTTTTTACTTAAAAGCCGGCACTAGATGCGCACTCATGCTCCCTTCAGCTAAATAGATTTTTCTCCATATTGCTACCCGTAATAGGAAAATGATACCAATTCTTTAATTCCGCTACCCTAGAAACTTTTAGAACGACAGCACTGCCCATGGGTCGTGAGTTCGAAAAACACCACAAACTGAATTGATTCACGTTGAGAACTGACGAACCCACGACCCTGTGCACCGAAGGTCTGCGCACTAACCACAGCACCAGCCAGACTACTCTACTAGAATTGGAGTTAGAAGCTTAGCAAAAAATAAATAAACTCCTCTGGCATCTATTGCCTTATAGAATAACGGACGAACCATCAATTCATTATTATATAGTAATTTAGGCCCAAGCCTTAATGTGCCTGTCCAGACACTTTCAATTTTCGTTAGTCTCCGTCATTTTGACAATTGAAACTTTGATATGTCTGCGCTATTGAAGAAAGGCATTCATTCTTGAACGCGATTGCAAATGTTGAATATGTCAACAACTTACCATCTATTCATACTATTAATGAAAGGATTTATCATTTATCCGTCCTGACCAAAGCTGAATGTGGATAGAATGAGGCATTCATCTCTTCTGATCCCTTGACGCAATCAATGGCAAGTTCAATGTTGAAAATGGAAACTGAGCTTTAAGACGATAGCGCGCATGTGTGGACATAGCCAATCTATATCTCGTCTTCTTCTGTTCGTTTTACGAATTCTCCTAAGTTTTTGGCAAACACATTATGGTGATTTTCCAGTCATATTGATAGTTCTTCTTTCTTCAAAGATAATTTAGCCCATTTATCTCGAGGGGTATTCAGCTTGTGCTGTCGTGCATTGGGTGGTCAACACTAAAAGGATTGATAGGACAATAAGAACGTTATTTTGAGTAAATCAGAAATTGGAATACATTAAAATCAATCGATGCGGAAAGATCAACCGACCAAATTTTGATCTCCTTACATTAAAATTAAAATTTCATGGAGGTCTCAAGCACAGGAACGTCTGCGCTTCAGCTGAATGCATTCCAAATGCCGATTTTTCGATCTATCTATTCCAACAACCGGGAACTATACAACCAAGCATCAAGTTAAGACGATGAATTGATGTCAAGCTCCAAGGATATCTTTCTGAAATTGTCTTCGTTAGAATATCGACGCAGATCCCGATTTTCCAAAGTAGTATGGACTGAGAATGCAACATTCTAGGCTAACGGAGTATTCAAACGGGAAATAAACGGTGATTTCAAAAGAACCCAACGAAACGCGACAATTTAATGTAGTTTCAGGAATTGTAGTTCAATTTTTCATTTATTTATCAGGCCTATTGTCAATTTTAATTAAACATTGCAAGTCATGATCTTCGTTGACTTTCACAAAAAACAATATAGAACAATAACGGTGAAGATTTTACTAATTTTATTTATGACGTTTTTCTTAAACAAATTGCCCTTTCAATCTTTTCAGTATTGACCACCTAATGCGGAACACTTTATATACAGAGGAACCAGTTTTGGTTCGATTTGCTTTGCCAACATGTCCTGTTTCCGGCTTATATTTTGTAAAATGATGTGTCTGAATGTTGTACCTCAAGAAAAGTTATCCAAAATCATTCGATTTATTATATTGTGCATTTAGTGCAGGGCTCTACAGGCGTTGAGCTGAAGATTTTTTTTCTTTACAAGAATTTACACAATCTTTCTTTTTTCCATAGTTCAGTCATTTAAGCATTTCAAGTATAGACAAAAATAGAGTAAGGCTAATTTTTGTCGCTTTAGAATCAGTAAAGTATACCAGAAGTCCAAAAAGACATTTTGCTTCATATCAAACGGGACGTCGAGTGCATTATACATCCGTTGTTTATTTCCAGTTTCAAGGACCCACAACCGAATATATAGCTTTTTAATAAACAATGTTGGTGTTTCCCGTAATTCTTCATCTGTATCTTTCCAAAGCCATAACTACACGAATACACCAAGCGGCCACTATTTCCTTAGCTTTTAAGAATCTAAATTACCTAACGATTCTTCCATTCATTCTGCTAAGAAAGAAAGAAAAGTCCTAAAAAGGATACAAATTTATTCTTAGATCAAAGGTAGGCATGCGGGTGTCATATACAAAGCAAATCCTTAACTTTTTAAAATCTATTGTAATTGAGAATTCTATCATTATGTTTGCTAAGAAAATTTTTTATGGGAAAAGCTCAAAAAGGATACAAAAATTCATTATTTGTTCAAATTACGAGGAACACTAATATTTTTCATTAATACGCATTTACGCGGTTTTCGAAACACAGAACAAACTTTGGATATAGAATGTACTCGACATCCGCTTTTATATGAAACCTCGCATGACAACCTCCGATCAAGGATTAATTGATGCCCTTTATTGTCTTTTTTGGGGCCTTTTCGATCAACATTTTTATTAGCAAAATGAGCGTTTAGACGTTTAAACGCAATAGACATGAATAATAGTATTTTTTACTTTCAAAGCTAATGTATACCCGTTTCACTTATAAAGTTAAGGGTATAAAAATTAGTCTTACTCAATTTTTTTAGGAGCCCTGAGTTGGGCTATTTTGACTGTACTACGAGCCTTTCTCCAATTATGTGAGATATCTAATTCGAAAGTACCCTTTTTACGGTGAAGTGTTCAAGCAATATCGAATGTATAATTTTGAGGAAGAAATGTCTAAAGGTGCCTTAATTTCAAAACTCATGGTAATTAGCATCTATAGGTGTGTTTTTTTTGGTTATGCCGTGTAGGTTTGGGTAACGAAACTTCATGTAAAAAAAAATGACAGGTGGGTCAGCTGGCATTTTTTTTATATGGAGTTTCGTTACCCAAACCTACACGGGATAACCAAAAAAAAACACATCTTATGTTTTTTGGCAATAACGGCGTTGTTTGACGGTGGGGCATAACTATAATTATTCATTGACAACGTTACGACTGTACGAGTATTTCATTTTCAAAATTTGGTCGAAATGCAAAATTTCCAAGTCTTTAATTATAGACATAATAAATAGCATGCTATATTTTCATGCATGAAAATCAGTTCAGAATCATTTAAATTATTATTTATTATCCAATTGCACATTACGCTCAAGTCATTGTACTTACGTACATACGAGTATACCCGCCATATATTCCACTTAGTTACTGATACTAATTCAACACAATTAAATTCGAAAGAACGCAGCCCAACTATACAGTGGGCAATTCACGAATTTTTATGAAATAATTATAACAAATTTCCTTTGCGTAATTGACACTTTTATAAGTTAGATATGATATGTGTGATCGAACGAATGATGATACATGCCGAGTGTCACCAACGGCATTTCGTTTTGATTGAGTTAAAAACTCCATTCAGAATGTCGTAAATTGAATTTAATTGATCTTTTCATATGTCGATATACCACGAAACAAGATCTGGCGCATTTCTTTGGATAAATTAAAGAACGGATCCAGCCATATCCGTTCTTCTTCTTGTATAGTTAAGATTGGGTTGAATTAGCGACAATGTGAGTAATCCGGTGTTCTCAGATATGAACATATGTACTTATTTAATATGCACAGGGTTTGCATTATGATGTTTAAAATCAAACGTCCAAGCTGTTCTTATTAGTGCGGATAAAAGGAGGTTTTGCTTATCCTTGCTTAAAAGCAGTGGCGTAACGTTTCCAAAATGTATTGGGTTCGAAATTGGATTGGGGCCCCCTTATCTTTGATTTTTTAACCAGAAAATATTGACAAAACCCGCATGTTAAGCAGTGCACCAATAAACAAGCGCAACAAAAATTGTGTGTTCGAGCAACATTTTCCATTTTTTTCTGCTTAGACTATTTAGCTACTTATCACTTAATTCCAGAGCAGCGGCAAAAGAACCATACCTTGAGGAACTCTTCTTCATGCCAGTATAGTAACAGTCGTTGATTTTAGAGTAGAAGTGTTCACCCGAAATCTGAGTTTCATATATGGAGAGCCCCCCTATGGGCAGGTTAAACGAAAACCAGTCTTTGGCGTATCCACGTCCACATCTTGATTCAAATCGGCTGAAATCGAATTCGTGGAGCTCCAGAAGATACATGCCTCATGCAGGGGAAATGGTGAATCCATTATATGAACAGGAGGGTATATCAGCACAAAGTTCTTCTTATTGAACGATCTTTGGGTCGAAAGATCCAAAGTTATCCTTTTATAAAAACGTCGGGAACACATTTTTGTTGATGTAGCAGTCACTTTCTTTTCAAGAGTCATTTTAGGGCTTAACGATTCTTACTTAACTTAACTAAGTTAACGATAGAAAGCCGAAGAATATTTTAAGCCTAAATCTGACTATAAAAATTGGCGGACGCTTAGAGAATTTGTTTTTCTCTGGATATGTGAGTGATAGTTTCAAGAAGAACTTGAAGAGCTGGGGTGTCCAACAGGCTGACATGAGCCAAATAACCAAAATTGGTATGTTCAATCGAGCCGGAAAATTAAAAACTTCGAAATGCTGCTGCGGCTCTGTAGCTCACTTGGTTGAGTCGCACTCTACGATGCTAGTAATCTAGAGCTTCGGAATCGAATCTCGGCGTGGTCCGAAATTACCGTACATGTGCGGATAGGAAACATATATAGTGCTTGCAACATTATATACACTCCGAAATGATATGCAATGTAACGGTGACTCGAAATTGCATATAAACGGCTGAGTTAACGCACCATGACCCCACATGGGACTATACGGTACTGAGAAGAAGAAATGCTGCTGAGGAGCCCCTCTGCTAAAAAATGAGATGTACCGTTAGTCTTTTGTAAATTTTACTCAAAAATGTAAATCCTTGGAAATAAAACTTAAAAAAAATTAGTGTGAAGCTTGGAAGGTTTGAGCGTAGAACACCCGTTGAAAATCGCGATGATTAAATTTGTAAAAAAAAGGATTTGAAGCCTTTCTCAATTAGACACAAAGGATAGCAGATAAAACAAACTCACATTTGAACTAGCACGGGCGCAGCTGGCAACACTTTGAGAGCCACTACCCTTGCATTTCTTTCGTTCAGCTTTGATTATGATTATTTTGGTTTATTACAGCAATATAGACTATAGACAATATGCATTTACTAAGGTGCGGATTTAATTCCATGGTAGACACCCGATTTGCAAGAAACCTGATGCACTACCCCAAAACGTTGAATCCGGGATGGCTCAACACAACTATGGCCAAGTGTAGCCTCCTAGGAGAAACCGCTTACTGTGCCTGCAACGATCGAAGCTCAACTGCTCCGACCATGTTGCCCCAAATATTTGTTTGCAGCATATAGGGCCGAATGTCCCGTGCGAACACAGTCTTTACTGTTTGCGACTAATAAAAATGAATGTCTTTAAAAGAAAAGTTAGCAAAAAAATTTGTCAAGAAAAAAATCTCTATATTCGCGACTTGGGGGCCCGTGTTCCACTGCACACATGGAACACCGTACGTTACGCCACTGCTTAGAAGTATGGACTTAAATTAAAGTACATATGTATATAAGACATGGCTATATTCTTAAAACACGCTCTGTGGCTCACTCTACGATGTTAGTAATCTAGAGGTCCGGAGATCGAATATCCGCGTGGTCCAGGAAATATATAGCGCTTGCAACATTATAGACACTCCAAAATGATACACTCCCAATCAATAGGATAGTTCCACTTGTAAAATGGCTGTATTTCGGTAAGTGATAACGGTATTTTCTTCAAACTTTGTGACAATATTTTCAGTAGCCTGCTTGTTCTTTGCATAACAGAAGGTCTCAAATCCGGAGTCCCGTTAGGATTTTCTTACGAGAATTCTTAAAAACAGTACAAATGGTGAAGTCAATAGGATAGTTCCAGTGGAACTATCTAAAACGGTAAGAAAGGATAATTTTATTTTGAAAAATTTAGCTGGTAATAAGTAACTTTATTTAAGTAGTTAGAGCTCAAAAAAGTAATCTGGGATAGAATTGTGTATGTTTTAACGGTAAATTAAATTAATTTCGCTCCAAACTCCTCTAAACGTTCGCAGAAGAGCTTCAGTGTTCTTAAACTATTGTTTAACAGTATAGATTTCGTTGTCATTCATCCCCACACATTTTTGATGGTATTTAGATCTAGGAAGTATGGAGGTCTTTCCCAAACCTTGATTAGTTGGTCTTGAAACAAATCTTTTATCAGTCTTGCTCCATGACTGACGCCATTAACTTGTTAAAATCTCAAAGAAGTTGAATGGAAAATGTCGGTAATTTTAAGAACTATATTACCCAGAATATTCTTGTAAGCCTGGACGTTGTGAATACCGCTAATTTCCACAATCTCAATAATTCTACACAGAGACATTCTACCCCATACTTCGACATTTCTTACTCTGAGTGATGTGTCTACAAAATTAATTCCTTCTTGCTCAAATCGTGGAAATAATACCTAAATCCATCTGAACCGACGAGATTTAATCTTTTCCGTCAGTAAAAATAACGCGTTTGTTTAATCCATACAGTTTCTCCATTGGGGTTGAATATCTTGGAATGGAATTACTGAGCTTTCTTAAATAAGGGGTACTCAGAGTACCTAGGCTTTTAAGGATATTCTTCCTAATGTATTGCCTAAAACTTCCGACATTTTCCATGCCATTTCTATAAGATTTTAGCAAGATAATGACTCCAATTATGAAGCAAGGCTGATTGATTTGAAGACCAACTAATTAAGGTTATGGAAAGACCTTCATACCTAAACCTAGATCTAAATCATAAAAAAAAGTGTGGGAATGAATGACGAGGAAGATCTATACCGTTAGACGATAGTTTAAGAACACTGAAGCTCTTTGGCGTACGTTTAGAGGAGCTGGGGACGAAATCAACTTAATTTACCGTTAAAACCTATACAATTCTATCCCAGATTAAGTTTTTGAGCTCAAAATATTAAAATAAAGTTCTTATTACCAGCTTCATTTTCCAAAGTAAAATTATCCTTTCTTACCGTTTATTGATGTATTATTTCCACTGGAACTATCCCATTGACTTCACCATTTGTACTGTTTTTAAGAATTCTCGTAAGAAAATCCTAACGGGACTCCGGATTTGAGACATCCTGTTATTCAAAGAACAGTCAGGCTACTGTAAATATTGTCACCAAGTTTGAAAAAAATACCGTTATCACTTACCGAGATACAGCCATTCAAGTGGAACTATCCTATTGATTGGGAGTGTATACAATGTAACGTTGACTCGAAATTGCCTATAAACGGCTGAGTTAACGCATGTCCTAAGTAGGCATGGGTGTAAAATCACGACAAATGATTTCGTCAATTTCGACTGTTTCCAGAGTATCAAATATACGGAAATACACACATGCCTACTTGGGACATGCAAAATTATAATATTTTATTTCTTTATGGTCTACGATCCAAAGGTTAGAAATTCTACTCTAGAAGCTTTAAAATTACAAAATTTTCGCCGCTCGATGGATCTATTCTGATTTTTCGTAGACTGCAACAAATGTAGGGAATATTGGAGAATATACAAATTAGAAGAAAGTTTGTATTAGTCCGGGTTTTTATATCAATGGACGCCCCTATGCCTACCTATATAGCGAAGCTTCTAACAAATAGAAAATTATGTGAAGTTTGTGTCGATGGAATGCGGTATCCTTTAAGCATATTTATCATGATCTATATTAATAACTTTAGTAGGAAGGTGTACAATCGTACATAATTCTCAAATAGTATACACTTAGCACTAGACCTCTTCTATAATTATGCAATCATATAAAATCCATGTTACAGAATCACTTCTAATTATGTGCAAATTGCAAGAGTATGTACTTACTTGTTTGTGTCACTCAGCCTTAGTAGGTACAATCGAAACTCGATAATGTATAGCTCTTAGCACATTCCATAAAAATATATAAAAAAAAAACAAAAAAAAAATAAAAAATAACAATTATACAATGTCATACAATAAGAACTCAAGAAACCGGAATTAAACGAACCAAGCCCTATTGGTTACGTCCACACCTGTGCGTCTTTCGTCTTCGCTATCGTCTTCAAGTTTCGTTTCCTCTTTCAACATTCATCTTGTCATTTATTGCCTCAAGTGAAAAGAAGAGATGCCTCATTCTGTCCACATTTGTTCATCATTCCTCTTAAGATTTTTGGAGCGACTTGTGTTAGAACGCGTAAATAATTGCTTCTTTTGTTAATATTATGCAAAGAATATGTGTTTTGTATAAGCAGGAGTAGATTCCGCAAGACTAGTGTTAATTTTTCAATTTTGAAATTAAATGTCAAAACATTTTCGCACTTATCCAATCGTTAAGAAATGAAAACACTCTTTTCTGAAGTCGCAGTCGGCGTCGTATCGGCCGATAAATTGTACTTCACAATTCTCGCACACGGCTAATAATTAAAATGTTGGAAAACGATTAGCAAGTTGAGTGAGATGCAATTTGCTATCCATTTCTCTTCGAAATTTTACAATGTTGAATATTTGATGGTAATCGAGTTCAAAACTGAATGCCTTTCTTCAATAGCGCAGACATCCCGAGTTGGAATTGCTAAATTGACGAAGCCGAACGAAAAAGGAAATGGTGTGGACAGGCCCATTTGGATTAATAATAAAATAATAATAACATATCTGGATTTCCAGTCGACAAAGTAGTATTTGTGCTAAAAACATTTAAAATCAATTTCTGCTTTTAGTTGCATAAAAGTAAGTCGCTTATCAAACTTACACAGAAATATTTTTAGTATACCTGTCTTGTGAAAGCACCAGTCAAACTATACGGAGTTTCCATTTTTTTCATTTACCTATGGTGCACATATATATTTATAAATGGTGTAATTATGAACTTGGCCATTCCTCCATGAATTCACTAATTTCTAATATGGAAATCTTAAAAGCTCTGCAAACAGGTGGTTATTTCTAGTTCTAGTATCGATCTGTTTTTCCATTAAGACAAGGCACTAGTGCTGTAGAGTAGTTTTCGTCACGAAAGTCAAGAGTATAGTCGATAAAAACTAATGAGCTCAGAAAACACGTTGTAATTAAAGGAGTGCCCCAGTGTTTATGATTCATTCGCAACGAATTAACCTCATTTATGTAAATTGTGTTTTAGTGTAGAAGATATTTCATTTCAACGTACATTGTGTCCTTTGTAATGTGTTTGAAATCGAAAGTGATTTAATTGCGCTATCAAAGAAAATCGTGTGCATGTATGTTTTCGGAGTTAAGTTTAATATATGTATAGTGACCAACCATAAGCTGCTTCTCTACTCCTGATTTTCCTTGCGATCCAGTCAATTCCACAACTAACCATGCCTAGGGGGAGTCCGGGAGAGTTGAACTACATTTTGCTTCATCCATTGGATATATCGATGTCGTTTATTCTTTAATACACAGTGCATGATGTCTGCTTCAAAATTTAATTCATGTTTATTGAAAAAATATCAAGGTGGACACAGAAGTCCTCTTTGCGCAAATCCTCGAAATGGCTCTCCCCAAATGGCGGGAGAGTTGATCCACCATATAGGGAGGCATGACCATAACCAATAAGTATAGTATTTTTGACAAACATATTACAATGTTTTATCGTTATCATAGGTTATTACGAAAAAAATGTAATCTTGTCATTTTTGGCTTGTGACTGAAGTAAGTACTTCTTCTCGTTTTATATACCGCTCCATGCCTTCGCGTCGCTCGACCTGCGGTGTAGGCACATCGCCCGTTTAGGCGGTAATACCTCAGCATATTTCTACAGGCAGCTCTATCTTGGATCGTGTCATCGCCGAGACCAATGCGTTGTTGTTGCTTTTTCATTTGATACATCCAGGTGTTCTTCGGTCTGCCTCTGGCCTTGGGTCCATCAAGTGGAATTTTCATTGATAACGCTTTCTTTGCGGGTTTCTCAGGCGGACGCCTTTGAACATGGCATACCAATCCATTTGTTGGTCTTTGAGCTTTTCTGTGATTGGTTGGTTTATGGACAAGCTGCCTCGGATGTATCTACTTTTGATGTTGTCCCTTTTGGTTACACCAACTGACATGCGTAACATGTTCATTTCAGTCGCTGTCATCCACCCAACCTTTGTACGATGTTTGATTTCATCATCGCATGTAGCTCCGTGTTTCACCATCGAACCAAGATACTTGACGTACAAGCTCGAAATTTTTTCAATATCATGATTTTTTAGGAGTTGAAATTGTCCGCCGCGAAAGTATTGTTAGGCAAATTTTATGAAAGGATAGTCGAGAATGATTTTCTATACCATTACATGTTTAGACTTTTACTGGTGATTCTGATTACATTCAACTGGTCTCCAATTTCTGCTTTTTAGACCGTAGATCGTCTATATTCAGTGGCATTTTTGTATCTGAGACTGTATAGTCCACTTGCGATTAAAAAAAAAATGGACCAAGAGATCAATTTGTTTCGTCTGTCACTGTTTTTGTTCTGAGAAAAATTTATAAATATTTTTTGATAGAATTACGGTTTACGGTTTTGATAAGATTTCCTACAATTTTAACAAAATATTAACAGTGAATCTTGATAAAATAACTTAAAAGAAACGGAAACATGAGACTCGTTCTTTACAAGGTCCCTAACTAGGCAAAGCTGTATACTAAAATCCCTTTCAGATGGAATGAAGATAAATTTCACTACCTTCCCGGAGAGACCTTAATGTGACGGTTAAAATTGTGTTCTGCAGCTCAGAAGTCATGAAATGAAACGCATGAAAATATGGGATTCTCACAAAAGAAAAAAGAGTCTCCCTAAGGGAAAGATTTTTATTTCTGATCTACTTTCGATTCATGATGCTCACACGTAGGTATCCCAGTCCCGTATATCAAGGCCCATAAAACTACAAAATATTTTAGTTTTCCAGATTACAGTCTCAGCAGGAGAAAATGTTGCGTAGTGTCTGGAATCAAATTCGCATTTTTACGCCTTCAAGCATTGTAAATTGCATAGATTTTTTTAAAACATCGGTAAGATTTTTTTTTACCATAATCATCCACAAGGTGGCAATCGCCCCTCCCTGCCCCACTCTAGCTACGCCCATGATGCCAACCATATCAGCTCATGAGGCACTCTATCGAATGCCTTTTTCAAATCGATGAATACAAAGTGCAAGTCCTTTCGTGCTGCTCTATATTTTTCCATCGCAATATGAATGCACTGAATCGCATCGACTGTAGATGGGCCTTCGACAAAGCCGCATTGATTGTCCTTCAACTTCAACCGCACAATCTTTCCCATTCGGTTGCAGACAACTAGCTCGTAGATCTTCAGTGTATAAGATGTTAACTTTATATCCCTATAGTTGTTGAGTTTGCGTGAGTCCCCCTTGTTCTTATAGAAAGAAAAAAAAACTTTCCCTGAAAGCGTCAGCCATCAGATGCCCACCTTTGATTTTGTTGAAGAGAACTGTGAGCGAACTATAAGTCCGACATTTTCCATTTTCAACCAAAATTCCGCGGGGATTTTGCCCGGACCGACTGCCTTTCCGCGTTTCAGCTAAATATCATACTAAATGTTTAAGTAGAAATTGATAGTTTCCAAGCCCATATTTTCTGGGTTTCATAATTTCTTAACTTATAGTTTGAAATGTAACATTTGTAGTCTTTTTACTATGACCACAACGTTTTCTGCGAAATTAATGAAATTTAACATCATTCCGTCTGAAAGAGATAAATTTGTACAACCAACCTCTATTAATCATCGCAAGAAAATAGTTTGCCATCAAAAAGCATTCTGTTTGGGACCAACAATTCCACTTCTTATTTGCTGTCATACTCGTAGATTGTAATTATACTTTCCACCCTCTAAAGAAATTCCTGGGTACGATAGTAATGCTGACAAAATTTCGGACGTGAACCACCTCTCCCCTCCCTTCCTTCCTTCCTCTGCAGGAAACCCTGGCTCCGCACATGGTTTTATTTCTAAAAAGGTTCTTAGTAGCCATATTTTCCGAAGACATTTTCGGTCTTCAGACAGAAATCCGACATTCAATTTATGAAATGCGAAATCTACATACAAACGATATTCTTCAGGGACGTACGCAGAAAAATATTTCGGGAGGTATCTAAGGAAACAGATACACATTCACATTGGGCATTGGCCAGATGATCCAGCGCTACTGGATATCTATAGCTACAAAATCAACCAAGTCATTGTACAATAAAGCTCATTCTCTGTAGAGAAAGCTCATTTTCTCTAGCAAAGTCCGTAGAGCAACCTAAAAAAGGAGCTTTATTGTACAATCGATTGGGCAGGCTGTGGTGACCATAAAAACACTAAGGGCCGATAGTGGTCTTATCGTACAGAGAAGACTATTTTATGAAAGCTTTTATATTACACATGTATATTGAATTAAATTTTTGTTTGTTTTCCATACTTATGCCATATTTCCCTTGGTTACGCCATTGGGCCATTACAGACTATACGAAAACGACGGCACGGCTAACAAACGTGCGTCGAGAGCTTTTATAGTGGCCGGCAGACAAGAATTGTGAATTTCACATTGTGGGAACGCGTCATAAGGATCGTACGTACGATTAGCCATGCTGTTTGTTGTTGTGAAGTTTGATCGTACGGTCGTTTTCGTATAGTCTGTAAGGGCCCATTGTATGAAATTGCGTAATGATTTTTTTTTTCAATTTTAGATGATAGCGTAACCAAATTTGGCAAACTATGCAAAATTAAATAAAAAAATAATTCAATGTAATGTTAAAACTTTTAGAGAATGGTGTGCGTCTTGTCTAAACGATAACACTAACCAGCCGACAGGTACAAGATAAGAGTTATGAGAAATCAGCCCTTAAGTTACCAAATTGAATCTGCTCAGAATTTTTTAAATTTCCATGCGTACTGTTAAATCAATTATAAAATTTCACACAAAGAAAAACTAACAAAGTTAACACTATGGATCCTATCTAAACATGGCTGCTAGTGAAATATAATAATAGCAGCTGTCAGCTGCAACCAGTGGTGTAACGTTTCGAAGTGGGGCCCTTCTATGTAAGTTAAAACTGTCGAAACCACTATTTTTGTCCGATTGCTACACACTGTAATATATTTTTGTACAAATTTTGAAATTTCAAGAAAATCCAGCAATATACCTATTTATAGGGGATTCACACTGTTGACAGGAGTTACTATAACGTCACGATTTAATCGCTTAAATGGTTTTGACTGAATTTATTTAGTTCAAAATCCGGTATTTGTTTGGAGACGTCGATTACGGTTAGGTATAACGTGATTCACTTTTGACAACCTAGGTTTATAATAAAAACTCCAATCCTTTTGACACTATCGTCCTAATTATGTTACACAATTTGACAGTATAGAAGAATCCGTCTAAATTTCTACTCCCAGAACGACCAGGCCAGGCAATTCAATTTAACAAAACAGTTGCTTTTGTAGGTACTATGTCATTTGTCATCAAGTCTGTTTGGTCAATTCTTCTACATTTATTTTATTGCCAAAATGTGAGTTAGATGATGCCAGCGTTGGAAGCAATTGGGATTTAAACTAGGGGGATTCGCCCCCTGCTCGCTACGCTCGCCAACCCCCGGGGCCGAAGCTAATTTCGGGCGCGGCCGAAATTTGGATACCCTTCGCTTGGGCTAAAAGTTTTTTCGGGCGTACCTATGACTTGTATTTAATCCCCCTCCTCATTCTTTTTCTTCCGTCTTGACAAAAGTTTTGGGCTTGGTTGAAATAAGTGGGCAAATAAAAATATTTACTCGGAAAATGTTATTGGGGTTGCCGGAGCATGACCCCACAGTACGATTCCATTCGTTTTGAACTTTTTAGTTGCTTTGATAAAGACACAATAATTCAAGGTTTTGTGAAATTGGTGTAAACAAATGTTTCTTAGAAGAACCAATATGGGGGGGTTTGGTTTGTATGGCAGCCCCTTGACCCCATGGTCCAATTTGATTCAATCTTACATATGTTTTGTGTCATCAATAGAAATACATTTGTGTGAAATTTGGTTGAAATTGGTGCACAAATAGAAAAGTTTTTCTTAGAAGAACCTAATTTGGGGGGTTGGATTTGTATGGCAGCCCCATGACCCCATGCTCCCATTTTATCCATTTTTACATATGTTTTGTGTCGACAATAGAAATACATTTGTGTGAAATTTGGTTGAAATTGGTGGACAAATAAAACAGTTTTTCTTTGAAGAACCTAATTTGGGAAGTTAAGTTTGTATGGCAGCCCCATGACCCCATGGTCCGATTTGATCCATTCTTGCATATGTTTTGTGTTATCTATAGAAACACATTTGTGTGAAATTTGGTTGAAATTGGTACACAAATAAAAAAGTTTTTCTTAGAATAACTCAAATTGGGGAGCTAGGTTTGTATGGCAGACCCATGACCCAGTGATACAATTTGGGTGAATCAAACATACAAACAGCCTGCAACAATAAGAAGCACGTGTGCAAAATTTCAGCTCCGTAGCTTTTATAGTGGCCGAGAAAAACGCGCTGCAACAGACGGACAGACAGACAGACAGACGGACATCGCCCAATCGATTCATCTCGTCATGCTGATCATATATGTATACTTTTATATGGTCGGAGATGCTTCCTTCAATGCGTTACAAACTTCATGACAAAGTTAATATACCCTTTCACTCTATGAGCTAAGGGTATAAAAAGAGTTACGTTATAGTTAAGTTATTGTCAAAGACGTGAGGAGTCAGGGCATCAAATAATGTTTTTCTGAACTCTATCCCTCAAAAATAATTTTTAGTTACCAATAGCGTAGCCTAGCCTATCAAACGACGATATTTGAAACATTCGCCGATAAACGAGCCGATTGTGTGCTAGACGGTACTGTAAACGTAACATTTATTTTCGAAGATGTGTATTTGATATTTGTATTCCATACATACGCAGGCAGGAGTTCAACACCCTTTAGCGCACGTTTTCCCCCTTAGCTTAACCCTTTAGCTGCCATATGCATTTGAAGATTTTTGAAAAAATAATTTTCTTGTACGACTAAAACTTCAATATCTCAAAAGCTAGAATATCAAAATAAAATGATTATTACAGCCAACAAAGTTACCTAAAAAATAAAACTAGCGGCACTAAAATCGAATAAGAGGTTTGGTTTTTACAGAACTTCAAAGTCAATTTTTTGTGATTTGACCCAAAAACAATATGTTTTTCCATCTTAATTTTCTCCAACTTCTGCCAAGGTGAGGTGCTCGTCCGATTCTACATCATTTTATTCTAGCTTCGTTATTTCTAACAGTTTTAATGCTTTAAGTGCAAAAAACTAGGGTTAATTTTGGCTCGTTTTCGACATACTTTGAATAGATTTTACCAATTACAGATCTTTAGGAGCAGTGTGAATTGAATTGTGTTGAATTCGACCTAAAATTAACCCTAGGTTTCCACAATCAACGTAGAACAAATGTTAGAAATAATGGAGCTAGAAAAAAAATGATGTAAGGAAGATATGATTGTCAGTTTTAAAAGAATCGTATAAGCACCTCTCTTTGGCAGAAGTTGGAGAAAATTGAGATGACAAAATAGATTGTTTTTGGGTCAAATCACACAAATTTGACTTCGAAGATCTGTAAAAACCAAATCTCATATCGGATTTTAGTGTGGTTAGGTTTATTTTATAGGTAAATTTAAGGAATCTTCGATAGTGGTGAAGTACCGGATGAATTTCGCGATGCAATTATCTTTCCACTGTTCAAAAAAGGAGACAAAAACGATCCGGTAAAATTTTTACAACTTTGTTGCAGGCAAGATTCGCTAGATGGCTAAATGCGGAATATATTTTAATTGAAAACCAAGCGGGATTTCGGCAAGGCTATTCCACAAATGACAATCTTTTTGTTCTTTTCAATTGGGCTCGTCACTATATGAGTAAATCACGAAAACTGTATGTATTCTTCGTTGATTTTAGAGCTGCTGTTGATACCATTGACAGGTCTCTGTTCTATAAGCTGTATAACAATGGGATGACGGCTAAATTCGGGAATACATTTGAAAGGTTATACCAGGATACAAGCGCAGCGGTCTGGAGCGGAACACAGCTGTCTGATTCCTTTGAAACAAATGTTGGAGTGCGTCAAGGGTGCAAGCTCAGCCCGGAAGCGTTTGCGGTATTTGTCAACGACATATTAGGTGATATGCCAGGTGGAGCGGAGGCATTTAAGGTGCCACTGAAAGGTTTGCTTTACGCCGATGACATGGTGTTTTTTGCTGAATCATCTGACGACCTGCAAAAAATGATCGACCACATAGAAAGCTATTGTTCGCAATGGAAACTTACCTTAAATCTCGAAAAATCAAAAATAATGATCTTCAAGAAACGTTTTAAGATGGCACAAAATGAAAGGTGGACATTCAAAGGAAATGAAATTGAAATTGTAAGATCCTATAAATACCTGGGAATTGAAATAAGAAGTAACCTTACATTAGTGGAATATCTAGAGGAAAAGCTGAAGGAAGCCAAATGGGCGATAAATGCAGTGTGGAAAAGCTTGTTCAACAATGCAGACATCTCTCATACGGCAAAATATGAAATATTTAAAGCGGTTGGAAAATCAACAATGCTATATGGAGCTCAAGTATGGGGAGGTTTAAGATACGACCAAGTCGAAAAACTGCTACGGTACTATCTGAAACGAACATTTCGTCTTCCTTCAACAACACCGAACTATATGCTCATGCAAGAGACCGGCCGGCCTTGCTTCAATGTTCATGGACACATTAAAGCTACATACTAACTACTTGCTGAAGGTGGCAGAGTTAAGCGATGCAAGGCTCCCGAAGAAAATACTACGGTATGCACAGTGCCGGATTAACCACGTGGCAGAAGGTGGCAAATGCCACAGGCCCCGCGCTGGAAGGGGCCCCGCGTTTTTCTCAAACAGCAATTATAACAACCAAGATGCTAACGAAATTCTAAAAGCCGTTATCGTTGAAAAATTTACGCTAAGGTGTTCCAAAATTATAGCAAGGTCTATATTGCATAAAAATTCAGAAATGTTTCTTTCTAATTCATGATGGCATTCCCGTAAACCTACGTGCACAGTGTTTCAGATTCAAATTCAAACGGACCATAAGATTTTCGAAGTTTATGTTGGAAAATGTTTTTGCATTCTTGTTTTTGTACATCCATAGAATTTAGAAATTACAATTATTTCTCTCAGTCACAGTGGCGTGCCGCTTTAAACGTTATGAAAAGTGGGGGCAAAATAACCTGTTATAAAAATTATTCAAAATTTTTTCACAAAAATGTTTTAATTAGTAAAACCGAATAAATGTATAAGGGGTTAACATAAATTTGGCCTTCTGGTATGCGCTACGATAGTATCTTTATTATTGACTTTTTTAGCTAGATGTTTGGTTGTAACCTTTTATGAACCTGAGTGACCCTGAAAAGGTACAATTCAATTGAAAGCTGTATTCATAGGCAACACTTAAATATAAAATGAAATATTATCCCATATTTTATCGCTTTTCGGAAAATGTCGAATATTTAAATTTTCAGAGGTCGTTCAAAAAGGAACTTCTATAATAAATTCTTCTTTGTCAAATAAATATAGTTTGTCAACAAAAATTTACGGTTTTACATACTAATAAAAAAAAATCTTAGAAAACTTACTCAAGTCAATGAAAAAAGTTTTTGTGAAAAAATTTTGAATCAATTTCAAAACAGAATATTTTTGCCCCCATTTTGCATAATGCTTTGAGAGGTTCGCCACTGTTCATGAGGGATATAATTGTTATTTCTATGGTCTGCTGATATGTGCAAATTTATTGCCCATCAAAATCATCAGTAATCGCATACCCACTCTTTTGATTTTTGTCCCGCTAGAATGTGAATCTGAACCACTTTGCGTCCTGTATTTGTCTCAGTGCGCCTTGGCAATAATAATACCGATCGGCGTTCCTAACACATTGTCATTAGAGGTATAGGGAAATTTCGATTTTACGAAATAGATAGGTGTTTATTGCTAATTTTTTGCGAAATGTTTTAACTTTTTACACGAAAATGTTAATTTTTTATCCAAAAAATCAATTATGGAATACATATAATAATATTCTCCAATTTAGATTGATTTTTTAGAAAGTTTTCGATTAATGAGCATAAATTTGTAAATTGTAAATGCAGAGTGCAGAGCACAATGGCTTACCATACACCGTACCTCTAAATATCATAATAGCAATTCTGTTATTGCACATTCGTCGTGTATTGCAAGTAATGCTGATATTTGCTAGTTGCTAGCCGATTTCTTAAATACCTTGAGAAATGACTAATGGAACCGAAGTATTAATTTTATAATCACTTTATTAGTTTGGTTAATCGAAATTACATAGGCCCCGCGCTCAACATTTGCCACGGGCCCCGCGCTTGCTTAATCCGGCACTGGGTATGCAGTTGAAACAGGGACTCTATTTTGTACTGATCTGGTAGAGGTTGGAAATGAAACCGGAAGTCCATTCAACTGGAATGGTGCTGTGGAGGGCGAATACAGTATGCAAAGGCTACTGAATGATGTACGACAAAGGGAGAGACAGTCAGTTGCGGAAAAAGCCAGGTCGACACAGCACAGACAAATCTACGTTGAATTATGTCATGAGTTAGATACAAATACGAACTTTAAAAACGAGTTTACTGCTGAAAAAATATCTAAAATATTTCGAGCAAGAGGGGAGCTACTACCATTGAACTTTATGCCACATAGACCAGACTTGCCAATTATCTGTAGTCTGTGTAATCTAAGAGCAAGAGAAGACACCAGACATTTTGTGGGCGTTTGTCCATTGTTAAAGGAAATACGACGAGACTGCTTTGCAAAGGACACTTTACACGAAGAGGAAGTCAACGACATACTTAATGGAGCGGATTGGCAGCGTTTATACATATTCTGTGATATTGCATTGAGATATCGAAGGCGAATCGTGCAGGAATCAATGTAAATTTAAATTCGATGCCGGGGCTTTGGACAGATAAACCTGCAGAATCTGGAGTTGCATGAACTTTATCGTCCAAAGCTCCCATATCATCATAAATAATTAATACAAGATATTATGATATTAAATAACTAAAACAGGGCAAGTTGTACAAAACGGTTGTACGTCCCGCACTCATGTACGGATCAGAATGCTGGACCATGTATGAAGGTTACGCGAAAGAAATGACAGCGACTGAAATGAAAATGTTACGCATGTCAGTTGGTGTAACCAAAAGGGACCACATCAAGAGTAGCTACATCCGAGGCAGCTTGTCCATAGACCAACCAATCACCGAAAAGCTCGAAGACCGACGAATGGATTGGTATTGCCATGTTCAAAGGCGTCCGCCTGAGAACCCCGCAAAGAGAGCGATATCAATGGAAGTTCCACTTGATGGACCCAAGGCCAGAGGCAGACCAAAGAACACCTGGATGTGTCAAATGAAAAAGCAACAACAACGCATTGGTCTCGGCGATGACACGATCCAAGATAGAGCTGCCTGTAGAAATATGCTGAGAAATTATCGCCAAAACGGGCGATGTGCCTACACCGCAGGTCGAGCAACGCGGAACCATGGAGCGGTATAAAGAACGAGGCAAGGAAGGAAGAAGAAATAACTAAAACAGAATAAATATACTGGTAGCAATGTTTAATAAATTAATGAATATAAATTAAGCTGTAACATACATAGTTAATTTAAAACTAATAATAATAATAATAATCTAAATGAAACCCTAATAAAAAAAAACATACACACAATAAGGATATCTAAAGGAAATGTAAAATGAGTTTATATATATTTCACAATGAAAGAAGTCATTCAGGCAGACGGCTGTGCCATGCCTTTAATTGTTTTGAATTAAATTATTAATAATGTAACATTGAATTTATATGAATAAAAAATTTATCTATCTATCTATAGGTAAATTTGCTGGCTGTAATAATCATTTTGTTTCACTATTCTAGCTGGTCTAGCTTTGGAGATATTGGGCTTTAAGTCGTACAAGAAAATGATTTTTTCAAAAATCTTCAAATGCCTGTGGCAGCTAAAGTGTTAAGCTTAGGGGGTATGCTCCGTACAACTTTTTTTGCTGCAAATCATATGAGGAATCACAATCCGGTGCGTTTATGCGGCAGTTTCCGGATACCCTGTATATTTTTTGATTATTTGGATTTTTTAGTTTGGGGTTTTTGTTGAATTACGAACTTTATTAACTTTATTAAGAGTTCAATGTTTTTTCTTAATTTATTGTGAACAATGAAGAAGAAAATAAAGGAAACGAAATATCTGAAAATAAAGGGGACAATTTGATTTTTTTATAGCTAGCAGTGGCGTAGGAAATTTAGTGTTTGGGGATGGTATGGTTTAATACTTTTTGGCTTTTTCATTGGTTGGAGTATTCAACCGCAATGCACTGGAATACACAGTATTTAAAATTTTGTATTTAAACGAATTTATACCACGCAACGCTTTGCAATCCCATTTAAATGTACTTTTTGCAATAGTGTAAATTGTGATTCTGTTGGTATAAAGTTATGCAACAGGAACGTTGTTGATTAATTCATTTCAAGTATCTATTAATTTTGAAATTACGTACTCATTGCCCCCATTTTTCCAACGCCCCTACTACGAAGTTACAGCACTAAGCTGCGCATGTGCATGATTTTGTTTATATATTAATTTTCCATATAAAATTCGTATGAGAAATGTCATCTTGTAGCTTCGATCAAGTTACCATAGAAAATATTTTGGTCCCGAAAAAAGTCGCATATCCAGTGTATTTTGCGGTTATTTGCATTTCCTTTTTAGATTTTCTTATTCATTGATTGTGAATAAATATTTTCGAGAAGCGTTTTTTTTTTCTTTCGAGGCTTCGCAAAAGCTGACGCTATTTCTGGTAACAGGAATGCCGTTGTTCAGGGCTAGAGTAAAATTTTCCCCAAGCTCTTGCTTCAAACTGCTTCTATGCAAAGAAAAAGTTTTCGCTTGAGAGCACTCGTAACTTGTTCACGCGCCTTAAATCTAGTTTCAATATTATCCCAAAAAGTTCTTTTTGAATCCTCGTCACTACTCTAGGGGGCCCATGGTGGTTGGGTTCGATCGAAAACATGGACCACCATACGTTCCGCCACTGGTTGCAGCGGGGGTCTTTGTATTTATAAATTCTATATTATTCCATACAATTTCCATTGTAATTTTTTTTTGTAATGTGCGGGCACAAGTATCACCAACGATTGAATCAAAACCACTCCATCGACTCATATAGCCTGTTGCCAACATATCGCAGCTAGACTCCTTTCTCTGCACACATTTTTTTCAAAGGACCTAGGGTTTTCAATATGTACAAATAAAGTGAAGCTCTCAGTTGTAATCTGTAGTAGAAAAATTGTGAAAAATAAATTAAATTTTGATTTTACTAAATTTAATTGTTCTACTTCCGAGAGAGATAATTCACTAAATTTTCTCTAACTGGGTGATAATTATTACGAACTTGAAACTTGTGTTTTGAGTACGTCGAAAATGCAATTTTTTTTTTGGCAGCATCTTTCCTGCGATGCTAAGTGCAAAATATCGTTTCCCGTTTCCCCCAAAAATGTGATGGCAAATGTCCTCCCTTTCTATAAAAGCGATTTGTCATCCCAGGATTATGATGATCATAATCACTACATATGTTTAAATTGTGAATTTTTTTAGAGGGGAGTTTGAACCCCCAAATCCATACGTAAGATCGCCACTGACAATCTCAATAACGATCTTCTCCATTTTGATTAATCGAAAATTGTGACAATATGAAACTTTTTCTATATAAAGTCCCTTACCGGCAAGGTAACCGATAAATAGGTAATCCAAATTAAAATGATAATTGATGACGTAGCTACAAAATCTTCAAATTTTTCTGAACTTATCAGTTGGATGAATTTATTATTCAAAATCTACGTCAAGTGTTAAACATAGTAACTGGGCTCGCCAAGTTAAGATAAACGTAAACAAAACTTTTTATTTTCTACGTTTTTTAATAATTATGCGGTTACACACATAAACAAATTTACGGTACATATGCTAGTAGCGATAAGATAATTTTTTTTTTTTGTAATCAGCCAGTCTTAAGATACTCTATCTGTTACTGTATACTACAGCATTTCTCAATGGATTTTATTTTTCAGGTACTACACTCCGTCCAGAAATGCTGAGGTGAAAATAAAGCATTTGTCGTTTAGCCTCCCGCCCGTTAACCTATCACTATAAAGGATTCAGTGCCGTCGGAATTTCGTTGAGGGAATTCGAAGCCGAAAAAATGAGTAAGTTAAGTTAATTTTATTATTCTGCATTAGTACTTTGGAATTTAAATAAATAAATACAAAATTAAGGAAATATTTTTTTCTTTATTTATTAATAAAAAAATATCCATTACACAACCTAATCACGCACGTAACTTTAATCTTTTCAGTTGAAAAAGAGGCCAAGCCCATTGGGCTTCAACGGAACTTGGGCCTTCTGGCGGCCGTTAATATTATCATCGGTGTGATGATTGGTTCCGGTATCTTCGTCTCACCAACGGCCGCTCTTAAATATTCCGGAAGTGTTGGATTCTGTCTCATCGTTTGGGCTGCATGCGGAATAGTGTCGCTGCTGGGAGCTTTGTGCTTCGCCGAATTGGGTACTGTAGTGCCACGATCGGGCGCTGAATATGCATATCTGTGGGAAACGTTTGGAAAATTGCATAAATTTTGGGGACCATTACCGGCTTTTATATGTGCCTGGGTGTACGTTGTTGTCCTTCGACCGGCTGAAGTTGCCGTAATTGTTCTCACATTTGCTGAATATTCAATACAACCGTTCCGGCATGTACTGGGTATCGATCGATTGTCCGCAGACGATCAGAGTCAAATTATCAAACTGATTTCAATACTCGGTTTGGGTGAGTATACGATTTCTTCTTTTTTTATTTAAATTGAAAGATTGCGGTTGTGCAGTAAAAATAGAAATCCACGGGGGGCATTCCAGTTTATCGGAGTTTCTTAGAGTAATTTTGATAAAGTTAGACCTACATAAGCACATGTACCAGTTTATTTACAATTGAAAGTATGAAGATATCTTTTAATTTCGTATGCGAAATGTTGATTAGATAAGAAACAAAGAGCTGACAAGCACGCTGTTTCGGTGATTGATTTGCAAGCTAGTAACACATTTTTATTTTATACAAAAGATTCTTTCTTAATTAAATCTGGTTATACTGCAAAGAGAACTTGGCCATTTCCAGAATGGTATTTATTTTATGTATTAAACGTTATTTGCCGCGATTCTTCGATATTTTGCATTAGTTTATGTCCAACGGTCATTGTGAAGAGAGGCAACGAATTTTGATTTCACTTTAAAAAAGTATGGGTGCCTTCAATATTTCCGAAAATTTCGATTTGAACACATAAAAATAAAAATGCGATCTCGCTTATTATCGAACCTGTGGTCCTACTGGGAACCATTCCTGATGGCAGTCCGCTATTATTCGGGAATTTTAAGCCTCTCCCTGTCGGTCCAGGAGAAGGGCTTCTATTTCTAATACACAGGCCCGTGCAAGACAGTATATTAGACCTCAACATTAATGACGGAAATGCGAGCTATCGCCGTTAAATCTGGCAATACCAATATCGAACTTATCAACATTTATATTTCGCCTGAAGGGATACAAGTTCGAAATTGACCCACTCTTTAGGGGTCACCATAGGGTCCTTCTTTGCGATTTTAACGCTTATCAGGAATTCTGGCACTCTCTTCTCGGCCACGATGACAGTGGAATATACATCACGTTAAAACTGGAACCATCAAATTTCAATCAACTAAATGTAATTTGAAGTGAAATTTTGTCTACACCCATTGCTGGCACCTTTTATAGTTCACCTGACATCACTATGGGGAGCGTCGGAAGACTACGAATTTCTCCTACAACCACCAAACCACCTGAACTGACGGCGTACGTTGATCAACCATATAAAGGCAAATTGGGACGGTTTCACTGCGTTTATCACGGCGAAGTTCGTTACGCTACCTACTTGAACAAACGCTAGGGAGGCTAATCCGGCTAATCCCAACAGCCAACTTTGGTCTACCGTCCGAGCTCTGTCACCAAAGACAAGGGCAGTGTAGCGGTGAGAAAATCACAGTGAATTCCAAACTCTGCGTGAGATTGTTTAATAAACAATTCATTGAACAGCCCAGGGCCAAAATGCTTAATTACAAAGTCAAAAGAAGGATTCGTGACCGAGCGGTTGACACCATTTCTATATATATAGCGGACCAATTTTCAGCAGCTATCAATCAATGCTAAACACACTAAGCCCGTTAGACCAATGGCAATGGCAATTCAATATTTATGCTGAAACACCGAGATTTTTCGGCAGATATCCACGCTTGTCATCCCTGAATTCCAGAAATAGGGGCAAATTATCCCCCTCCTAAAACCCAGTAAAGACGCATCCGGTATCACCCGTTGCAATGACGCTCGAAGTACTCATCCACCCCACCCTTGTATCACATGTTGTGCTAGCTTCTCACCAGCATGGCTTCAGGAAAATGCATAGTAGTACCACAACAGCTCTGGATCTGATCATGCAAAACCTTAAACAGAAAAAGCCCTGCGATAGAACCGTCCTAGCCGCGACCTATCGAAAGCTTTCGACACTGTCATTTACTCCTAAACATGCACATCCCTGCACAAGAGTCTAGATGGACTGCCAACTATCTAGCTTGGAGGCAATCCTACATAGAGTTTCGAGGCAATTGTTCAAAGCATAGGATAACCAAGCAGGGAGTAGGTAGACTACTCTCTTTTGCATTGTTCAACATCTACCTGTCGGGCCTTCCAACCGCCCGGGAAGGCATCGAATTGATTTCGTGTGTAGACGATAGCATCGCACTCACCTCGGGGAAATATTTGTATGGCAAGTGTGCTCGACTAAATTACTACATTAGAAAACCGGTGGAGTTTTTCAAAATCCTTAACCTAGTCATTTCATCGTCTAAACGTACTGCAACACTTGTCACCATCTGGTCGCAGAAATTTTCAGGGAAGCTCACAATACGTACTGGTAAGCGTGATTTCTATACTGTTACTAATCCAAAGATCCTTGGGATCTACTAAGATACCACGATGAAATCGAATCATCATATTGAGGACGTAATTGAAAAAATGCACAAAATGGCTGTTCACTTATAAAGCGAAAGGTCGAGCACTTCTGATTATGCAGCACCAGTGCGGTCACAAGTCGTTTGAGTTACGAACATGAAAAAGATCCAGACATGTTCCACGTATCCTTACAGGTTGTTACCTGATGTCGTCTCAGGATCAACTACATCAGCATGTTACCAGTGCGATATTATAGTCTTTTCCTGTCTCTTCAATATCTAGTCGATTGTCATCGAGAGAAGCACCCGAACCATCATCTCATAATACTCCACGACATGTCAGGAGTGGAAAGGGAATCCCGAGAGAGAAGTCCAGAGATACAAACGGATATCTCCCGGCGGTTTTGATGACACAGCATATTACGCAGCCATCGCAGATATTCACACAACCGTTGTGAATCGGTTAATAGGGAGACTAGGTAGGAATAGAGTCCTCTCATAGCTCCACCACCCATGTCGTCTGAGGAGACTAGGCTCCCGAGAGCCGCAAAAACAAACCTCAGCTCAGCTTAGGCCAGGCTGGGTATTCGTGCCTCAATTCGTACTTACCACATTTGTCCGAGCTGCGGTGGTGCGCCTCATTATGTGAACCATCTGTTTCAATTCTCCGCTTCACTCACTAAGCTCACTGCGAGGACGTTATGGGTCAACCCGATTGCAGCTGCTACATCGGGTCTCAAAACACCAATTTTTGAAAATTTCGACTAGAAAACATAAAAATGCGCTAAAAAACATAAATATCTCGCTAAATAAATGTAGCTAAGAGGGTAAAATTTACACTTTTTGTTGGACCTTTGGGCAAATGTATCATCTGAAATTAGCGTTCTTACTTTCATGCAGCAATTCATGAGTTAGGAATTCAGTCAGTAAAAATTCTATAGGAGACGAACCAACCAACCCAAGACATGAGCAATTTTCTTGCATTTTTAATTAAAAAAGTTCTATCCCGGTCTCACTCAGATGAGGAGGAAAAATAATTTGGCAGAGCATACTCATGATCTCAACATTTCTACAAATAAAAAACGCATAGATTCAATGTGAGACTGTCGTTTCAGTTTTTTTATTTTATACGTGCTAAAATCCATATTACTTTCATCTTGTACGACAATTTGATTTTGTATTTACCGTTTTCCTTTTTTGTTCTATAATTCCCATTAATTGATTTTATCCTCTCTTTCTGTCAACAGGTATCATAACTTACATCAATTTGGTAAGCGTCAAATTATACATTCGGATCAACAATATTTTCAGTTTTTGTAAAGTTTTCGCTTGCCTAGTTGTTATCGGGGGTGGAATCTATGAACTTGCCATCGGCAATACGGGCAATTTGAAGAATTCCTTCCAAGGTACAACATCCAGTGCTGGTCATATTGCGCTAGCATTTTACAATGGTCTGTGGGCGTATGACGGTTGGTCCAGTGTCACCACAGTCACCGAAGAAATCAAACAGCCGGAAAAGTAAGCGTGATTCGATTAATTTAGCCAACCAGTGATCATAATATTGTTTTACTCATTTCAGAAATATCCCACGATCAATTTCCATTGCAGTGCCGATTATCACGGCACTCTATGTCTTCATGAATCTCGCCTATATGACTGTACTCACGCCCACTGAAATGATGAATGCTCCAGCAGTGGCGGTAGAATTTGGAGAACGTGTACTAGGACCATTTGCCTTTATCATTCCGTTGGGAGTGGCACTTTCAACATTCGGGTGTGCAATGAGCATCCAATTCGGTGTGACGCGTCTATGTTTCGTGGCCGGCCGCGAAGGACATTTTATGGAATCAATGTCTTATGTAAACGTGAGGCGATCGACGCCAGGTCCAGCTGTTGCGCTGCAAGGACTACTAACCTTAGCATTTATACTAGCTGGTGATATTGAAACGCTAATTGAGTTTGCTTCCTTCTTGATTTGGTTCTTTTACGGATCGGCTGTTGTTTGTTTGCTGGTTCTACGAAAGACACAACCGAATACTCATCGTCCGTATAAGGTTCCATTGATCGTCCCCATTTTTACGCTGGGCGTTGCACTGTTTTTGTCAATTACGCCCATTATTTCGGAACCATCGTTGAAATTCTTGTTTGCCATTGGTTTTATATTGAGCGGTCTTATGGTGTACATACCGTTTATTTATTATCGAAAAGAACCAGTATTTATGGGTAAGTGGAAAATGTTTTTTTAATGTAATCTAATTTTTAATTTGCTTTTTTTTATTTTATTTCAGATAAATTGACATATTTGATACAAGTGCTGTTTGTGGCCGTGCCAACTGATATTAGTAAAGAACTTTAATCACAACATACATCTAAGATGATTCAGTGAAGCATTTAGGAAATCTTATCTTTTTTTTATAAATATAAGGACGTGTGTAATGAATTTTTATTACAAATAAATTTAGGATTCTTTTTTAATTTTTTTGAATATAACTTTAATTAAGGGGAGCTACGATGACGACGATGATGCAATCTTCGGATGATCACTTCGCCTTTTGACAGTAGTTTCTACCCATTCTTGACATGTGGTAGTGCAGCTCATTCGAAACAATTTCCGGTCAGTTCTTGTGTACGATATCCGCGCGCTGTAGACACTGGTTCACGAAAGCCTGCAATTTAGGAGTTATTTCGTTGGATTTTACAATAAAAAAAATTGATCCTGCAAAGGTTTGTTTCTGTCTGGAAGGAGTCGAAAGTGAACAAAAAGAAAATAGCGACATCGCATATTTTCACCAAGAGCGATCAACGTTCCTACTGCGACCGGGTCTACGAACCGGAACGACCCCCTTCGACGCAAGAAGAGGAAGGAAACTATGTATCTTATTCGAACCGTTTTTATCCTTGGGGAGCAGTCTTGGCCGGTCCAGCTACTACGTGCCGGCATCGAATCGAACCCATTTCCATGGATATGCCGTGTCTGCGGAAATAGGATTTGGACGTCGGTTCAATGCACGTGCTGTGGAGAATGTGTCCACCTAAAAAACTGCTCGGGACTTACTCGTCTGAGTCAAAGGAGTATACTGCCGAGCAGGTGTAGAAATAGAAGGCGACGCTCATCATCTAACTCCTCTCAACAGCCGCCCAGCCAAGGTTCCCAACAATTATCTTCCTCTATCCCTGCAAACGATGGCCGACCTGTCCCATCCACCCCAGCAACACGAACCATCGACGTGAACTACTCCACCACTAAAATCGTCCAAATTAATTGAAAAGGACTCCAGAATAAAATCGCCGGGCTAACAGAGTTCATGGACAGACACCACATCCAGATAGCAGATGGTCAGGAGACTAAACTAAACTCCAATAATTCGCTTAGCTCATATAACTATAACGTCATCATACGCGACCGAGAAAGCAATGCAGAGGTGTGCAGCATCGTTGATGTCACTTCCGCCGATAACATCATGGAAACCGACCATCACTGCTTGGTGATTTCAACGTTCATCATGATCTATGACACTCCAACCTCCACAACGATACCAGAGATAGCATCATCGCCGATCAACTGGATGCATACGATTTCTCTCCCATCAACGATAAACTAACTCGGTATCACTGAATCATGCGCCAGCTTGCCTGATATTTCCATCGCTAGCGCTGGACTTATCAATGCCATCCAAATTCGTCCATCCCGACAAGAAAACGTACACTAAGGCCGCGCGCAGACTAAAGGCGTATTGGAGCGTTGTATTAGGCGACAGGCTTTACGCTATGGCACTCGTACCTCCAAAATCGTAATACCACCGCATGTGTGAGCAAACTATGGAGTACAGTAAGAGGCCTTCCAAACCCCACACAAGGAAGGGACGCTATCAAGTTTGGCAACTCTACCGTGAGCGACGACAAGAAATGCACCAATCAATTTAACAAGCAGTTCATCCGAGCATCCGTCCAATGATAAGCTCAAGCGCAAAATCATACGAGCCATCCGAAATACGACGGTGCATGAACATCTTCAAATCACCACCATAGAAATCGCCAATGCCATAAAGAACGCCAAACACTCAAAAGCGCTTGGTCCGGACGGTATAGCAATGATAATGCTCAAACACTTTGACAAGTCGGTCACAGAGTAGGTATATCTCTGCCACGATGAACCTTTCGTTTCGAACATCATCACACCAGAGATTTGGAAGAAGGGCCGCATCATACCATTACCCAAACCTGGTAAACAACAGTTTTTAGGAGAATCCTACCGGTAGATCACCCTTTTATTTCATGAGACAAAGATAATGGAATCGCTGATACATAAAACTCTTGCTATGCACATACAACCCGCCAATCACCAACATGGCTTTAGGAAAATGGATAACACCACCACTGCATTAGACTGAATCATGTCTAATGTCTTTACTGGGATTAACCAGCCTAAGCCGTTTAAGCGCACCATCCTGGTTGCATTAGATCTATCGTAAGCGTTTGATACGATGAATAACACGCTCTTGCTGGCAGATCTTCGTAACACATCCACACCGTCAGACATAGTTAAATGGGTTGCAGACTACCTTGCCGGACGACAATCCAGTACGGAGTTCAGAAATGGGAAATCTAAACTAAGAAGGATCAAACAAGGTGTACCAGAAGGTGGAGTCTTATCCCCCACCTTGTTTAACCTCTACATGTCATTGCTTCCCACCCCGCCCAAAAGAATTGACATAATATCCTACGATGACGACTGTACCATCAGCACATCATCATCATCATCAATGTCCTCACCTTCGGAGTTCTCCCAGCGAGCTCTCGGTCGTCCACGCAACGTCGCTCCGTCAATTCGTTGTGCGTTCATCACTTTCTTTGGCATGTGATTATCGTCCATCCGTTGTACATGCCCCGCCCATTTCAAACGTTGAAGCTTCATTATTTTCGATACTTCCAGCTCATTGTACAATTGACACAACTCATGGTTGTACCGGATACGCCATTGATCGCACTCGCAAACGGCCCCGAAAACTCGCCAAATGACCTTTCGTTCGAATCTGTCTAGCAAAATTTCGGAGGCTTGGGTGAGGGTCCATCCATGTTTCGCAGCCATAACATAGCACGGGTCGAGATGTTTTGACCACGCGGAGCTTCGTGTTCCTGTGCGCAAGTTTCGAATTTATTATAGGGAGGACCGAGAAATAGGTCTTATTGGCTAATTGTATTCGTCGCTTAATTTCGTCGGTTTCGTTGGCGTCCTTTGATAAGTTTCAACCGAGATAGTTGAAGTTGTCTAAATACTCGATATTAAGGTCCCCCACTATGATGCTTGAATTTGCTGGCGTCCTTGCTTTCGATTGCATCATGGCCTTTGTTTTGCTTTCGTTGATATGTAGACAACTTCCTTTGCGGCGTTGTTGAGGTTATGCAGAAGGCTTTCTGCATCACCCAATCTTCGAGACATGATGTTGATGTTGTCGGGGTACGGTTATAATTGAGTCGACTTGATGAGTAGCGTTACGCTGGTGTCCATATTCATGGCTCGAATTAAATACTCCAACGCAAAGTTGAAGATCGTCGGCCCCAGCACATCCCCCCGCTTGAGTCCTTGATACTCGCCAATGATTCGTTCTGCGTTCGGATTAATTCTCATTTCCAGAATGTTCGATAAAATCTTATTGGACCTTGAGCTGCTTACTCACGATGAAAGCTACTCCAAACTCCTTGTTGCCCTCCTCTTTACCACTCGTAAAAATAGTGTAAGAATTGAGGTCGTTAATCTCGCTTTTGAGCCATTTAGTTTCCTGGATTGCAACTATGCTCAGCTTGTATTATTCTACCTGATCCAGGAGGGCCTTTAAGGCCCCCGGTCTATTCAGGGAGCGTACATTCCAGGACCCGAAAGAGTAATCAGTTGTTCGTTTGCGGGGTCGTCGTAGTTTTGTATCCGTCCAATCCGAGGCTTTTGTTTCAGGTTTATTGACTTGAAGTTTTTTCTTAGGATGAGTTGTCGGCACATCGCTTAACCATGATAGGGTTTAATCGTTTAGAAAAGGCCGTCATGGGCATGCCTCGAAGATGCGGCTTTGGTGGTTGAATTAAACGTTTTCTGTCACCTATCACGTTAAGCGACTTGAGACGCTGCATAAGTAAATACAGCTCTCAGGCGCAGCGGTGCTTCTTCCAAATGTCGCATCAGATGATTTGACTTAGCTTTACTCACTACGTTAACAGAGGGGGCGCCCCCGCGGAGGACCCATGGAAAAAGTCTTTTGTCTTCCTAGAAAATCTTAGTGGAAACAAAACAACTTCGTTGTATTTCAAGCTGAAACTCAGCCTGGTGTTGTTTTGCCGGAATCTCTAAAGTTTATTTGATGTTCTTGTATTGCCTCCAGGATTCACGAAATAAAAATGCAATTTTTTATTGCAGCAACCTAAAGTACTTTTGTTGTTGACATTTGCTACCACCATTGTACATACAACCTTTGTTTGTTCGACTAATTTTTCTTAATAGAAATATCAACCCTGATGATGAGCATCAAGCTCGAAATATATAGGTTGCTGCAATAAAAAATTGCATTTTTATTTCGTGAATCCTGGAGGCAATACAAGAACACCAAATAAAAAAAAAAACAACTTGGCTTAGAACACTGCATAATAATACCTTCTGCACAGCTTTTCTATCACATACTGTTTAACAGCAACTGCAAAATGACGTCATCCCTTTTAAATGCATTGTTCTGCTTTTAATCTATTTCGAGTATATTTCAAGAATCGGATAATTTATGTTGCCTCAATTGATGTCAAAGGTATTTATTACTACACTATACATAGTTCCCCTGAATTAATTTATCTGAGACAATATTTATACAGGGTTATTGGTTAAGTCGACCTATTCCCTGCAACACATTATAATAGGGTAAAAATGCAACAAAATGAGGCCATAAATGTTCGGCCGATTTTCAACGATCACTGAGATATTTGAATTTTTAGGTTTTTTTTAAATAACCTCTAATTTTACCATTTAAAGTAAGAATTAAAAAAAACTACTAAGGTAATGGGTTAAAACTTATTTTTGGATTTTAGTCAACACTATAGCAGACATTTCTTAATCATTTAAAATTTCAAAAACCCATCACAATTTCGGAATTTTTAATATTTAATAAAAAAAAATTATCTTAAATTTTTTTAAATCTGATTTTTAATATAGTATTACTAAAAAAAATATATGACACGGACTCTGCAAACCACTGGAAAAACATACTCGTGTTGTCAGCTTTCCAAAAAGATGTCAATGTCAATATAAATATTTGAAATAATTGAAACAGTTAGCTGCAACTTGTTCGGGGACCATAATTTCGTTTGATAAAAAACGACAAATCCATAAAACAATAAAAACAAGTCTGTCAAGTTAGCACTACCACTTTAAAATTTCGACAAACGCTATAGTGCATTAAATGTCGCGATTTTGTCGTAATTCAATGGAAAAAGAAAAAAAAATGTCGCGCCCCTCCTTCCCCTTAAAAACTACCCTTAAGTGCATTTAAGCCTCAGTTAACCAAATTCGAGTTCCAAGAATCTCCCCAATGCTAAAGGTGTCCAGTAAGATATCACAGGGGCTGCTTAAGAGATTTCCACCCTGAAAAAAATTGTCGCGCCCCTCCTTCTCTTAAAACCTGCCCCCGTCAAGTTAGCACTACCACCCCGGTAGCGGCCAATTCAAGCATTTCCGTAAAACAAAAAGTATCCAATTAATTGTCGCAGGAACCGAAAGGCATATTGCACGCTTCAAATTTTTCGCGCCCCTTCTACCCCTTAAAAACTAATTGCATTTCAGCCTTAGTTCGCCAAACTCGAGTTCTAAGAATCGCCCCAATACTATAAGTGTCTAGTAAACTCTCACTATGGCTGCTTAAAAGATTTCCACCCTGAAAAAAATTGTCGCGCCCCTCCTTCCCTTAAAAACTACCCCCGTCAAGTTAGCACTACCACCCCTTTCGGTTTCTGCGACAATTAATTGGATACTTTTTATTTTACGGAAATGCTTGAAATGGCCGCTACCGGGGTGGTAGTGCTAACTTGACGGGGGTAGTTTTTAAGGGAAGGAGGGGCGCGACAAATTTTTTCAGGGTGGAAATCTCTTAAACAGCCCCTGTGATATCTTACTGGACACCTTTAGCATTGGGGAGATTCTTGGAACTCGAATTTGGTTAAATGCACTTAAGGGTAGTTTTTAAGGGGAAGGAGGGCGCGACAATTTTTTTTCCTTTTCCATTGAATTACGACAAAATCGCGATATTTAATGCACTATAGCGTTTGTCGAAATTTTAAAGAGGAAGTGCTAACTTGACAGACGTGTTTTTATTGTGTTATGGATTTGTCGTTTTTTATCAAACGAAATTATGGTCTCCGAACAAGTTGCAGCTAGCTGTTTCAATTATTTCAAATATTTATATTGACATTGACACCTTTTTGGAAAGCTGCCAACACGAGTATGTTTTTCCAGTGGTCTGCAGAGTCCGTGTCATATATTCTTTTTAGTAATACTATATTAAAAATCAACTCTAAAAAAATTTAAGATAATTTTTTTTTATTCAAAATTAAAAATTCCGAAATTGTGATGGGTTTTTGAAATTTTAAATGATTAAGAAATGTCTGCTATAGTGTTGACTAAAATCCAAAAATAAGTTTTAACCCATTACCTTAGTCGTTTTTTTTTTAATTCTTACTTTAAATGGTAAAATTCGAGGTTATTTAAAAAAAAACTAAAAATTCAAATATCTCAGTGACCGTTGAAAATCGGCCTAAGGGCTCCATTAGACAGTCATATTTATATTATAATATGTATGTCATATGCCTAAGCCTACTCGATTCATTCAGTATAAATTTTTAGACGTGCAGGAAGCGAAATCAAGTAGGCTTAGGGATATGATAATATCTATTATAATATATATTACCAATATATGACTGTGTAATAGCTGCCTAAGGGCTCCATTACACAGTCATATTTCTATTATAATATATATTATGAAATAGAAATATTATCATATATATGACCGTGTAATGGCATTTCATAATAGATATTATCATATGTACTATAAATAGAACATATCATCATATCTAAATGTCAAAATAAAAATTCGTAACAATTCCGTGTTCTTCGCGTCTGGCGACCCAGGGACGTACCCAAAGAGGCTTTTTCTACCTGTTCTTCTTTCTTAGAATCAAATAGAGAGTAATAAGCGACCCGAAAAACGCACAATTCACCATTATTTGATGCATTTCCGCGACTAAAGGAATAGGCCAATCAAAGAAGACATTATAGAGAACATCGAAGGGGGTGACGATTTTTTTCTTCGGTATTTTGTTAGGAGTAGTTAGGAGGTACTAATTTTACTCGGAGCTGAGTGGTGCGCTAACGCGGGGACGGGGGGGGGGGGGCAGTTAAAGGTGATTTTTTTTGTGTTTTGGGCTATTTCTGGAAAACGGTGAGTCGCAGAGAAAAAAGTTGTGAGTAAGCATTAAAGCTTTGTAAATGTCCTATTTATTTGTCCGTACTTGCTAACGGTTCTTCCAATATTGTTTATTAAAAGTCGAAAATTTAAAATTTTTTCAATTTTCTCTATTTACAAGGATAAAGACAAACGCTGTGATAAAGAGGGAGGGGAAGGGGGGGGGGTGTGACTGCTTTTATTTCATGGATCCATAATGGATGGTTCGGAGTAAAACATACATAAACATACATAAACTATATCTGAAGAACCGTTAGGAGTTTTGCATATGTATGGGCAAATAAATAAGACATTTAGAAAGCTTTAATGTTTACTCACAACTTTTTCTCTACGCCTCACCGTTTTCGAGATATAGCCCAAAACACAAAAAAATAGCACTAAATTGCACATTTAAACCCCCCTCCCCGCGTTAGCGCACCCCTCAGCTCCGAGTAAAATTAGTAGCCTTACCTCCTGACAGCTCCTAACAAAACACTGAAGAAAAAAATCGTCCTCCTTCGATATTCTCTACACCCGCTTTTTATGCGTTCATTGCTTGGCTTAGAAAACAAATTTTGTATTTGAATTCAAGTGTCAAAAACAATAGATATTATGATATAAATATGATGTAGTGTAATATGTAAAAATTTGATTTTCCATGATAGATATGATCATATCTATTATAATAGATATTATAATATAAATATGACTGTGTAATAGAGCCCTAACATTTATGGCCTCATTTTGTTGCATTTTTACCATATTATAACGTGTTGCAGGGAATAGGTCGACTTAACCAATAACCCTGTATATTAAAAATCTCTTCTATGATTTTTATCCTGTCTGCAGCCAATGAAGCCAAATTCAAATACATTTCCCGCCGCTTTAAATCGAAAGTTCAATATCCAATGCATCGACAAGTTTTCCGAATCTGAAATGTACTTTGAGTAGTGATGGCAATGCATATTTCAAGAAGAAGAACATGGCGTCGATCAGCTGTTTGTTGTTAGGAAGTTGTCATTTTCTTTGGGTGCAGCATTCATTTTAATTTTAAAGCTTGGCGCATTTTTCAATAATAAAATTACAATTTACGACATTCCAGATAAGGTAAGAACTATTTTCAATGTGGTATAGTTTAGTAATATTAATAAGATGTTCCGGTACATACACTCTTCCGGTACATACTGCAAATGTGTATCACCTGATGTTTTTTTTTGTATTTTTAGCTGTAATCGAAAATTTTGTGTTTACTCTATATTGTTAAGTTTTGAAGAACTCTAAATATACATACATATAAGGCGTAATCACAGAAAATCGCATGGGAAGGACAGAGGCGTTGGGAGAATTCGATTTCGTTATTACCAGTGTGGTTGGGGAAATCCACGTACTGATCTTTTGTACTGGGTTTGGGAAACTCTGCACAGTGTGGGGCCGACTTAATGTTGGCGCTTCTCCTTTTTAACAATAATGCCCCAGCTTCTCAAAAACATCTAAATCCCAGATTGTGTCATGGCTTTATCTTCAATGTGAAGTACAGGCAACAACAATCGTTTCCAGATTTGTATTATGCGAAAACGCAACGTGCGTCGGGCTGCGGCTGTTTTGTGACAAGTTTTTGCGTCTTTTTCCATCCTTCGTGGAAGTGAAACACTCTCAACTTCAGAGAGAAAGACAGTCATGCTGTATCCATCCTGTATGGCTGAATAGAGCACTTCCACATGAGAGTACGTAACAACACAATTATTCAGTGCTACGCACCGACTGAACCTGCAGATCAATCTGCAAAGGACGTTTTTTATCAGCGACTAGGCGACACTTTTGATAGGGCTCCCAGGGGTGACATCAAAATTATTATGGGGGATCTCAATGCCAAAGTCGGTACTGAAAACGTCGGCTTGGAACACCTTATGGGCAATCACGTGCTTGGCGACAGGAACAACAATGGTGAGATGTTCGTGGAGCTATGTAACTCTCGACAACTAGTTATTGGCGGAACATTGTTCAAGCATATACCCTGCTACCTAGCAACTTGGGTTTCCACTGATGGCAGAGCAGAAAACCAAATTGACCATATTGCGGTTTAAAGACATGGAGAAACTGCCTCTTAGACGTCAGGTCGAAGCGTGGGGCTTATGTTGGCAGCGACCACCATCTTGTTACCGCGAAATTTCGCTTACGAACGATCTACTAACGCACAAATCATGCCAAGTTTTAATGTGCAAAAACTAAATAATCCATCAATTAAACGCGAATATTCTACCCCTGTGAACGAAAAAGCTAATGCAGCAACATCTCTTGAGAATCCTACAATTATTGAAGACAGATGGAATTTTGCAAAAGATTCTTTCATTTCGTGTGGCGAAGGGACTGTGGAACGATTGGATCGATTGGCCTAGACCTTTTATCAGTGACGCTACTTGGTCTCTTATCTCAGCACGCTAAAGAATTGAGAAACAGATTAACTCCGCTGCTGATAATTCAGCCAAAAATCAACTCTGAGCTGAATACCGTTCGCAACAAAAAGGCGTGCAGAGAAGTGTGAGGCGTGACAAGCGTATTTACATCAACGCTTTAGAGGCAAATGATGTGGCTAACCGTGGTGAAAGCGGTACCCTATTCAAGCTAATTAAGCCACTAATTGGCAAATCGTTCACTACTGACCATCCTGTGAAAGATAACGAAGGGTTACTGCTTGTTACCGAAGAACAGCAGGTCCTAACCAATGGCTTTGGGCCTGCAAGTCGATCTTCATCCGCAGAAGAAGACGTCCATCTAGTAGCCAGTATTAATTCCAGACTCCGGGGATAGATGCTTCCCTTCATCAGAGAGTGTTGGGAAGCCGAAACTCTTCCTGTCTTCTTCCTGAAAAAAGGGCGTAATCATTAAAATCCCGAAAAGGGTAACCTTAAGGATTGCAATAATTGGCGTGGGATTTGCCTGCTTCCAGTTGGCTAAAATTATTTTGAACCGGATCATGAACAGGCTGGTTTGGCTGAGGGTTTTTCATGTAGCGACCATATAAACACTCTCCGAATTATTATCGGGCAATCCACCGAATGGGGATCCCCATTACACCTCATGTTTATTGATTTCGAGAAGGCGCTCGATAGTGTTGATCGGGAGTATATATGGAGAGCTCTTCGTAGGAGGGGCATACCAGGTAAAATAATTTCCATCATCAAGGAATCAGGGAGCCCAATGTCACGTTTTGCAAAAGGGTAAGCTTTCATATCCTTTTGGGGTGCACAGTGGAGTGAGACAAGTTTGCATTTTGTCACCTATTCTTTTCCTCATAGCCATTAACGATGCACTAGTGAGCGCGCGTCAAATCCAAATGATCACGTGCAACACCTGGACTATGATGCCGATATTTGTCTGCTATCTAATAAAAAGGAGGATGCAATTCAAATGGAATCTCTGCATTGCGTAAGTCATAATGCTGGGCTCAAGATAAACGCTGCCAAGACCAAGTTCTTGAGCTCTGATCCAGGGGAACAAGGCGGAACTTGTATTTCTGGACAGGCAGCCAAAAAAGTTGACCAATTCTGCTACCTCGGAAACATAGTCACAGCAGATCGCGGCGCGGACGCTAATGTATACAATCGCGTATCAACAAGGCTAGGGCAGCCTTCTTTCTTCTTCTTCAATTCAATTGTTAAATCTGTGCTTCTTTATGGCTGTTCAACTTGGAAGGTGACCAATGAGATAACAACTAAGCTGTAAACTTTCGTAAACCAGTGTCTACGGTCTACAAACCCGCTGGCCGGAGATTATTTCGAATGATGATATCCTCAATATCACAGGCCTGGATTGGATAGGCACTTCTGTCAAAAGGCGAAAGTGGCAGTAGATAGGTGGAGCAAAAATATTGAAAAGCAGGCCCTAGATTGAAACCCACAACGAGCCAATGCAAGACGCCGTGTTGGACGACCAAGAAACACGTGGAGAAGATCAGTTAATAGCGAGGCTGCTTTATTAAACAAACAGTGGTCAGACGATGGCACAGAGCACAACGAGGTGGAAAGTGGGCGTAGTTGATGCCCTATGCCCCACAAGGGGTTAACAGGAACAAGAGAGAGACTTCCATATGATTCTGGCTGGGTAGTTATTTGGGAACGCTTTAAGGGTTTGAAATGGAGTGCTGTCCTGGAAGCCTGATTACGAATTTCGACAGAGCCCTTGTAAATCTTCAAAGTTTTTCCCTACCGAATATTGCTTCCCAAGAAGTGCAATTGAATGTAAATGAATGAAAAGGAAACACTGAAAAGCTGCTTCTAGTGGAATTTCTCCTATTAAGCACATTACAAAGTGGAGCTCTGTATCCTGTACAATTTGCCCTTTAGTTTCAGTGGCGAAATCGTACTTTGAGTTAACAAGTGTATCAAGTGTTGTCTTTTGTAACTCTTTTCGCTTATAGATATTCAAGAGCGTTAGTGCGGAATTCATCCTCACACGGATTCCCTTAATGAATAAGTATATCGGAACGTTTTTTTCTTCGTAAAACATTTCATTCTGGACCCAAATTAAAGTAAATAAATAATATTTTAAAAATACATATATGTATAGTAGAATTGCAAAATGAATAATTATTCCTTAAGTATAAGGACTATAAATTCCGGTCGTAAACTTTAATATTTTTATCATTTCAGTAACCCACAAAAATGACTCGTCACGCTCGAAATTGTACTGCCGGTGCAGTCTACACCTATCACGAAAAGAAAAAGGACGCTTCATCATCCGGCTACGGTACACAATCGCGTCGCATTGGCAAAGATTCGGTGAAAAGTTTCGATTGTTGCTCGCTAACATTACAACCATGTCGCTATCCGGTCATCACCAAAGACGGTTATCTCTTCGACAAGGAGGCCATCTTGCAGTACATCATCACAAAAAAGAATGAATACAGTCGCAAGTTAAAAGAGTACGAAAAGCAACGAAAAGTCGAAGAGGCAGAAGAAAACCAAATATCATCGGCGGAAGAGCAAAAGCGCATCGAAAGGTTCATAAACACCGAAAAGAATATTGTATCCAAATCGACACTATCAATTGGTTCGAAAATTGATAAAACAAAATTCCCGAGCACTTCTTCAGCAGTAGCATCGTCTTCGGCATCATCGTCCTCCTCGATTTCCAACATGTCTAATGGAAATGATAAAAGTTTGCCCAGTTTTTGGGTTCCATCACAAACGCCTCACGCCAAGGCAGCTAAAGCCGTTAAGCCGGATCCGACCATATATTGTCCTGTGTCAGAAAAGCCGTTGAAGGCGAAGGATTTGATTAATGTCAAGTTTACGCTTGTGAACGACAGAGACGATAAGAAATCTTTAATTGTGAAGGAGAATCGATACATGTGTCCAATTACGCATGACGTGCTGAATAATTCGGTTCCGTGTGCCGTGATTCGTACAACGTAAGTAGCGTCGGCTTGGTTTATAAACTAAAAACGATTGAAATATTCTGTTCCATCAATTAATCTGCTGGAAGTTGAGATTGTAAGAATAACCAGCCTATTTATTACATAAGCTGCACATTAAACATGTTGCACAGTAATTAATAAAACAACTTCGATCAATACTAATCATTGAGAATTTTAACACATCAAGTAATTAAGGTATTTTTGATTAGCATTTAAAACAAATTTTACATTTCAGGGGTGACGTTGTTACATTGGAGTGTGTCGAAAAAATTATTAAAAAGGATTGGATTCATCCATTAACTGGAGATAAACTCACCGAGAAAGATATCATCATTTTGCAACGAGTACGTCTTTTTTGACAGAAAGATATACTCACGACCTATACTGATTTATTCTTTTTTTTTTGTAATTCTATTCGCAGGGTGGTACCGGATATTCAACAACTAACGACAACCTTGAAGGGAAAGATAAAAAACCAGCTTTGCAAGCATAATATGGATTATGTAGTAAGCATTTTATTATATGTCTCTAATGAATAGGACATAATTCAGTAAATATTTACGTTGCTTGATAAAGATAAATAAAAGATGGATAAAAGATAATATATAATACACAGTTAAAGATGAAGCATTGATTAGATAAACTGTACAGCAAACAAAATTGCCTGCTTCTGATACCATTTCTGACGATTGTTATTTAAAATGACTTCTCGAATCAGAGTAAATAACTTCTTTAATCGCTTTTATGAAGCAGTGGGTTAAAGGCGATTCTTACGTGTGTCTACGGTTGCTCCTGTCAGAATGGCTTTTGAAAAGAAGAAGAACCGGAAGCAAAGTAACTCCCAAGCCAATGGAAAAAATCAAGTCGCACACTATCACAAACGAAAACCTTGAACCTGTTGAAATGACGGACTGGTTTTAAAGTAACACGATCAGTCGCGAAGCAGTGAAGTTGAAACGGTTCGACTACGAGAAAATTTCATAGAATGCCGGAAAAAAAACAAAGCGTCAAGTAAAGGCGAATGCAGCTGTCCCATTCTATCAAGAAGAAACGCATGGCGTGATTGCACCAGAGGTCTAAAGACGATACTTAAATATTTAGCGTCGCAACCCAAGGGAGAAGAAACGCTTAAGTCAAAGTGAACTAACCAATTACTTTCACTAGAGCAATTGAATTTGGTAATAACCTGTTTAAGGGTTATAGCTCGTTACGTATGGATATGTCAAATGAAAAAGCAACAACAACGCATTGGTCTCGGCGATGACACGATTAAGATAGAGCTGCCTTTAGAAATATGCTGAGATATTACCGCCAAAACGGGCTATGTGCCTACACCGCAGGTCGAGCAACGCGAAACCATGGAGCGGTATAAAGAACGAGGCAAGGAAGAAGAAGAGGCTCATTACGTATTAATTTTAAATACCAGTCGCTTCACCTTAAATAAAACCACTCATATGGGTATTTGACAAGCAAAAACCAGTTGGTTGTAAGCGTTAAGACGGCCCGAGACCGACCGGAGTGTGGCACACACCGCACAAAAGACCGGTTCCAAGAATGATACCTTGGAGTCGCCCAAACACACTGCTGCACTGCTGCTGCACGATTTTTCGTATCAATCTTTTGTGCGGTGTTTGCCACACTCCGGTCGGTCTGGGGCCGCCTTTAGATACATCCAAGTTGGTGAATTCATTCCTATAGCGATTGGGTGTTTGCCCTCAAAACGACCCATGCTTACATGGCTAAGGATCACCGCAACTCACTTAGACGCAAGGAGAAAAATAAAAAGGCATGAGATTTTAATTGCCAGCTTATTAATAGAACCTGCCAATTATCTTAGTTGGATTGACCGTCCCAATACACCTATGTAGAAAAGAAACGTACACCAATTACAGTAAAACCGACTGGGACAACCTTACACTATCGAATCCTCTTCTGCACTTCCACCATCTATGAACCAGGCTGAAAAGCATGTGAGACGGAGCTAATAGACCGCAGCCAAACATCACAATTGGCCATATCCCGAGGCTGGAACCACATTCCCCACGTTAGGCAAATGTGTCGTGCTCTGTAGCCGTGATCGTTCGGTCGCCACTCTGTGAAATAGACACTCATAGAGAAACGAGTTTCCAAACTCGGCACGACTTGTCGCAAGTTTATGATTCAGAAGAAGATGATAAGAAATATTCTTATCGTAGAATAATAAACTAACAATGCGACTAGCAAGTGGTATGGCTGACAACCGTATCACACTCCGAATTTAATTGTCTTTGTAACGTTGATGACTACACACGGTAGTCATCAACGCACCATGCTCCACTACGAGTTACGGTAATAGAGAGAGAAAGGCAAATGTGTGGGACGAGTTACGAAGAGGTGAACCAAATGATCCTCGAATTGACGAACAGAACGTTCAAATCGCCAAACAAATTAACGACCACAGAAGACAAATTTGGAATTTGACCTATAAAATGACTACATCAAAACCGGTGACATCAAATTTTAGAAAACAGAGCGCTTTCCAACTCTGTGAAACCGAAAGAAAGATTGCCATACAATTCGGAGAAAAGACTTTTAATGACTGCGCTCAGAAATTCAACCAATATCCCGACAAGGATTACTAGGGACATTCGCTGACTCAGTGGTAGAGATAACTCTGAGAGTGGGTTCGCATCCCACTGTGTTCGCGCACTGTGACCATGGATGTTTGTGTTGTCTTTAAAAAAAAATGCTCCTACGGTAGCCGGTTCTTTGATGTAAATCGTGCCAAAACTACCCGTTGTTACAACGGCCAAGAGCTGCCAAAACCCCCTTTTTATTCAACAGAAAAAAACATCTCTTGAATCGCTACTACAACAACAAGGATTACTAGAGCTATCCGTAATCTCAATGTTGACCAATATCTTCAACCCGCCACTAATTCTAGCAGTAAAACAGGCTAAGAATTCCTAGCAAAAGTGTTTGGTTCCCCAGCTAGTGTTATTAATCCCTGTGACGATGAACTTATCTTTCCCAAACTGCAGTATGATGACTATACATCAATTTTGCAAAAAGGCCGCATTTTTCCAGTAACAAAAACAGATTTAGATCTCGAGAAACGCGCCGTCCAATAACGCTTTTGTTGTTGTTGTAGCGGCGCAAGCGTGAGGAAACAGAAATACACTAACGTCATTCATTAATAAATTGTAGGCATCCAGTCTTCCAGGTCAAGGCCAAGGAAGAATGCTGCTTCGATGTGTTTTCCCCATAGCGCAAAAGGTGTAAGTTGCGTTGGTGCAGCAGGACAATCACATATACATACATATCTCTCTCTCTCTCTACTCTCTAAGCAGGGCATATGTTTACGATGCTGTTATATATCTGCGATAGATATGCGTTAATCCTTAAGCCTTGTACAGCATCCGGAACATAATTGAACAAAGTTACTCGTGTAGCCCTTGGAAGTAGTTACTCGTCGTTGGTAGTTGGTAGTTCGATGCTTAGTAAGCGTTTGCTGACAGACTTCCTAAATTCATTTGCGTGTATGTCAGTTAACGTCGCCTTGCAGTCAGAGTTATCGAAGGGAACTCGTTTGTAACTTTGGACTTCCCTTTCCTTGTCCCTCAGTGAACGTCTAACTTGACATGGTGGCGGGCGGTGCGGCGGTCCATAAAATGATGGTTCGGATAGGTGCTATACGATAACATTCAGGTAGGTATTCTTTCGCGAGTTCATTGTGATTTTCAGAGTCATCTTAAAGGTTAAGGCCCGTATTTATAAACATTCCTTGAAACATTCCTTGACTTAAGTTTAAAGGTAACCTTATTAAAAGAGTCCTTAAGTGTCAAGGTTCCCTTTATAAAATACCGTATTTATGAACGTTCCTTCACTTATCTTAATCAGTATTTTATTCTAATAATTATTTACATACATGAATTATATATTAAAATATGAATTATATGAAAAAGAAATAATAGGTATTCCTTAACGACATATAAATTAAGAAATTAGTAGCTATACGCACACTGAAATATGTATCTAAACGCAACGTAGACTTAAGGTGTCCTTAACTCAAGGCAATCTCCTTTCCTTAATTCGTATTTATGAACATTCCTTGAAATCAAGTGAACTTTGCAATTAAGGAGGCCTTTAAATTTTCGTACTATATATTTCCTTAAAAGTCAAGGTAGCCTGTGGGTAACCTTGAGTTATTCCTTGACACTTAACAATTTTTACTTGTTAAATACTTCAACACAACACGGTTGCAAGAGATTTTTTGTAAGTTAAACATCAAATTCGTAAAAAATGATTAATGAAGACGATTATGTTGAATATTTAAATAACCTGATGGAACACGGAAGAGTGGCAAGAACGATGAGAGATGCTGAAAATCCCCTAGAGTTTCATGACGAGGAACAGTTTTTTGCCAGATACAGGTTTGCATACATAATAATTCTTCGCTGATAAAAATACATTTAACATTATCTTATTAGGTTCTCAAAAGCAGTGTTTTGGATAGGATTTTCCCACTTGTGAAAAATCAACTGTAAACCTTTACAATGAGAGGCATTCCTAAGCGTGCAATTCTTAAGGCACTTGTGGTACTTACTAAGGTTCTATGCCACGGGAAATTGCCAGGTAATTTTTTCCTGTAAAACGAATCTGCTGTGCTGATTTAACTTTTTTAGATAGACACAGGTGATTTACATAATATGAGTCAGCCTACATTTTGCCAATTGGTTCAAAAAAATGTCTCAAATCTTGGCAACTAATCTGGCAGACTATGTAAAATTTCCTGCACCTGGTGAAATCAGCACTGTACAAGAAAAATTTTATAACGGGGCGAGTTTCCCCGGAGTGGTAGGGTGCATTGACTGCACCCAAATACCAATCGAAAACGCAGGTAGAATTGGAGGAGAAAACTTTCGAAACCGGAAAGGGTACTTCAGTGTCAACCTACAGGTTGTTTCTGGACCAAATCTTGAAATTTTTGATATTGTTGCGAGGTGACTGGGATCGGTCCATGATTCCCGCATATTTAATAATAGTAGCATTAAATTTAAATTTGACCAGCAACAAATAACGGAAATTTTAGTGGGAGATAGCGGCTATGCTCCATGCCATTATTTGTATACTCCTTTCCTAAATCCCCAAGAGGGTGCAGAAACTCGATATAATAGCAGTTTTATTCCTACCAGAAATCGAGTTGAAAGATTATTTGGTTTTTGGAAAGGAGAAAGTTGGCAAATAATATTTCTACGAATTTGCATATAATACCAGCCTGCGCGGTTTTGCACAATATTGCAATAGTCAAATGAAAGGCCACCACCGGAATTGGAAGCTGAAGACACCGTTGACTTAGAAAACCATTCTCCTATTAGAAGCCCTTATGTTTGCGATTTTCAAAGTGGAAGAGGTATAGATATTATCGATCTGTCGGTCGTAGAACACACTATACAATTTATCGTACAATTTTATATTTTGTGCGTATGGGAGACTGCTACTTTCAATGATGAATGACTGGACCTCGCCGAACTTACCAATTTCATAAGCCCGTCCTGTTTGCTTTTGTGTTTGGCGTTCATAATAATTGTATGTATTATTAAACAGCGAATTGTACAAACAACATGTTTTCAAATTAGTTTTTATTAAACGTATTAACAATTATAACATTAAACATCATTTAAAAGCTCTTAATAATAGCAATGATAATAAAACATATACAAAAATTAACTAATAAAATTGTATTTCTTCTAGCTCCATTGTTTTTTTTAACCCTTCAGTGGGCGCGCGGGCTACAATTGTAGCCCACACTTTTTTAAATGGCAACCATTTTTAGGATATTAACCAAATTCATTCGAACTGCTCAGTAGCTGTTAAAATGTGGCTTCTTAATCAAATAAGAATGTTTTAATTATTTTTTTTAGCCTAGAAAATAATATTCTTTTGCGATCAAAGTCCACTGGGCTACAAGTGTAGCCCGCGCGCCCATTCATGTTACTTTTTTGGTACTCATAGATATCCATTAAAATAAAAATATTATTATAAAACATTGTAGAAAAAAGCAACAGTAAAATGTTTGTCATAAAAAAAACGGTTTCAAGATAAATGAACAAAAAATAGATTACTATTTTCACGAAAAACCTGGAGTCGAAGTCAAAATTTCTTACAGCGTGCATCTGTTACATGTTGCTAACATAACATACTTTCTGGATGAAATTTTTATCAATTGTAGCGTAAATATTGTGAGAACAGTTAATCTGAATATTATAAGTAGAAATTCAATCAGTTTGACTTACAATATATTTAGCTTTCTAGCAAGAAACTGTACTCCCAGTGTAAAAAAGTGTGAATATTGGGTACGCAAAAATAGGCTAAGTTTGAAATTCCACAAACTGGGCATTTTTAACTGCATTCTCTCGCTCAATGTTCTATTTCGAAGATTTTTTAATGAATTCTGCGAATATAAACTTTTTTTGTACTTTTCATTTTAAAAAGTAACTATTTTGTCCACGTAAGTAAGTTAATATGAAAAAACACTAAAAATAGGACTAATTGGCACTTTGCCCTCTTTTATTATATATATTTTATTGGAAAATTAAGGATTTTATATTTTTCATTCTGTACAACAATCACCAGACCGCAGACCGAGCAGAAAAAAAAAAATTAAAATTGAACCATATTTTTTATACTATTTTTTATTTGGGCTACAATTGTAGCCCGCGCGCCTAACCACGTGACAAATAGGTGCGTGCCTAACGAAGGGTTGAGGCTTTTAGCAGGTCCCATTTTTTTCGTTTGAATTCGAGCTGTTCTTCCTCCGCTTTTAATTTTAGTTTCTCCCGTTCAGTTGCCACTCGCACCAATTCTATTTTGGCCGTCTGTTCCTCCATAAGGAGGTCGTGAAGCTCATTTCGTGGTCTATCAATCTCTTTATTCTGCTAACGCGGTGCCTTCCTTCCGTTTGGTACGTTGGCCTGGTAGATGACGTTGCTGTGTCAGTGTCAACAGTGTCTTGGACACACTCCTCATCGCGAACCATATCCGGAATTACTGTATCACTATCAATTGCATTGGCAAGCTCGGTGGCTAATGCGTGGAAGATCCCATCCGTAGGATCTTCCAAAGGGGCTGACATTATGGAGCCGCCACCAGTCCCCATAATTTTCCTCTTGTGCTGCGCCAATTCTTTCTTCCTTTCGGACTTCAGGTTGTCCCATAATTATTTTTTGCTTCATAACTGTTTTCTGAAAGAAAAAAAAAAATTAAAATTTACGGAATGAATAAAGTTCGAGTTATGTAATTATGTACTTACTTTGTTGTTGACTGGATTTGCATTGAACTCCTCTTCAACGCGGCTCCAAGCATTTTTCTTTGCTTTGAAAGTCAAGCCGTCTGTTTTTTTGCTTTCAATTATATATACATACATATGTAGGTATTTTAATACTAAATCAAGGAAAAAAAATCTGACACGGAAAAAATGGTTCGTTTTTTTCTCCATTTTCAAATATGATTGACAACTCTTGTGTAAAGATTGAAACTACAAATCACTACATACTATGATTTTAAAATTCTAACAATAATTCCAATAAAGAAATTTAACTGAAGAAAAATAAATGAAAATATCGTTTTCGAACGGCAATTACATCGCTGAATTTTTGCAGAATGGTTGGGAATGCCCTCCTGACTATGAGAAAAAAAAAGTCCCCACCGATTGGAAGTCCGCAACAATTAAAAATGTGGAAAAGGGGGTAATTTTTGTTTTCTTAGCGATTAAAAAAACGGTGAAAGTTACAGAAACTACATAAAATTGCCTTACCAATGATATATAATACAAATTATACAAACTCCCCTATTTGGGCTCTCCTACGAAAATGTTTAATATTTTCGAGCAAATTTCAACCAAACCTCACTTAAATGTGTTTCTATTGATAACACAGAACATATCGAGGAAAAAATTGAATCCCTTAATTAATTAATGCCATAGGTACGCCAGAAAAAAACTATTAACACGAGAAGAGCGAATGGTATCCAAATTTCGGCCGTGCCCGAAATTAGCCTTGGTCTCTTTTATACCTTCATAAAAAGTTCTATGATTCTGGAAAAACAAATTTCAGCCATGTGATTTTATGTTAGTATTCACATTAAGTTTTATATGGCTTTTTTGGAAATTTGGGTTGCTCCAATCAAAGATCCTCATTTCCCCTTTTTAAATTTGGCAAAATGGCGTGTCCATAGCTCTCCCAAAATTGAAGCTAAATGTTTATCGCTGCTTGAAATGACCACTATACCACCCACCAAAATCAGCTCAATGGTATAAAAACTACGGGTATCTACTAACAAAGCTCTAAAATTTAATTTTTAGACTAGCGCCGAATTCTACAACAATATGCTAATGTGTTGTATATCTTTGGAGAGGTTATTTAATGATAGTATTTTTGGTTCTCGGACCAGTTTTAGCTATTTTTTAAATATCTGCTAACAACTAAAAAAAACTCCCTTTCCTCCCTTTATCTAGGTTGTGGACCTCCAATATTGGTGGGAACTTTTTCCTATAATCAATCATTCAATCAATCAAGAGGTCATCCACCAACCATACTGCAAAAATCCATCAATGTAGGAGTTTTGCCGACCAATTATCGTATTTTTATTTGACTAATTATTGAAAATTACATTTCATTCTCTGCCTTAAGGAGTCCTTAACGTTTTCCTTGACGTATAAGTCAAGGACGTTTTAAAAATACAAATTTAAGTCAGGGAAGTAATTTTAAGGTCGCCTTGAGCTAAGGTCTCCTTAAGGTATGTTTATAAATACGGGCCTTATGCTTTCATTTAGGCTCCGGATGCAGATGATCCTGAGATGTCATGAGAACGCAGCCGGTGATGGTGCGTAGTGCTGTATTCTAGCATGTTTGGATATGTCTCCATAGCGTGTTACAGAGGTTATTTGTCCATACGGCTCTGCTCTATAATTCACCGTTGATCGAAATATGTATAGCTTTATAGGTGGTAAGCAAAGTTTCTTTGGCGGTTCCTCATGTGCTGCCAGCTAGAGCCTTGACGATTTTATTCCTGCTCTTCAACTTGTCACATACATTGGCTGCATGGCTGTTGGAAATGCCATGATTGTAGATTGTGACGCCGAGGATTTTGGGTTAACGGACGGTAGGAACCTGGCTAACGTTGATGTCGAGTTGTAAGAGTCGCCATAGGCTGTCCAATCGATTCGTGCAATGAAGCTCTTTTTTAGGCTAAAGAAAAGTAGCTTTATTGTACAATCAATTGGACTGTCTATGGCGGCTCTAAGTTTTATTCTTGGCTGAATGTGGTGAAAAGGGTGACCGAGTAATCGTTACTGTGTAGTCGATACAAAGAGACTCATTAAAATAGAAACAACTACTCGAATATTATAGTATTCACGGTTGGTCACAGACATAGTAAGAACGCACTTTTTCACTCATTTTTATACCCTTCGCTCATAGAGTGAAAGGGTATATTAACTTTGTCATGAAGTTTGTAACGCATTGAAGGAAGCATCTCCGACCATATAAAATATGTATATATATGATCAGCGTGACGAGCTGAGTCGATTGGACGATGTCCGTCTGTCCGTCTGTCTGTCTGTTACGACGCGTTTCGCTCGGCCAGTTTAAAAGCTATGGAGCTGAAATTTTGCACACATACTTCTTTTTGTTGCAGGCAGTTTGTATGTTTGAATCGCTAAAATCCGACAAGGGGGTCGTGGGGCTGCCATACAAACCTACCCCCCAATTTTAGGTTCTTCTAAGAAAAACTTTTTTATTTATGCACCAATTTCAATAAAATTTCACAAAACTGTGTTTCAATAGGCAACACACAACATATGTAAAAATCCACCAAATCCGACAATGGGGTCGTGGGGCTGCCATACACACCTAGTCCCCCAAATTATGTTCTTCTATGAAAAACTTTTTTAGTTTTTCATCGATTTCAATCAAATTTCGCAAAAATGTGTTTCTAGTAATACCACAAAACATATGTAAAAATGGACCAAATCGGATCATGGGGTCATGGGGCTGTCATAGAAACCTAGCTCCCCAAATTAAGTTCTTCTGAGAATTTTTTTTTATTTATACACCAATTTCAACCAAACTTCACACAAATGTGTTTCTATTGATGACAAAACAAGATGGAGTCGGACCATGTGGTCATGGGGCTACCATACAAACCTAGCCCCTCAAATCAAATTTTTCTAAGAAAAACGTTTTTATTTGCACACCAATTTCAAGCAAACCTCAGAAAATTATATTCCTATTGATGCCACATAACAAACGTGAAAATAAAGAAATCGGACTATGGGGTCGTGGGGCTGCCATACAAACTTGACCCCCAAAATTAGGTTCTTCTAAAAAATACTTTTTTATTTGGACACAAATTTCAACTAAACCTCATGGAAATGTATTTTTATTGATGGTACAAAACATATGAAAAAATGAATTATATCGGACCATGGGGTCATGGGGCTGGCATATAAACCCAACCCCCAAATTAGGTTCTTCAAAGAAAACCGTTTTTATTTGTCCACCAATCTGAACCAAATGTGTTTTAATTGATGCCACAAACATACGTAAAAATTGATGGGAAGGCCATAGGGCTGCCGTACAACCCCCTTCCCCCTCTTTTTGGTTCTTATAAGAAACCCACGTCCCCGCTTCGCCGAATAAATCTTCGCCACGGTACTTATGAGAAAATTCAAAAGCATGGAAGCGGGGAGGACTGAACACTAGTCATAGGTACGCCCGAAAATACTTTTAGCCCGAGGGGAGCGAAGGGTATCCAAATTTCGGCCGCGCCCGAAATTAGCCTCGGTCTCGTTTTAATTGGTCCTGACACCGACGGGGTCGCCAAACTACCGTCACGGATCCTCGACGGTTTTTTAGTGTTCAAAGCTGAGAATTTCCTTTCTCTGGAAATACTCATCGAATCGGCTCGTCGATTGGACGAATATTTCTCCGAGAAAACAGGGTTAGATTTTTTTGGGCGGGCAATTCCAAAAAAAATTTCTTGTTTTTGACTTTAAATTAGGAATCACCGACCCAAAATTGCCTAATTGCTTCTGCCTCGCCGGTTGGACGAGTATATTTCCCCGAGCAAATGGGTATATCAGCACGGAAAGATCAAGGCGACTTCCGGTATGCGGGAAATATAAATAAAAATAAATAACAGGCGCGACAATCCAACATTGGACTAAGGCCGCAGGATGTGTTAGTGACATCCTATTTCCAAGATCTTATCTGCTTTTTGTTGAGGTAATGAGATCAGCATCACGCTCAGCAGTGTTATTTATCCCCATAAATGTTTAACATCTGAGTGAGACCATAGTCCGTCACAAGCTCGTGAGTTCGAAAAACACCATGATCCACGGTGAAATTCGAACTCATGACCCTATGCACCGAAGGTGCGCGCACTAACCGCTAGACCAGCCAGACCACTGCGGAAATATGATAAGTTATTTTATTATTTAGTTCTCGGCCGCATGTAATGACGAAATTAACGATTAACGATCACGATTCGGTAATTCCTTGGTGGAGAGGTGTCACTATAAGTAATCTTGTGAGCTTCGAAGCTGGCGGCTTCGTATAACCAGAGCCTCGAAGGGGCTAGTAAGGGAGAATGGTCTTGGTGGAAAATGCATACGCGCCTAAATCTAACTAGTTTGTGGCTTGATGACGCCACGGCCCGAATCAAATTGTTGACTAGCATACTGAAGGGGCCGCTTCGATGTAAAAAGCAGCGCTACAAGTCTGCTTTAAGCAGAAGAGTAGTCACAGGTCAAACGAACCTGGGATATGCACATCTGAATTTTGCGTGAGGCTTAACCTTAATGGGGTGGAAGGATCACACTTGCTATTGAGAAGTCTTCAGCGAATAGTGTACTTCGGGAATGAGTTTGTCCAGGGGACCATGGTCTCTGCCCATCAAGGCGTTGGACTTGACGCGGTTGGATGTTGTGACTCAAGTCAACCAGCAAGAGTTGCTACCCCGGGCGGTTGGCCTTCTGAAAGTGAGGGCATTCACCGTATGAAGAAATTCCCAATTGACAATAAGACCTTGCCAATAAAACGCCAAAGGTCCAAAACGTTCGAAGGACCGGGAAGTAAGAGCGAAGGAAGGAACGTAATTGAAGACTCGTGATACCAGCTATTTGGAGGAGCAGGTCAGTCATAAGGACGAGACAAGAGGTTAGCCGAAAAGGACATTCCTCCAAGTGGTAAGGACTAAGCCGAGAGTTCAGCCGACAACTAACTGAAGGGTTAAACCGACAAAAGGACACTCCATAAGCCGCGAGAAGGAAGTGTTGAGTAGTCGTAAGGACGAAAACAGGGAGGTCTGCCGACGAGGACATTTCCCGATGCCCGAACCGATTGAATTTTCTGGTGGAAGCTGAATAATCCGTGAGTTAAATCTTTGAATTTGCGCAACTTAATCTTATAACGTTCTTTAAAAAAAGGAAAATACATAATTCTCTAAAGCAGCAAATTGTTTTGTGAAGCAAGGTGGTGCGTAATTTGATTTTTTAGGTATAGTGGTTTGCGAGTGCTGTGCAGAAGCAGTATCTGTGTTTTTGGATTGGGGCGATTTTCCCCTTGCTTAGGTCAACTTCTTCGCGTTTCGTGTTGGCTCGGTCGGAACGCGTGGCGCACACGCCCGTATCTGCGAGATCGGCCGGCAGCAGGGTTCCGGCGTATCGTCCCCGGTTCGAAACACCCCACTCTCCTCATATTTATAAAGACGAACCGCAAGGAAAAGTGTAGCAGGACTCTAGCCTAGCCCATGTTTTAAAACATGGGTCGTTCCGGTACGTAGGTCGGTACGCTCGCTTAGGACATATTCTCATTGAGTGCAGGGCTTATTGAAATTGAATTGAATCCACCTCCACTCCTCTACTAGTTCAGGAAAACCCACACGATGAAGATTGCAGTTTTGATTCTGTCTAGCTCACTCAATAAAAACATTCAAATTTCATTCAAAACTCTACCATTTAAAAGTCGCCGTCCCTAACATTCTTATTCGAATTTATTATTATTGTATTCACTTCTCTAATTTTTTTTTAACATTGTGCGAGAATACAAACGAGTCTTTTGATGTGAAATTTCGATATTTCACAAAAAAGTATAACTGCATCTCCTCCAGGGATATTTTCAAAAATAATGAAATTACTCGTATGTAGGTACTTAGCACAAATTTTTCATTTTTATTGGCATAATTCCAAGTCACCTACGGGGAGGGTCTATCTTGTAGCGAAATACGTAACACGCCCAATGTAATCGAACCTTTATTGAGACACCGCATGTACAAGTTCTCATTTGTACCTACTACAGCTCTGATGTCGGTCTAATTTGGTTTGACTCGTACTGTCGTACTATTAGTCCAGTCAAAATATCCCAGTTTAGGCCTCTAAATAGAAAAAAACCCGCTCTGTGGCTCACTTGGTTGAGTCGCACCCTACGATGCTACAGGTCCGGACAGTGGCGTAACGTTCCTAAAATATCTTGTGCTCGAGATCGAAATGGGGGCCCCTCACACTGTAATAATTTATAATTAAACAAAATTTTGATTTTTACAGGGAATTCACACTTGCGACAGGATATACTAAGCCTTCACGATTCAATCGAGTGAACGAAACGGAATGAATTTAATTAGTCCAAATTCAGGATTTGTTTGTAGACGGCTATCAGGTTCTGGAAAAACGCGATTTACACTTGACAACGAAATTTAGGTTTAATATTAAATCTCAGACACTTTACACAACTTTTAAACGATCTGACTTATGTCGCACACACACGGAGAATCCGAATATTTTTTTTTATTTTTGCTCAATCGTAATCCAACAAAATGTATAATTCTGACAGAACGAATATAAAATGACAAAGATAATATACCCTTTCACTCTATGAGTGAAGGGTATAATAAAAAACAATGGATTCGGATTGACCGTGTGTGTGCGGCATTATGAAAATCTACGTCAATGATTTGTATTTGGGTGAGAAAATCAGACTTAGAGCTAGTGAGATTTATTTACATAGACGTGTGTTGCATACACTCAGCGAAACTCACTACATTTTACCACGATTTCGTATAGATTTAGTTTGGGATTTTGGTTGAAATCCCATTATGAACCGTGTAGATTTTTTCTTTTCATTTGAGTTTTCTTTTAGTACCACAACTGTTAATGGGTGAAGTAATTTCTTTTGTTAATATTTGTGAATCCTGTTTTTATTGCAGCGATTTAAAGGCTTCCAGCGAAAATTCGGCTAATAAATACCGTACTTTTGAAAGCGACCGAGAGTGCAAATTAAAAACTTAAAAATTAACGCCATAAAAGAACTGCAATAATTGCTTTACATTTTTCCAGTATGGGTAACGCTCGTATATTTTTTTTGTAATTGTAATTTTTACGTACCTTTAAAATTATTCGGCACCAGGCTACGTGAAGGGCAGTAAATGCCTTCATGGGGAACTTTCTACAATGTGCTTCAATTATGTACCTACGCCAAACATCAACCATGCTTAACGTATTGCGTATTCAGCAATTTCAGTGCGATTACCTTGCCTAAGGCCATACAGAATTAAAAAAATAACAGGCGCGACAATCCAGCATTGGACTAAGGCCGCAAGATGTGTTAGTGACATCCTATTTCCAAGATCTTATCTGCTTTTTGTTGAGGTAATGAGATCAGCATCACGCTCATCATCATACAGAATTAATGCTCTGATATTATTCATACATCATCTTTTTTGTAAATTTTTATGACTTTAAGTAAAGTCTTGTTAAAAACAGGACGGATGCGAGTATCAGGCATGGACCCAGCGAAAGCTAAGGCCGCCTCTGGTAACAGGAATGCTCTTCAGCGCAACAATAAAATGTTGCTTGAAATTTTCGCTTCGAACCACTTTCGAAATGGCAAAAGGTTTCGCTCAAGAGTACTCCTTGTAGGGGCGTGAACCCGAAATAATTCGCAGTACTGAAGCCAGTGGGCCTATTTGTGCCATCGATTAGATTAGATTGTAGAGGGGAGTGCTCTTTACTTGTTCATCCGCATTAAATCTAGCTTCAATGTTGCAATGCAGGGCCGGATTTAGGCTCTATTGCGCCCCTGGGCAGTAGCGAATTTGCCACCCTCCGCCACTAGATAAGCTTGAAGGTAGCAGCCACTAGATAAGCTGCAAATGTAGGCAAAACGTATGTGAAGAATTGATAATTTCAAATTTTTTACTAATAAGCGTATTTGCTTGCTTGAAAATTTTTTATGTTGCTTCCCAGGGGAGGAATCCAGATGTTCCGTGCATCTCCCAAAATTGTTTTAGGAATGATTGAAACTCCAATGATAACATAGAAAACTTTGGCTTTTCACTTTCTTTAGAAATGTGTTCATGTTTTCTAAATTTTTTTCTTTGTCTATCGTTTTGGAAATAATTGCGAATTACCCCAACAAATTTATTAGCATCATATTTAACCAGAAAACGTCATATCAAATAAACCCAAAATTAAGAAAGCTTACGTTAAATTTTAAACACACCTTTACCTAATTTGTTTTCGGTGATAAAGATAACGAAAACGAAATGGGAAAGCACTTACTGATGTTATTCAGCAAAAATCATTCGGTGCCTAAAAAATCTAGATTTTCATGATTTCAACTATTTTAAATAAATTTTTATTTTCGGTGGAATTTCCCGCTTTTCTCTAAAGTAAGCGTAAAAATTCTTAAAAATTTAGTTAAACCTACTCACCCGATAGAAACTCAAAAATTTGATAGCCAATTCCGCTTTTTTAATATCGAGACTTGGACCTCTCCCGTAACCAAATCCTTGCTTCCCAGCGAATTTGTGGTGGGGAGAAATTTTAAAATTAATTAAACACACGAATGTGTGGTTAGATGAGTTACTTTCTTGAGGGCGTTTTTAACTTTCCAATAGATCGCTATCACCAAAAATATTTTTCTTTTTTTTTTCAAGTCTGGGGCAGTTTTAGAGGCTTGAAAACAGGAGCTGGCAGCCAAGTACTCGCGTATTTATATCATTTAATGTGGCTTAAGGCATAATAATGTTTAAAGTGAAGCCAAAGATGATTTATATGTACTCCTACTCTTATTGAACTAAAGGCCGCCACGCCATTCAGAGTGAATGAGTGTATGCTTCAAGCAAAATTTTGCGTAGTCTCAATTTTTGAAGGAGGAATCACGTTAAAATTTGAGTTGAGGGGTTGCGATTAGGTGCTTTGGATTAAAACGAATATGTACATCTAACTAGAATAAATTAAATAAAAAACAAATTATTTTCTACAAGTTTTCAAAATCCATCTTCCCCAAAATTTTAGACCAATGAAAAAATTTAAGAATTTGCCGCCCCTCAAATTCTGCCGCCCCGGGCAGTAGCCCAGGTTGCCCATATGGGAAATCCGGCCCTGGCAATGACCCAGAAGTGTAACAAACATATTTTGTTTTTTAAATCACAGTCCAACATTTCCAACTCCTCTTCACTACGCCCCTAATGGTTGGGGGCCCGTGTTCGACCGAACACATGGAACACCGTACGTTACGCCACTGGGTCCGGAGATCGGCGTGGTCCAAAATTCCCGTCCATGTGCGGATAGGAAATATATAGTGCTTGCAACATTATACACTCCGAAATGATACGCAATGTTGACGTTGACTCGAAGTTGCCTATAAACGGCTGACTTAACGCACCATGGCCACACATGGGCTATACAGTACTGAGAAGTAAAAAAAATTGAGTAAGGCTAATTGTGATTGTTTTCGATTCAGTAGGGTGCCAGAAATCTAAAACTCATTTTGCTAAGAAAAATTTTGATCGGAAAGGTCCCAAAAGGACACAAATTAGTCCTTGATCAGAGGTGGGCATGAAAGGGAATGCCGAGTACATTACATATCCGGTGTTTGTTTCCTGTTTCAAGGGCCCTCAATGGAATAAATCGCGGTTGAATGGAAAATTTTCGTGTTTCCCGTAACTTATCATCTGTATCTTTCTAAAGCCATAACTACGCGATTAAATTAAATTGCTAAATTGCTGAAGATTCTACCGTAAATTTTGCTAAGAACGAAATTAATCGGAAGGCTTTGAAAAAAGACATAAAAGGACACTAATTAATCCTTGATCGAAACGTGGATTAATTACTGTCCTTTTGTGTTCTTTTTCAGAGTTTTCCGATCAAAATTTTTTTTAGCAAAATTATTGGTGGAATCTTCAGTTATTATAGATTCTAAATTGGTTGGCAACTCGAAATATTCGCGTAGTTATGGCTTTGGAAAGATACAGATGACGAGTTACGGGAAACTCTATTTGTTTTTATTTGAGTGCGATTTTCTACTTTGAGGGTCCTTGAAACAAGTAACGAACGCTGGATATGGAATGTTCTCGGCGTCCCCTTTGATATGACACCCCGCAGGCCAACGTTCGGTCAGGGATTAATTAGTGTCCTTTTATGTCCTTTTTTAAAGCTTTCCAAATATTTTTTTCTTAGCAAATTTAATGATAGACTCTTCAGCTATTATAGAATCTAAGAAATAAAAAAAGGAGTGACAACTTGAATTATTCGTGTAATTATGGGTTTGGAAAAATACAGATGATAAGTTACGGGAAACACGAAAATTTTCCATTCAAACGCGATTTATTCCGTTGAGGGCCATTAAAACAGGTAACAAACAACACCGGATATATAATGCATTCGACTTCCCCTTTGATATGATATTCCGCATGCTGACCTCCGGTCAAAGATTAAGTGTCCTTTTTGGGACCTTTCAGATAAAAAAAAAACTGATTCAAAAACAACAAAAATTAGCCTTACTCTCTTTTTTTCTACATATTTGAAATGCTAATATGACTAGACTATACAGACTTCCTAGCTTTCGCCCGATTGACACACGCATATATTGCATAACAATGCATTGCTGCCACTTTGTTTTGAATACCATCTCCCTAGTTCATCGAAAAGCTTATTGCATTTTTGTCGTCACTATACTTTTCCGCGGACTTAACCGCCCGCCAACACGTACATGTCCGTTGTCCGCATACTATGTACAAACAATCCCGCGGAATGAAAAACTTATTCTCCGATTTCAATTGCCGCGTTCCGACCGTTCTAATGATGATGATATTATGATAAGAGCACAACTTGTTTGTGTACTACTATTACTAAACTAAACTAATGTAAGCCGAGCTGTCGCGGCTGTGACTTAGCAAAGTTTTTAGTGCGGAATCGTCTGAGAAAAATCACGTCGAAATTTCGCGGTCGGCGTAAGAGTGTAAAACTTTTAAATCTGCTGCCGTAGATCCAGCTAGCGTTCTGTTTGTTGCCAGGTTCTAATAAAATCGGTTTTTGGCTTTTCGTTAGACGTTCGTTACGGTGTCTTACCGGTCAACAGAATAAAATTGAATTGTCTAGTTCGTAGTAAATAAGATCCCATGTATGTCCCATGTACCCGCATTGCAATGGAAAATGTTGAACATCTTGTGAATATTTGTTTAGATTTAAACCATTTAAACTTCTCCAACGGGTTGTTGTAAAATTTTATAAGATTGATGCCCACAAGTAGTGCAGTGTCACTTAGAACCTTTACTACGTCTATTTGTGCGTTCATTGCATCGACCACAAGTGACACACTAGACGGAATTATATTTAATTTCAAGGTAAGTACATCGCAATGACATAATACTTGCGCAGTTGCATCATTATAATGTTGTTGTTGTCGTTCGACTGATAATAATAGTTGAATATGCAGTTGATTGTGTTTGTGTATTTTCTAATATTGCAACGTTTTTTGCTCCACGGAGATAATGACCACTTGTAGCCTTTGGTAAATTAAATATTATAGTAGCCTATATAGCAGATTTAGTAAGATACGGCAAAATCGTATTTTCTCGGATCCAGCCACCACAACAGTTTTTCTTTAATGCAGAGAAATTCGTTAATCTGCATTTATTTGCTATACAGAGTGTCCGGAAATGATTTAATGAAAATGATTCTTCATGTGATTTCCAGCAAAAAAGGCGCACTGAACGTGGACATATTCCGAATTCTTCATCCTTTAGTGCCACAGGCATTTAAAGATAAAAAAAAATTCTCTCACAAGTTAAGCCTCAATAGTCAATAGGTATATGTATCTGGAAAACTACGCCAGTTAAAATGCCGAAAAAAAGGATTAGCCAACAAATTTTCCTAAAAAGGACATCTAATCGCACTAAAATTTGAAAAGCTGTTTGGTTTCTACAGGACTTAAGTAAAATTTTTTTGATTTTATCCTAATACAAATCATTTTTTTATTTCTCATTTTGCGCCACCTTTTGTCAAGGTTATATTCTTATACGATTCTTTTACAAGCATATATATCATATCTATCACATAATTATGCCAAAATCCTTAAATTACAGCATCTACCATAAATTTATTTAAGCTTGCAACGTAGGTACAACGTAGCAACCTTAAATACTGCGCTCCTATCTGGTTGCAACACTACGTTGATCTTACCTATACATCCCAGTCCATCCAACGGAAGTTTACACGTATTCTATTTTACAACAGTCATTTTCCCTACTGCCACTCATCGTGGGGCGACCTTCAAAACTATTGGAAGAGTGGGACCCCGTAGGGTATTTTTTGTAAATAACATTATTTAAACGGTTTAGCCTATCCAGCAAACTTGTCAGGTTGTAAGACAATCTCAGAAAAAAAGTTGCGACAATCGAAAATGGTTTTCAAAGACCCCAAGAATAATAATAAATTTTCATCATAACTTAAACGCATCAGCGATGATAAAGAGATTCGTTGATGAAGAAAAACTAGACATTATTTGATCCCTGAGTTAAAAAAAAACGAGACCGAGACTAATTTCGGGCGCGGCCGAAATTTGGATACCCCTCGCTCCCCTCGGGCTAAAAGTTTTTTCGGGCGTACTTATGACTTGTGTTCAGTCCTCTCTGCTTCCATGCTTTTATTTGAATTTTCACTTAAGTGCCACGACAGTCACTTTTAGCCATGATCAAATGGGATGGTTACAAGGTAGCAATACCCTCTGCCTACCCTCGGACTACCTAGTCAAGACATTACGCTTCAACGCGTCCTTTAAATCAGCACTCTGGGCGAGGAAAAGTTGGACGGATATGTTCAGGTCCCTCCACCCCAACACTATCAGCTTTTACACAGATGGATCTAAAACTGAGACAGGCTCTGGAGCGGGCATCAGTGGTCCAGGTGTAAGCTACTCAGTACCTATGGGGAAATTAGCGTCTGTGTTCCAGGCGGAAGTACATGCAATAGAAATTTGTGCCAGAGAATGTCAGAACAAAGGATATGTCAACAGGAAGATAGCGATCTTCAGTGACAGTCAGGCGGCAATCAAAGCTCTTACAAAACATACCTTTACTTCAAAACTAGTGGGGCTATGTCAGGAAATACTTCAATCGGTAGGATCTCGCAATGATCTTATACTCCTATGGGTTCCCGGACACTCTGGAATAGAAGGGAATGAGCTCGCGGACGAACTCGCTAGGGTAGCCTCTGCTAGCCCCTTCTGCGGTCCGGAACCCTTCTGCGGCATTCCACTGTGTCTATGCAGAAACGAAATCACTGAGTGGGAAAAGGCGACAGCCACCGTATGCTGGGAAGCCCTTCCAGGACTAAGGCAACCTACTCTAAGAAATGCACTCTGGAGTTAGTTAAGCTCAGCATCAGGAACAGGGTCAGAATCATAACTGGCCTCCTTACAGGCCACTCCCGTCTGAACGGGCATTTAAGAACCATGCGCTTAGTCGCAGACGCGACCTGCCGCTTCTGCGAGGCGGATGACGAAACATCAACTCACATACTTTGCGAGTGTGAAAGACTGGCGATGCGACGGGAGGAATGCTTCGGCATAACTTTCCCTCTCACAGAGGACATCGCCTCCCTTAGCATGGGACAAATTAATCGATTTATCGACAGATGTCGGTTAGATAAATTTATCTAACCTGTAGAGTGGGCAATGGCATAATAGACCACCGGTCGCAGTGTTTATGGCAAATATGCTGATGCCCTCATGTAATCTAATCTAAGTGCCGTGGCGAAGATTTATTGGGGGAAGCGGGGACGTGGGTTTCTTAGAAAAACCAAAAAGGGGGGGGGGGGTTGTACGGCAGCCCTACGAATGCATGGCCTTTCCATCAATCATCATCATTTTTACGTATCTTTGTTGCATCAATTAAAACACATTATTATGAGATTTGGTTGAAATTGGTGTAAAAATTAAAAAGTTTTTCTTCGAACAACCTAAATTGGGGCTTGGGTTTATATGCCAGCCCCATGACCCCATGATCCGATTCAATTCATTTTTGCATATGTTTTGTAACATCAATAAAAATACATTTCCATGAGGTGTGGTTGAAATTTGTGTCCAAATAAAAAAGCATTTTTCAGAAGAACCTAATTTTGGGGGTAAAGTTTGTATGGCAGCCCCACTACCCCATAGTCCGATTTCATTTATTTTCACGTTTGTTATGTGGCATCAATATAAATATATTTTTCTAAGGTTTGATTGAAATTGGTGTGCAAATAAAAACGTTTTTCTTGGAAAAATGTAATTTGGGGGGCTAGGTTTGTATGGTAGCCCCATGACCACATGGTCCGACTCCATCTATTCATATGTACATATGTTTTGTGTCATCAACAGAAACACATTTGTGTGAAGTTTGGTTGAAATTGGTGTATAAATAAAAAAAAATCTGAGAAGAACTTAATTTGGGGAGCTAGGTTTGTATGACAATCCCATCACCCCATAGTCCGATTTGGTCAATTTTTATATTTTATTTATGTTTTGTGGTATCACTAGAAACACATTTGTGCGAAATTTGATTGAAATTAGTGCATAAATAAATGATGAAGGGCCTGTCACATAAGGTGCGTGAACGAACCTTTTGCTGTATAGCTGTGAAAACATTTGTTTGGCTCGAACCTGTATCACTCCGAGGAAACCCTATCGCAGCGGCAGCAGCAACATTCTTGCCCCCAAATATTACGGACAAGAACTAGTCTTTCCAAGCTAAAATTTTTCAGCTAACATGGTTTTGTTTTTGTGAGGAGGCGATCATGTTTACCAACCAACCCCTATTGATTCGCGCTAGGAAATATTTTGTCGCCAAAAAACTTTAAAACCCATATTTTCTGTGTTTCATAATTCGCTATCATAGAAATGACAAAAATTGGTTCCATTCATAAGTCAGGTGACAAAAGGCACCCTAACAATTATAGGCCAATTTCATTGTTATCCAATCTTGCAAAGATACAACATAGAAAAATGTACAAAAACACGTCTCACAAGTTTTTAACATCTCAAAACCTGTCCAAACCAATTTGGTTTTAGGGATAGTAGGAGCACGAGTGACGCGATATACAATGTTACCGAATTTATTAATCGGGCGCTTGATAATAGTGAAAAAACAATAGCTGTTTTCTGGGACATTAAAAAGGCATTTGACACTTCGGCATAACTTTCCCTCTCACAGAGGACATCGCCTCCCTTAGCATGGGACAAATTAATCGATTTATCGACAGATGTCGGTTAGATAAATTTATCTAACCTGTAGAGTGGGCAATGGCACAATAGACCACCGGTCGCAGTGTTTATGGCAAATATGCTGATGCCCTCATGTAATCTAATCTAAGTGCCGTGGCGAAGATTTATTGGGGGAAGCGGGGACGTGGGTTTCTTAGAAAAACCAAAAAGGGGGGGGGTTGTACGGCAGCCCTACGAATGCATGGCCTTTCCATCAATCATCATCATTTTTACGTATCTTTGTTGCATCAATTAAAACACATTATTATGAGATTTGGTTGAAATTGGTGTAAAAATTAAAAAGTTTTTCTTCGAACAACCTAAATTGGGGCTTGGGTTTATATGCCAGCCCCATGACCCCATGATCCGATTCAATTCATTTTTGCATATGTTTTGTAACATCAATAAAAATACATTTCCATGAGGTGTGGTTGAAATTTGTGTCCAAATAAAAAAGTATTTTTTAGAAGAACCTAATTTTGGGGGTAAAGTTTGTATGGCAGCCCCACTACCCCATAGTCCGATTTCATTTATTTTCACGTTTGTTATGTGGCATCAATATAAATATATTTTTCTAAGGTTTGATTGAAATTGGTGTGCAAATAAAAACGTTTTTCTTGGAAAAATGTAATTTGGGGGGCTAGGTTTGTATGGTAGCCCCATGACCACATGGTCCGACTCCATCTATTCATATGTACATATGTTTTGTGTCATCAACAGAAACACATTTGTGTGAAGTTTGGTTGAAATTGGTGTATAAATAAAAAAAAATCTGAGAAGAACTTAATTTGGGGAGCTAGGTTTGTATGACAATCCCATCACCCCATAGTCCGATTTGGTCAATTTTTATATTTTATTTATGTTTTGTGGTATCACTAGAAACACATTTGTGCGAAATTTGATTGAAATTAGTGCATAAATAAATGATGAAGGGCCTGTCACATAAGGTGCGTGAACGAACCTTTTGCTGTATAGCTGTGAAAACATTTGTTTGGCTCGAACCTGTATCACTCCGAGGAAACCCTATCGCAGCGGCAGCAGCAACATTCTTGCCCCCAAATATTACGGACAAGAACTAGTCTTTCCAAGCTAAAATTTTTCAGCTAACATGGTTTTGTTTTTGTGAGGAGGCGATCATGTTTACCAACCAACCCCTATTGATTCGCGCTAGGAAATATTTTGTCGCCAAAAAACTTTAAAACCCATATTTTCTGTGTTTCATAATTCGCTATCATAGAAATGACAAAAATTGGTTCCATTCATAAGTCAGGTGACAAAAGGCACCCTAACAATTATAGGCCAATTTCATTGTTATCCAATCTTGCAAAGATACAACATAGAAAAATGTACAAAAACACGTCTCACAAGTTTTTAACATCTCAAAACCTGTCCAAACCAATTTGGTTTTAGGGATAGTAGGAGCACGAGTGACGCGATATACAATGTTACCGAATTTATTAATCGGGCGCTTGATAATAGTGAAAAAACAATAGCTGTTTTCTGGGACATTAAAAAGGCATTTGACACTTCGGCATAACTTTCCCTCTCACAGAGGACATCGCCTCCCTTAGCATGGGACAAATTAATCGATTTATCGACAGATGTCGGTTAGATAAATTTATCTAACCTGTAGAGTGGGCAATGGCACAATAGACCACCGGTCGCAGTGTTTATGGCAAATATGCTGATGCCCTCATGTAATCTAATCTAAGTGCCGTGGCGAAGATTTATTGGGGGAAGCGGGGACGTGGGTTTCTTAGAAAAACCAAAAAGGGGGGGGGGGGTTGTACGGCAGCCCTACGAATGCATGGCCTTTCCATCAATCATCATCATTTTTACGTATCTTTGTTGCATCAATTAAAACACATTATTATGAGATTTGGTTGAAATTGGTGTAAAAATTAAAAAGTTTTTCTTCGAACAACCTAAATTGGGGCTTGGGTTTATATGCCAGCCCCATGACCCCATGATCCGATTCAATTCATTTTTGCATATGTTTTGTAACATCAATAAAAATACATTTCCATGAGGTGTGGTTGAAATTTGTGTCCAAATAAAAAAGTATTTTTTAGAAGAACCTAATTTTGGGGGTAAAGTTTGTATGGCAGCCCCACTACCCCATAGTCCGATTTCATTTATTTTCACGTTTGTTATGTGGCATCAATATAAATATATTTTTCTAAGGTTTGATTGAAATTGGTGTGCAAATAAAAACGTTTTTCTTGGAAAAATGTAATTTGGGGGGCTAGGTTTGTATGGTAGCCCCATGACCACATGGTCCGACTCCATCTATTCATATGTACATATGTTTTGTGTCATCAACAGAAACACATTTGTGTGAAGTTTGGTTGAAATTGGTGTATAAATAAAAAAAAATCTGAGAAGAACTTAATTTGGGGAGCTAGGTTTGTATGACAATCCCATCACCCCATAGTCCGATTTGATCAATTTTTATATTTTATTTATGTTTTGTGGTATCACTAGAAACACATTTGTGCGAAATTTGATTGAAATTAGTGCATAAATAAATGATGAAGGGCCTGTCACATAAGGTGCGTGAACGAACCTTTTGCTGTATAGCTGTGAAAACATTTGTTTGGCTCGAACCTGTATCACTCCGAGGAAACCCTATCGCAGCGGCAGCAGCAACATTCTTGCCCCCAAATATTACGGACAAGAACTAGTCTTTCCAAGCTAAAATTTTTCAGCTAACATGGTTTTGTTTTTGTGAGGAGGCGATCATGTTTACCAACCAACCCCTATTGATTCGCGCTAGGAAATATTTTGTCGCCAAAAAACTTTAAAACCCATATTTTCTGTGTTTCATAATTCGCTATCATAGAAATGACAAAAATTGGTTCCATTCATAAGTCAGGTGACAAAAGGCACCCTAACAATTATAGGCCAATTTCATTGTTATCCAATCTTGCAAAGATACAACATAGAAAAATGTACAAAAACACGTCTCACAAGTTTTTAACATCTCAAAACCTGTCCAAACCAATTTGGTTTTAGGGATAGTAGGAGCACGAGTGACGCGATATACAATGTTACCGAATTTATTAATCGGGCGCTTGATAATAGTGAAAAAACAATAGCTGTTTTCTGGGACATTAAAAAGGCATTTGACACCGTTAATCACAACATTTTACTAGATAAAATTAAATCATTTGGGTTATCGAATAACATATATAATTTATTTTGCTCGTATGTGATGGGTCGTATTCAAAAGGTAAAAATTGGCTCCTATATTAGTGATATTGTCGAGATAAAATGTGGAGTTCCTCAAGGTACCGTTCTAGGACCTATATTGTTTAATATTTACGTGAACCAGCTTTGCAGTCTAGCTGAAATTAAGCCACAATTTGAAGGACATATTACAACATATGCAGATGATACAGTGCTTTTGTTTAAGGCCAGAAATTGGAAGGATGTGCTATCCAAGGCCAAGTATGGCTGTGAGATGGTTCATGAATGGTTAAACAGTCAGAAACTACAACTTAATCTAGAAAAAACGCATTTCATAACTTTTGGAAATAAAGCTAACGTTGGTCCAAATTAGCTTAAACTGCAAATAAACACGGTCGATATTCAATTGGCAAAGGATATCAAATATCTCGGTGTTACTACTATCGATAATTCACTAAGTTGGAAACAGCATATCTCGCACACTATCAAAAAACTACGTAAAACTCTGTACCTCTTTGTAAGTCTAGCATTTAATGTAGATTTACAAACTATTCGAATGGTGTATTTTGCTTTCGTACAGTCAGTACTTCAATATTCGATAACTGCATGGGGCTCGACACTTACAACGTATATTTCACCCTTGCAAAGCCTGCAAAGTACAATCATTAAAATATGCTTGCGAAGGTCAAAATTTTCATCAACGACAGATGCGATTAGACAGTTTAATGTTTTAAATTTACGGCAATTATTTCTACTCACATCCATGAAATATATGTACATAAATAGAAATCGATTTGTCATTCATACTACAAATTATAATATAAGGAGGCAACTTCAGATACCTCTTTATACTACTAGATATAAAAAAAAACCTACACTAAAAGACACTTGAGTATATTGGGACCGCGAATATTTAATGATCTACCTCCTGATTTAAAACAAACCTTGAATCATACAAACTTTAAGTATCTGCTGAAAAATTTTACATTTGACAACCCCAACTATTTGAATGCTTTTCTTTAAATTCTCTATGAAATGGTTTTTTTATTTCTATTGAATTTTTTTTTAACTACTATTGAAATTTTATTCTATTCAGCTCTTCTACTTTTACTATTCAACTCGAAATTATTAAAAAAAAACAATAAAACACAATCTCTCTGCATTTTACCTTTTGTTTTCATTGTTTTCATTTCTCATTTCTTTGATTTTCTGTTCCTACAATGTTTTCCTATTCTTTATTATTTTACATTTATTTCAAACTACGTGTTTCATTAATATTTCCTTTATTTTTAGTATTATTATTCTTAAATTTATATTTTTAGAATTTTTGAATTATTTCCATTCTAATTATGTCTTTTTTTTTAACCATTTTACTTAATATTTTTTGTTTTTATTATTATTTATGCATTTTCTTTCTTCACTTATTAAATCAAACATGTACGTATAATAACAAGATATTTTCACCGCTCTCGCGCTCAATATTTTCTTTTGCGAGAAGCGAGCTAATCTAAAAATAATAAAATGTTACCCATTGTAATATAAATTAGCTGCAAATAAATAAATAATTAGAATCCCGCTAATGGGTACTGAAATAATCCCGCCAATATACCGTCAAAAAATATTTTCATTGCTAACAAAAAATCAATAGTTATTTAATGTGATTCCCAGCAATGAAAATGATAATTTTTCTTAGCATAAATCCGTCTGAATATTGGTTTATTTCTTCAATAAAACTGACAATTTAGCCCCTATAGAACAAGACTGTCATACAGAGGATACTTAAGTCTTGACTACCGAAAGGCCAGAGTAAATATTTTTTAAGTTAAGTCACCTGGTCCGTGGATTTCCTGTAAATGTTGGGGCGCTTTTTAATATCCCGTCATAGAAGAATCGCGCGCGGGATTTTTGAAAGAATACTTACCTTCTATGACGGGATATTGAAAAGCGGTATTTTGAATTAGTGGGTTATTGAAATTGGCGGGATTTCAATTGAGCGGAATTAAAATTGGCGGGGTAATGAATGTCGGGATTTTGAAAAACAGGAATATGATGATCGTAGCCAACCCGATTTTTTGTTAACAATGAAAATAATATTGAGGGGATTATTTCACAATCGCGGGATTTTGAAACAGCGAAGTTTTTGGAGGGCGGGATTTTGTAATGGCGGGATAATGTAAAGCGGGATTTTTTTTGTAAAAAGCGGGGTTATGAACGGGTTGGATTTTGTTTTTCGGGATTATGTAGGTATACCGAGTTAAACAACATCAAAATGTGAAAAAATAGGTTATTATGCGAATTTAAGTGAAATTTCTAAACTTCAAAATTAGTTTATGCAAAATTCCTGTTTTTTTTTTATTTGCGAAATATCCGTACCTCTAATAATCGGTTCTGAGAAGTAGTGCAAGAACAGGGACGTTAATACGGTTTTAGGCGAGAACGGTCTACGCTAGACGCAATAACCATGGTAACTACTATAGCGACGGAATTAATATTTAAAAGTACCAGTTGTCACGTTAGACGTTAAAATGCCTTTAATTCTGGCAACAAATTCAAACCGCACTGCAAAAGATGAATGTAGGTATCTAGCTAGGATAATTAGGAACTACCTCTCACAACGCGTCATAAGTTATGACACACATGTTCTTGGCTCACTTTTGTGAAATACTATGTACATTCAATGCTATCTTGGAGCCGGCTATGCCGAAAGGAGTGACAGTGGTAAGTTTTGCTAGCGACATAGCTGTCGCAAGAGACCCAGAAATGTTCTAAATGTAGACAAGCTAGGCGATTACAAATATCAAACTGTGGGTGGAAACCGTTAGATCTTAGAACTCTAGCTCGCCGATGAGAAAACTGAAGCAGTCCTAATCAGTAAGAACTGAAAAAAAAGTTCCCTCAAAATCAGATTCGGTTCGGAGAGTGTGTTATAACCTATGAACAGGCCGTTAGATATTCGGGAGTTATGATTAACTCGAGACCAAGCACTTAAGGTGTGTATTTATGTGTGCGATAAGGCGGCGACCGCCACGGCGGCTCTAGCAAGAATGATGCCAAACATAGGTGGCGCTTGAGCAAGCAGGAGGCCGCTATTGTCGAGGGTGGTAACATCAATCATTATAATGCCTCGCCAGTTTGGGCCAATGCACAACGGTTCGCATGTTGCGCAAAATCCCTAAACGCAATCTATCGTAGGTATGTTCTGAGAGTATCTTGTGCATACCGCATCTCATCACACGAAGCGGCTTATGAGGTAGCCGGAATGATGCCTTTACCGATCCTAGTGGATGAGATCAGCAGACCGTACAGCGGCGGTCGCCAAGGAATAACACCGGAAATGCACCTGGGGTGAAGAGCATTGAAAGGCTTGAATTTATGAGAAGGAGGCAAGTCCGATGGGATGAGGTCTGTACTGGCCGATGGACACACAACACCCTATCCCACACACTAAATTTTTTTCAACTAGATTCTAGTAAAAGGTCACTAGAAAATGACCGCTAGAATTTCTAGTGAAAAACGTTCAACTAGAAATACAGTGTTGTTTTTTCACGATTTTCTAGTAAAATTGTATTGAGATTCTAGTTGAGTTTGCTAGAATTCTGTGTTGGTTTTTCACGAGATTCTAGTTAAATTCGCTAGAATTCTGTGTTGTTTTTTCACGGTTTTCTAGTGAAATTATATTGAGATTCTAGTTGAGTTTGCTGGAATTCTGTGTTGTTTTTTCACGAGATTCTGGTTGAATTTGCTAGAATTCTGTGTTGTTTTTTCACGGTTTTCTAGTAAAATTTTATAGAGATTCTAGTTGAGTTTGCTAGAATAGAAGATTTATTGTAAAGCGAAATCTAGTAAAGTGAACGGAATAAACAGTAGGTCTTCCGCATAAATTCAGTGAGATAAACTAGAAAATAAGGAGTTTAAACACCAATATTCCAGTGAATGAAACTGAAAAATCGCTAGAATCTTCCTAATTAGAAACAATATTCTAGTAAAATAAATGGAATAAGCAGGGAAAACACACTGGAATTTTAGAGAAAGAAGCCTCAAAGTCACTAGAATTTCAGTAGTAGAAAATAATAATCCGTCGAACGTAAGGGAACTTTTGTGGAGACGGAAGGAAAAGAATGGGGAGATTAAATACAATTCGTAGGTACGCCCGAAAAAACTTTTAGCCCAAAGAGAGCGAAGGGTATCCAAAGTTCAGACGCGCCCAAAATTAGCCTCGGTCTCGCTTTCTATAGCATAAGCTGAAAATTAAAGAACGTTTTCTATTTTGGGCGGCCATCGTTTTTTAAACAAACAATGTTGCCCGCATTGACATTAAGCTGGACACGGACACCCTTTCTGTAGTGGGTTCGTAATTAAAAATCAAGCGTTAAATTTGCAAAATACATATTCGTATTTTCTTTATTTTTCATACGTTCGTGTTTTAAAACTGTAGTTAATCAAAACATTAACAAATTATGGAACATGCTGCATAGGACATTTTGACATAAATGTTTTAGCTGCTTCACACTTTGCACTTGTTTTCCACTTGTTCGGCAAACAATTAACAAACATATTTCTAATAACACAATCCAAAACCAATGCAGGAGCACCGACCGAATGTTTTGAACGCGAGCGGAACACACACGTACACTAATGTTTAAAACTTACACGCACGGTGACGGCTAAACTGCGAATGCGATACAAGACCGTGCACGAAGTTGAACAAACCAACGATAAATTTTAAGAATTGATAATCTAGTGAAAATCACTAGAAATTAAGTTATATTTCGTTTTTTAAACTGAAATGAATTGTTTTCACTACACTGAAAAAAATGGTTTAGACTTTTCATCTAAAGTGAAGTAGTTGACTTAAATTTAGATAGTTTTATCAAAGAAATAGCTGATTTCTCTAATCTTCGTAGCTGAAAATACTATTAAATTCGTTCATTTAACCACGCAAGATTAGAAGAAAAAGTTTAGTCAATTCTTCCACAAAAGTTGTTGATTGTACTATTCAAATATAAAATTTAACTACAAACAATCGTTCTTTTTTCTTCAACACAATTTAGCTATCCAACATTTAACATTTTATAGATAATGAATAGCTGTCTTTACAAATGAATTAATTGAATTTGCAAATATAGTAGATGTTTCAACTAATGAGGAATAGAAAAATTATCCATATCTTCGTAACTGTTTCAACTACATAGAATCATAAGCTGAAAATCAACGCGAACTTTAGATGAATTCGACTATTTCTTTAGATAACCATTCTAATTTTTTTTCTCTGTGTAGATTTTGAGGATGTTGGGAACTAGAAAGGGTAGCATATCCTCCATAAATATATTTCCTAACGTTTTTTTTTCATTACTCTAAAATGTTGAATTGAAAGTCTAGTGAAAATAACTGAAAGTCAAGTTTTTTTTTCGGATTTCGCTGGATTATACTTTTAGTTCACTGCATTTCTAAACAGTTTTACTGGATTTCTAGTTATCTTAGCTTTTCACTAGAATCCCAGACCAGGGTCGGACTGGAAAAGCAGTGGCGAAGCAAATTTAGTCGATTTTCTAGTGTTTTTTCTCTAGATTTCAGGTGTAAACTAGAAATCTAGTTTTTTTAGTAGAATATAAGTGAAAATTTAATTTTTTGCTGATTTATTAGTAGAAAAAATCACTGGATTTCGTCTAGTTGGATTTTTACTGGAAATAAAATTTGCTGTGCAGATATAGTCATGTAGGTTAACCAAAAACACCGAGATGTGAATTTTTTCATGGTCCAGTTCCTAACGGGTCACGGATGGTACCGACAATTTTTGCATCGGCTTAAGCTAGATGACTTGCCAGAATGCCCGAGATGCAAGGGAGGTAGTTGCGGAGAATGCGAAACATTTCTTCTTTGATTGTCCCAGATTTGGAGTGGAGCGCGGAACCTAGTGGGTCTGATGTTGCTATCAGCAAATAACTGCACTGTAAAAACAAGGTTGAATTTTACATCGAAAACTCGTTGAATTTTACACCTTTTTTCTCGCAAAATTACAGTTAATGTTTATTTTTAAACAAAATTTCTAGTAAACCCACAAAATATTGTAATATTACACAGATTTTTTAATATTACTCTATTTTGGTGTAATTTTACACAATATTTGGTGTAAAGATGTATCATTACTTTATTTTTGTGTAACTTTACATTTTCAGTGTTTATTTACCAATTGGAAGTTGCAATTTGTTACAATACTTTTGTGCATTATAGCATTTTCCTGTATCTCACAAGTGGCTTGTTCTGTTTGCTCCGTCCGAAGTGCGTTCGTGTGAGCATCATATTATTGTTGTTGTTGTAGCGCTTTTTTGCTCTTGAACCGAAGGAGTTATGGTAGCTCTTGGCCGTTGGAATAACGGGTAGGTCCAGGACGATTTACATCGAAGAACCGGCTGCCGTAAATATTATCAATTAATTACATAAACCCGGATGTAAATTTACGTATTTGCCGGTGTAAATTTATATTTTATCCAGTGTAAATTTGCTTATTACCGTTTGTAGATTTACACCAATTCTGTAGTAAATATTTACACCGTAAAGCGTTAAATTACTCTCGTTTATATAGTGGTGTAAATTAACTACTATAATAGAAGGAAAAAAAGTTTCCTCCTATTATTGGAGTAAAATTTTTTCGAGTGTGGGATTCAGTAAGCAGAGCAATTTGTACCGTTCAAATGTAGCTACAAAAGGAGGAGTGTAGACGCAAGTCTGCTGCTCGTGCTGATGGCTGATTAGCTGAAAGTGGCATGTGAACTAATGCTGAAAGCGGTGACGAATGAGGTGTTTAGGTGTAGTCAGAATCCGACATAAATGCATATTGGCGGTCTCTGCTACACGGCATGCATGCGGTGGCTATGCAAGATTCCAGAAAAAAGGATATTTGAATCAACAATTTATTTTTTAATCCTTCAAGCCCACAAAGAAACCATTTAAAATAACGATGAGTTATTTTAATTATTTGTTTGATCTAATCATAGAAGAACATGTCCGTAGAGTACCTACTACAGCCACCGAAATAATTATAAGTTCACCCATAAAAAGCTTCAAAAATCAATAAAAACAAATTGAATATTAAATCGATCGACTACGAATTATTTATTTGGGAAATAATACTTATCATAGGTTATAAGATTAAAAAAACTACATCCAGTTAATGAAAATAGAAAACTTCTTAAATTTTAGTGCGAAATAATTATAAATTTATTTCGAAATAAATAGTTAGTTAGTTTAATTATTGTTTTAGCTTATAATTTTTAAAAATTGAACGATTTGATATAAATTAATATCCTGTCGGTCCTCCATTGTTTCTAATGACCTGGAAAACTCATCTTGCTACTGAATTTTCCAGGTTTTCCAGGATATTTTGGTCAATTTCTTCCCAATCTTGGCGGATCGCTCCTTTGAATTCCGATACGGTCTGATATTGTTTTCCATGGGCGTAACCTTCCTAACAAGTATTCCCCATAAATTTTCAATGGGGTTGAGGTCGGGGCTACGGGCTTGCCAATCTAAAACTGTGATGTTTTTCTCTTCGAACCATTCTGTTGTCGTTTGCGCCCGATGGAAACTGACATTATCCAGTTGGAAATTAAATTCCGGTTCAATAATTGACTCGGCATGGTCAATGAGCGATGTCTCTAATATCTCCACATAATCACTCACGGTCATTTTCGGTTTAACCCAGGCGAAAAGTAATTTCCCTGCAAATGAAAATGCACCCCAAATCATCACAAAGCCACCACCAAAGTCTCGGCTCATGGCAACTTCTTTTTCTCGTCCTAAATGGTGCCTATAATATTGAACACCATCGGGCCATCCATATTAAACTTCTTTTCGTTACTGAAATTAACGCTTTTCCACTTTTCGCCGAAATCCATATGTTGTTGGCCCTATTGAAGACGCTTCGCATTATGATATTGGGTCGAAGGTGTTTTTTCTGCCTTTTGATGAATTTGAGGTCCTGTTTGGAATGTAGAATCTGCTGAACACGACGCAGTGGCATTTCGGACAATAAGTCTTTTTTCTCTCGCAGTAACTGCTGGTTGCCGTCCAGATCTTCGTTGTTTTCCATAATTTTCACGAAGCAGGAGGAAATAGTTGACGACACATGATGATTTGGAAGTTTTTTTTCTGCAATTTTGCGGTTTGAAAGGCCGCAATCCTTATACGCTATTATTGCACCTAGTTCTTCGACTGTAAGGAAAATGCCACGTGGCATGTTGCCACAACAAAAAAAAAAACAAACTGAAACAACAAGTAATTAAAAAAATGTCTTCGTTAAGTTTCGTTTAGATGTTACCAGACCGTTTCCCACAAAAAAAAACGACGAAAAAAATACTTCCGGTGCGAGAAATTGAAAAATAACGGGCGCGAACTTATAAATATTTCGCAACACTTAACGCGCGATTCGGACACTATAGAGTCTTCCTTCAGTGAAACTGACGGAAATGATTTCTCCAAAGTAACAGTATTTCGAACCGGAAGTTTGTAAACAACATAATTAAAATCCTTTTCGAAATTTATAACGGTCCATGAATTATTAAAAGCGAAAAATGGTAGAATTTGCGTGTGAACTTATATTTATTTCGGTGGCTGTACCGCAGGAGAAGGATATAATATCGGAGAAACGCATAACTGGTTAGAATAGGGTTAAACAATAGTTTCGAATAGTGTGAACAAGAAAATATATGGCATTTGTTACATTTAGATGAAATACCGGGATTCCGGCAATCAGATCTCAACAAATTACTTAATAAAAGCCGCAAATTTTTCATTACCTTTTATGTATGGCTTCATGGAGGCACCGTGGTCAAACAATAAAAGACTTTTCGATAATCATTTATGGAAATTGTTGCTGGTAAACTAACAAACGAGGTAATTATAAAACAAAATTGTATAACCAACAGTATTCATTTCTACGGCCTGTTCCCTCAAATCACTCCCCTGTTTCTTTCATATTAAAGTCCCAAATGATCCAATATTTATTTATTACGTTTTCCTTTTCAATTCAAAACCTCTTAAATTCCATTCAATGAATGCTAATAATGATATTGAATTGGGAGACAGAAAGTCGACCTATTATCCCTTCGAAGCTATAGTTGTAATAATAGGCCATCGTGTCTTGAGACGGTTATAATCACATCATTATTATCAAGTCGAAAGATGATTCGCACCTGGGGGTATCGAGAGTAGAGAAAACAAGAAGTATTTTTTCCGCGCCAGTTCTACTTTAATGATGTCGAAGGACATAAGGAAGAACGAATACAAAGACTTGAATTGGATACCATATGGAATGTCATTTGAGTACAGTGAATTTTACAATTCGCCTACGAGTATAGAAGAAGTGTGCGATATGCATATGTACTTACATAATTTACTTTCGGGGATATATATACTCGTAGTTTCCACGTTTAGGATAAGCGTTTCATCTTCCAAGCATCCTATCGAATAGTATTAAATATTTTTGTTATGAGAACGTTATTTTTAAAAAGTTCCGACAATATCTTCTTTATCTACCTTTTTGTTCGTATCAGCAGTCTTGCTATCTTCCATATGTTATGTTATATAAAAAAGGATTCTGCTTATTGTAACTACACATCACATGCTAAGTCCACATATCCGGAATTACGTAAAACGATTTGACAGAAAGGAGTCGATGTATACTTAACCAACAAATTGAAGGTTTTGTATGTTTGCTTTCACAATAGTCCGAATTTGGGTGGGTATCTATATAAAGACACTTCTCTAAGTTTTTTAACGTAAAAATAGATTTAAATTACTGATAGGTAGCAACAACATTCGATCTGCCCATTCATACATATAAAGTAATACTGACAAGACGAAACCCTATTCCTATGCCGTCAACGTTTCAGTTCGAATTGCATCTAAAAACGAAGGGATGCGATACAACTCCGTTCACATCCCTTGCAGTTGCCATGTACCTGTCTGTTGTATTATTTTGCTCATATTTACAATCTGTCAATGGCATTATAAAATTTTGAAATCGTTTCAAGGTATGTCCCAGACTTTCAGATAATTTTGTTTTTCATTCACCCAATATCTGTTCTTGACATTTATACACGGTATTATAAATTCATTGCGGATTTCTTTGATAGATATGGGAGCTGTCGACTATCACGGAAAGTTCTATGAAATATTCGTCGAAGGACGTTGAAAATATGTACGTCAGTACGGAGCAACGAGTATATTGTGTAATTGTGTATTATAGTTGGAGCATTTTATTGTACTAATTCTAGATACTGTTAGTGCCGTCATTATACGTATTAATATGAACAACTTTGTCATTTACAATTTCATTTATTATACATTCTGAAATGTTGGTTCTAAATTGATTTACTCACTTTTTTTGTTCAAGGCCCGTTTTTTGTTTGCTTTTCGCATTTTCAATGTGAACAAATATGACATTATTGCAGATTTTCACACTCGTGTAAAATATTTTTCTATATAAATCACACTAGAACAAATTAATCATGTTTAGTAGGTATATAGTACAATTAGTCAAAAAAAAAAAAATGCCAATCCCCAAAAGGGAATTCACACTATCGACAGGATTCACTAAATCCTGGATTTCATTAACGAAGCCATACTCTACTGCAATTTGAATAATACAAGTATAGGTTCATACATTATTACTTCTTTTCGACTTGGACACACAGGTTCATTATCCAAGTAAAACTCAAACGGATGAAAATTTCCCCCTTCGATACCAGCTGACAATTGTTTCATCAGTCCCTATTGCGATATTCTGAATCGGATTTATTTAAAGCAAAATGACTCAGGAAATATTAAAATGATTAACTCTAATAACGGGGAGCAAACGCCTTCTTCGATGGTCTTCCCTGTTTGCGCCCCCTGTAAACGGTAGTGGGTAACACCGCTAACAGCTGAGTCATTTCATTTATGACATGAAATTTGGAAGAAGCACCGCTGCACCTGAGTGCTGTATTAACAACTTAAGCGTCTCAGGCTAGTAAGCGTAATAAGGTGACAAAAATCGAATAGTCAACCACCGAAGCAGCATCTCTGAGGCCCCTTCATTAAGGACCGCCTCCGTGTTACGAATACTATCATGGTTTTGGGGTGGGCCGACAACTCATCCTTAGAAAAAATATCCACATCAAGAAACCTGGATTGAAGGCCTCAGATTGGACGGATACAACCCAACGACGACTTCGCAAACGAACAACTGATTACTCTTTCGGAACCTGGAACGTACGCGCCCTGAACAGGCCGGAGCCTTAAGGACCCTCCTGGATCAGGCCGAAAAATACAAGCTTAGCATAGTTGCACTCCAGGAAACAAAATGGCTTAATAGCGAGATTGACGACCGAAATTCGTACACAATTTTCGCAAGTGGAAAACTTTCGGGCCCAGGGAGTTTGGAATGGCGTTCATTGTGAACGATCGACTGAAGCCGCATGTAATCGACTTCAAACCCACAAACGAGCGGCTGTGTGCGGTTCGCATTAAACCCCGGTTTTTCAATCTTGGCTCATAAATGCGCATGCCCCCACTGAAGTCAAAGAAGACGTGGTTAAAGGCGATTTTAACGCCATTCGGAAATAAAAGTTGGCATAGGGGATGGAGGTCACAGCCTCCATGAAAACTGTAATGGTAACGGCCAACGACTAATAGACTTCGCGACAGGCAGAAGTATGGTCATTAGCTCTACGTGTTTCCCGCATCGGCGGATTCACAAGCAGACCTGTAGATCTTCAGATCAACATACCGTTAACCAAATTGAGCACGTCCTCGCCTGGAAGAGATGGGCATCGAGCGTAATGGATGTTCGATCGTATCGTGGAGCAAACATTGATTCCGACAACTATATGGTGAAGGCGACTTATAGTTGCAGAACTTCTTCGTTGCATCATTCGAGATTCAACCCGGCAAACATTTTTGCGGCTGACAAATTGACGAATGAATCCACGGTGATTGCTTACACGGCTGCCTTTGAGGAAAAGCTGACGCCCTTGCTAAATAACATAAGCAACGAAGGCGCCCTTGAGATCTGTATTAGACTCAAAGACACCATCAAAGGGGTTGCAACGGAGGGTGTAAAGCCTAGCGAGCCCGAAACGATTGGTTTGACGAGGAAAGCCAAAATTCGGTACATGCGAAAAATGAAGCATATCGAAAATGGATCCAAAGCACAACTAGAGCAAACAAGAACACAAAATTACGATTTTAAGAAAACTGTTTATAAAAAAAAACGATAAAATTATGATCCGCAAAGTCCAAGATTTTTAATATATTTAAAAAACAACAAAATGACGAGCTTCGACAAATTTCGAAAAGCTTAATTGCGTAAACGTAAGATGCTTACGTTTATTACGTAAGCAATGACGAGCTTCGACAAATTTCGAATAGCTTAATTGCGTAAACGTAAGATGCTTACGTTTATTACGTAAGCAGTTGATGCGAATTAACCGAACACTAGCTAGTAAGAACAGTAGACAAGCGTGCAGCGACATCGAAAGCGTAAATAAACGCTGCGCCTCACATTTCAAAGAGCTCCAAGTGTCACCCACGTAGCTCTGGAGGAGATTGCATATGGCACTCCGATTTCACCCCCAACAGCAGAAGAGTTTATCTGGCCATGCATTTACTAAAACGTAACAAAGCGTTGGACGCTGACGAGATTCCGGCTGAACTGCTGAAGCACAGTGGAAGGCACCTTATCAATGCTATACACACATTACTCGTGAAAATATGGAACGACGAAATAGTCCCGGAAGATTGGCGCAAAAGTATCATCGGTCCAATCCACAAAAGGATAAGTTGAAATGTGAGAGCTACAGGGGCATCTCATTAGTTTATACCTCTTATAAGATTTTATCTAAAATTCTAGAATTAATCCGTACGCGGAACAAAATCATTGGCGAATATAAAGGAGACTTCAGACCTGATCGTTTCAGCTTTTTACCGTGAAGCTATTACTTGTTTTACTGGGAATATATCATCGAGGTATACCAGATCTTTGTCGACTTCAAGCAGGCATACGACAGTATCGATCGAAGTGTACTGTACAACATATTACTGCACTTTGGTATACCGGCGAGGCTAGTGCGACTCACAAGGATGATTGTGAAATTTTATATAGTTTCTGAAACTGTAATCAAATCTTGGATTAGGTCATCAGGAGGGCTGCAAATTATGATTTTGCATGACAAGTCACGATTTTCGATGACTTTCACAAAAAGAGATAAAAAGAAGATAACAAGGTAACGGTAAAAAAATTCCGATTGTATTGGTAATTCTCTTGCTGAAACAAGTTGTGCTATCAACCTTTACAGTATTGACCACCTAATGCGGGACACCCTGTAGAGTATGTAGACAAATTCACTTACCTGTGTCAATTTGTCAAAGGACGCCAACAAAGCAGAAGAGATAAAGCGACGGATACAACTAGCTAACAAGTGTTATTTTTCGGTCCTCCCAATAATAACACTGTGAACCAGATCGACCACGTACTGATCAGCAAGAGATGGGCTTCTAATGTCCTAGATGTTCGATCCTATCGAGGAGCCAACTGCGACACCGATCACTATTTGGTGAAGACGACCTACAGGTGCAGAATCTCTTCGGTGCACCTATCGAGAATCAACCCTGCCAAGATCTTCGAGGTTGACAATTTGATTGATGATGCCACGGCGGCTGCGTATACAACAGCACTAGAGGAAAAACTGTCGCCCATGCTTGATGACATCAACAATTTAGGCATCCATGAGTTCTGGGAGGAGCTCAAAGACAGCATCAAGGGGGTCGCAGAAGAGGTCGTGGGCTATAAAGGCCGGCGCAGACGAGCAGACTGGTTCGACGAAGAATGCAGGGCCTCGATTGAGGCGAAAAATGAAGCCTATCGCCAATACACACAACGCGCATCCCGAGCCAAGAAAGAAAGATATAACGAGCTTCGGCGAGTATCTAATAAGTTAATTAGACGTAAGAAACGCAAACATTTTGACGAGCAGTTACAGCAAATAAACCAAAGATTAGCCAGTAAGAACATTAGACAGGCGTACAAACTTATAAATAATGTTAAGAACGGATATCAACCCAGGACAAGCCTATGTAAGGACAAGGATGGTAACATCATCAGCGACATCGAAAGCGTCAACAAACGATGGGCCTCGCATTTTGAAGAGCTCCTCAATGCACCATCAACATCCCCTCCGCGGAGCCAGCTCTTGAGCAGTTAGCCGAACCAGGCCCTCCCGTTCTACCCCCAACAGTAGAGGAGGTGAATCTTGCCATACAGTCGCTTCAAAATAATAAAGCGCCCAGCGCTGACGAGATCCCAGCAGAACTGCTGAAGCATGGTGGAACGTGTCTGACCAACGCTATACATGTGCTACTGCTGAAAATATGGAACGACGAGGAAATCCCCGAAGATTGGCGCAAAAGCATAATCTGCCCAATCCACAAAAAGGGTGACAAGCTGAAGTGTGAGAATTACAGGGGCATATCATTAGTTTGTACAGCCTATAAGATATTATCTAAAATTCATGAAAAGAGAATTAATCCGTACGCAGAACGAATCATTGGCGAGTATCAAGGCGGCTTCAGACCTGGTCGATCAACGACCGATCAGCTTTTCACAGTGAAGCTACTACTCCAAAAGTGCTGGGAATATAACATCGACGTATACCAAATCTTTGTCGACTTCAAGCAGGCATACGACAGTATCGATCGAAGTGTACTGTACAACATTATGCTGAATTTTGGTATACCGGCAAAGTTAGTGCGACTCACAAGGATGACGATGACTAATACCGTCTCGCAGGTCAGAGTGCAGAATCGACTCACTGACCTATTTGAAACTCGTACTGGACTCAAGCAGGGCGACGGGCTGGCGCCGACGCTCTTCAACCTTGCTTTGGAGTATGTAATTCGAGCCATGAATATGGACATCAGCGGAACACTACTCATCAAGTCGACTCAATTAGTAGCGTACGCCGACGATATCAACATCATGTCTCGAAGGTTGGGTGATGCAGAAAGCCTTCTGCATAACCTCAATAACGCCGCAAAGGAAGTTGGACTACATATCAACGAAAGCAAAACAAAGGCCATGATGCAATCGAAAACAAGGACGCCAGCAAATTCAAGCATCACAGTGGGGGACCTTAATATCGAGTATGTAGACAACTTCAACTATCTGGGTTGTAACTTATCAAAGGACGCCAACGAAACCGACGAAATTAAGCGACGGATACAACTAGCCAATAAGACATATTTCTCGGTTCGAAACTTGCGCACAGGAACACGAAGCTCCGCGTGTACAAAACGATCATCCGACCCGTGCTATGTTATGGCTGCGAAACATGGACCCTCACCCAAGCCTCCGAAATTTTGCTAGACCGATTCGAACGAAAGGTCCTTCGGCGAATGTTCGGGGCCGTTCGCGAGCGAGACCAATGGCGTATCCGGTACAACCATGAGTTGTATCAATTGTACGATGAGCTGGAAGTATCGAAAATCGTGAAGCTTCAACGTTTGCAATGGGCGGGGCATGTACAACGGATGGACGATAATCGCATGCCAAAGAAAGTGATGAACGCACAACGAATTGACGGAGCGAGGTTGCGTGGACGACCGAGAGCTCGCTGGGAGAACTCCGTAGGTGAAGACGCCCACCAGCTGCTGGGCTTCCGAAACTGGAGGACGAGGTCACGTAACCGCGACAATTGGAGGTCAACGATTCAGGCGGCCAAGGCCCGACGTCGGGCTATCGTGCCACATTGATGATGATGAATAATGTAATCGAAGCTGGTGCACAGGAACACGAAGCTCCACGTGTATAAAACGATCATCCGACCTGTGCTATGCTATGGCTGTGAAGTATGGACCTTAATCCAAAACTCTGAAGGTCTGCACACATTCGAGTGGAAGGTTCTCCGAAGATTCTTCGGGGCCGGGGCGAACAAGGTGAATGATGCATCCGGTACAACCAAGAGTTATATCAGCTGATGCTGATGATATAGGTTTTCGTAACCCCTTATTTTGAATTACGCGTACGCGTCTACTGCTTCGTACAGTTTCTTGCAATGTCTCCTAATTGACCATAGTTTTTACCTGAAAGTCGAACACTATACATCCGGAGCTGTGCTATATTATTTTAGGGATTATTATTTTTCGGCCTCGTCGGGAAAAAGGGCCCATCGTAAGGTACGTAAGGTATGCGTATGACCTATCAACTGCCACTTTCGCTTGCGATTCAATTTGCGAATATGCATTTTAGATCTTTATTTAAAATAATATAAAATAATAGCTAAACTCGATAAAGACAGGAATTGACGAAAGTGTGCTGCTTTTCGGTAGCGGCAACTTTCCAAGTGCTACTCCGATAAAACAGCTGATAAAAATAGAGAGCGAAACCAGCCAGGTTGGGTTCACATTATCGGAAATATTATCGAAATCAATCTTCTTTGCCTTTCTATTAGGAGTTTATTCGACTTATAGACCTGGAGCTGCTGTTTCTATGTTTCGACGGCAGACGCGATACTGTCGAACGAAGCAGCACCAGACCTTACAACCGACATTGCAAAAATCTCAGAGACTTCAATTGGGGAAGGTGATCACATACGTGCGTTATATTGTATACCATAGGAGTTTCGCCTTCTGTCATGCAGTGTAACACAGCACCGAACTGTCATTCGCCTTGTATAGGTAGCCTTCCTCCATTATCTTTCACCGAAGTTAATACGTAGGAGCTATGACACCCTTTACATTCCTTGATAATACTGTAGACCTAAAAGTAACTGGAATGGGCTGGAGCCTGGTATCCGTTAGGGACACGTTTCCTTAGTGTACGAAGTTTTAAAGCTTTGACTGCATCGGTTTACTGGTGAGGTTTATTTTTACTGAGAAAGCTTTTTCAAATTGGCCAGGGTAGCTATTGTAATTCTTAACGTTGTTTTAGGTAAAACTACAAGTGTTCTTCACGTTTTAATGCTGCTGAAATATGAAAAAAGGCCGACTTCGTTCAGGACACCCCTCGATTCTAAGAAGTGACGTTGCCAAGAAAATCAATGGTATCGTAGATCGTAAAAATCATCCCTTTGATGTCTGAAATATGGGGAGCTTAGAGGAAATTATCTGAAGATTTTCACATGAGAAGTGTTACATCCTAATTTTCAAGCTTTCCATTCCAACGCTATTGAAGCTCAATGTTGTGATAATTGTAATCTAATGACAAAGCTAGACGCACTTTTACCTGTTTCCTGTCGACTATCCGCTGCCATGTTGCCTCCGATATAGGTATTCGGCTAAGAAACCTCGGTGAATTCTAAGTATGCATTTACTGCTAAAAACATAAAATAAATATATTTTCTTGTGAACAACTGCGTAACATGAACCCATTTTAAGGTGAACAGTCACGTTTTTACTTTAGTTGTTTAACCCATATTTTCCGGGGGTAAGGAGTTGTGCTTATTACGAAAATTCGCACAGTAGTTTGGCATATGAAGAATATGCAAATTTCGAAGAAATGTATTTTGGGCTCCACAGCACGTTGCGAAAACGCAACGCTAGGGCTAAACGTGTACTTTTTTGGTCAAAGAAAAATCTCTTCCAAACACTGAAAACGTCTTTTTTTTATAAATATATAATAGACTAAAAGTTAGAAACGAAAGCTTTTATTACCATAATTCATTATGGATCACCCCATTAATTTAGTCGTCGATAATAATCGCCAAGTATTCTAGTGGACTCCGCATGGGGATGCGTAACCCCCCTCATTCTCTGAGCATCTTCGATTTTTACCAAGCTTGTTGGAGTCACCAACCCGTGCTGCACGGAGGGAAAAAAATATGAATATGAATTTTTTAATCACGTTGTCCTTATTGTGTGTAATGAATTCCGCTTTCAATCTCAATTTTCAGACTGAAGCTGTATCACAACTAACGGCGTCTCTTATGTTCTTTCTACGCTTAAAATCTGCCTTCTTCCTGTAATAATATAATAATTTAATTAGAAAAATAAACGGACAATTGTAAATGTTTGTTTACTTACCATGGATTACACGACTAAATTGAAGGATAATCCTCAAATGAATTTTCACGACACACTAACTTATTTTTCCATACAAAAAATATTTTTTTTGACATCTATAATTTCACAAAGTTTGCCAGGAAATAGAATTCGGTGAAAATTTATTGTATTTGTAATTAAATTTTACTGAAATACTGTGTAAAAACTTTTTTCATTACAACGTAATGAAAATTATATTAGCAACCGATAAATCAAATTTACAACATTTTGTAGTAAACCGATAACAATTTATTAAGTATGCAATGAATATTAATTATTAAATTTTTAGTGAATTTTATTACTCGTTTTAATAAAATTTACTAGAGAAATTTCTCTCCGTGTAGATGCAGTGCCCAAACCGGGTCGCTCATATCAGATAGGTGGAACTCTTCTTAGAATGTTGTCTGGATATAAGGCTGGCGATCCTCTCTCCAGAAGTAGTGCCCCTTCCCTTACCATTTGTAGAAGGTGGTTCTATGATAAACTTAACTTCCCAAGGACATATCTGGATTCAATTTTCCACAAAGTTTAAACTTCACACGCTATTTGAGGAATATTGGGCCGTTGAATCGGGTGAAACTTGGAAATAATCATTTCGCTGATAAAATGTAGTGGCCGCGTCATAAAACCAAATAAATTAAATGTTCTAAATATACTTTTTCATTTGTAAAGTCACTTTTTAATAAAATTTCTTACATTTTTCGAAAACTTAAGCACAAACAATGTTCGTTTCGCTTTATCCCAAGAAGTTAAACAGAGTCAAGGAATAAAAGCAAATATTAAATAGCATCAAAACTGAATTAGTAGTAAAAATAATGGAAATAATCTGTCCATAGGATAGGAAAAAGAGGATATCGTTTTAGTCCAGCGTTGCGGTTCCGCAATCTTAAACTTTGAGCGTATGTTCTGCGCTCATAACACAACTTTTTGATGAACTATGTATATTTTCGCATCTTTTATAGTCTTTCTTATGTTATTTCTGTAGATTTCTGGAAAATATTTGATCTAAGTATTTTTATCTGTCTTTTGTCTGGCTGGCCTAGAGGTTAGTGCGCGCACCTTCGGTGCACAGGGTCATGAGTTCGAATCTCACCGTGTTCCATGGTGTTTTTCGAACTCACGAGCTTGTGACGGACTATGATCTCACTCAGATGTTAAACGAGTATCCATTTATGGGGATAAATAACACTGCTGAGCTGCTGATCTCATTACCTCAACAAAAAAGCAGATAATATCTTGGAAATAGGATGTCACTAACACATCCTGCGGCCTTAGTCCAATGTTGGATTGTCGCACCTGTTATTTATTTTATTTTTATTTTATACACAAATTAGCATCCGTACTTAATAACATGGAATTTTAACAATTTTCAAACCCTAAAAAATCATAGAAAATGTCAAAATACATCTTTGAGCAAAAACAGGTCGATGAGATAATTCCTTAATGAATCTTTCTTCCTCGGGGATCAAGTTTATATTTTTTATCAGAAAAGCGTGAAACATCAAAATGTAAAGCGTTGCGAAAACGCAACCGTTGGTCAAAATGCGTTAATTAGTTTTCGCGAATCTACATAATTCGTAATCGCTAAAAACTATAGCATTTTGCGGAAACCCTATCGGACAAAGCTTTTTTTCCTTATAAATCAGAGAACCGTCCCCAACAATCCTGCAAGAATCTAGAGATACATGATTTTTGCCGCTCGAGGCCCATATTCGGGTTTATTTTTCTTCGGTTAATGGAATAGAAAATTATGCATTTTCGCGATGGAAAGAGTGCAGAAAAAGTTTTTATTGAAACCAGTCCTCCAATTAGTAGGTATGTACTACTAATTGGTAATGATATTAGAGACATTTGCCACACATAGTACAAAATAAATAGAAAATTGTAAAATATTATGTTAATATCACCATAAAGTTCTAGAGTCTTTAGTGACGTCGCATAACGTTAGATTTCTTGTTGATAAGTAAGCTGACTCGACCGACGTCGATGTCGGAATTGATTTGGTGATTTTTTAATGAAGATAGACAGTGCAATCGACATGTATGTATGTAACCTTGAATAAGCTGCTAGCAAGCGTTTTATAAGGCATGTAGCGAAAGAATATCATTTTATGTATTGCTTTAATTTATTAAAACGATGTTGTCATTCAACATTATAAGAAATGTTTCTTTCTGTTAGAAAAATGACGCTGTGCGGTTGCTTTAGTCATGACAAGCTTGGATGTCTCCAGTCCAGCAAGACATCATAAGCGCCATGCGTCGTCATTGTCATCCTTCCTGGTGTGAAAAGTATCTCATCCAAAACCCTTGCAGTGCAGAGCATTCAATAGTGGCAGTGGCGTATTTATTCTGAAAAGGACGCAGCTTATGGGACCAACTTGGTTCATTATACCTACCTAGTGTACCTCGATCTTGGCTAAAAGTTGTATTTCGTTCACCTAAGTCAACCAGTTAGCATTTGTATTGTACTGAGAATGGCTCTAAGTAGGGTGACCACCTGCCTGCCTTCGATTTACGGGTCACTAGCGTATAAAATACCGGTTTTAGATTTTTTACGGGGCAAAAATTAAAAAAAAACATTATTATTATGCCGATATGCCTTTTTTGTAACAATATTTCTTATTTGATGGCATAGCCTCCAATAACTCTTAATTTTGCAATAAAAAGTTATATTATTCAATGTCATTTTAAAATTGCATTTTATTTGAGGGTCAGCCTTTACAGTGTGAATACATATTTAGTCGGTTCCGGCTATCTGTTCATACCTTACCGCAAAGCGAGAATATTCTGCCGGGACAGAGAATTATTTCCGAGACACGTATTTATGAAACCTTGTTCAGTTCGTCACCTGCTTGGGGACGAAATCGATTAGCTTCTTAATGCCAAAATTACGCAAAACCTTTATCAATTTCGTCCACTGATAGTGGAAGAGCTCGCATAGGGTTTCGAGTACATATATTTTACGTCAAAAACAGCCAAAAACTCGTTCGAGCTGAACAATGGGTTTTGGCCGTTTTTGACGTAAAATGTACTGAAATCCTATGCGAGCTCGTCCACTTTCAGGGGACGAAATCGATAAGGTGTTTTGGCACTTAGCCACTAGAAAAGCTGATCGATTTCGTCACCTGCGTTGAGACGAACTGATCAAGGGTTCCTAAATACGCTTCTAGGATAGAAAAGACCAGTTTCTAAATTCGAATCATATTTAGCTATTATTGACAGCTGTAAATAATTTTGTCCGTGAGTCAGAGCTTATCACTTCATCGGCATCTCTTCAGTTCGTGCTGCAAATTTAAGGGTTGCAGACAGTACAGGTAAGTATGTTCGGCAACAAATCCTGATTCCAAATACTGCAACGCATTCATGTATGTACTATGTTCACAGTGTTAACTTGATTACGTCACTTTCGCATCCCGGCAAATTTCGAAGTATTTGGTTGACTTTAATGCAATAAAAAGTTGTCTCTAACCCTTTGATTGCGTTTTTTCCTTGAATCATCCATTGTTTGCCCCGTATTTTATTTTTTGGATTACGGGTTTTTCGACTTTCCGTGCCCGAAAAACCGGGTAACCTGTAAAATACGGGGCATCTGGCCACCCTAGCTCTAAGTGACAGATGTAATTTAAATTCATAGAAAGGCATCAGTAAAATTATGTAGATGGTATCCCCTGTGTAGGACACAGGGCACACTTGTCCCCGATCAAACAATATTGATCTGGTCCTACGGCAACTGCCTCTCCGGGGCGGACCACACCCGTTTTCTACAAAACGGCCAAAAGCTGCCAATATGCCTGCCTGGCAGGAGCCCTGAAGGTTCGATGCAGGAAGGTTGTGTTTGTCTGTGGATATGAGCTATGTGTTTTTTTCGTCATAAGCATTACATCTCGGCGCGGCTGCTTTCAATCTTACTAATTCGCGCCGGTGTTGAAACAAATCCAGGCCCTAGGGTATGGATTTGTAGTGTCTGCAACCAACGAATCGGTTCGAATGCCAGACCAGTGTAGTGTAATTGCTGTTTGGAATGGGTTCACTTCAGGTGTTTGGGGTTACGTATACAGGGTCAGCATTCCTTGGTGTATGTCGCGGCAGGTTGTACGAGTATAAATTCCGCGCAACCTAGGGCTGCACCCAGCCAACCACCTCCTCCACTGCCCCCTACACCGCCCAACAATGCGATAAGGAATGCCAGATCCAGTCTTACGCCTGGCCCTCCTCCTCCAGCAAATTTCACTCCACTATCCATATTACAGTTTAAGTGTAATGGCATTCACCGTAAAATCTTGAGTTCCACACTGAAAAAAAATTCTTCATAATATTAATGAACTAGGAGTATAGACTTTTTTTTCATTACCATGGTGAATTAGTTCATAGTAAATAAACATTCTCTTCCTTAAAATAATACAGAGTTAATCTTCTTCACGAAACACCGGTCGTTAGTATAACGAAAACTTGATTTAAAGCGGTCATGAACACAATGAACTTCCAGTCGAATCTTATGCATTGTACATTCCAGCTATGAACCCATACATTAGCCGCGATAGTAAGCAAATGAAACAAAATTTGATGTTATTGTTCATTAATTACATGACACCGTTCATAGTAGTACATATTGATGTCACTATCGCTTTAAGCGTATTTTATAAACCTTCGTAACATATAGTCTGGTTGGTGTAGGTAGGCAGGGCGCATGTTTTCAAATGATAGGATCCCGGGATCGATTTCCACTGTAGGTAGGTAGGTAATTTTTGATGACTTTTCAGAGTAGAGGTAAAATAGATGTCAACACGTATGAAACTGGATGCCGGCTTGCGCCAGTTTTTTAATGTTTATATTCCACCACAATCTAGTTGCCTTTCTGGCTATTATTACGATATTGGTCCTCTCCTTTCCGGAGAGCACAGGGTCATCCTTGGCGACTTTAATGCACACCATGAGCTCTGGCATTCGGACCTCAACAACAATGCCAAGGGTATAACTATCGCCGAATCACTTGACGCCTCAAAATTCTGTTCACTCCACGAAGACTCGCCGACTCGAGTCATGGGCACTTGCAGTAGTTCTCCTGACATGACCATTGTAAGTCCCAGCCTAATCGCTGCTACTCGATGGGAAGTACGTACTTCTCTCAAATCTGATCACCTCCCAATCGTTATAAGAATTGACAAACCAGCGAACCTCACTAAGTCTGAGAAGCGAACGTTTATCAATCGCAAGAAAGCTGATTGGGACGGTTTCAAAGCACACTCGTCCGCGAAGTTCATCGAGCTACCATCACCTACCAATGTACATAAGGCCGAAAGAAATATAAGGAATGTGAATACCCCTCTCACTCTCTCCCTCTGTCTTTTAATAATTCATTTAGGAAGCGGCCTCCTAACCATACGGATCTTTACGAAATCTGATCTTAATTTATGATTACGTAGGGAAAAGCGAAAAGGGGCATACAAGGAAAATTTGGCCCGTTCTAGGTCTAACAAAACAATCTGCAACTTAAAAAAAACGTGGATAAGTTCCTAAATTTGGCCTTTTGGCAGCTCACAGCTAATACGGCGTTTAGAAAACTGAATTGAAAACAGTTTCAGGGCCCTAGGGGTGGGCGAATCGGGCGCTCGCCCAGAGCCACCATTATCAAGAGCCACTCTCATAGACTCTTTGCTTTCCATAGGCTCCCATATGGGGCCTCGCATTGGGACGATACATAGATTCCCAATATATGAGCCGTTCTATTATAAAGTGGTACAAGTCCATGTTGTTGTTTGCGTTTTGATCAAAAATAAAATCATAGTAGAAATTTATGAAATTGTATTTCAAACATGAGTAAACACTTTGAACTGTATGTATTAAAATTTTTTGTTGAAAATTGTTGGCCAGGGAATATAAGCGAGAGGGGGTAATCTGTTTTGCATTTTTTGAATTATTTCACAAACGGTAAAAGTTACAGCAAAATTACACATGGGTGAATTAAAGCACAAAAATTTTCACTTATAATGGTGTAATACTGTTGCAAAATTATACCCTAGACCGAAAAAGTAACAAGTGGGAAATTTTTAATTTTAATCTTTTTGGCTGCAAAAATTGCAATAACGTAAATAATTTACGTTAAAATATATTTTAGAGAGTTTTAGCAAGCTCTTGTGGTGTAGGAATTGATCTTGTACGTCTTGGAATAGGTAGTGATAAGGTTATAATTAGAGGTACGGAAATTTCGTTTTTAGAAATAGATGCGAATTTCGGTGAAAATTACTCATTTTTGCGAATAGATTAAAAATGTTCTAATTTGTCCTTTTTTCTCAAAAAAAAAAACAATTATGGAAGATTATTTGTCATCTGATATTTATTTATTGAGAATAAAGATATTTGTAAATGCAGGGAGTTTGCAGAACCACGAGCACGATTACTTGCCAACCACCGAGCAAACTTCATGAATGAACTTTTTTTTCTGCAATGCGATTTTTGTAGCAAGAGATTTTATCGTTGTTCGGTGAGCCCCGAAGTTTAAGTGAAAAAATACGTAAAAATATACCCAACAATAATTGCGTTTATCTTTTTATTGCAAATCCTTGAGAGGTGTTGTTGACAGGTAAATGAGTGTCGAAAACGTTTCTTTGACCAATGAGTTCGAATTATGATGCAGTTGTCAGGCATACTACCCTCTAGTCGATTCTTTGCTTATTAGTTATTATAATAGATGTTTTAGACACTCGTTCCGCTGCGAATCTGCAGATTTTTTTTAGTAAAAGAATGTAAAACAACACGTTTTTATGGGAATTTTAGCGAAATTTTTGGTGTTGAAATCGTTTGCCTGAAATTATCCTACACAGAGAAAAAAACCATCACTTAAATTTGAAGTGAAACATATTAAAAACAAAATTGGATCACATCAATAAATCATTTTAAAAACAAATAGTTTTATATTAAATTTAATATGATTCACTTTAATGATCTGTTCAAAATTGACTGAAACATAGATTTAAATATATTCAATTTTGTTTTAAAGTTGTTTCATTTTGAAGACTGTGTCCGTCACATGTACATAAGCCCGCCGCTTTTTTGTTCAGTGCTAGTAATCTCCGATAGCTTAGGTGTAGGAAGTAGGACTACGAAACGTTCGATTCCCAGTAGAAGCAAAGTGAGAAAATAAAGTTTTTAAAATATTGTTAAAAATAAAATAAATAAGAAAACATAAAAAAATAAAAAAAAAATAAAAAAAATAAAAAAAAATAAAAAAAAAAGAGAAAAATATTTTTTCACTTATTTACTTTTTTAATCTTACAATCAAAACATTTTAAATTTAAAGTGAAATCACTTTTAAAATAAAGTGAAATCACTTTGAAAATAAAGTGATATTCAATTTTGATTTGACATGCAGCAATTTTGAAAGTTCAAGAATCACTTTAATATTTCCACTATTGATTCAAAATGAAACATTTTTGAATTAAACGTAAACAAATATGGAGCCAAATCATATTTGAAAATGTTTGAATCATAACTATTATTTTTGATTTTATAACGATTTTTTTCTCTATGTAGGTTCGCCCGAAAAAACTTATAGCCCGAGAAGAGTGAAGGCTATTCAAATTTCGGCCGCGCCCGAAATTAGCCTCAGTCTCGTTTTCAATTGTTTTTGTCGTAGGAAATAAAAACTCATTTCCTGCATTCAGAAGTAAGCAAATGACAATTTTTACACTTATTGTTCGGTTAATTAGTATTGGATCAGTCACTTCTGAATGTAGGCATGTTCTCATTGTCGAGGCGGAGTAAGATGGTTAGGAGTTTATCCCACCAGGAAACTGCCTAGTTTCTCTCTCAGCTCCCTAATTAGTTTTAGTAAATGCAAAACGCGGCCAGCCGCTATAGGCAAGTCAAAAATTTCCTTGAAATGGGATAGTTCTTATAATTCTTCTCGAATAGAGTCTACGCAACTAAAGTGGTCCAGGACCACCAGAATGTTAAGACCGGCCCTGAGTTTCGTAAATTGACAACAAATCTGTTTTGTTACCGCCCCCATCGTCTGATATAAATCTTCGGAATAATAATTTTTTTTTTCTTGTCTCGTTTATAGTTTCACTCTTCCACTATGCAATCCTCTTACACGAATCTGACGAGAATAACTTGACCACAAAAATTATTATGCACCTCGGTGTTGTACGTTGCTGACATCAAATGCGAGCTGGAAGGTGAGTAAGGTCGTAATTATCTTCCTTAATTAAATTTATCTTTTTTTCTCCGGCGTACAATAAACGAAATTCGATACTATAATTGCAATTGAATGTCATTCGAATCGATCTACGTGGATAATATGCTTGGGGCTTATTGACATTCGTACATGTATTTGTATCGATTTTAGATACTATGAATGAATGTCTGGGACATGTTAAGATTTAAAGGTGACCTTTTATTATGTCTATGAAATGTGTAATGATAATGATTCTTTTTAAAAAGCTTTAAATCAGCTTTATACCAAAACAAATACAAAGCTTGTACCAAATGTCTGCATCTTCCCTGTGATTTTAAATGAACATATCGATTTTATTGTTTACTCTCGAAAGAAAAATGCAAATAGACAGAATACGTTTTCTAGTAAGTTCGCAGTAAATTCACAATGACTCCCAAGTCTTTCAGCTTTTTTTTTACAGTGAAACAAACATTCGCTCTTATCGCGACCGCAAAATAAATCTACCAGTCAAAAAAAAAAACAGAACGCTTTCCTTTTTTATTCTCTAAAGTCTTCACTTTTTTATTAAAGATTGTCGGTGTCTAACCTGCAAAACGTGATTTAACTAAAATTTAAATTTAATATATTCTAGCACAAGTCACACGTTTTGCGGGGTTGATTTCAATATCCATACCTGACCAAAAACAGACGATTCGTGGCGTATTCGTAGTCTTACATATTGCTTACGTAGTCTTCTTATAATATAGCAACAAAAAAAGTTTCTTATGGCATACACATTTCAGATTACCAAAAATAAAGACTGTTAACCACTTCCACAATCGTTTATATTAAAACGCCAATTTGAAATTCAATTTTCCAATGGTCTACAATCCTACGGAATTGATTGACAAACAATAAATAAGTTTCTAAAACGTTTCGATATATTTACAAAGTCAAATAGAAAATCTCAGCCTTTATGTACGACTATGAGTATGTTATATGGCTTTTTGATATTTGCCACTTTAGACCCCATAGCAAACAGGGGACCATTCGTCCCTTTTCATACTTGCTTGAAATGTAAATAAATTTCGTGCGTGTACTTATGACCCACTGTCGTTTCAGATAAAGACACTTTGCAATTGAGATTTACTATTTGAATCTTTATACATTTTTGTATTGGGCAGCAGCTGAAAAAATGAGCAACGAGAATACGTATAGGTACGTTCCAACACGAGAGGCAACAGTCCTTTCGAAATCAAAGATTCATTAAGGAATTGCAAATTTATTGGTAAAAAAAAAAACATGTACACACTTACATACTATGTTGCACAATTTTCACCCTCATAAACTAGATTCCGCCAACGATTGGCTGTATAGTTGATTACAAAACGCAATTGCACTAGGACTGAGGCTTATTTTGTTTTTATAATGTTGAAAAAGTGAAAAATACGTAATTGTTTACTCCAAGCACCAAGTTCTATGCAAGTAGGTGCTACAATTTTTGTTTATTTTAATTTGACCTAAATGAAAACAAAAGCACTGTGCCTCAACCCTTACTTTCCTTTCCTTAGTCAAGGGGACCTAAAGATACAGCCGCTCTAAGATGCAACTCAAGACAAACTGCAATGCACAGGAGGGAGTAGGGGATACGGGGTCATATTTACTAAAAATTTTAAAATTATCTTTTTTACCAAAAATGAATAGGGGCGGTAGATTACGTTGCGGATGACATTTTGCTGAAAATTTCACAGTCCCAGTCGCTTCCGTTCAGAAGATACAGCCGTTCTAAGATGCGACCCTTATTTAAGTTTTTTAAGCTAGACTGCTCGCTACGTGAGCCAACCCCCCGTACGCGCGGAATTTTTTTTTCGCTTTCATTTTTATACCCTATCTATTGTGTCCGGAAACTATCGCATAAACGCGCTGAAAAATGATACTTCGTGTGATTTCCAGCAAAAAAGGTTTACGAGACGTTATCCGAATTCTTAACCCTTTAGCTGCCACAAACATGTCAAGATTACAAAAAAAAACATTTTCTCACGCGACTTCTCCATATTTCCGAAGTTAAGGCAGCTAGAATAGCAACATGAAATTATTACAGCCAACAATTTTGTTCTGAAAAACTAACTAACCGCACTAAAATGGGATAATTGGTTTGGTTTTTAAAGAGCTTCAAAGTCAAATTGTTGTGATTTGAGCCAAAAACAAATTATTTTTCCATCTCAATTTTCTCCAACTTCTGCCAAGGTGCTTCTACTATTATTTTAAAAAATTAGCACTTAGTCTTAAGCCGGCCCCACACCGACCGGAGTGTGGCAAACCCCGTGCAAAAGATTGATACGAAAGTCGTGCAGCAGCAGTGTGGTTGAGCGAATCCATGGTATCATTCTTAGACCGGTCTTTTGCACGGTGTTTGCCACACTCCGGTCGGTGTGGGGCCGGCTTTAGGATCATATTTTTCTTGGATCTTTTTTTCTAGCTCTATTATTTCTAACAATTTCTGTTCAGTTTTCTGCATTTATGGCATCAATTAAATGCAGAAGACAAGTCCGTGTGTCTGTCTGTTCGCACCATGACTTCCGAAATAATGAAGCTAGCCGTTTGAAATTTTGGTCGTATGTTTGTTTTGATAAAATCTTTTTTTAAAAGCTCCATAACTTTTGAAAGAATGTTAGTTCAGCCGTAAATTTGTACAAGTATTAACAACAAGTTTAAGATAATTTTAACGTAAACGCTGAGTCGCTCCGGTCAAGGACCCCCATTATCCCCCAATTTAAATTTGTCAAAACGGCATGTCCATAGCTCCCCCCAAAATTGGAGCAGCGTGCTAAATTTTGGTTTGTTGCGATTGGACGTCATAGTCACCCCACCCACCAAAAATCAGCTCATTCGGATAAAAACTAAGGGTATCTCCCATACAAAGTGACCCATGACAACTTTGTTCTACAGTTTATAAAATGAGTAGTACGTAGAACAAACTCCTGATGTTCCTGTAGATCCAAGCAAAGCCAGAATTTAAAACGGACATTGATCTCGCAAGTGGAATATGCAGTCCAAAAGCCAAATATAGACGACGGTCTGAAAAGCAGAATCGGAGGCCAGTTGAATGTAATCGGAATCACCAGTAAAAGTCTAAACACGTTCAGGGGACATTTTTCGTTAAATGGTGCAGAAAATCATCATCGACTGTCCTTTCCTAAAATTTAGCTCTAAAATTAAAAAGACACAGGCGCGACAGTCCAAAATTAGAATAAGGCCGCAGATGTATTATGTATGTATTACAATTCCCAAGATCCTAACTGTTTTTTTTTTGTTGAGATGTTGAGATGTGCTCGTGCTGATGGCTCAGCAATGTTATTTATCCCCGTAAATACTCGTTTAACATCTGAGTGAGATCATAGTTCATCACAAGGAGCGTGATTTCGAAAAACAACCATAAACTGAATTCGTTCACGGTTAGTCCCGAACCCATGACCCTGTGCACCGAAGGTGCGCACTCACCATTACACCAGCCAGATTACTCTAAATTTTGCCTAACAATATTTTTGCGACTAACGATTTGAACTCCTAAGAAAATCTTCAAGTTGAAAAAATTTCTTGATGCTTAGAAAAATTTGCAAGCGGTGCAAACATAAATTTAAGCTTTCGGACTAATACCCTATCGATTTCTAAAATAATCTCAGACAGTGCCTGGCATGCACTCTGAAGCCGGATTTCACGACCGATCTCGCCTGGGACATTGGGACATGCAAAATTATGATATACTGTTTCGTATATAGTAAGCACGGCTAATTTTTACATGGAATGTCCAACTTAATATGTCGTACAATCTTCTACGCCATGCTAAAACTCTCTATTTTAATTCCATAACTTTCGACAAAATATCGCTAGCAACCATAAATTTTGATCAGGGCTTAGTATCCTTTGAGTTAATGGTCTCGTTTGATTAGATAATGGTTCTGATATGATTGTGTACCACCGTAGATGGCTGATCTTAGGTGATTCGTACCAATTTCACGTGGTTCAATAACAATTTACGAGTATGATTAAAAAATTTTTACTCATTGATTTTCAATTCAATTTCAATTCAATTCAAATATTTTTATTCACAATATTTTTCTTAGCATATACATTATTTTTACAATTCCTTTGTGTATTAATCTCCCTATAAGCGAATGCTTCCCTGCAAGAAACGTACTGGTTAAATAACCGGTTAATGCCTGGTTAGCCTTTTGGTTAAAATCACCGGTGAGTGCACATACAGCGTCGGGAAAAAATTCACCTATATACTTCACACAGTACTCATACGTGTGACTTCCCCTCACAATCCGATATGGTCAAATTCACAAGACTTTCACTGGTTATTCGACACATAATATCTGGCATTATTTGGGTAAACTCCATGGTGAATATCCTATGCGAACCGGGTATTATTTGGATAAAGTTCGTGGTAAATACCCTACGAAAACGGGTTAGTCTTTTCACTTCAATAACCAATAATATGTGGGTAAAATGCATGCAGAATACCCTATAAATACCGAGTAGTCCATTAGTCTTTCGATGATTTAACTTATAAAATGCATTTCAAACATGTGCATTTTGCTATATTTGAAGTGCATTTCATAAGCCAACAAGTCATGTTGGTTGAACAATTTTATTGAAATTGTACCTATAATGTAAATTGTAAATAAAATTAGGAAACTTTCGAAAAAATTAGCTGCCAGAAATTACTCAGCCAAACTGCTGGAGAGAATGGTGGATATTGCGTTTCACAATATTCCACTATAAGCACTCGCATGACTAGGGATTTTGCAGGTATTGATACCCCCAAATTAACCATGTGCTGAAAATTGCCCGTATGGAGCACCAATTTCCCTCCTTGGGGAAACTAAAAGTATGTAAAATATTTGCTTGTGTGCGTTTTCTCAGACAAAGCTTTGAATGTGGTTGTAGTTTCGGTTAGCGATTTCTTGCAGGGTTGTGGAGGGATGATTGATTAAGTTAGTAATGGTCAACATAACACAACATATTATTACGTAATTTTGCAAGAAGTCAGTTTAATATATACATATATACATACATTCATTATTATTTCTTTTTTATATTGGAAATATTTTTTTTTTATTTAAGAATAATTTAAATACAGAAGTAAAATATATTAGAAAATTCTTCTAAATTTAAATTAAGGAGCCACTGTTTTGTTTTCAATTTAAATATATTTAATGAGTTGATATTCCGAATCTCAACAGGAAATACATTAAAACTACTTGGCCCTAAAAAGGCCACCGACCTTTGGGTGTGTGTTTTGCGAAAAAAGGGAATAGGTAATCTTCTGGTATTATACCCTGCAAGAAACGTACTGGTTAAATAGTCGGTTAATGCCTGGTTAGCCTTTTGGTTAAAATCACCGGTGAGTGCACATACAGCGTCGGGAAAAAATTCACCTATATACTTCACACAGTACTCATACGTGTGGCTTCCCCTCACAATCCAATATGGTCAAATTCATAAGACTTTCTCTGGTTATTCGACACATAATATCTGGCATTATTTGGGTAAAATGCATGGTGAATATCCTATGCAAACCGGGTATTATTTGGATAATGTTCGTGGTAAATACCCCACGAAAACGGGTTAGTCTTTCCACTTCAATAACCAATAATATGTGGGTAAAATGCATGCAGAATACCCTATTGTCGATTAGTCTTTCGATGATTTTACTTATAAAATGCATTTCAAACATGTGCATTTTGCAAATATTTGAAGTGCATTTTATAAGCCAACAAGTCAAGTTGGTTGAACAATTTTATTGAAATTGTACCTATAATGTAAATTGTAAATAAAATAAGGAAACTTTCGAAAAAATTAGCTGCCAGAAAATTACTCAGCCAAACTGCTGGCGAGAATGGTGGATATTGCGTTTCACAATATTCCACTATAAGCACTCGCATGACTAGGGATCTTGCAGGTATTGATACCCCCAAATTAACTATGTGCTGAAAATTGCCCGTATGGAGCACCAATTTCCCTCCTTGGGGAAACTAAAAGTATGTAAAATATTTGCTTGTGTGCGTTTTCTCAGACAAAGCTTTGAATGTGGTTGTAGTTTCGGTTAGCGATTTCTTGCAGGGTAGCGAGTTAATCTTTCGTGAATTGAAGAAATTTGTTGGTGTTTGTATGTGTAAAATATTGCCGACTTTACATACAGCTGTTTTAAACTCAGAACATTTACAAAATTATAAAGCTGTGATGTTGAAAATAGTCTCGGCAGAGAATAAATATTTTTTAGAATACTTCGGTGTGTTACATTTAGATTATCAGTGTGGACATTAAATGTTCCTCCCCAAACCGCTATACAATATTGTAGTGATGACTGGATTAAAGCAAAGTAGATGTTTTTTAATTGACTGGTTGTTAATAATTTACTGAATGTATTCCAAATTATAAAGCTTTGTCTAATTTTTTTATTTAAATGTTCAGTATGGCTATTCCATCTAAGGTGTTTATCTATTATTAATCCCAAATAGGTTGTTTCCGAGACAAATTTAATTTCTTCGCATTTTTGATTAGTTCTGGGAGAGCATGATTGGTCTTCTTGTAGCTGAATATAATCAAAAGTCGGTTGGGTAACTGAATTTAAAGAGAAGGCTATTGCTTTAGTTTTATCTGTGTTTATAAAGCCATTTCTTAATTTTGATCATTGCTGCTTGAGATACCTCCAAGGTTTGATTCCATGAGGGTGATGAGCTTAACAGTACTGTATCGTCTGCATAGGAGACTATGGTACACTTTTCGTGGGCAAAGTTCGATAGGTCATTTACATAAATGTTGTAGAGAATAGGTGAAAGTACCGTCCCTTGCGGTAGACCTATATTTTTGTTATATTTCCATTCACTAAGATGCTCTTGGATTCTAGCTCTCTGTTGTCTATCTTCTAAATAAGAATTTAGCAATTCCAATGGTTTTCCTTCCACGCCTATATTTCTCAATTGATTTAATAGAATTTTGCAATCTATGGTGTCAAACGCCTTGGATAAGTCCATAAATACAGCGATAGGTTTATTATCTTTATCTAGTTCCTCATATAAGTAGCTTGTTAATTTAATTGCAGCATCTTCTGTACTGAGATTCTGACGGAAGCCATATTGCTGGGAGGAAAGTATGTTATTTTCTGTTAAAAATTTAATTAGACGCTTCTTAATGCATTTTTCAAAAATCTTACCTACGGACGGTAATATGGAAATTGGGCGGTAGTTGGAGAGGTTGTTCTTACTGCCATTTTTGAAAACTGGAATAACTATGGCTTTCTTAAAAGCATTCGGAAAAACACCAGATTGCAGGCATTTATTTAATAGTTTGGATACTGGTAATTTGATCTCATTTTGAATATTTTTCAAGTGAGCGGAGCTTATATTATCCCAACCCGAGGAAGAGTTAATCTTAAGTGTCTTTATTGTTTGAACTATTTCATCTTCCGTTATTCTAGTGAAGTGGATATTTGCCCTATATGTAGATGGAAGATATTCTGTATCTATATCGGCAGAATAATTGGGAAATGCGTTCACTCCTACGTAAATGAATGCATTATTGAAGTGATTAGCTAATAAATCAATAGTTTTTAGTTCATTGGGATAATGATTGCCTAAGATATCTAACGGAATATTGGAATTGCTCGTGGGATTGGTTCTTAAATTATTGACTATTTTCCAAAGGTTCTTATTGTTCGAGTCGTTTCTTAATTCATTTTCATAGTAATTCTCTTTAGCTTTTCTTTTTAGTTCATTGACTTTATTTCTATATTTCTTGTAATACGCACGGAGGTTTGAGTTAAATGGTTCCTTGTTAAGTCGTTGCTTTATCCTATCTCGAGTTCTAACAGATTTAATGATGCCTTCTGTGAGCCAAGGTTTTAAGGGGGAATATTTTTTTTCAATTTGTCTTTTGCTTGTGGAGAGTTTTCTAGAGATTTTTTATATTCTGCAAGCTCATTTTTGAAAAAGATTTTCAGCTCTTTAATTTCTTCTCTATAGCCTGATAATTCCTTTTGTATAGTCGGAACTACAAGATCAGCTGGCTTTTTGCAATTGTTGCATTGATAATTGTCTTTTCTCTCTTTATTGAGTCTTCTGAAAATTGCCTCCGTGTAACCAATACAGTAGAAGTGAGATAAGTTTTTGCATATCATACATTCTACAGAGTCGCTCTTGTCTATGATGTTTTCTTTGCAAACGATGCAAGATGAACTCATTTTGATTTGATGTTAGTTTGCTTGTGACTTTGTGCCTTCGTGGATGCTTATCGTGTCGCAGGTGTTCGTTGACAGGTGTTTCTCGCTTGCCGCCAAAATACGATGATGTTCGTTTTCGGTGCAATTATCGCAATGTGAGTGATCGTTAATACCTAATTAAATGATGTACGGAGTAATTGGTTTATATACTGATAATGTACTTCTATTCCGCAGGAATTCCTCACGATGTGGGTCGATGTTGATGATGACTGTTATTCAGTATACAAAAATATGTATGTGCATGGATTCGCGACAATGCAGACTTTCTTTTACCCCAGACGTTGATTGTTGTTTTGCAAAGAGTAAAAAGAACTTACAGTGATAGTGATGATTTTAACAAAATCGCTGTGCTAGTGGTTGCTTTTCTTTCACGAATTATCACAAATGGTTTAGTGTGGCTAATTTAATTTCCAAATATAGTAGAGAGATATCGACACTGTTTCAAAACACAGTTCTCCATAAAACAACTTTTTGAAAATTTCTTTGAACTTTAGGCGAGTCTTCTGTCTTTTCATTTTCAATCATATCAGGTTTTCGAGCCAAGTGTGAATTTAGAGTTATTCTGTAAAGGTTATATCAGTTATTTTTAGTTTAAAATATCATTTTAGGAATTCTTCTTGTTGGTGGATACTTGATTCAAAACAAACAAAAAATAGTTTGTTTTTTCCTGACCGATTTTTTTTAGATGAAATTATTTATAGCAAAAAAGTTTTTTTTTGTAAACTAGCTATACTACACCCAAAACCAGCTCAACAAATAGTTTTCATATCACTTACTATACGAGTAGATTTTCAGAAAATTGTTTATCGCTGATCTGTATAGTCCCTTATGTACTATTGGATACACTCAAACTGCAAACTTGAATCAAAAAATACTTTTAATTGTCCAATTATTTGTTTGTTTGGTCATTCGACGAAAAAGTTTTTTTTTCATTCAGTTCCACTTTTCAGTTGAACGTTTTAATTGAATTATGGAATTATGCGATTTAATGACTTGCTTTAGCGCGAATTATCGTCTTTGTTATCCTGTACCGTAGGCGCTCATTATTTTGGGAGTATATACCTATGTATGTAATAACCATGACATTGTCATTAAATCGATTACAATTCTCTTAGCGACCGTACTAGATTGTTCAATTCCGTTCAGAGTATCAGCGGGAGAGGAGTGTATCTGGCTTCCAAAGGATTATGATGACCAAACGCAAGCATGTCATGCATGACCCATTGATTGAAAGCGTTTGGTGATTTGCTTTGACATCGGTTGTAAACGTAAATGCAAGTCACCTTATTACGACAACATGAACGAAGTAGCAGAATTAATGACATTAATACGTTGTTCACTTTTGTGGTCGTATGAGAATTCAATCAATTACCCTACTCAGTATTGCAAAGAAGCTAAACAAGAAATCGCATCGTATTATATTACACGGCTGTCGTTATTCAGTCGATAGATTTCAGTCAGTTTTCATTGGTCGATTTTTTTATTATTACGCGTCCAAAGATATCATTTTTACTAAAAAGCGGCAGAAATTTGTATACTCGTCATATTTGAATGAAACTTAAGCTTCTGTTGCGTTAATAATTTTTACCGCAGTCCTATGACTGGATCCTTTTCCGATTCTGGATGTGTTGAGGCGAAACTAGGAGCAAGCTTGGATAGAGATCAATTCATAAAGAAAAAAGTTTTTTAGAATAACCCAATTTAGGTGGGTTGGTTTGTATGACAGCTCTATGGCGTAGTGCTCCGATTCAATCCGTTCCTGGTTTCGTTCCACACTTGAATTAATTTTGGTAACTATTGGTTTATAACCAAAAAAGTTTTTCTTAATAGAACCTAATTTCGGATTTTGAATTAGTTTCTAGTGCAGCCCCATGACTCCATGGTCCGATTCCATTCGTTCCGATATATGTACAGCATACACTAAAAAGAATCTTGTCTACCGATAGCTTCAAAACTGAGGAACTAGTTTGCATCACTCAGAAAAATTTCAATGGGAATGCAATTAAACTAATAATTTTCTCCCATTATTTTCGGTCAATTGGAAAAATCTGTTTACTTTAAAAATATGAAGACCATTGTTTTTGCCAGATGATATTGCATTTTTTCCAATATGTAGTTGAACCGTTTTAAAACAAACAGATCGTCTAATTAGTCTCCAATAGTATATATTCTGTGGGATAAATTGAAATGTGAGAACTACAGAGGCATCTCATTAGTTTGTACGACTTATAAAATTTTATCTAAGATAGAATAAATCCGCACGCATATGAAATCATTGGCGAGTACCATAAGAGCGCCGGCACACTACAAACTTTTAATCGGCCGATAGTTTGATCGTTCTTCTAATCAGCACGAGACCATATGGAAGTGCGCACACTTGATCTCAGTTGGTCTCGTGCTAATTAGAAGAACGATCAAACTATCGGCCGATTAAAAGTTTGTAGTGTGCAGGCGCTCTAAGGCGGCATTTTGCTTCATTTTGGAATACCGACTAAGCTAGTGTGACTCATAAGGATGACTATGATTAATACCGCCTCGCAGGTCAGAGTTCAGAACAGACTCACTGACCTATTTGAAACTCGTACTGGACTCAAGCTGGCTCTGGAGTATGTAATTCGAGCCATGAATTTGGACAGGAGCGGAACGCTACTTATTAAGTCGACTCAACTAGTAGCGTACGCCGACAACATCAACATCAGGTCTCGAAGATTGGGTGATGCAGAAAGCCTTCTGCATAATCTCAATAACGTCGCCAAAAAAGTTGGGCTACATATCAACGAATCTAAAACCATGATCCAATCAAAAACTAGAACGCCAGTAAATTTAAGTATCATAGTGGGGAACCTCAATATAGGGTATCTGGACAACTTCATTTACCTGGGTTGCAATTTGTCAAAGGACGCTAACGAAACAGATGAAATAAAGCGACGGATACAACTAGCTAATAAGTGTTATTTTTCGGTCCTCCCAATTATGAATTCGATGTTGGTGCGCAGAAACACGAAGCTCCATGTGTATAAAAACCATCATCCGACCTGTGCTTTGCTATGGCTGCGAGGGACATGTACAAAGGATGAACGACGATCGCATGCCCAAAAAGGTGATGAACGCGCAACGAGTGGACGGAGCCAGATTGCGTAGACGACCGAGAGCCCGATGGGAGCGTTCTGTATGTGAGGACGCCCACCAGATGCTAGGCCTTCGGAACTGGAGGACGAAGTCGCGTGACCACGAAAATTGGAGGTCTTCATCAATCCAAGCGGCCAAGGCCATAAAGAAGAAGAAGAAGAATATATTCTGTTTAATTAATAGGAGCAATCTTATGTAAAAAAAAACTATTTGCGAGTAATTTGATGAAACTATATTTTTTAAGAATCCTATAAAACATTACCATTCACACTACGTTAAATTCCGATAAATTCTTAAATATTTGTTTAAGAAACATTCGATTCACTAGTATTGCAAAGAATTTCCAAATTTATGTGCTTGCCTTTCAACTAAAAGGGCTACGCCATTAATGTAATAAGACGCCATATAAAACAATTTACCTTGTTAATTGCGGGATGCATTTTTATTTAACTTTTAACTTATTAAAATGTAACATGACATACTAATAAGATAGCGAGATACATTTCATCCCATACAAAATATCCCTGCCAGCATAAACACAAGTGTGACCTATCATTCATGCACTACACGTCAGTCCAGTTACCTTTGTAATTTATCACGTTTTCATACAAACAGTATATTACGATGTCCTCCTGTATCATCTATACACGCCTTTGCACCTTATTATGAATAAATACTACAAAATCGCTACTGATAAAGATTAAGTAAAGTTATGTAACATATGTGCTTAATGCACCGCTCGTGAAAAATATTCATGACTTACACGAAATGAATGAATGATGTATCATTCGTGATAAATACAAAATGTATTCCGCGAAATAAGTCTATATGAATCCCACGTCAAAATGATTATTAAAACGAGACCGAGTTCTAATCGTGCGAATAGCACGATGAATGTATACCCTATACCCATGTACAGACCTAGGACGCATGCAAAGCCCAAAATATTCAATTTTATATTTTTTTTGGGGGAGGGAGGGGTAGATGGGTCGGACCTGACACATCTTTATTACCTTGTCAGGGCATCCAACGGCTACCATTTGATACTAATTTGAAGTTTTTCCTGACATTCTATCAAAAGATATGGCTGAATATAACTTTGTAGGGGAAGTAGAGGTAGGGGTAGTCGGACCTGCTCCACCTTCCATCAACTCAAAGTATATGTCAGAATGAGACATTGAACAAAATTTGAAGTCGATAGCGATATTCTACCGAAAGTTATGGCCGAGTTAAAATATCAAGGAGGGGTAGTTTGTATGGGAAGTAGGTCCGATTTGGCCCATTTTCAATACTGTCCAATATTTTAGCAAAACAAACATTTGATCAAAATTTCAAACCGCTGGCTTCATTATTTCGGGAGTTATCGTGCTAACAGACAGACAGACATGGCTTATTCGATTCAGGGACCGACCCTGATCATTAATATATATACTTTGCCATTCCGCCGGTGGCTCCTTTGAGGTGTTATATAATATCGGCGTAACAAAAACAATATACCCTATACCATCTTATGGGTATAATAAATGAGGAAGAATGGCTTCAAAGCGGTCCAATTTCTGGAGGGGCGACAGGTTGTCATTTTTGCAAACAACAAAAATTTCAAGCTACGCTTGTAAACATAATATTTTATTGTCTGCAAAAGTGTGGTACGGCGGCCAACAGCACGTAAAGCCGGCCCCACACCGACCGGAGTGAGGCACACACCGCACAAAAGACCGGTTCCAAGAATGATACCTTGGAGTCGCCCAACCACACTGCTGCACGATTTTTCGTATCAATCTATTGTACGGTGTTTGCCACACTCCAGTCGGTATGGGGCCGGCTTAGCGCTAATATGTTGGTACACTCACGCCAACAACATGAATACGTAAAGAATCAGACTTGCATTTGTCTTATATAGTAAGAAGAATTCGACAAGTGTACGAATCATTTTTGAGAAGAGAAGAACCATTGATTTTTCCATATGCAAGCACCCATACTGACTAATGGCATTTCCAGTGGCGTAACGTACGGTGTTCCATGTGTGCAGTGGCACACGGGCCCCCAAGCCACAGGGGCCCCCAATTCGCGAATATAGAGATTTGTTTTCTTTGACAATTTTTTTGGCTAACTGTCTTTTTAAAAACATTCATTTTTATTAGTCCGCAAACAATAAATACTTTGTGTTCGTACTGTATACGGCCAACCAGCTCTTTGGTATTTCTGCAAGGGACATATATGCTGCAAACAAATATTTGGGTGGTAGGAGCAGTTGAGCTTTGATCGTTGCAGGCGCAGTAAGCGGTTTCTCCCATGAGGCTACACTTGGCCATAGTTGTGTTGAGCCAGTGTATCAGGTTTCTTGCAAAACGGGTGTCTACTATAGCATTAAATCCGCACCTTAGTAAATGTATATTGTCTATAGTCTATAATGCTGTAATAAATCAAAGTAATCATAATGAAAACTGAACGAAAGATATGCAAGGGTAGTGGCTCTTCTATGCTCTTTTTTACTTTAGGTCCTTTATTTTTTAGATACAACTTTCCAAAAGAGAATCGCTTTTAGGTATTTTGGAGGTCCAATGCCTAAATTATTGGCACTCAAAGTGTTGCCATCTGCGCCCGTGCTAGTTCAAATGCGACTTTGTTTTATCTGCTATCCTTTGTGTCTAATTAAGATAGGCTTCAAATTTTTTTTTTACAAATTTAATCATCGCGATTTTCAAGTTAAGTAAGAATCGTTAAGCCCCAAAATGACGCGTTCGTCAATACTGAAAATTTCATATTTACATGTTTACATGTTTGACATATAGACGGGCGCTTTCGCGCAGTTCTGCTCCTGGCACCAAAATTCCTTCGCACGGCTGTGGCCCAAAGATCGTTCAATAACGTCCAAGCCAGGAGAACTTTGTGTAACTAGGACTCATGAAATAAAGAACGAAATACCTGCCGATATACCCTCCTGTTCATATGTATAATGGATTCACCATTTCCCCTGCATGACGCGTTTATCTTCGGTGGAGCTCCACGAATTATATTTCAGTCGATTTGGATCAAGATGTGGACACGGATACGCCAAAGACGAGTTTTTGTATAACTTGCCCATAGGGAAGGGGGGGGGGGGGGCTGTCCATATATGAATCTCAGATTTGGGGTGAACACTTCTACTCTAAAATCAATGACTGTTACGATACTGGCATGAAGAAGAGTTCCTCAAGGTATGGTTCTTTTGCCGCTGCTCTTGAATTTAGTAATAAGAAGCAAAATAGTCTAAGTAGAAGAAAATGGAAAATGTTGCTCGAACATAAATTTTTTGTTGCGCTTGTTTATTGGTGCACTGCTTTACATGCGGGTTTTGTCAATATTTTCAGGTTAACCTTCCGGCGAGCGCAAGGATGAAACTAAGTTTCTGTATATTTTAGACTCTTATTTATTGTTGCATTGTCTTTTTGAAACAGTTCTACGAAATTTTATAAACAAAAACTGACTCACAAAATTTGATACCCTTCACATTTTCAATTTTCTAAGAATATTCCGCTTTCAATCGCTTAAATATGTAAAAAACCTCCAACAACTCCACCGCTTAAAAAATGTGAGCTTATTTTACTAAAAACACACTATTGAACGATTTGGTGATCCTAAAAGTCAACACAACGTTATTACGCAATGTGAAGAGTATAAGAAGTGGAAATTTTCATAGAAAAAGAGAAAATAACACAATCGGGCGCAATACATCTGAGAGATTAATTCATCCCCTCCCACCCGTCAGACATATGGTAGATAGAAACTGGAAACCGCTCTGGGTAGTTGATCGATAAAGATTAAGCTACTGTGAGTTTCAAATCTCTCCCTTTTCATATCGCTGATTGGCGCAACAAAAACTGGTCACTTAATCTGTCAGATGCATTGCGCCCGCCCGAAGGCTAAAAAATCAAAGATAAGGGGCCCCCAATCCAATTTCGAACACAACAAATTTTGGAAACGTTACGCCACTGGGCATTTCCCTCAGCTAACCATCATGTGTTTGACTTTCAATGCGTCCTATAGTTACAACACGTCGACTCGTGATGCAGTGAAGTTTATTTTTGACTATTTTGACCGCCCAATTAAAATAATGGGACAACAACTTTTAAGTTTACAGGACCCATTTTCCTGAGTGAGAAACCGACGGAGAGCCAGACGGACATCGCTCAATAGATTTCTCGCGTCACACTCATGAATAATATACAGTGAAATCTGTCTAAAAGATTATTATTATTAAGCGACCACCTTTCATAACGACCGATTTTTTCGGAAAAGGAATTGTTTACTATACAAAACGTACTAAGCGACCACCTGTACATCGGCCAGTGACCACTGCAATTGCAAATTCCACAATTTAAGCATACAAATTCTCAAAAATTCACACGGCAGAAACTTGTTACCCAAAAATGTTATAGCCAATGCCGCATTTCAAATATTGAGACTTGGACCTTTTCCGAGACCAAATCCTTGCTTCCCAGCGAATTTGAAGTGGGAAAAAATTAAAGTAGTAATAGAACACACGAAAATTTGTGCTCCCTTTTGGTAACTAGGGTTGTCAATTCTTCCATCATACTAACCCGGAGAGCGGAGACTCGTTTAGTACGAAAGGGAATATGGATATCAAAACAGAGAGTGTGTGGTTAGATGAGTTGCTTCCTTGGAGGCCATTTACACTTTCCAAAAGATTGCTAATACCAAAAATATTTTTCGTTTTTTTTTCATGGACTGGAAGTCTGTAAATTAGGAGCTGGTACCCAAGTACTCGTGTATTTAAAAAATTTAATGTGGCTTCAGACATGGTGTTTAAAGTGAAGCCAATGCCTTAAACAAAGATGATTTATACTTCAGTCTAACCCAACTAAAGGCCGCCATTATTCGGAGTGAATGCTTCTAGCAAAATTTTGCGTAAAGGTAAGTCCGAAAAAAAAAATTGAGTTGAAGTTGCGATTGGGCGTTTTAGATTAAGACGAATATGTCCATCGAACTAGAACAGATTAAAAGGAAAATATTTACAATTTTTTCTGTAATTAAAGTGTGCGAAATAATTTACCTGACCAACTATCAGCAACGCGATGGGCGGTAGACTGCCCGAAATGCATACCAAAAAAGTAATTTTTAAAGCGAATTTAAAACCCGGTGTTTTGTTTCTTTCGGATAGAATAGTTTCGAAATTCGCGTGTATCGTTTTTCCAATATTTGAATTGTGTCATTTTTACTGTTAATGCGTTTCTGATTTATTTTCAAGTTTAAAAGTACAACCGAACAATTAGGAACTGAAAACGCCTCTAAGATGTTCAAATATTCCTGTTTCTACGTAAAGTATAGTAATCAGTTCGATGATTCGCACGAGTTTCTATATAAAACCTGTCAAAAAACTCGTGCGAGGCGAGAATAGCTCGCATCTAGGTATTCAGTTTTTCGGACGAGTATCCTATGCTCAAACCAGTGTATACACAAAGTCTCCACATAGATTCGGACGAATATAATGTCCTTACATTTATTTTCGTGCGAGCGTGATAGGAAAAGACAAAAATTCAATTAAATGGAATTTTAAAAGGGTCATTTTCGATGATGTCTGATGATTAATTATGTTAATTTTCATCGGAGAAACTGGAAAATAAAAATCCTTTCAAAAACTAATAAGATGGTAGTATAGCATATGGGAGGGGAGGGAGTGCTTGTTCAGAAGGATTTATGGCTTGAAGTTAGGATGATTTTATTGGTGCTTTGTGGTCGTAATCGTTCGGTCGCCACTCTGTGATATAGAGACTCATAGAGCAGGGGCGGCCGGTCTAAGTGGGCAGGTAGGGCACTGCCCACCCTACAAAATGCTAGCTAAAAATAAAAATAAAATAAAAATTATTTCTTAGAACATAATTGATTGACTTCGGTACCTACATGCATATCTAACTTAACGTAACGTAACTTTCCTTCAAATGACAATAGCCATTCATTAGTACTTAATCACGATTAAATTGCCAATATAAAAAACTCCTCTCCTCTACATAAGCGAAAGCTCATATTGATATCAATTGAATAATTATAAGAAGCGCACGCGTGAATCACCAACCATTATGTACATTGCATTGCGCCCATTCATACTTCGTTCATGTATCTGCTCATCACATCAACATCATCATCTCAACTCAACCTATGGGCAGAATGCCTTTCTGCCCACATGTACCATCAATCTATTCTATAGCTATTCCATAGCACATAGAGTCACGATGTATCTTCTTATACGCTCAACGCATGCGCATTGAAAGTATCTGAACTTCACTAAAGGGCATGCCCAATACTACACTATCCATGAACTTGTGCAACGTTCGCGAGCGCGTGGCCCGTGGCGCTGTTCTAGTAGTTAGATACTCGTAGCATAGCGCGTGGTGCATGGATACAATAATAAGGCCGTTTCGCATTTAAATTGTGCATGGTGCATTGTAGAGTATTTAATTTGTGCGTGTGTTTTTGTCAGATTTTCTTCATTTTTTGAAGTGGTTTGGAGGCGTTATACTCGTACTTGTAGCAGTAGTGCATGATTACGTTATCAACGGCCGTTTTTTATTTTTTATTTGTTACGTATGTTTTTAGAAAACACTAATCGCTTTTCTCTGACTCCCTACATTTTAGTGTTATTAATTACTATTATTAAATATTTATTTTGGTGATGGGATTAATATTAAAATCTTATTTATTTGATCTAATATGTATTTTGCTTGATATATTTATATTTTCTCCTCTATATGATCTGGAAGTTTTAAATTTAGTTTGTATGTACTTAAAAAAATGATATTTTTTTGTTGTTATGTTATTGCATGTGCATGATATAGAAAAAAATTCCCACTTCTATTCCTCACACCTTTTTCCTCCCCATGGCAAGAGGGATCTAAACCCTCCCCGCTAGCTCGTGCTGGGCAGTGCATTTTATTTGCATAATTGTAGAAATACATAGCAGCTTGAAAGTATATAACTAACTTCCTAATTTACAGGAATTGTCTTTGATAAATTATTTATTCAGCAAGATTTGTAGGTATGTCCTGTTATTGTGCGAAAGAATGTTGGCATTGCTTTAAAAAAAATAATTTTAAGTAAAAAACTTTCGGACATATCCAAATTTGAATTACCATTAAAAGGAGCAGTGCTTAATATTTACTTATTGAATATAATTTTATTGAAATATTGTCGCGACTATTGCTGGTCCCTTTGAAAGGTAAATACTGGATTATTTTTCCACATTGCGACCGTTCTCTGCCAAAAAAATTGATGTAATATAGGATTCCGAACTGTAGCTATCTGTATGCATTTTCATGGTGCGATTGAGCATAACTGATTTGTAAGAAAAAACTCTAAACGATTCACCTAATACATACGTAAATACAACAAGCTTAAAAACATTAAAATGGACAGACTAACAAAGAGCACAATTTTAACGCATTAAAAAACAGTGGATATGCATGTATAGTATTATTTCCTGATGGTAAATCTGCCCACCCGGCTCTGTACTTCACGAGCCGCCACTGTCATAGAGAAGCGAGTTTTCAATACTCTACATGGCTCGTTCCACATATATTGTTAAAAAGAAGATAGGAAATGTTCTTATCATAGAATAATAAACAAAAATGCAACTATAAAGTGGTATGGCTGGCAACCATATCACATTCCGAATTCAGTAGTTGTTGAGTTAAAACGTTGACTACACACGGTAAGTCGTCCACGCACCATTCTCTACTAGGAGTTAGGGTAAAACAAGAGAGAATGGAGAATAAATTGCTGATGTGCTCTGTTTCACTAGAGGATTAAAACAATTAAATTTGAGTTGATACATCACATCTTTTAGTGCAATAACAATGAAATGGTTTTTATTATTTATTAAGTGTTATTTTAAGAAGATATTACAGAAGAACTTTATTTCTTATTCTTCTTCGTATGGGTAAATTTAATGTTGATTTGGTTGTTTCTGTGTTCCTCTCCATCTGTTCTTCTTTTTCTCCTGGGAATTCCATAGATATTCGGTGTATCCAGTATCCAGCATATGCATACGTACATACATATGTATGTATGTATGTACATACATATGTACGTATGTATGTACATACAATGTATGTAAGTACAATGCAAATCGGCTACACGGATAAAGGCTTGAATAGATATCCTCCCTTGGTGTTGATATTTTTTATGTTGTTTCGAATCGGGTTAATTTCTCCAATAATTTGATCGTGCATATCACAAAAGGACCAAAAAACATAATTTAAAAATATACAACTTTGATATTGATGCCCGTATGTCAGCTATAGATAGTTAACTAATATACAAAATTTCAAGGCCAACTATGTACTCTCCAATTCTACACTTTCGTGCGAGTCATAAATGCAAATATTCGCGCGAGAAACTGATTACTAGCCTTAAGTGGTTGTTTTACAAATTCGGTGTAATTCTGTAAATTTCGACAAGCTAAGTTGATTTGTTTACGTATGCAAAGTGATTCAGTTTAAGCTAAGCAGTGGAGAGCTCTTGCGTTCCACGAAGCGCAGGTATAAAAAGGAGCCGTATGTATCAGTAATAAATTTATTCAGGGCTACTCCTGTCAAGAAAGTTTAGTTACCCTATGCAGACGTAGATCTCTTGAGAAGATAGTAGCTTTGAAATCTTTCACGTGGCTTCAATTTAGGAAAGTTGGTGGACTAGCATTGGAAATTTTGGGAGTTTCAATTGATGACAAAAACTGAATGATAACATTATCCTTGATTCCATTAACAGGCGAAAACTGTACCTGCCTTTTGTCATTGCCTCGACATTATCTTTGTAAGGGATTTTTTTTAAACCCACTTCGGGCCCTGTGCATTTGGGGATGCCTATGCCGATCATAACCTGTGTAGATAGTACAATAGGTCCTTTGGCTTGAGTGCTGCGAACCCCCTTGGCTGAATTCAAATTGTAAGACAAAACCGGACGGGTAAACTTGCAAGACAAGAACCATCGTTCTTACAATCTGAATTGCACAATGCTTGTCTGCTGGCCACTACAAAAGCTCTCGCCGGGTGTTTGTTTGTGCTAATAAACGGACGGCGAGAGCTTTTGTAGTGGCCAGCAGACAAGCATTGTGCAATTCAGATTGTAAGAACGATGGTTCTTGTCTTGCAAGTTTACCCGTCCGGTTTTGTCTTACAATGTGAATTCTCCCTTTGGTTTCACGCCCTAACTAACTTATTCTTGTCAAGTTTTCTTTTTATCAAAGTTCTATGACGTGATTCTTTGTGAGTTGATTCACTTTTGTCCAATCCACAAATGGATAATTATGTATTAAATGCTCATTCATATAATAATGCATTAGGTCACAAGCAGCTTCTATTTACAAGTTCAAGCAAATTTTTCTTGAAGGTTATGCGCTTTACAGACTGGAGGCAAAATATACTAGAAAAAAGGTAGCTACGCGAAATTAAATGTGCTTGCAACATTTAACATTCCGACAGTGACACGTAAAAGCCGACTATTTTTATGAAATCGATATAATCTGAATAATCGTTCCAACAAATGCCACCGAAACATTCACCACAATTCACCATTTTAGAAAAAAAAACACTAAGAAATTACATGTAAGAAGAAGCCATTGCTTACCATTTTTTTGGGTTCAGAGACCCTAGGAATTTGGCTGCCCTGGACTAAACAGATGGCAGCCCCATAACAAACAAAACCTTTACATAAACGATTCCTATTCCGATGGCTTCCTGTCCCTTCCTGGACCACCCCTAGAACCATCCCTGCATATAACATAACTCTCCGACTAAAGGAATTTACTACGAGTGACCACTGCCTACAGCAGAATACATGTAGCAATCATAAACAAAAACGAGACCGAGGCTAATTTCGGGCGCGGCCGAAATTTGGATACCCATCGCTCCCCTCGAGCTAAAAGTTTTTTCGGGCGTACCTACGACTTGTATTTAATCCCCCCCCCCCCCATTTTTTTCCTTCTATCTTCTATCTTCCGTTGCGTCGGCAAAACAATATGTATGTGGGGTTTGGTTGGAATAAGTGGGCAAATAGAAACATTTACTCAGAAAACTTTATTGGGGGATGCGGGAGCATGGCCCCATAGTACGATTTTATTTGTTTTGACCTTTTGAGTTGCTTTGATAAAGACACATTAATTCAAGGTTTTGTGAAATTTGTGTAAAAAATTTTTCTTAGAAGAACAAAAATGGGGGAATTAGGTTTGTATGGCAGCACCATGACCCCATGGTTCAACTTGATCCATTCTTACATATGTTTTGTGTCATCAATAGAAATACATTTGTGTGAAATTTGGTTGAATTTGGAGCACAAATAAAAAAGTTTTTGTCATAGATGAAGCTAATTTAGGGGGTCGGGTTTGTATGGTGGCCCCATGAACCCATGGTCTGATTTGATCGAATCTTACATATGTTTTGTGTCATCAGTTGAAAAACATTTGTGTGAAATTTGGTTGATTTTGGTGCACAATTAGAAAAACTTAATTTGGCGGGTTGGTTTGTATGACAGCCCCATGACCCCATTGTCCGATTTGATCCATTCTTACATATGTTTTGTGTCATCAATAGAAATACATTTGTGTGAAATTTGGTTGGAATTGGTGCACAAATAAAAAAGTTTTTCTTATAAGAACCTAATTTGGGGGGTTAGGTTTGTATGCCAGCCCCATGACCCCATGGTCCGATTTGAGCCATTCTAACTTAGGTTTTGTGTTATCAATAGAAACACATTTGTGTGGAATTTGGTTGAAATTCGTATACAAATAAAAAAGTTTTTCTTAGAAGAACCTAATTTGGGGAGTTGGGTTTGTATGGCAGCCCCATGACCCCATTGTCCGATTTCACCAATTCAAACATACAAACTGCCTGCAGCAAAAAGAAGCATTTGTGCAAAATTTCAGCTTCATAGCTTTTAAATTGGCCGAGTAAAACGCGTCGCAACAGACAGACAGACGGACAGACAGACAGACGGACATCGCCCAATCGATTCCCCAAGTCATGCTGATCATATATGTATACTTTTTATATGGTCGGAGATGCTTCCTTCAATGCGTTACAAACTTCATGACAAAGTTAATATACCCTTTCACTCTATGAGCGAAGGGTATAATTAAGTAATATCGCGTGACGCCATTGTCATTCTCTCGTACTATACGGATACGCTGATAAGATAAGTGCCTAGGCGACCGGGGTCCTCTTGCACCACTGTGATGTTCCACAGTTAAACCGATCTGAGGTGAACCAACTGCGAATGTGGTGGTTGTGTCATATGTGTCGACGCATCGACACGACACTAAAACTAAATGACCCTTTAAATTGATGGGGGTGGTCGACAAGTGAATGCTGTTTTGTAATAGCCTCACTTCATGTAATAACTTAACATGATGATGCCAATGAGGAGTTCTTCCTTGTAGTTAGTTTCAGCCGAGTTATGAAGCTTTCGTTTAGGCCAACCCCTTACCGGACAACCTGTTGCTTGCGACCAAAGCTGAATTGAACACAACGAGAAGGATGGCACTATTGTTATTGTGACGGTGAGGTCACACATGCGCCTGACATGTACTCGAAGAAAGCTTCCATTCCACTGAATAGCGGGCGCGGAAGCAGGAGTCAGCCATACTCACGAACGCTCGACGAATCAGCTTTTTGCGAATTCCGGAATATGCAGAGATTGAACCTTGAACGTTCGGAATCTCACCTGGACATTACCTTACCATAGTTCACAGCAATTCAGTTTCTTAGAAGCTTTCATATCGGACGGTAGTATCGGAAATTCGTTCTACGTAATATACGTGATACGTGGCAGAGAAATTATTCTACTATTCTTAAGATAATCGCTTGAATGATTCTCAACACACGATAGTGTGCACAAGCGGTTGGAGTAACATCTTTGAAATCTGCTTAGTTTTCGCTGTAATCTGTGTTTACTCTCTAGTTTATTGTTACCTATTATAATACGAGTATACAGTTCTAATGTCGCGCTTCGCGCTTATTGTCGGTCGCGCCAACGACTTTGAAAACGCTTTACGATGCGCTTTATTACGTTAGAATACGCGGCTTGTGTATTATGTAGCCGATAAGTACGTTTACTTGTCGTCGCCTTGATGTTGGCCTGACCTTGATGCTAATTTTCCCATTTTCTTCTATTTGTCGCTTGAACTTTCCTCATTACGACAACCACCTGATGATAGTGTGTGATGTGTAGAAGAGTTTACGTTTTGAATGGTTTAAAAAAGATGAATCCTTTATTCCCTGATTCAAGTGATAGTGGCCCCTTCTTTTAATCGTGTGTATATCTTTTAAATTTTAATTAAGTGATTACAGTTACAAAAATCCAGCCCTACATGTAATAATAACACAATATAAAATAAAATAAATTCAAATGAAGAAGTGATTAGTGTAGTGGCATCTTTACATTTTTGTCGTTGTTATAATACGAATAACCGCAAAAATTCTGACAAATTTTGGGATTAAAATTAAGAAATATGATAATGATATAATTAGAAGCAAAACGTAAGCACATTTGGAAAAATCAGAAGGATCAGTAGATTTAAATCTAAAAATTTATGTATAATAAAAAAATTATTAAGCTGTATTTAAAGAGCATTAAGCTAGTTTGAATTTAAAGTTAATTCAATTCTACGGTGTTTATAATATTGCAAGGAGGTGGTTTATGTTGTCTATTTCGTTATCATACCATTTTCTGTATAGCTGTATCCACACTGGCTGCCAACTGGCAGTTGTCATCGCAGAGTCCGATCTCGCGATGCTAGTTTTTTGACAAGCTGCCAATTTGAGTCAGTGTTTACATTTTTTTTAATAGCCGAAAACCAAAAATTTGAGTCGCTCAGTACTTTTTATTCTTCATATATCATTCACAGATACACGAAGGCCTTAGGTTGGGTTGGGTTAGGTATAGGGGCTGCCAAGTGATAAAACACTTATGGCACTTAGACCAAAAGTAGGTCCATTGTGATACCACCAAGTGTACTTTGAAGTTAACACCTAAGCTGAAAACCAGCCCGTGCTGGCAATAAATTTGTTGAGCAATAGCGGGCTCACATCACGCAGATCATCTGTATCGTGAAAATACATTGAGCCAAGAAAACGTGTAAGGTACGTGTTCGTAGAGACGACTCATGTGATGATCGCTCAGCGATCGTAGTTTTGCATCCAATTCCGAGCCATATTTGCAAATTTTCTGAATCGTGCTACTTTCCTTGTGTCTACCATGACCTAAAGGAAAATTTCTGTATAGAAAATACTCAAATATTCACATATAGTGCTCAGAACGGGTGGTTTAACTGCGATCGCTGAGCGATCATCACATCATTCGTCTCTACGAACACAAACCTTTACGTTTCTCGGCCAGGGCCGGGCAATGGCAAAGACAATTATGAACACTTTCTTCCTCTTCTTCGTCATCGCAACTGCGACAGAAGTCGTTATAGGGAATTCTGAGCCTCCTGGCGTACTCCCCGATAGGACAGTGTCCCGTTATGATCCCGACCACCTTGCCGATATATATTTCCTGTCTACTGACAGTAAATTAGTTGATCTGGCCACGTCAAGTCGTGGCCAAATTAATCTTGTTGTAGAACATGTAGTACCGTTAGACCACCTTGAACTAGCCCTGTGCATTACAGTTATTTCTATTGTCTGTTTACAGGAAGCGATTGGCAATTTTATATTATTGCGGTCGGCCTCAAAAGTCATAGTGACCGCATGGCACGTAAACGTAGTGCCGTGTTGGCAGCCATTTTTTGGCCGAATAGATCCAACGGCAGCAAATTGAGCAACGTGTCAAGTCCAGCCGAAGGTGAAGAACGCAAGGCTCCAGTTATAACAATGGAAGTCATTCTTTGTACTTTCTCCAGCAAGTTATAATAAGTAATTTTACTGAGTGCCGACGACTATACGGAAACGCCGACAGTAGAATGGGTCGTACTCGTACGATAGCAGTGTAGATCCAATACAGTGCCTTTATTGCAGGCCCCAATTCTTTCCTATTGCTTTTCTGCACGAATAGAGTGCTATAGTTGCATTATTCACCCTCTCTTGAATGTTGGTTTTCCAGCTAAGCTTCCTATCGAGCAACAGTTCAAGGAATTTAGCCTTTTCAGCAAAAGTGAGTTGCCTATCCCGTAGCATCGGAGGGTTAACAGAAGGAATCTAGTGAAGAGCTGAGATTTACCCAGTTTTCCAAAATAGACAAGGCATTCTCCAATAGTCCGCTAAGTACTTCCGGGAACTTACCTGTCACAGCGATTACAACATCAGCAGCATATGCCGTGACCTTGCAACCAATATTATCGAGATTTACAAGCAATTGATTGATAGCTACATATATTCCAGAGTAGGGGAGATAAAATACCTCCTTGTTTTGTACCCCTGCACACATACCTACTTACAGATGACAAGCCCAGTGTGGTGTGAATTCGTCTAACGAGTGTGCAAATGGACCCTTCGACGTGAAGACTTCGAAGTGCGTCGGTAATGGCACTAGTTTTGATGCCATTAAAAGCGCCTTCAATGTCTAAGAAAAGCCATTGTGTATTCCTTTTGATAAAGAGACTTTTCGATATAACTGACTAATGAGTGCAGAGCTGTATCCACTTACTTTCCTTTGCAATAAGCATGCTGAGGCGTTGAAAGAAGATGCGGTGGGATGCTAGCTCCTACATGAATATCAACGAAACGTTCCAATAACTTAAGCATAGTTGAAGTAAGACTAATTGGCCTAATATCGTTAGGTCGTGCGTGCGAGCTTCTGCCTGCCTTCGCATATCGTAGTAGATGGGTCGGGAGCGTCCCCTAATCGCTCCATCAAATAAAAGCATTGAAAACCTACACGAAGGCCTTACTTCAGTTTTTTTTTTGTCTATTATTCGAATCAAGCTGCGACACTGATCATATTTCTATTGCTAAGTATCCCGTTATTCAACGTCAACGTCGCCTATTTCCGTTTTGAATGTGGCAGTTATTTAGCCGAACATACACGGAGAGAAAAAATGTAGTGAAAGGCATTAAAACTGTAACAAAAACTATTGCATTTTTAATGATTTTTGACCCTATTGCAACTGATGTAAAAGTTATTACATCTGTAATGAAAAATGTCATTGCGCTGTAATAAAATTAACAATTGGTTGGTATGTAATAAAATTTTCCAGGAAGATAATTTGGCGATAATAGAAAAAATACAAAAAGTGATTTTTTTATTTTTATCTTTTTTTTTATTTTTTACTTCTATTTTATCCTTAAATTCTTTTCCCCTATTTTAACTTTACCTTTTTACAATTTGCTTCTACTGGGAATTGAACCGGGGACCTATCGTTTCGTAGTCCTACGTCCTACACCTAAGCTATTTAATATTACAAGGTCATGCGAATAAATTAGTCGTCTTATTTTTTGACAGTTTCATAATTATTACGCGCTTTTGTTAATTTCATGTACGAAAGGATGGAAACTATTACACCATGCAATAATTATTATTACAGACAGTGGTGAGAATTATCATAATCACAATAAATGTTACTATCCATACAAATATCATGCAATGATTTTTGTCATTACACTGCAATCATTTTTACAATAGGCCAGCACCAGTAAAAACAACTGAATTGTAATCAATTTCACTACATTTTAATAACTTTCACTACAAATTTAGTGAAATTGTATGTTGTGAATTTCATTGTATGATTTTGTTGAATTCTTTGCACATTTTTCTCTCCATGTACCTTGAAATAAATGTTTTTTTCTTCTTCTCTGTACCGCGTAACCCCTCGTGGGGCATGGGTGCGTTCACTTAGCCGTTTATAGGCTATTTCGATCCAACGTTACATTGCATATCATTTCGGAGTGTATATACATGAACGGAAATTTTGGACCATGCCGAGATTCGATCCCGGACCTCTAGATTACTTATCGTAGAGTGCGGCTAAACCAAGTGAGCAACAGAGCGTGGCTTTCGCTAAAATTAAAAATTATGAGGCAAATGGTGCAAACGTTAAGAAATCTAGACAAAATGCAAAACTTGTTGTTTCCGCAATGCCCTGGTTCAATTTTCTTACAGTACAGTGATTTGAACTTCTTTAACCAAAGCATGGCAAAAGTTTTAGGTTTTCACTCATTATGGGGTTCATATACCATAACCTAACCTGCAGTACTGAAAAAAACTTTGTCACTTACATTTTCGCGGATAAAAACGTGAAAATGGATTTATATTTTAATTAATTCATTGACTCAATCAACATATCTATTATTTAGTAATCTTTTAGGAGCAAAAAATGTGCATCGTCAAAATTTGGGTATAAGTGTGAAAAATCAAACTAATAGGGATTTTCGGCCCTAATAGCCGATACAGACTATCAACAAATTCTGGTGTAGATTCAAATTAGTCCAGTCATCCGTAATCCTGGACACTAGATAGAATCGTATGTCACTAAATTCAAAATGCATTGTCGAATGTATAGTACTTGCATTATTCAAATTGCTGTACAATATGGTACAATTGTTAATCAAATCCAGGTTTTAGTAAATCCTATCAGAAGGATTTTTTATGAAAGTCGTAGCCTCCGCTCTCCGCGCAACGTACACTCTATGAAACTTTGTTTCCTTCTATTATAATAGTAAAATTACTCTGCAATCTAAATTTGCAAATCAAGTGTAATTTTACATAAAAAATGTTTAAAAAAGTACTCCAATATATTAGCAAATTTACACCACGCTATGTGTAAAAACACTCCGTAATAACAGGAATATAAAGCGGTTTCACTCTTTTTTTCGTTGTAAAGATTTAAGTGGCGAACCTTTTCAAATAATATAGTTATCAATAAAACTATTTAAGGATATATAAAATATAATCAAGTATCGGTCGAGTTTTGCTGATCAGTTTTTCTTCTACATGGGAGGTTGTAATATGGTATTTTTTGTGCGATCTGTACACTTCTTCTTCTTCTCAGTACCGTATAGCCCAATGTGCGGCCATGGTGCGTTAACTCAGCCGTTTATAGGCAATTTCGAGTCAACGTTACATTGCATATCATTTCGGAGTGTAATGTTACAAGCACTATATGTTTCCATCCCCTTCCCACCAAAAAAAGTTTTTTTTCTGTTTGTGCAGTTATTCTAACCAAACCTCACGCACATATGTTTTATCGAGGTAACGAAACTATGCGAAAACGGAAGTGAAAGAATGGGAGGGATTAAACATAAGTCATAAGTACACCGGAAAAAAAATATTAGCCCGAGAAGAGTGAAGGGTATCAAAATTTCGGCCGCGCCCGAAATAAACCTCGATATCGTGTTTTTTTTTCGTTTTTTACTAAAAAAATCTTGTTTACTAAATAAAACTCGTATAAATATTGTGGAAATGTTTACTTTGGTTTTCTCTTGGAACCACGTTTTTTTTCTCTTTAACACGTAAGATATGCAATTTTTCAAATCCTAAGACCCTAATTTTTATTTAATGTCGTTCGAAAGCTAACATTATGAGGCAACTTTTATCAACTTTGCACATTTGTCAGTTCAAAGTACCGTTACGAATTTACAATTTAAATTTACCATGAAAAATCAATTTTCGAATTTCTTAAAAGTTTGAATGGTTGTATCTGGGAAGGGTTTTAAATTATTTAATTGGCAAAACAGTTATTTTATGTAGAATTTTGTGGAGTTCCAGAAACTAAAGTCGAACCTCGGATCAAATATTCGGGAGTGTGGCAAATAGTGATTTTGCTCGGCAAGTCGAGGTTTCTGACACTATTGACAAAAAATGCTATAACTGTATAACGGTTAAAGATAGAGGGGTCATGCAGAACATTAATTGTACCCAAATGAGCTGTACTATATCACCCATTATCGTATGTATCAAGAGTCGCGGGACACTCTGTATAAGTATTCTGCGAAGTACCTTTTACGATTTACTTAGTTTGAGGGTCCCTCTAAATCTAATTTGAGTATTACTGTTTTGGATTAGACTAAGCTGCATCACATCCCTTGATGCTAAAAGGTCTCCTTTCCGACTCATTATAAGGATTTTGACTTGAGTTTTATTGCACAATCTAGCTAACTGGCAGATTTAACCACACATAAAACAGCGGTTATGTTGCCTATCTCGAAGAAATTGACTTTAAAATGCTTATATATTTATATGAAATGCGTACCCAATTTTTAAACTGATTACAATAAAAATGAGACCGAGGCAAATTTCGGGCGCGGCCGAAATTTGGATACCCTTCGCTCTCCTCGGGCTAAAAGTTTTTTGGCGTACCTATGACTTGTATTTAATCCTTCCATCTTCTATTCTTTTTCTTCTGTTTTCACATAAATTCCGTGGCGTCGATAAAACAGTATTTGAGTGAGGTTTGCTTGGAATAATTGGGCAAATAAGCAAAATTCTCTTAGAAAACTTTATTGGGGAAAAGCGGGGGACATGGTCACATAGTACAATTCCATATGTTTTTCAATATTTTGTTGTATCGATAAAGACACATTAATAAATGGTTTGGTGAAATTCGTGATGCAAAATATGTTTCTTAGAAGAACCGAAATGGGGAGGGTTTGTACGGCAACCCCATGACTCCTTTACATCCATATTTACGTATGTTTTGTGTCTTCAATAGAAACACATTTGTATGGGGTTTGGTTGGAATTGGTAGACAAATTAAAAAGTTATATATATAATTATCTAGGACCTCAGACTTGCCTCACCATAGCACTAAAATGTCCTTTGGAGCTCTTGCTTTAACCTGCTTTGCAGCAAAGAAAAGCACGTCTAATTTGTTGAACAGTCAATAACGTACAAAAGCTGGACGCGTATGAGTCTTTATTCATTACAATTAATGACGGCCTAATGAATTTATGCGGTGGACCAATCGAGTCACCACTTTTCGCCCTAGCTAAAAATTAAAATTTTTTTATCAAATTTGAAATTGTGCATTTTTTGTCGTTGTTCTTTCTTAACTTTTTAATTTTGTTAATTTATTAAATTTGTTTTTTATGTTTTTTATGTTTAATTTATCATTGTGATATTTAATTCAATAATTTATTTTGCATTATTTAATTCGTTCATTTATTAATTTATTAACTCATTTTAAGTTATTTATGTTTTCAGAAAAAAATTTTATCTTGTTCTTTATCGTTTAACTTTTTTGACAACTATAACTGAACTATGTATTTTGAATAAATGACATGCCAGTGTGTAACAAGCGTTCTGCTGAAGATGGTTGCGCCATAGTTTTCGACCGAAATGCATTCAGATAATAAATAAGGAAATTCTCACAAAAAAACAGTGTTTTCGCGTGTTTATTTTCTTATTTCGATACTTGCTGTCTATAAGGTGAAAGTTTGCCCCTAATCTAACATCAGACAACAAAAAATCGTTCAACTGTTTAGTGATTAAATACTATACAAAATATCTGAACACATGTGTGTGAAGTTTCGTTGAAATTGGTACACAAATAAAAAAGTTTTTCTTAGAAGAACTCAATTTAGTGGAATGGGTTTGTATGGCAACCCCATGACCCCCTTGTCCTATTTTAGCAATTCAAACATACAAACTACCTGCAACAAAAAGAAGCATGTGTGCAAAATTACAGCTTCATAGCTATTAACCTTCAAGCGGGCGCGCGGGCAGTAATTCACCGCCCTGATCATATAAACACGCATAGCTTCTCCTCCATTGGCCGGATTGAGGTGGAAGAAGTATGTATTCTTAAGTCATACTGTTATAGATACGATACAATAAAATTTTGGGTAAATTTTACCTTCCATACCTTTCCAGCGGTCATCAAACGGGATTGTATATTTTGGTATATAGTTGTGCTCAAAATGTGTGTGCTCTGTGTAATATCACTGAAGTAACATGCTTCGCTAAAACTGCTGAACTTGTTTTATTGTTCACCAGATAATACTTTTTATGATGATTACTTATTTGGGACATGCTCTTCTTTCAATTTACCATAATTATGAGAATGGAAGTTGTACGGTTGAGCGGAAATGGAGGGGAAAAGACGAGGGCGGTAAATTACCGCCGCGCGCCCGGTAATGTCACAAAATTTGCGCGCCCGCTTGAAGGTTAAACTGGCCGAGTAAAACGACTCGGACTGATCTCATCATGCTGATCATACGAGTATATCTTACATATTTTATATAGTCGGGGATGCTTCCTTCATTGCATTACAAACTTCATGACAAAGTTAATATACCCTTTCACTCTACGAGCGAAGGGTATAATAATGAAGAAAACCATAATTTCAGGCTGTTTTCTTTATTTTTAACCCTGTGCCTTTCCACCGCCCTCTGGTGTCCATTTCATAAAACATGTTTCGATTTCACTCGAAAATGCTTTGAGCACATGCCAGTCCTTCCACTATTTTAACATTAATTCGTTTCCGCAAAAACTTAAATAATGGTCTTTATTTGTTTTCACTGAATTTCCGCTGCTTTTTTGTTGAGGTGTTGAGTCAACAGCACTCTCAGCAGTGTTATTTATCCCCATAAATGGGTACTCGTTTAACATCTGACTGAGTGAGATGATAGTCCGCCACATGGGTCTCGTGAGTTCGAAAAAAACCACTAACCCAGCCAGACTGCCAGACATTTAGGTAATGGATAAAAAAAATCACGATGAATACAAACATTCAAAGGAAGAACCGTGAAATACATCCTAAAAGATTCAAATGACCCAACGACGGAATAACAGAATATAGTTAATGATATTGATTACGCTTTGATTTGATTATTTGCATTGCATACTTAAACTGATGGAATAATATAATTAATTACAAGCATTTCCGATATTTTTTTTTCTGTTGCATTCACGTATTAATTTCAAAACATATAAATTATCATGTGATCAATATCAATAGAATTCTTATCCACAAGTCATTTTTTTCAATTAAATGAGTACACAATTCCAGAAAAGAGAGGCGTATTATCTTTTTTGTCTCATGAAAAGACATTATTATATCTGTCATTAGTTTTGTTTTTCACTTTGTGATTTAATAACACATACTCGTAATATTATCTGTATACTATGGATAATTATTCTGTTCTATTCTGGATGCTAAAGAAACATACTATTTTTCAGTCGAAACAATGATTTGGACCTAGGATTCGTCATATACTATGCGATCCAGATTCCAGTTTTCCATATTAGTGAAGAATACGATATTTGGTCCGCAAAAATCATACATCTCCGGATTTTTTCAGGATAGGGGTATGGCACCCTGATTATGGGAAAAAATTCCTCACCGATTGGGGGCCCGCAAGCTTGAAAAAGGGGGTAGGTTAGGTTAGGTGAAGGGGCTGCTGAGTTTATCCCCAGCGCACTTAGACCAGACTTGGTCCGTTGTGATACCTCTGTAAAATTCGAATCTAATAACCTATTAAGCTGAGAACCACCCCGTGCTAACAATGAATTTGTTGAGCAGTATTGGGCTCACATCACGAAGATCGTCCGTATCATAAAAATACCTGGAACCAAGATAACGGTTTCGTTTCTCGGCTAAAGCAGGACATTGACAGAGTAAGTGATGTACGCTCTCTTCCTCCTCCTCGTCATCACAGCTTCTACAGAAGTCATTGTGGGGAATTCGGAGCCTTCTAGCAAGATTTCCAATAGGACAATGTCCCGTTATAACCCCCACTACATTCCGAATATGCTTTCTGGCCAAAGACAGTAATATGGTTGATCGAACAAAATCTAGCTTTGGCCATATCAACCTCGTCGTATTGCAAGTACAACCATAGGTCCATCTTGCATTGGCCCTGCGTTCAACAGCGGTTTTTATTACCATTGCACAAGCAGCAGATGGCGTTTTTATGTTGTAACGATTGCCTTCAGCGGCACTAGCTGAGGCAAGTCGCGCCAAGTCGTCTGCGCGTCGATTTCCTTCGAAGCCACTATGACCCGGTATCCAGCATAGCGTAATATCGAAGAAACGACCCATCTCTCTCAGTACTAACCGGCACTTCTCGATGATTTTTGATGTGGTTAGCACTGATTCAAGTGATCTAATAGCAGGCTGACTATCGGTGAAGAGTATAACGTTCCTTCCTGTGACGACGTACCTAACCAACCAATTTAGGGCCTCCAAAATCGCTGAGACCTCTGCTTGTAGAACACTACAGAAGTGAGGGAGACTGAGAGACAAGTTAATGTTCAGTTCCTCAGAGTATATTCCGATACCCACTCCTGCGTCCGTCTTCGAACCATCAGTATAAATTGCAATGGATGCACTAGGGAGGGATATGCTATTATCCCACGCTTCCCTTGACGGGATCAGGCTACAATGGTTTCTTCCAAATAGGTATTTGGGAACAGTGTAATCAGTTGCTGGGGGCAGGTCGAAGTTGCGAAGAATCGTTGAGTGCCCATAGTCCAGCGCTCGCCACAGGTCAGTTTCACGAAGACGCAACGCCGTGCATGCCGCCATCCGTTGACCGAAGACGTCCAGTGGCAGTAGTCCCAGGACTATCTCTAGTCCCAATGAAGGTGTTGTATGAAAAGCTCCAGTTATGAGGAGAGAAGCCAGCCTTTGAACTTTGACGAGCAAGTTATAATAGGTGGCGGTACTTAGTGCTGTCCACCACACGCTAACTCCATAAAGTAGAATAGGCCGCACAATAACTGTATACAACCAATACACAACTTTTGGTTGCAGGCCCCACGTTTTCCCGATTGCTTTCTTGCATGAGTAAAGTGCCACAGTAGCTTTGTTCACCCTTTCTTCAATGTTGGGTTTCCATTTTAATTTCTTGTCTAAAATTAGACCAAGGAATTTGGCCGTGTCGGACAACCCTAGTTGTGTGCCCCCTAGTCTAGGCAAGGTAATAGTAGGAGTCGTGCGCCTCCTAGTAAAGAGGACTAAGTCCGTTTTTGATGGGTTAATTCCCACGCCACTGAGGTTAGCCCAGTCCGTTAAGATAGTCAAGGCGTTCTCTATTAACCCGCAAAGAGTGTCAGGAAACTTGCCCCTAACAGCTATAGCAACGTCATCAGCATACGCTGTGACTTTGCATCCGATACTTTCCAGGTTAAGAAGCAATTGGTTAATCGCTATATTCCAGAGTAAAGGAGATAGGATGCCTCCTTGTGGGGTGCCCCTACAAACATATCTGCAGACAGAGGAGGCACCCAGACTACTCTGAATGCGTCTCGTGGTAAGTAGCATATTCACGAGGGTACATATAGAATCGTCAACATGTAGATTCCGGACCAATCGGTCGTTTCCCGTAAAGGGGGTATCTTTTGAGTGTTTGGCGATTATTTCAAAAACGGCATATAATACAGAAAAATGGTCTGAAAACAACAAAAAATCTACCTAAAATTTCCTTTGCAATTATGTATATATATGTAATACTATAGACGTCTTTTGGAAAAATTAGGCGCTAGACCAAAAACTAAATTAGTGTATTTTCATTTTGGGCCTTTTTAAAAGCTACGTTATCATTAATGTGGCAAGTGGCACGATAGCCCGACGTCGGGCTTTGGCTGCCTCCATAACTCCGGAAAAAATGCAAGTTCAGACGTGAAATTTTGCGAGATTATTCACATTAAGTTGAAGATAATTTTTTTCTGAAAATTAAGTCGTTCCGATAAAGACCCCCCCAGTATCCTCATTTGGATTTGGAAAAACGGCATGTCCATAACTCCCCCCAAAATTGGAGCAGAAAGCTAAATTTGGGTTTATTGCCATTGGAGGATACCATTACACCACCCACCAATTTTCAGTTCAATCAAATCAAAACTAAGGGTACCTCCCAATCAAAATGCGACCCAATACAACTTTGTTCTACAGAGCTCGTCCATTTATAAAATGAGTAGTGCATAGATCAAACTCCTGGTGTATCACTTTGTATGGGAGGTACCCTTATTTTTTATCCGACTGAGCTGTTGGATGGTTTAATGGTGTCCTCCAATGGCAGTAAACCTAAAACTAGCTTCCTACTCCAATTTGGGGGATGTTACGGACATGCCGTTGCCAAAAACTCAAAAAAATACCCCCCCCCCCCGCCCTTTTTTCAAGGTTGGCGAACTCCAATCGGTCGTTTCCCGTAATCAGGGGGCTACCCCCATCTATCATGCCGCTGGATGACCATATTTTGGGTTAGTTTTCTTCGGATATATGCAAATCGCAAACCCATGATAATGACGGTCAAGAAAACGACCGTTTATCTGTATAGCGCCATTTAGGCTGTTTTAATATTAAGCCAGCAGGGTGCAGTGTAGTGCCAATCTTATCAGTGTTTGCGGAGTCACGAGCAAAAGTTCTTCCAATGAAAATTTAATTGTAATAAGCTGAACACTTTTATCGTATACATCCACGCGATGTTAAACACTTTTTGAAATTGTTTATTAGTAGTCCAATCAATGAAGACATTGTAGAGAACATCTAACGAGGTGACTTTTTTTTCTTCGGCGTTTTGCTAGGAGTAGTTAGGAAGTAAACATACTAAAACCACTCGGACCTGAGATGTGTGCTAACGGGGGCAGAGGGGGTTAAAGGTGCAATTTTTGGGCTTAATCTCGAATACGATGAGAAAGAAAAATTGTGCTCTCCAAATTTACCATTACCTTTTTTCACCAATTTGCTTCAAAAGAGAACGGATTTTTTGTTTCACTAGAATAGCACAGTTGGGTTTAAGCTTCACATACGTGGTGCACGTGGTCACAATATCACAATCTATATTCGTTTTGAGTATTTTAGATACGATTAAAATAAAATTTTGGGTCGTGGTAAAGCCTTAACAAGCGAAGAACGAGTTAAAATAAAAACCTACATGGATTGTGACCTTTCAATGACTAAAATATCGAAAAAAAATTGGAAAAAGCAGAAACGTGATTCACAATTTTATTAAAAATGGTGAAAATTATAGAAGAATATGAAAGGTCGAGTGAGCAGTCTACTCTCTAATGCAGAAAGCAATCTATTTTGCGTGAAGCATCGAATTCACATGATTCTGTGGACAAAATTCGGTTAAAAGTTGGTCTCAGTACGAGTAAAACAACTGAATGGCGTGCTAATTCAAAAGCTAAACTCCTTAAGCGTCTAAAATTTAAAAAAAAACACCACTTAACCCCGCTCGCAAACAAGCTCGGTTGACTTTTTGTCATACCAACATGTAATGGACCAAAGAGTGGTATCGCGTTGTTTTTTTCTGATGAGAAGAAATTTAATTTGGAAGGGCCCGACGGATATAACTGTTATTTTTATGATTTAAGGAAGGGAACTCACCAGTTGGATCGTTTATATACAGTCGAGTTGGCGGCGCGCGTTATGGTTTGGGGAGCCATATCCTACTACGGCACTTGTGAACTCCAATTCTTAGACACCACTATGAATGCTAAGTCGTATCAAGTTGTTTTAGAAAAGGCTTTTGCGGCATTCGAAAGTCTCTTTGGACCATTGCCCTGAACTTTCCAATACGACAATGCACCAATACACACTGCCGTAAAGTCGTTTATCGAGTCCAAAAATGTTACTCTTTTGAACTGGCCACCATACTCACCGGATCTAAACATAATAGAAAATGTTTGGGGATGGCTGGTCAGAAAAGTAAGTAAACAGTTTTCAACAAAGACTGAACTAATTGAAGCTATTTAGCAATCATGGGCTACCATTTCCCTTGCTTACATCAAAAGTTTGTACGATTCTTTGCCTAATATGATCTAGGAGGTTATTTCAAACGGGGGAGGCTCAACCCATTACTAAAATTGCTGATTTCAATTCAAATTGATATCAACTTGTATTCTGAACAATAATAAGTTATCCTCACTGCACAAAAAAAGTGTGCTATTCAAGTCAAACAGAATTCATGTGTTTCTTCATTGGTGTCTTAAATTTTTTTTCTTTATAAGATTACATGTTGGAAAAATTCGAATTCTTTTTTGTTTCAAATTAAAGCTAATTAATCAAATGACAAATAAAAAATACAAAATATCTGTTGTCTTCATTTTTTTTAAAGATATTGAGAAAATAAATTTAATGTATAGAGTGTGCTATTCAAGTGAAACGCAGTGTATATCGCATTCTTAATGGTTCCCCGATATAGCCTTTTCAAATCCGAAAATTGCCGAAAAAGTCCTTTTTTTCTCAGTTGTTTAGTGCTGGTGTCTCCCGCGATCATTTTTCATAAAACTCTTGCAAGACAAATTTGTTCAGTATACAATTTGCTTTCATTTGATATACTTCCCGTTACCGGGTCTTCAATCAGTCAAAAGTTAAAGAGCTTAAACCAAGCTCCCGTATTTAATTTTTTCCATTTAAGCCTAGTGCTGACCTCGAGAGTGAAATTTTTCGCCGCTGCGATTTTTTCAATGAAAATGAATTCTTTTTGTCGTGGAATATGTGGAGAATGTTGGGGAATTCCATAAGCTACAATCCGAAAACAATTCCATAATTTTTCTCGGCCATTTTATGTATTTTTTCCGATTCCCAGGTTATTTCATCGTGAAATGTTAAATGACCGGGGAATCGAAAAATAATACATAAAATGGCCGAGGAGAATTATGGAACCAGTCTCGGATTGTAGCTTATGGAATTCCGCACCGTTTGTGACATATTCCACGACAGTACGTATCCATTTTTATTGATAAAATCCCTGGGCGAAAAATTTCACTCTCGATCTTAATTCAGCCCTTTCTAGTATAAAGACAAACATCGTGGAAAATTGGGAGGAGGTGACGGTTTTTTATTTCACGGATTTATAAGGGGTAGTTACGAGGAAAACATACTAAAAGCAATTGCTCGTGGGGGTGAGCTAACGTTGGTAGAGCGGGTTAAAACATCCCATTCTTGTGCTTATCAGCTCTAAACCCGCTCTATCTCTGAACTCGCGAACTTGCAAAAAATGTCTGAGCAAGAATGAAAGCTTACACAATTTCCTATAAAGTTCATCTTAGAGGGGATTCACACTACTGATAGAATTTACTAAAGCCACTAGATTAATAGAGTCGAACACCGCCTACTAGACCAAATCGTATGTCCATTAAATTCAAAAAACATCGCGGATTGTACTTGCATTATTCAAATTGCAGTACAATATGGTACAAACGTTAACCAAATGCAGGATTTAGTAAATCTTGTCGGTAGTCTGTATCCAATTTTATATGCATAGGTCGAAAGCCTAACAGTTATCCAGATATAGCTAATTAAACGAAACCGAGGCTAATTTCGGGCGCAGTCGAAATTTGGATACCACTTTTTTTCGTGCTAATAGTTTCTTTGGCGACCCTATGACTTGTGTTCCGATTTCGTCCGTTTCTAAATATTTCCTGTAGCTTGATTTTGCTCCATAAACCTCTCATCTGATTCCTACCGTTTTTACAAAAGTTACGCGAGGTCGATAGAACAACACTTGTGTGAGGGTTGGTTAGCATTAGTGCACAATTAAAAAAACAAAATCTTAGAAAGGGGGTCGTAGCATTACCTCATAGTGGGATTCTATTCGTTTTTTTTAGAAGCATGTTTGGTTTTGTTACTTGAGGTTGGATTGAAATTTGTGCAGAAAGAAAACGGTTATCCTTCAGAATCAAATTGGGGGGCTGGGATTGTATGCAAGCCCCATGACCCCATGGTCCGATTCCATCGATTTTCAGATATGTTTTGTGGCATCAAAAGAAATACATTTGAGTTAGGTATGGTTTAAATTGGTGGGCAAGGAAAAAACAATTTTCGTAGAAGAACATAATTTGGGGGACTGGGTTTATACGGCAGTTCCATGACCCCATGGTCCGATTCCATCTATTCTCACGTATGCTATGTACCATCAATAGAGACATATTCGTGTGAAGTTTGGTTGAAATTGGTGCACAAATAAAAAAGTAAAAAAATAGAACCCATAAACGACGGGCGCGGCAATTTTTTTTTTCTTTTGCCATTAAATCACGAAAAAATTTGTCCCATTTCATACGCTAGAGTGATCATCAACATTTGAAAATGGTAGTCCTAACTTCACAGACATGAGATTATGTGCTTTATCGTAAATTTTTTTTTAATTGCCCGGAAAATCTCAGGACGTATTAATCCATGACATTCTTTGTGGATGTAGTTTGATCGGAGCCAAACACCATCCTGACCTGTGGAGTTTGAGGTGGCTAGCAATAATTCCCACATCTTTCTTTGGCATAACTTAAATTCTTTTAGAATCAAATTGTAAAGTGAAAGAGGCCCTTCGATCTAAATCCAAGACCTCCCAAAATCACTTCGATTCAAGGAGTAGCATCGCATAAAGATTGTTAGCTTTGCTCCTCCCCTAGTCAATTTCTGGCTACGCCCATGTCTTAGAATCTACTCTAATCAATATCTCTGTGTCCCTAATAAAATTTGACAATTTTATCTCGGAATTGACAGAATCGGAAAACTAGCTGAACTTCTTTATTTGCTTTTGTTACTGATTGATTTGCAAAATAATAACTACACTTCCAATAAAATTATAAAACAAATATTGTGCAGATCGCAAGCATGGTGTATTGGAGCAAAACCATAGAAATACAAATAATATAAAAAATGAAATCCTAATAATGTGGAAAACTTTCGGAGAACAATTAAATGCAACGCTAGTTTTAAACGCGGCTTACCAGTAAACTAAATAAAAATGATTCAATGAATTAAAAATAAACTCTCCCCGTTCTCAATCATGGTTGCAAGAAACTTTTCTCTTCAAGATCTCTCATATTCCCGATTGTTACAAGTGCCCGATGAAGAACGTGAATTTCTTGCTCTCGAGGAGCTTAAACCGTATCAACTAACCGAACTCGGACTACCAGCTCAAAGTTCGGTTGATTCCGATCAAAACATAGAACCGCCAAAAGTCAACCCGCCCGAATGTGCCCCGAACAAGGAACAAAGCTCTGTGATCGATACAACCAATGATTTGCCGGATACGTCGGGTTGTGGCCAATATGGACAACAAGTTTATTACGATCTGAATGCTCAACAAACTACGAAGTAATATTTTTATTTAATTGATCCCTTCCATTGTTTTGAAATGTTCTCAATTAATTGTGTTTTCAATAGTGGTGGCTGTGGTGTCAGTTCGATGTATATGCAGTCCAGTGACATGACACAGACACGTCATCATGTTGATCCTGCAACAATTGGAACTCAAATGGAACCTCGCTCTGCCGTTTCTAGCTCAACTACAAGTCAGGAGCCGCCGACAAGTCAACATGGAACGGGAGACTCGAATTCGCAAACACAGAAGCATTTATCACACACAGGAAGTTCGAGAAAGCGAAAATGGTCGTATAAGTAAGTAGATCAAAACTTTCATTTATTAATAACAAAAATTATAGTTAACCAATATTCCCAAAAGCTAAAAAAAAACTGGTTAAATTATAAATATTTTATTATCAAATTAGTCCTTGCAACTTCGAAACAATCAAATATCGTGGAAAAGATTCACAAACATCATTAGTAAAATGTACAGTGAGTGACAGTCAAAGTGAGCTACCTTGAGTAACAAAAGAAAATCCTAGAAAAATGAAAAGGAAATCAAACTAAATTATATTTTACATTATTTTATTTGCTAAACGTCAGTCTTTTATTTAATGTGTTTGACAATTGTCTTCTTTTAAATAATGACAACAAAACTAAAAAGAGTCGAAAAAAGTTGTCACAATGAAAGTGTGCAACCTAAATAAACCCCTAAATAAAACACATCTTAATACTTTGTTTTTTTTTTTTGCATTAATAACTGCTTGTAGATGTCTGGGTTCGATTGGAGTAAATTTGAAGAATAACTAGACGGAATTGCTTTCCACTCTACTTGTATGGCTTCCAAAAGGTCCTTTTTTGTACTGATGCAGCGTTTTTATAGCTTTTGCGTCAAACGGGCCCATAAATGTTCGATAATATTTAGATCCGGGGACTGTGGCGGCACTTCCAAAACATGAGGACAATTATTCGAAAGCCATTCGCGCGCAACCCGGGATATGTATTTCGGGTCATTGTCTCTGGGTGAAGTACAAGGCGTCTTCGATTCCTAGTTTATCTACATTTTCTTGAAGATGTAATTCTAAAATATCCAATCTGTCCATTGTACCTTCAATATGGTGAGGTTTGCCGGTACCACTATCCGTCATACACCCCAAACCGCCGTGCTTTGTTTGCGAATGGATATTTTTCGTCTTTAACTCTTCATTCTTTCTCCGCCACACAATCTGCTAACCGTCTAAACCAAAGATGTTAATCTGTAAATAACACCTACTTACTTACTTCGTCACTGTCCCGCCCTGTCCGAGAAACGGAATCTAGGCTCAAAGTATTTTTACAATACTGCTCAATAGTCAATAGATATATTGTTAGTACGGGCTGGTTTCCTATAGGAAACCAGTATAAACGGTTAGTGGAGGCACGATTCTGGCCTAAGTGCGCTGGGTGTAGACTTGGTGGCCCCTGTACCTAATCTAACACTTAAATCCTAATGTTAGAAAGGAAAAATTAGTATATTTACTCGAATATCTTTTGCAAAAAAATGCATGTCCTTATTAACATATTTATTAGCAAATTCCAACTGTTTTTTTTTAGTTAGCTGTGGTAATATTCAGCTTCTTCCGAGCTACTCATCCGTTGAATCCTTGCCTCCTGAGACTCCTCCTTACGGTTTCAAGGTGTACGTCAATATTTAGTTGATTTTTTACCATTGCAGTCAATTGTGGGGAACTTAGATGAGGGTTCTTTTTAATCTCACGGACTAAAAAGGCCTCATCTCTCGCTGTAAACGCCTTTCTATTACCTCGTTTTTGCTTATTTATTATCCTTCCGTCTCTTGAAAACCCGTGAAAAATGTGTTGCGCTGTTCCGCGGCTTTTCAGTATCAATAGGGCTATCTCCTTCTGAGATTTCCCTTCCTGATGGTATTTTACTATCAATTGGTGGATTTCTATACCTGCCTGTCGAACCATCCTTAGTATTTGAATAAAAATACACGACCGAAGAAAAATCTATTAAATCAATAAAAAAATTTCAATTCCGGAAATTTGTTATCGTTTAAATAACAAATTCTATTAGGTGACTCACTTTCATTGAGGCATACAATTCTGCACTGGTTTGATTTTTAACGGTTTCTACAACTGTGCCTGGGATCAAGCAATGATAAATTCATACGGGATTAGAAGTAGACGTTTTCCTGAGAGTTCTAATTCCATTTTTTTTTTAAATTTGCTTGTTCTAGTAGGGTGGCTCACTTTGACTGTGACTCACTGTATGTGCCCCGTGGCAGAGATGACACTTATCTCCGAGTTGTCGGAGCGTGAGTTCGAATCCCACTGTGATTATGTCTTTATAAAAAAGGAGACCGAGGCTAATATCGGGCGCGGCCGAAATTTGGATACCCTTCGCTCTCCTCGGGCTTAAAGTTTTTTTTCGGGCGTACCTACAACTTGTATTTAATCCCCCTCCCCATTCTTTTCCTACCGTCTTCACAAAAGTTCCGTTTCGTCGACAAAACAATATTTGTGTGGGGTTTGGTTGGAAAAAGTGGGCAAATACAAATATTTACTCAGAAAATTTTATTGGGGGATGCGGGAGCAAAGTACGATTCCCTTTTTTTTACCTTTTGTGTTGCTTTGATAAAGACATATTAATTCAAGGTTTTGTGAGATTGGTGTAAAAAATGTTTGTTAGAAGGAACAAAATGGGGGGTATGGTTTGTATGGCAGCCCCATGACCCCATAGTCCGATTTGATCCATTCTTACATACGTTTTGTGTCATCAAGAGAAACACATTTGTGTGAAATTTGGTTGAAATTGGTGCACAAATAAAAAAGTTTTTCTTACACGGAGAGAAAAAAAATAGTGAAATTTCATTAAATCCGTTGTAAATTTTACTGAATTGTAATTAATTTTGACCCCATCGCATTTGGTTAACTATTCCCGTTGTGAAAAACTTTATTTCAAAGTAATAAAATTAACTTTTCTTTGTTGTAAAATTACACTACACAGCAGTAACAATTAATGGTTGATAATAATTAAAGCTAACCATATGACAGTTCGATTTTCATTACAAATTAATAAATTTAATAATTTTTATTGTAAATTTTCACGACAAAAGTAATAATAATTACCATTCAAAATGATAAAATTTCATCACATTTTACAGTAAATAAGAATCTTAAGTTTTTTTATTTGTTTATTTATTACATACACTAGGGGGCTTCGCCCCCTGCTCGCTACGCTCGTCAACCCGGTATAAAAAAAATGGGCTAAACACTTGAAATTATTAAAATGAATTTATAAATCACCTTAATATATGTATAATGAATTCCGCCTTCATTAATAATTTGTACGGATAGTCTGCGTCTGTTTTGAATATAAGGCCTACATTTTTGTTCTGACTCCACCAGTCGATTCAATGGATTTCCTGTATTTAAGTAATAATTTTAAACAGAAATATAAAAATAAACGTAAGATGGTAAATCTTTTTTACTTACCACAGATGACGCGGCTAAATTGTGGGAAAATTCTGCAATTAAAATTTTTTTTTTTGACATTTAGATTTTAACTAAAATTCAGTGAAATGTATTGCATCTGTTATTAAATTTTACTGGAATAACTATTTTCATTACAACGTAATAACAATTGTATTAGGAACAGAAATGTCTAAATCACAACATTTTGTAGTAAACCGATACAAATTTATTAATAATGTAATGAATATTAATTAATAAGTTTTTAATGAATTTTATTACTTGTTTTGATAAAAGTTACTACAGAATTTTTTCTCCGTGTAGAAGAACCCAATTTGGGGAGTTGGGTTTGTATAGCAGCCCCATGACCCCATTGTCCGATTTTACCGATTCAAACATACAAACTGCCTGCAGCAAAAACAAAGCATTTGTGCAAAATTTCAGCTTCATAGCTTTTAAATTGGCCGAGTAAAACGCGTCGCAACAGACGGACATCGACCAAACGAATCACCAAGTCATGCTGATCATAAATGTATACTTTTTATTTATGGTCGATGATGCTTCCTTTAATGCGTTACCAACTTCATGACAAAGTTAATATACCCTTTCACTCTATGAGCGAAGGGTATAAAAACTCCTAGGGCAGCTGGTTCTTCGATGTAAATCGTCCCGGAACTATCCGTTGTTACAACAGCCAAGATCTGCCGAAACCCCTTCGATTCAAGAGAGAAAGTCTTTTCAATCGCTATAAAACTACAACTACTATCCCGCTTAACTATCGTTTTTATACCCTTCGCTTATTAAGCGTAAAGGGTATATTAACTTTGTCATGAAGTTTGTAACGCATTGAAGGAAGCATCTCCGACCATATAAAATATGTATATATATGATCAGCGTGACGAGCTGAGTCGATTGGACGATGTCCGTCTGTCCGTCTGTCCGTCTGTCCGTCTGTCTGTCTGTCTGTCTGTTGCGACGCGTTTTGCTCGGCCAGTTTAAAAGCTATGGAGCTGAAATTTTGCACACATGCTTCTTTTTGTTGCAGGCAGTTTGTATGTTTGAATCGCTAAAATCCGACAAGGTGGTCGTGGGGCTGCCATACAAACCTACCCCCCAAATTTAGGTTCTTCTTAGAAAAACTTTTTTATTTATGCACCAATTTCAATCAAATTTCAAACAAATGTGTTTTAATTGGTAACACACAATATATGTAAAAATCGACCAAATCGGACAATGGGGTCGTGGGGCTGCCATACACACCTAGTCCCCCAAATTATGTTCTTCTAAGAAAAACTTTTTAATTTTCTCATCGATTTCAATCAAATTTCGCACAAATATGTTGCTAGTAATACCACAAAACATATGTAAAAATGGACCAAATCGGACCATGGGGTCATGGGGCTGTCATAGAAACCTAGCTCCCCAAATTAAGTTCTTCTAAGATTTTTTTATTTATACACCAATTTCAACCAAACTTCACACAAATGTGTTTCTATTGATGACACAAAACATATGTATAAATAGATGGAGTTGGACCATGTGGTCAGGGGGCTACCATACAAACCTAGCCCCCCAAATCACATTTTTCTAAGAAAAACGTGTTTATTTGCACACCAATTTCAATCAAACCTCAGAAAATTATATTTCTATTGATGCCACATAACAAACGTGAAATCGGACTATGGGGTCGTGGGGCTGCCATACAAACTTGACCCCCAAAATTAGGTTCTTCTAAAAAATACTTTTTTATTTGGACACAAATTTCAACTAAACCTCATGGAAATGTATTTTTAGTGATGGTACAAAACATATGCAAAAATGAATTATATCGGACCATGGGGTCATGGGGCTGGCATATAAACCCAACCCCCAAAGTAGGTTCTTCGAAGAAAACCTTTTTGATTTGTCCACCAATCTGAACCAAATGGGTTTTAATTGATGCCACAAACATACGTAAAAATTGATGGGAAGGCCATAGGGCTGCCCTACAACCTCCTTCCCCCTCTTTTTGGTTCTTATAAGAAACCCACGTCCCGCTTCGCCCAATAAATCTTCGCCACGGTACTTATGAGAAAATTCAAAAGCATGGAAGCGGGGAGGACTGAACACTAGTCATAGGTACGCCCGAAAAAAACTTTTAGACCGAGGGGAGCGAAGGGTATCCAAATTTCGGCCGCGCGCGAAATTAGCCTCGGTCTCGTTTCTTACTTTTTTAATTTATTTCTATATTAAAACGCATACAAACAATTCGTACAAGTTGTGAAACCTAGAGGGGTTTCACACATAATTCAATTAACCCACGATTTCACCTTCTCAATTAATTCAACACTTTGCCGCAAGTGGCAAAAGACACGTAGAAATTTACTATAGAAAATGAGTTGTTTCTTGATGCGAGCATGTTGTATGAAAGAAAGAAGCCAAAAAATTTTGTTTCTCAACTTTACTAAGACACAATATGTACTCGCTTTCAAAGAAACATCAAGTTAAACAGCAAATTTTGTAACTTTGTTCACTTCAAAAGAAATTATTCCCCAAGACGCAATCGTACGAACATACAGAATAGTACGAGTATAAGAATGACGTGGAGAAAGGTAGCAAGTAGCATAAGTCCTTCATTGCAAGATTGAAATATGAAAATGTCATGATGCCTTTTTAAAAATGTCATTTGGGTATATGTATGTAGGTATGTATGTTTCAGTTGAAAAAGGGTTTACACGACGCAATGTTCTTAAAACATTTCTTGGTGAGTTTATTGGGCTTCCGTACGTCATGAAATGTTTAACAGAATGAATGAATAAAGTGTACCTAGAAATAGCTTCAATTGACAGTGTTGATGAAAGGTTACCGTGTACGAAACAAAATTACGAAAAAACGGCATGTGTAGCACTCAATGGAATGGCATTTAGAGTAAATCAACATAGAAAGGCCAAAGGTTAACAATTTTAAAATCAAATTTATTAAATTGAAAATGAGTCCATATATGTACGACTAAATAACGAATCATTTGCACTACTCTCGACGATAATAGATGTCTGCATTCGTTATTCATATGAAACCAACTTTCTGAAAGGCTTTGTAGAGTGTAGACTGTAGACAGTCATCCACATCTTGCAAAACACCTTTCATGCAAAGCTTAGAATCGAATTGTAATTACAAAATATTAATGCCATTGGGAATCAACTTAATTAAACCGACTTAATTCCATCAGGTCCAGTGTGCATTAATATAAATATTTCAAGAAACGTTTAAAGAACGATGAATAGTCATATCGCCATATGTACTCGGACCTTTGCTAATTAAGTGCTCGTGTATTGACGGAAATAGATCAAAGTGGTTATTCTAAGATAAAAGTTAAGAGCATTAGTCAGCGTCAGCCATATGTTATTGCCTTCTGGATAAAGTTGTATTATTGCAAAAGAAGGATAAGGAAAGTTAAATACATTAAATGTGTTCCCTTTTTTGTGATCTGCAGCTTAAATCGCCAATATTGCCATTTTTATTTGCGCAAAACAGGAAGAAACCGTAATATATTGACTGTGTTTTGTTCCAATATTACCTTCATTGGGAGTTTAAAAAACAAGAGGACTGCGCCCGCAATAAGAAATATCACAAATTTACTGTTTTTTACTCCTTTTTAGCAAATGTCAACATGCTTAGTTTTTTAAGTATATATGCTCACACTAATCAAACTCTATGCAAACGTAAACTCAACTTTAACGACCCATATTTGCGTTACCGTTGGCTCAAAACAGGTAACTGATATGAAATGTACGATCAAAAATAAAAAAGTCGACTTTTTCACCCTCTCGGGGACACCCTGTTACCTCTGTCCTGCCAACTAAAGTATTCGTGCAAAAGACTGTAACCATTCTACACATTTCTAACAAATTTCACGTTGATCGGTTGGGCCGTTTGCGAGTTATTTAGTGAACAAACGGACGGACACAAATCGATTTTATAAGGGTTTTTTGAAAAAAAATCTAAAAAACCCTAAAAAGTAAAACACATTAAGACTAGTTGGATGGTGAAATTTGTATTATTATCCTTTAGAAGAGCATCTGACATTTACTTATTGAAGGTTATTTTTCACATGTTGGGCGTGATCAACCCATAACCCTGGCCCATTCTCAAGGTCAAAGTTTTCATAGAACCCGAACAACATTATGATCGATCCTCCCAGCCAATTTAATTTTAATTCGCAAATTTTAGTTTTATTATACCATTATATTGTTTTTGTTACGCTGATTTTATGTAACACCTTAAATGAGCCACGCAGAGGTATGGCAAAGTATAATATAAATTATCAGGGTCAGTCCCTGATTCAGGGACGTGGCCAGGGGAGGGGTGCAGGGGGTCCGGACCCCTCCCGAAATGATTTAAATGGGCTTTGCAATTACAGTGAATCATAATTTGTTCTTCTTTTAACCGAAAAAATGGAAATGTCCTTTTTGAGATATGTCCAATATGCGAATGTTCCGTTCTTGCTTAAACTTTCAAAAACAACCAAAACGAAGCGATAAAGCTGGTTCGGATTCTGTGTGCTGAAGTAACTTGAATCGGCTGGACAGAATTGAGGTTAAAATTGATAAGGCTTCATAAAGGCTCCCAGCATTGTAAATATGTTTTTCGTAATAATAAGTAATGAAGTGGCTTTTCTCTGACCAGTGCGACGGTAGGGGCGAAAGATGCCCGGGCACCGACACACAGTGGGGCGGTAGAGGCAAAAATTCCAAAAATTTATACTATTTGAGAGGTTTTGTGAATGACTTATCGCATAGTAAACATTTTGAAGTTTTTTTCTACAAAAAGTTTCGGACCGATTCTGTCACAGTAAGAAATCAGCGGTTCTCAAAGTGTAGACATTCAGCACATTTCTCCATAATCAAGTTTCAATGAAAACGCTGACGATAAATTCTCATACAACTTTGCGTTATGATTTTATTTTTAATTTTTAGGTTAATTCTACTGTAAAATATGTTGGGTCCCTTTGAACCGGAGATAGCCGTAGTTTTCATCCTATTGAACTAGCTTTTAGTATAGAGTATAAAGGGACTCTGTCTTGGCGTTCAGCCAAAATTTACCCCCTCCCTTCCCCCCGGGGAGGAGCTATGGACGCGTCGGTTTGAAAAGTTCTAATAGGCGAATCAGGCGTGTCCTTGGTCGGAGCAACTCAATTTTTGGCAAAAGTCTACCTCATTTTATTAAGAATATTTCCCGCAATTATCCTGGCTCAACTAGCATTTCTTTCGGAGTTAAAGTAACAAATGTAAATGTCAAAAAATGACAATATCCCATTTAATTTTTTGGTCTGGGGTATAGTTTATCAACATAAGTCAATTGTATTATATGTCGTTGCAAAGGCAATTTTGTGTAGTTTCATGTGTCCTCGAATCATTTTGCTGTAACTTTTACAGTTTTTGGAATAATTAGGCAAAACTGAAAAATGATCTCCCCTCCCCCCTTAAAATCGAAATAACTTCAAAACGGCTAATCCTATCTGCGTGAAACATATTCCATTCGATTTAGAATGGCCAAATACATTAAAATTGACATGTTTTTATAATTATTTTCAAAATTTGGGTTTTTCGCCCCACTGTGCGACATGACAGTAATCACTCAGTGATCGTCGTATAAGTCGTGTCTACGAAACGAATACAAACCTTAAAGGTTTCTGTTCGTAGAGACGACTAATGGGATCATCGCTCAGTGATCGAAGTTATACTATATATATAATATATAATATACTATATGGGTATATTTTCTATACAGACATGTTTTCTTAGTCCATAGTGGATACTACGAAAGTAGAACCATTCAAAAAATATTTAAATTCGGCTCGAAATTGGATGTGAGTTTTGGTAAATACTGGTCCATAAATATTTTTTTAGAAGAGCCGGCGTTTCGAGTAGGGGCATATTGTCCCATGACCCGTTTTGAAATTTTCTCATATGTATTGGGTTTTTCAATATGGGTTTGGTGGAAATTACTACATGATTTGGGTGATTTAAACATACAAACAGCCTGCAATAAAAATAAGCAAGTTTGCAAAATTTCAGCTTGATAATTTTAAAACTGGCCGATTAAATCGCTTCGCCACAGACGGACAAAGTCCAATCGGCCCCCTCAATCAATTACCTATACATATACATACACTTTTTTTAGAGATACTTCCTTTAATGCGTTACGAATTTCATGACGAAATTAATACAACATACACTGCCTGTCATAACTATAGTCGCATCATAAAACAAGTTAGAAGTTGAAAGACAATACAGTTATTCCACATACTACAAAGTAAAGGGATATTGAAAAGACAAATAATTTCACAAAAATTTTCCTTTGATTTCAAACCGTTGTTCTTCTATAAAGGAAAATCTGAAAATCCAGTCTGTCATAACCATAGCCGCACTTGGAATTAGTATGGCAAAAACTGATTAAAAAGCGAAAATTTAGGAAGTTAATAACCGTAAAAAATCTTTTTTAAATAAAATTGACTCTCAGGGATTAGTTTATTTATTTCTCAATACCGTTACGAAATTCGGGTTTAATTTTGACATTAAAAATTGAAATTGACATTTTTGCAAAATTCAAAACGTCGTATCTCAGAAGATACGAAACCGTTCGAAACGTTCGGTATGTCCTTTTATTGGAAATGTTGTATACTTTCAGAATAATATGGAAAATATTGATTTGGCTAAAGTGGAAGCTAGAAAATAGTTAGTGAGTTTTTACTAAAAAGTCATGCTTTTTGACAAGAATCACAAAAAAGGCAATTATTCCTTAACGGTAAAAGCTAGAGAAATAATTTTGGCGACATTTTTCCTAAAACATCCTGTAGAGTCTACTATTGGTCTATGGCTAACCAGTTGCGGGACACCCTGTATAGAAATAACGGTTTGGAATAAAAGGAAAATTTTTGTGAAATTATTTGTCTTTTAAATATCCGTTTTGTTTATAGTATATGGAATAACTGTGCTCTCTTTAAATTTCTAAGGATCAGACTGTCTTATGGTGCGGTTATTGTTATGACAGGCATTGGGAGAATTCACATTGTAAGACAAAACCGGACGGGTAAACTTGCAAGACAAGAACCATCGTTCTTACAATCTGAATTGCACAATGCTTGTCTGCTGGCCACTACAAAAGCTCTCGCCGGGTGTTTGTTTGTGTTGTGCTAATAAACGGACGGCGAGAGCTTTTGTAGTGGCCAGCAGACAAGCATTGTGCAATTCAGATTGTAAGAACGATGGTTCTTGTCTTGCAAGTTTACCCGTCCGGTTTTGTCTTACAATGTGAATTCTCCCAGTGTATATGTACTCTTTCACTTACAATGGGCCAATTTTTCGTACATCTTATCGGCTGCTTAGTCTTATCGCATATAGCAAAGACAAATCTGCGCAATTATTTCATACAACAGCGTAAATGAGCAAAAGATAACATAACTATTAGTCTAGTACATATAGCTCAAAACCCAAACATAAAAAAAAAGGATTTTTTGACGCCAAATTGTTGAATACACTGCTCAATATACGCAGTAAAAAGTGATACCAGTTCTAAGGCTATTTGCGAATACATATTTCGAGTAACGTGTACCAGCAACCTTCAAACCCGATTTTTCGTACTTGTAATTGTAATAGTTGAAATAGATTACACGCGTCAGCAGCAGCATCGGCAGAATTTCATAGCTGACAAATATGCTGAATGTCAAATCTTCTGCTCAACATTTTTGTCAGCAATGTAAAGTGCATTGGGCTTGACGTTTCGCGATGCCGATGCTTATGCTGACGCTTCTAATCTATTTCAAGCATAAGGCACGCTCTGGTACAAACTTTTGGATATACATTCAGAAGACTACAGTTAACTGTTATAAGAACGTTCTAAGAGATAAATATTTTGTTTTCTAATTTTGATAGAATTTAGAAATGAAAAAATGTGAAATTTGTTAGAAATTTGGGTCACTTTGTATGGAGGATACCCTTAGTTTTGATCGGATGGTAATAATTTTTGGTGGGGAGCATAATGGAGCTTAGGCTAGGCACCCCACCAAATTTGATCTGCCTAGTTCAATTTAAAAAGAAGCTGCAGGCATGCCTTTTTGAAAAATGTTAGTAGGAGTGAGGGGGCGTCAATGGTCGGAGCACTCCAATTTGTGATAAAAATCAAACAAATTCTGTTATCAATTTATGGACAAGATCTTATAACGGTAGGTCTATTCTATCAAGAGTTACAGTGCGAAATGTAAAACTCAAAAAATGTAAATTCACTATAATACTTTTGGGTCTAGGGTATAATTTTCTGAGAAAAAGTCTAGAGTGACATATCATTACAAAGGTAATTTTATGTAGTTTGTTTTGTCCTCAGCACGTTTTAAGGTCAGACTCATAGTTTTCCAGATATTTGCAGGAAACTGAATTTTCACCCCTTTGCCACTCCCTCCCCCCTTAACCCATGACGCAAACTTTTTACTGCGTATATTAGGCAGTGTATTCAACAATCTGGAATCAAAAATTTCTTTTTTTTTTATGTTTAGGTTTGGGGCTATTTTGAACCAATTGTACTGGACTATATGCGAATAAAGCAAAAATTCCATTCAATATAATGAAAAGCTTTCTGAAAATTGTTTGTGTCTTCTCTATTCGATAAGATGTACGAAAAATTGGCCCAAAGTGAAATACGGCAGATTTCGGGTTCGTTTTCTATGGGGGTACTCGTAGTTATAATCCGATGGAAGTAATTTTTTGTGGCGAACATAATGGGACTTATGCTATGATAGGAACTCGTTCAAATTTTATCATGCATGCCTTTTCGATAAATGTTAAGAAGAATCAGGAGACGTTGGTCGGAGCACTCCAATTTTTTGGTACAAATATGTACAAAGTATATTTTATTACATATATCAAGTGCGGACTGTAAATTTTTAAAAATGTAGATCGCACAATATTTTTGTTTTCTTCAAAAAGAAATGATATGTATATAGTTTGTTTCGTTCTGGGTACATTTTGCGGTTAGATTCATAGTTTTCCATATACAAGAAAAAAATGCAACGAAAAACAGCCAAGGAATAATTTAAGATGTATTTTCTTGTTTCAAGAAAAGTCTTTGCTTAAAATTGATAAATAAGCATTATTTTAAGCAACTAAAATCTTTCTTTAGCAAACTTTTTGATCAAAATATTTCTTAGCAAAACGATTTTCATATATATCGGACTCTTCTCTCTCTGTACCGTAACGCCTTGTGGTGGTGCGTTCACTCAGCCGTTTCAGGCTACTTCGAGTCAACGTTACATTGCATATAGTTTCGGAGTGTATATAATGTTGCAAGCGCTATATATTTCCTATCCGCACATCCTACGAGAATTTCGGACCACGCCGAGATTCGATCTCCGGTCCTCTAGATTACTATCGTAGAGTGCGACTCAACCAAGTGAGCCACTGAGCGTGGCTCATGGGAGTCTACTGATTCCATAATAAAATAAAATAAATGTTTTTTTATTAATGTTTTAAATGCAATAAAAGTTTTTCTTAAATAGATAGACAAAAGCCTCATATTGCAAAATGTTATGCTGTTCACTTTAAAAGAAAAACATTACTCGCAATGAAGTACCTACCTAATTGCTTTTAATTATTAAAATAAAAATAATATAATATGATAGCATTAATATATTTAAATAAATGTACGTATAATTGTGAAAATCACCATTGTATTCCAAGCAGTTTAAAACTATGTACATACATATTTTCATTTAGAAGTAATCGATCGAAAGTGTTTAATTCAGTATCTAAATCTAAACATAAATAAGGCGTCTTAGAAAAAATGCAAAATCTAATTTGCAAATTTTTTTTCTTTCGTTGCAGCGATACGAGCGATATTGAAGACGATACCGGAGACGATTCAAAGTCCGTCAAGACAACGGACGACAATAAAAAGTACGTACAAAATAATTATCTTTTTTTCAATACAAATTTGTCGTATTGCTGACTTTGTGATAGTTAATACATATTGGATCGAAGACATACAGTGTATCTAGTAAATTGGCTATGATATGCCTATTCTAGTAAAATGCCACCTTAAACAATATTTCCGCCTACAGAGCATGAACGCTGCGCTGCAGATGGCGCTTATTGGCTGAATTCAAATTGTAAGACGAAACCGGACGGGTAAACTTGCAAGACAAGAATCATCGTTCTTACAATCTGAAATGCATAATGCTTGTCTACTGGCCACTACAAAAGCTCTCGCCGTCCGTTTATTAGCACAAACAAACGGACGGCGAGAGCTTTTGTTGCAAGTTTACCCGTCCGGTTTCGTCTTACAATTTGAATTCACCCATTCACTTCAAGGTGTACGCGTGTTTCCTATTTGTACTCTTGCACTTGACTTGTGTCGTCATTAAGAAACCGTACAACTTCATTAAATAATTTTATCGATTAGCTGTTAGACTTAAGCTCTATTGAACTTTATAGCGTTTTGCGTCAAACAGACACAGAGTATTTGTGTTGTAATAGTGCGCGCCATTTCCATTTCTATATTAAATAATTTTCCATGCATTATTGTTTATTATATGAATATACAATCGGTTTTCTCTTTAATAGGGATACTGGAGAAAAATTATGAAAAATTATCCACTTTAGGTTAAAGTGGTCGTAAGAATTAAAAAAATACTTTGCTTAGTGATTGGCTAAGCTGGTTGATTTAAATGTAAATTCTTGTTGTTTTGTGCTTGTTTAGCCAAGTAGGTATTTAGATTTAGCAAAGTATCTTTTTCTACCTCTCGATTAGGCCTGTTAGGTATTCAGTTTTCAGTACCGGTTTTAAGTTTTCTTAAACTGTGTTTTTCCAACACACCGATTTTTCTTAGTACCCGTTTTTTCGACTATATGCCGTTTTTTTTCAAGCACTGTATTTTTTCACGTTTTTTAGCATCTGTTCAGGTTCGTTTTTTTTCAGGTTTTTTAGCTCCTGTTCGGTAACGTTTTTTTAGCACTTCAAATACGTGTCTTCCGTTTTCCAGGTTTTGTGATATCTACTTGTTATTCCTTGAGTAAATCAGAGTACAATTCTGGAGTGGTTGTCCACTCCATTTTTCCTTGCTTTTGACCTTACATTTTAAATAAGGGACCCAAAATTACCACATTGTTTCAGCCACGCCAATTGGACGAGTATTTCCCCGAGTATGATTCTGAGGCGGGCAACCCTTTTCTATCATGTTCCTCCAGTGTCCATAACAAAGTGGCAAGCCACAATATACAGGGTGTCCCGCATTGGGTGGTCAATACTGTAAGGGTTGATAGCGCAACTTGTTTCAGCAAGAAAATTACCAATACAATCGGATTTTTTTTACCGTTACCTTGCTATCGCTCTTTTTGTGAAAGTCATCGAAAATCGTGACTTGTCACGCAAAATCGTAATTTGCAGCACTCCTGATGACTTAATCCAAGATTTGATTTCAGTTTCAGAAACTACATAAAATTTCACAAAAACTGAAGATTTTCCTGTTGCCAACATTATCGGCACTTTCAAGATACAGTTTCTCAAACTTAACAGAAATTTTAAAAACGATTTTTCATCGAAAATTCAAACAGTAATTGCATAACGGTTTTTTATACGTACAATTCTGCAAAGTTGATAAAAGTTGCTTCAACATGTTGGCTTTCCAACGGTATATCACTTTTCTTATTTGTTATGTCAACTTTGCAGAGTTGTACGTATAAAGCACCGTTATGAAATTACTGTTTGAATTTTCGATGAAAAATCTATTTTAAAATTTCTATTAAGTTTGAGTAACTGTATCTTAAAAGTGCCGATAATGTTGGCAACAGGAAAAATTTCAGTTTTTGTGAAATTTTATGTAGTTTCTGAAACTGAAATCAAATTTTGGATTAAGTCATCAAGAGTGCTGCAAATTACGATTTTGCGTGACAAGTCACGATTTTCGATGACTTTCACAAAAAAAAAAACGATAACAAGGTAACGGTAAAAAAAAATTCCGATTGTATTGGTAATTTTCTGGCTGAAACAAGTTGCGCTATCAACCCTTACAGTATTGACCACCCAATGCGGGACACCCTGTATAGTAAAACATAAGCAAGCATCTATTCTTGACTCTAGAAATTCTAGACTAGAGTGATACAGAACGAGATATGTAGTTACTCGTGCTTTTAGCAGTGATGAATTGCTATTTAAAAGCGCACGTCAAATGTTATTAAAACGCCGATTAACAAGCTTAAAAAGCAAATCAACTTTGAGGAGAATATGTATGTATGTATGTACATGGCAAATCATGGAAATAAAAGTTGAATAACTATTACGAAGAAAGATTCGTACCAGTTGAACGACCATATGCTATTTATTGGATAACTTTTAAAATAATGGCATTATGAAATTGAAGTTCCTTCAAACAAGTGGAGTGGTTTTCCAGTAGTTTAAACGCAGAGCCCCTACGTCCTATGTGAGCCTATTTGGCTTGTTCTGCTATCTGTTCTCGTATGAAGAACTTTTGAGTTTCCGATATTTTTCGCTATATGGCGGATGGTAAGGTAAGAGTCGGTAGAGTCGATAAGTAGATATAGAAAATTCGTCTTTCGAGAAGTTTATACACAATGGGTGCTTTCACATTGCAAGACGAAACCGGACGGCTAAAAAACGGACGGCGAGAGCTTTTGTAGTGGCCAGCAGACAAGCATTGTGTATTTCACATTGTAAGAACGCGTCTTGGAACATTACGCTATCAGCTCTCACAAGAAGAATTCTGCCTATGAGAACGGATAGCAGAACAAGCCATTGTATGACCAATAAGAAGATTGCATCTACCGATAGTTCAGGCGTTCTGCGAAGACAATTAGCGCGTGTTTTACTTGCATTTTAATCTTGTCGACTCGTCACTTCATTGTACACTAACTTTGGAGCGTGCATGGTCATATTTATACATACTTGCTGTGTGATTATTGTTCGCCCGTCCGTGTTTTGATCGGATACGTTTGGTTCTTGTCTTGCAAGTTTACCCGTACGGTCGTTTTCTTACAATCTGAAACGGCCCAATCAGGGACCTGATTGCTTTCCAGGGAAAAATTTAATATTTACACACAGTCCACAAACCTGAAAAGCGTTAACAGGTACCTGATTATGTGTTATTGTTTTGTAACGTCCGCCTGGAAAGCAATCAGGTCACCTGATTGGAAACTTGAACTGAAAAGCAATCAGGTTTATGGAATTTGTGTAAATATTAGGGCAAATTTTTCCCTGGAAAGCAATCAGGGACCTGATTATCTATAAATTTCAACATTTGAATGTGCTATTGCATTCAGATGAAAAATCTGATACAAACCTGAACTAGTATAAATAGACTCTGTTAAAACTTCAAAGCGAGGTTATTTTTATCTATATTAGTGGGTTAAGGGCCTAGATTAACAACATGATATTGAACTTGCTGTTTAAACACGTTGGGTGGGGTATTAAGAAGTTAAAAACGATTTGCTTCTCCTTGATGTCTCTTACTAAAATAACATGCATCTAAAAGTCTGTTGCAGTTTAATTATGAAGCGTAGCTTGTTCTTTAGCGTATTTGGTTAAATGAAAATTTACCCTAGTTTACTTTGCCCCCAATAATACGGGTAATCTAATTAGATTTGAAGGGTCAAACTACTCGTTTAAGTATTGATGACGTTCGAAGACCCCTTTTACATTGCTAGTCATTTCGAGCCCCGATATCAATTCCTGGTGTAGTAGTAACGTGTGATAAAAAGGAACCCTGCTTAAAGGCAGAATAGTTTTATCAAAATTATTCAGCACGAAAAAGGTTTTATCGGTTTTCGTCATGTCCGAAAAAGATTCCGTGGCACCTAGAGTCCCAGAGAGAGATTCTACATTCAGCTGAAATGCATTTTATTCTGTCTAAATTAAACTTGTCTCTTAGTCTAAGAAAATTGGACCAAAATATGGCCATCGAACGGCAAAAATCCTACATCGGAAATTTTTTAGGATTATGGTTGGGAATGGTCCCCAGATTATGGCATTAAAAGTCCCAACCGATTGGGAGTACCTCCCATACAAAGTGACCCAAGACAACTTTGTTCTACTATTTATAAGATGAGTAGTACGTAGAACAAACTGCTGATGGGTCACTTTGTATGGGAGATACCCTTAGTTTTTATCCGAATGAGCTGATTTTTTTGACTATGACCTCCAATCACAACAAACCAAAATTTAGCATTCTGTTCCAATTTTGGGTATAGTTATGGTCATGCCTGTAGTCTGTAGTAGTAGTCTGGCTGGTCTAGCGGTTAGTGCGCGCACCTTCGGTGCCATATGGTCATGCCATTTTGACAAATTGAAATGAGGGTATAATGGGGGTCCTTGACCGGAGCGACTCAATGTTTACCTTGAAGTAATCTTGAACTTATTGTAAATACTTATACAAAATTTTACGGCTGAACTAGCATTCTTTCAAAAGTTATGGAGCTTTTAAAAAAGGTCTAAGATGAAAATATTCTAATTTATTTTCTAGTCTAACGCCGAAACATTCAATTAAACTCTAATGTGTTATATATCATTGCAAAGGTAATTTTATGTAGTTTTTTCGTCCACAGACCATTTTTCTGTATCTCTTGTCGTTTTTGAAATAATCGCAAAAAAAAAACATAAAAAAATCCCCCCTTCCCCCTTTTTTTAAGGTTGCGGCCCCCAATCGGTTCGGACTTTTAATGCCATAACCTGGGGACCTTCCCAACCATATTCCAAAAAAATTTCCGATGTAGGATTTTTGCCGACCAAATATGCCATTCTTCTTAGACTATCTATGGGCTGTTTTCGATTACATATAATTACGATTACCGCTCTATAAAGTGCAGGTAATGCTAAAATTGCATTCACAATAAGTGTTTATTGTTTCAACAACGTATTGACATACACCATGAGCCATGACCATAATGTACATGTAGATACGTACATACAAAGTATTTCATAATATCTAATTAGTCGATAATCTGATTTGATCTGTCAAGCCGTCTAGCTGGTACATTAATTCAACTTGAAATATGCAAAATGTAAATATTCAGGAAAATTGACGAGTCATCGAAAATTAAGTATATGCACTCTCAATATCTGGTTCTACATTATGTTGAACGTCACATACTGCTTGTACCTGTAATCCTATTTGGCAATTTTCCTAACTTTCTGAGACAGAATACGCGAAAATTGAATGGCATAGACACCTCACACTTTGTTGTACATACATGGACAATATGTGGTGAACCACGCATATGGTAATAAATAAGTCATAGATGGATGAATTGTTATGGTTTCAGTCAAGTTCAGGGCGAATGTACGTTCTAGGCTGACATTGCATGTATCACCCAATGCTATTATTTAATAGTGCACATTTGCAATACCATACGACTTCCGATAGGCTGGACTTAGAGGCGCGTGCGTATGTAATATGTTACCACCCACATTTAATATTTTTGTATTGTTACCAAAAGCTCACCGTAGTGTAAATGTAAATATATACAATAACATGCATGATATTGGGCTGGTTGCATATCCTATGGTTTTAACCAGAATGTGAAAATACAGCAACGGTGAGCTTTTGCATTCGGCTGAGGAAAAGCATACGGTAATTTACCGCGTATGTGAAAGACCGAAAAGTGTATGCATACAGTGCGAGCAGTGGTGGAGCAAGTGAATTTTCGTTTTTGAATCAGTGGGGTACCAGAAATCTAAAACTCAGTTTGCTTAAAAAAATTTTGATCGGAAAGGTCCTAAAAAGGACAAAAAAGGATACTCTTCAATCATTGACCGGAGGTTGGCATGCGAGGTATCATACCAAAGCGGAATACATTACAAATACGGTGTTTGTTTCTGTTTCAAGGACCCTCAACGGAATAAATCGAGCTTAAATAGAAAATTATCTTGTTTTGATCGGAAAGCTATGAAAAAGGGCATAAAAGGACACTATTTACACACCCTGTTCGAACGTGGGCATGCGGGGTGTCATATCAAAGAGGACGTCGAGTACATTCCATATCCGGCGTTTGTTACTTGTTCCAAGGACCCTCAAAGGAGAAAATTGGGCTCAAATGAAAATTTTCGTGTTTCCCGTAGCTCTATCTTTCTAAGCCCGTGATTTTCCATTTGAGCCCGAATTATTCCATTTAGTTTCCTTGAAACAGGAAACGAACAGCGGATATGCAATGCACTCGATGTCCTTTTTGATATGACACCCCGCATGCCCACGTTCCATCAAGGTTTGTAATTAGTATCCTTTTATGTCCTTTTTCAGAGCTTTCCGATAATTTTTTTCTTAGCAAATTTAATCGTATAATCTTCTGCTAATATATATTCTGAAAAACGAGAAAAGTAGTGACAACTTGATTTATTCTCGTAGGTAAGGCTTTGGAAAGATGCACGGAAAACTCGATAATTTTCCAGCTCGATTTATTTCGTTGAGGGTCCTTGAAACTGGAAACAAACACCGGATATGTAATGCACTCGGCGTCCCCTTGGATATGATACCCCGCATGCCGACCTCCAGTCAAGGATTAAATAGTATCATTTTTTGTCCTTTTTGGGACCTTTCCGATTAAATTTTTTTTAGTGAAGTGAGTTTTAGATTCCTGGGAGCCCAATGAATTAAAAACAACAAAAATTAGCCTTACTCTATTTTTTTTTCTATTTGGAGGCCTGAATTGCGATATTTTGCCTGCATCTTAAATTCTTATTTGCTGACGAAACGTAGGCTAGACCTCGGATTACGACTTTTCGTTTAGATTAGGTTCGGTTATGGAACCGCCAGGAGTTAAAAAAAAAACAGCGCACTTAGACCAGAAATAGGTCCATTGTGATACCGCGAAAGAAAACGCACAAATAATTCTTTGGAACCAGCGCGTGCTTGAAATAAATGTATTAAGCTGTATTGGGCTCACATCTCTAACATCATCCAGACCGTAAAAGTACCTAGAGCCAAGGAGTCTGAAACGTTTCTCAGCTAAAGCAGAACAATGACAGACGCTCTACTCTTCATCTTCATCCTCACAGCTTCTGCTTCTGGATGATGCACACTTACATAGTGTGGCCGAATCTCTCTGCTGGCGAATCATACAAAAGTGAACTGCCAGTTTAGTTGCAATTCTACCAAAATCGTGTGCTTTGAGTGGCGGGTCAGTAGAATTGCAACTGGCAGTTCACTTCTTAATTATTCGCCGGCAGAGAGATTCGGCACCGTATTCATCGGAATACGATTTACATGTTCCGGAATGAAAACCGGGTTATACAGGGTGTCCGGAAACTGCCGCATAAACGCATCGGATTATGATTCCTCAGTTGTTTTCCAGCAAAAAAGTTTTAGGGAACATACCTCCTCAGCTTAACCCCTTAGCTGCCACAGGCATTTAAAGATTTTTGAAAAAATCATTTTCTTTCACGACTTAAAGCCTAATATCTCCAAAGCTAGACCAGCTAGAATAGTGAAATAAAATGCTTAACACAGCCAATAAATTTACTTGTAAAATAAAACTAACCACACTAAAATCGGATAAGTGGTTTGGTTTTTACATAGCTTCAAAGTCAAATTTGCGTGATTTGATCCAAAAACAATCTTTTTTTGCTATCTCAATTTTCTCCAATTTCAGCCAAGGTGAGATGCTTATACGATTCTTTTAAAAATTGGCGCATAGTCTTACGATCATATCTTTCTTACATCATTTCTATCTAGCTCCATTACTTCTAACAGTTTTTATACGTTAAGTGTAGAAAACTAGGGTTTTACGGACTGTGGGACCCTCTGACTGCTGTGGGCCCATGGGCAGTTACTTTGCCTTATGGTTAATCGGGCTCTGAGTACCTACCGAGTACTCGAACGAGCGAACGAATTGTAGCCTGAATGTTAGTAAACTCTTGACAATTTAGCTTTTGTGAAGTGGAATAAGCTCTCATAAGACTCTAGTAAGGCTCTTACCACTCTTATAATGTAGCTCTAGTAGCAGGATTCAAATAAACTCTTTCTTACAAGAGATTTATTCTTATGACTCTTATAATAAGAGCTTTATAAATGCTTTAGTTTTTAACATCTTATTATAATACTTTTATAAGAAAGTTATACTTAAATACCTATAAGAAGAGTGTTGTAAGTGCACGATTGAGTTCATAGAAGCTAAGCAATCTGTCAAGTCGGTCTTTGAAGAGAACATGTCGTTCGACTGGAAAAAGTTTAAGCAATCGTCCGCATTTCGACGAAAAATTAAAAAAATTACAAGAATTTTAAAAGGATGATCAAGCTGATTCAATGAACCAAAAAAAATTAAATCAGGACACCACGAATTGTTTGAAATGACAATCCAATTAGAGTAAACGTCAAATTATTTACGCTCATACTGAAACTTATGCTCTCTTATAAGGAATAGAGCCCTTATTGTGAGACTTTAAGTTTCATAAGGCGAGTTTAATTTTATTAAATAGAGCTTAATTCTCATAGTGAGACTTTAGTTATTATAAAAAGAGCCGCCCTCTTGTTATCAGAGTTCTAGTTTTGTATGAAGATTTCATGAATAGCTGCTATCTTTTTTCAGACAAAATTGCATTAGGGGAAAAAATAAATTTGAATTTATGAATGATTATGTGTCATAGCATATGCCAAATTGAAAGGATTGTGATTTTTTAAACTGACTAATGTCATTCAATTAAGTTTTACACAAGATATCATCACTAGATAAGTCATTATTTTTCTACAAAATTGTATAAAAAAAATGAAAAATAGTTTTTTTTTTGGGGGGTTTGTCATTTTCGAAGCAAAATATGTAGTTATATTCAACGATCAAATTTTAATCGCATCGAAATGTTGACTCATATTTGTGGGAAAAGCATAGTTTTGTCAAGTTAATATATCCTTCATGCGAAAAATGTTATTTAGGTTGTCGTCGAAATAATAACACACGACAAAAGAGGTTCTCGTAACATCGTATATTTAAATTTAACAAACAAAGACATCGTAGGTTTCAATATCACATTCACTCTTTCTTAAAATAAATAACAGGCGCGACAATCCAGCATTGTACTAAGGCCGCAGGATGTGTTAGTGACATCCTATTTCCAAAATCTTATCTGCTTTTTCGTTGAGGTAATGAGATCAGCATCACGCTCAGCAGTGTTATTTATACTCGTTTAGCATCTGAGTGAGATCATAGTCCATCACAAGCTCGTGAGTTCGAAAAACACCATGATCCACGCAGGGCCGGATTTAGTCTCCATGGCGCCACCGGGCACTTGCCATAATGCCGCCCTCTCACTGGTTAAGCTTAAAAAGTTGCATACACGTAAATGAGCGTAGGTATATGATTACGAAAATTTTATATTTTTTTTTATAAAATAAAAGAAGTCCGGACTCCTACCGATTTTTTTAACAAATGACGACAACATGAAAACTGAAATGATGCACGCTCATGCCATTCGGTTGTACATTTTCTGCATACCTCTTCAATTTTGAAGGTTGTTTTTTCACTGTGAATCGTTTTGAAAATCACGAACGAAAAACCCCATCAAATAAAATTAGCTACGGATATTGGTGTCATATTTGATGGGAAATATGTTTTTCGTCAGAAACTTTACTTAAGATCACAATGAATTTTGAAGGGGACACAGGACACTTCGACTTCGATTAATCTAGTAGAATATTTACGGTTTCTGTTGCATAGGGTCCAATTTCCAGAGATTTTTTTGTTTTCGGCGAAAAATATAACCTAACCAAATCGAAAATGCAAGCTCTAATTGATGTCATAATTCAGAAAAAGTCATTAGCTGACTAAAAAGGTTTTTTGTTATAAAACATTTTTTCGCCTGTGTAATTTTCAGTCTTATTCTAAACAAAAAGTGGCAAATTCGACAATTTAAAATTTAAAAATTGTTAAAAAATAATTCGGTCTTTTTTGTCACATCACACTTATTTGATGCAAACACGTTTCTGAAAAAACCGAATCGTGATTCTACTGCTTTCAAAAAGGAGCATAATAGAAAGTTATCGAAAAACAACACACCTGAGCGAATTCATTGAAATTACTTTCTTAGACTTACAATAGATGGCCACTATACATCAAAGCGAGTTGCATTAGAAAATTTGCGAAATTTTTCGCTTGTGAATTGTGAAAGGGTTTCAACATTTAAAATAGGGAAAGACTAAGGTAGTAGCACATTCCGTTATGAAAAAAAATAGAAATTATTTCAGCCTTCTCTGAAATCTGTCAACTTAGGACAGAAGCTTGACTGGATCCTACCAAATATGCCAGCAGGATTTTTTTTTCAATAGGGATATTGCCTTCCTTGAAAGCAATTGACACTTTCCGAAGGATCGTTCTAGAATTTTTTTTCTTTGCCAATTTTGGGTTATTTTAGGTGGGAAATCATGAGTTCGCGCCCAATTACTAAAAACATGTCCAATATTTTAATGTCTTTAAAGTGAATACGTTACGAAGATGCTTTATACTCCTGGTCTAACTAAATAACCCACCGCCAGTAGGTCGCTCGGATAAGTCCCATTTGAAGGAGCAGTTACATTAGAATTTGAGGTAAGGTTGTGATTGGGCGCCCTGGGTTGAGGCGAATACACTTAACTAGAATAAAATAAAACGAACTCCTTGAGTATTAAAAATGCATCGTTCACAAAATTTATTTTTAAAACTTAAGCAATAGAAAGTTTCAGAAATTTGCCGCCCCTTGAAATCTGCCGCCCCGGGCAGCTGCCCGGGTTGCCCATATGAGAAATCCGGCCCTGGATTCACGGTGAGATTCGAACTCATGACCCTGTGCACCGAAGGTGCGCGTGCTAACCGCTAGACCAGCCAGATTACTTCACTCTTTCTTTCTGCTCTTATAATTAGAGCATCCGTCCTATAACAAGAGTGCATAGCACTTTAATGAGACTGTCACAAGAGTAAACATTTACTGTAATAAGAAGTCTTAAAATCGTCTTATAAGACATGCGTAATGCTCCCTCACCGTGCACAGCACATATCATAACTTAAGGCCCTATCGTTATTTAACAGTTATCACGTACAAAACCAAAAAAAAAATCTCTAAAATAAATTTGGCACTCCTCAATTCAATCACTTTTTTCCCAATAAAATAACTTAAATTGTGAAAAGATTTTATGGAGTTTTACACTAAATAAATTGTACCGACGAATTTCTTATATGTGTGTATTTATTCCCTCTTCCAGGCAAAATCACAGTGAAATCGAAAAACGTCGTCGCGACAAGATGAACACCTACATAACCGAACTGTCCGCTATGGTTCCCATGTGCCATGCTATGTCCCGAAAACTGGATAAACTTACAGTTCTACGAATGGCGGTGCAGCATTTAAAAACTATCCGGGGCGCTGTCCATTCGTACACCGAGGGACACTATAAGCCCACATTCTTGTCGGATCAGGAGTTGAAAATGTTAATCTTACAAGCTGCTGAAGGATTCCTGTTCGTAGTGGGATGTGATCGGGGGAGAATACTTTACGTCTCAGAATCAGTCAACCAAGTTTTAAATTATACACAGGGTGAATTGTTGGGTCAGAGTTGGTTTGATATATTGCACCCAAAGGACGTCGCTAAGGTCAAAGAGCAGCTTTCATCATCGGATTTGAGTCCGAGAGAGCGATTAATTGATGCAAAAAGTATAAATAATTTTCTAATTTTTTTTATAATTCCATAATATAAAAATAAAAAATTAAATTATTTATATTTTCAGCCATGCTTCCAGTAAAAACCGACGTTCCGCAGGGACTTTCCCGTCTCTGTCCGGGCGCTCGTCGTTCGTTTTTCTGCCGTATGAAATGTAAGATATCCGCACAAATCAAGGAGGAAAGTGATTCCACGTCGAGCAGTCATCGGCGGAAAAACAAGCTAAACGCAGACAAAAAATACAGTGTTATCCAATGTACAGGCTATCTGAAATCTTGGGCTCCGGCCAAAATCGGACTCGAGGAACAGGAAACGTCCGACTCCGTTGACAATGATTTGTGCAATCTATCCTGCCTCGTAGCCGTTGGTCGGATACCTCCGAACGTGCTGTCGCCAAATGTAACGCCACCCGCCAATAACTATCCAAACATTAGGTCGATTCAATTTATGTCCCGACATGCTATGGATGGGAAATTTTTGTTTGTTGATCAAAGGTAGGATTGTTTAAAATGATTTGTCGGAATCATTTTTTGTTTATTGGATTCTTGTTGTAGGGCAACCTTAGTTTTAGGATTTCTACCTCAAGAGTTACTTGGCACTAGTATGTATGAATATTACCACCACGAAGACATTCCTTCAATTGCTGAATCGCACAAAGCCGCTTTACAGAGTACTGAAAAAGTCACAACCTTGGTGTATCGGTTTCGAACAAAAGACAATTATTTTATTCGCCTGCAGAGCGAGTGGAAGGCATTCAAGAACCCATGGACGAAGGATGTGGAGTATTTAATAGCGAAAAACTCGGTTATACTGTAAGTATTATACGTGTAAGTGCCCGTGCACACTGAAAGCGAAGCGTTGCTATGAAAAGCTGCTGATCGCAAGAAAAAAAATTCTTAACATTTGAATGGAACCCCGCTTGAGCCTGCTTGTGACGTTCACACTGCTTTCTAAACGGCGCCGGGATGGGCGATGATGCACTTTTCAGTTGCTGAAATCGCATTACCGCAGCCAAAATCGTCAACCGGCACGAAGAGATCGAAATGAAAGTCATGATTTGTCTTCAGATAGGCAGGATTTAGTAGTGGCATGGCGCTCATATTGAATTTTGAATGGATGTTGTGGTTTGTCGTAGGTAACGATCGATGGGTGAAAAAGGTAACCTTCTGGAAATTTGCAGTGCAATGCAACCGGGTTGGTGGCATATGCGTAGGATCATAAATCGGACGGTATTTGGATTTGGCATAAATTATTTATTGTTGTTTATATCCAGTGGCGTAACGTACGGTGTTCCATGTGTGCAGTGGAACACGGGCCCCCAAGCCAAAAGGGCCCCCAAATCCGAAATCATAACAAAATTTTGTGGGATAGATCCTTGAGTAACTGTTCTTTCAAAAGACATGTATTTTTACTAATATGTCACAAAAATGCGTAAGTGAGCTATAGAATCTAGGATAGTAGCAAAATATTAAATTTTGGGTATGTTCAAGCTTGGATCTTGGATCTCTAAGTATTATACTCTGTTTGCAACGGGGAGACGCAACTTAACTCAACACTCATCAGAACAATCCATAAATTATAAAGGTTTTTGCTCATAATAACATTGAAAATTAATAAAGATTCAACTTCAGGCGGTTCTTGCGTAAAATTGGGCCAATAATCAGCGCCCGGTCTAGGGAGGGCGGTATTTTGAGTAGCACTTCCTACAGCGCCCGCTCTAGGGGGGGCGAGCCGGGCGGTCGCCCGGGGTGCCAAATTTTAGGGGCGGCTTTTTGGCTAGAACTCGAAGCAAAAAAATAAAAGCCAGAATGAAAAATTCAATATCAATTTCCATTAAGTGGAAACAAAACCTTCAAATGAAATAAATAGTTGAAAGTTGTGTTTTGAAGAAGCAAAGTCCTTGAGAGCCAACAATTGATAGAAGGTGCTGCATTTAGAATCCTAAAATGCTTATATGTGATAAAAGTTGATAAAACAACTTGATTGATTACCCTAAAATGCTTGCCTAGTAAGAGTTGCGTAATTGTACGTCTGTGACGCTAGCCCCCGCCCTACTTCCGAAGCTATGCGCTTTTCAAGTTCTACTTTAAAACTGCTAATTTCGTCCTCCAATTAAACATTTAGTACCCCTGCTTTTGACCAGCATTAAGGATTATATTTGATCTTTCTAGGCATGTCTTACCAAGTCTTACCAAACGGGAGATCCATCTAATTTTTAAATAGAGGACGAAAGTAGCTATAGAACGTAATCTTATTATCGAGTTTATATGCGGAACGTCGCACTTCAATTTCCGGAAGTAAGGTCTAAAACTTTATTTTAGTCTATTGAATCGGAGGAGAACACGTCCCCTAAAAAAATATTAATCCTCCGGAAAAATTGATATTAAATGAGAAATAATGATTCGTATAAACACTAAACACATAAAAGCGATTAAAACAAAGTCTCCTGAGAGAAATTGAATACCCCTGCAGGAGTTTTGGAAACTTCTATAAACCTTTGGCGGCAATTTGACTTCAATTCACCCGATCTTCTCGTGGATGGAATCACAGTACACATTACCAGAGCCGCAGTAGCAGTACTTCCCTTATATCAAACATGCTAAATCAGGACTTAGCTTGATTCCCCGGAGTAGGCTGGATTTCCTAAAGACATATAGGCTTTTTGGCGGCGAAATATTTTCTTGAATGAGGTTGGTTGGTCAACATGATCGGAAACATAGGAGGTTAGGATGCTCACAAAGAGAACTTAGGAAGTCACTTGGGGCATAATTTAAGTTTCGAAAGGCTAGGTCACGCAAACGCGGATAGGATATGGATATGATGATGTTCATGACACCTACATGTGGGTGCTCAAGTTTCGGATATTAAATGCCTAAAACTGCAGTCTCAATAGAATTGTGCGGATGATATATATTTAGAATCCCTGTCTCGGAATAACCGAGACCACCAGACTGAAATTTTTCTTAAAATTGCGATTGAGACCAGGCGCCAAGTGACACCACCAACACGCAGATTTGTAGCACTGCAATTTTCATACGTAGAGCATCGATTTTTTATGAGGTAATACAGCAGTAAGAAAAAAATGTATCCTTGATCAACCGCCAGACAGAGGGAGGGAGGGTCAAGCGCCACTCCCCGCCCTGCCTCTCCAACCTCCTGGGCTACACCTATGATTTTCAAGATGTCGCATTTATGAAAATAAACCACGGACTTTCCACACTGAAGAAGTCCGGCTAACTGAAATTGATCGGCTGCGTAGTCGGCAAGGATGTTATGGGAAACTACTCATCTACTTCAACGACGTACATATTACCTACTATCAATCTGCCTGGTATATCACCAGGGGCGGCAGTTTGTCATCTTGCCCGGGGCGGCGTAAGTCCTAGAGCGGGCGCTGCTTCCTAGACGGAAACCTACATGAAAGCAGAAACTTATATCCGGTAAAAAAAGACTAAAACACTTGTAAATTAATGTTAATTAGCTCGATGGCGTTACTGACAAACGACTGCAACTCTAGAAATTGCTGGAATAAAACCGTTACTTAATTTTAGATTTCATGATAATAAAATTGCTCTTTAATCGGTGTTTGGAAAAATCAGCACCAAACGTTTTTAGTTAAGCAAACAAAGCACACGAAGAAAGTAACTGTGTTATTGTATCGTAACCTCAACTAGTCGTTAAGAACCTCAGAAAACGGTTAAAATTTTAATAAGCTAGAGTCTGAAGTGAGCTATTGTCCAGGATTTATCAACAAGATTGGTTGACTTAGTGTCTGCTTCTTGACATACCCTGGTTTCTCCTCTCAGTTCATTTCACTTAGTATAGTATTCCGTGAGATTACCGATATTGAGGCACTATAGGGGGATCGTTATTAGTAATATAGTGTATCATCGGCAGAATACTTTTCCACTAACGATTTTTGTTAAATCTTTTTAGGCGCATTTCTTAACGACTTCTACATCGCCAATACGACTTCCTCGGGAAATTACATTCTAGATTGACGTTCTCAAGTTCATAATGATAAAAAAGGCTACATTCTGCATTCGATGAGCATAAAGGTTGAGTCTTCTGTTTTCGTATGGAAAAAATCACTCAAAATGTGTCAGAAAAGCATCCTTCCTGGTAAAATGAAATCGACACATCCCATGAACATTTAAAAAAAAAATTTTAGGTGCGGCAATTTGTCGTTTTGCCCGTGGTAGCGTACGTGCTAGAGCGGGCGCTGCCCATAATCCAGTTATTGGAGAGTATTTAAATATCGAATTGAATGCTCAGCTAAGGAAAATGTGTTCACAATGTTGAAAAAAGGATATAGGATGACCTATTGATCGGAATGGCTAACCACAGTTACTAAGAACATTCAAAAAGGTTTAAGTGAGAAAACCTTTCCTTTTTTAACTGGGACTCAAGAAATCAAGAAACAGATGTCTGTCGACAAACAAGTGAGTCAAGATACGTAAATTTATTTGCCTTTGGAGCATCTCTACCATGAATTTTATTTCAGTCAATTTAGTTTTCCTTGGTTATGGATGTGAACCACAGATCTATAGTAATCAGTTTTAGTCTAGGATCAACGACTCTTACGAGGTAGAAGGGCACTCCTCCAGGTTGTCTTTCGCCGCCACTCTTGGATTTTGTGATAAATAGATGATCCTATTTAATTATTCTAAATTGAATTTTGTCTCAAAAACTAAAAACATTTTTTTTTAGAAAATGATGTTCGTTGCTTTTGCTTATAATGTAGACTGCTTTAAATGTGGGTTATGTTCTATCAATTTTTTTCTGGTAAAAAAAATCGAGCGTGAGGGGCCTCCATTTCGATCTTGAACACAAGAAAATTGGGAAACGTTACGCCACTGTTTATATCTATGAATAGATTAAAGAAGTAACATTTGTGGAAACATGCAGTGCAATGCAACCTGGTTTGTACGCGTAAAAAAATATTGGGGCGGCATCTATGTTTGACCTGGATTGTTGTAAGTCTGATAATACATGGGAGAATGAGATAACATTTGAGGAAACTTGAAGTGCAGTACATCACGGTTTGTAGCGTACGCTTACCGAGAAAAAACAATTTCAGGTGGCGTTTGGATTCACAAAGGATTATTGTTGGATTCGATGGATAGGCCAAAGAGGTAACCTCTGTGATAAGTTACAGTGCAGCCCAGGCCAGTTTGTAGTGGATGCGTATCAAAAAAATATTCTGGCGGTGTTTGCATTTGGAATGAATTGTTTTAGATATCGGTGGGTGGTGCTGAAAGAGGTTAATATTTGTGGAAACATTTAGTTCCCTAAAACACGGTTGTCACGTACTCGGGAAAGAGTGGTTACCGACATTTAGATATGGAATCGATTTTTGTAGGTAATGAAACCTGAAAATACATTTTGGTCGGCATTTGGTTCTTGTATGATTTGTTGTAGGTATTGATGGATAGATTAAAGAGGTAAGGAGTCATGCAGTGCAGTTCAACGTAGTTTACGGTACCCAAAGTGAAATGAATGAGATACATATGCGGTGGGAATTTGATTTTCACATGAATCGCTGCAAATTGTTGCAATGAAGGAGTCAAAGTGGGCTCATTTGAGGGGCGTGTGTGCAAACCAAGTTGCACCCACCTACTGCACGGCAATTTCTACAAAATGTTAAATCTTTCAACCATCCACCTTCAACAATTCATTCGAAACACAAATGCCAATTGATTTATTTTGGTGCTCATATGCTACCTACCGGGTTGCACTACAATTAATGATTCTACGAATATTACAAATTTCAGTCTGTACCTACAAGAATCAATTCCAAAATAAAATGCCGCACGAAATGGTTTTTTTTTTGGCATATGTACGTGGGGTGGACTGCACTGAAAGTTTCCACGATGGTCACTTCTTTAGCCTATCCATCGATACATACAACAATTCATTCCAAATCCATGTGCTGCGGATCTTTAAAGGACCATTGAAACTGGTGAATAAGCTATGCTGATGCTCCAGGAACAATTCATATTACTTATAAAAAATTCTCAGCTTCTCGGTCTGGGAGGGGCATCCCCCTTAGCCCCTCCCGTGGTTGCGCCACTGTGCCCGAATATTGTGTTGGTAGGCGTACGCTACAAACCGGGTTGTACACTGCACTACCCTTCTACAAAGGTTACTTCGTTGACATATCCATCGGTACCCACAATAATTCCTTTCAAATCTAAATCGCTTTTCAGAATTACTTTTCTTCGGTACACGTTCTCTATAAACTGGGTTCAAGTGCACTGCAAGTTTGCACAAAGGTATAACCTCTTTCACCCATTCATCTTTACATACCATCAACAATCCATAGATAAATACCCTACAAACTACAATTATGTAGGTACTTCATAAAAATCCGACACGTAAAAATTGCAATGGTAAAACACTGGGAGCGCCATGTCACGAAGACGATATGAAAACAGAAATCATGCGAATTTCTGAGATTACCAGCATCATACATCGCCAAATATCGCGAAACAGCATGAACCACCATCGTATAAAATTCCCTTGAATAAACAGGTTTTCTGTATTGTATGCATTGTATGTGCACACATAGCATAGCATAGCAAAGCATCGCTCAGCGTAGCAAAGCACCCGCCCTAATGCAATTATTTACTAAATCTTAAGGTCCATCTAGATTAGTCGCCAAATGGCGTCACGTGCAGCCAAATGGCTGTTGTCATTCCGTCCAAACTAGTCGCCATTTGGCTGTGCGTTCAGTTTTGATATTCAATATGGCAACTCAACGAACCGCTTGTCAAAATCAAAGTGACAATTTTGCAACTTTTGTTCGTTCTTTTGTGTGAAATTGAATAATTATTGAATGGCCGTGTAAAAATTCAAAAGTGCAGAGTCCGATTTTGATAATTAAATGTTAAAAAATCACCAAAATGAAATTTTGGTTATGTCGTTTTCTGTTTCCATTTGGCTGCTATGGTGTGGATGCTAAGTAGCAGCAGCTGTATGCGATGCCAGTTTTTGGACGCGCAGCTATTTGGCGACTAATCTAGATAGAACTTAACAAAGATGCTTTTCCCCTTAAAATTTTTATGATTTTTATAATTATGTCGCATAATTTGCAGGACCGATTACAGAGAGTCGGCGGGTTATAGACAGGAAGGAGGCAGCAATGTAACTGCGAATTTTGATTTTTTCAACCAACGTAAGTATCTTTTTAACTTTATTATAAAAGATTCCTGAGTATAATTATTGTTGTGTTTTTTTATTTTTTTTTCTTAGCTAATGGACGTGATATTCACAGGATTATAAATTCTCATATAGAAGCTAGTAAAATAGGACGTCAAATAGCTGAACAAGTTTTAGATTACCAAAGGCGGATAAGTGATTCTTCTGCTGGTAAATAAACAATTTAACGATTTATCCTTGTACAATAATTTTGAATGATTCGATCTTTTTACTACTTCATTTGAAAATATAGAGAGCAGTCCTGGCCCTGACAGTGTACCAAGTATGAATGTATCGTCAGGCGATAATAGCACATCGGGAGGCGAACTTGCGGTTGACAGAAGAGTTCCGTTATCAACTGTAACGAGGCTAAATGGAACACTTCCATCCTACAATAATGTCCGAAACAATTTTCAATCGAACTCTGATAATGGTAATGCTCCTTGCAAGGAATTGAGTACATAATTTAGTCTAAGAAAATTGGGCCAAAATATGGCCATCGAACGGCAAAAATTCTACATCGAAAATTTTTTGGGATTATGGTTCCCAGATTATGGCATTAAAAGTCACAAGTCACAACCTTAAGAAAGGGGAGAAAAGGGGGAATTTTTTCGTTTTTTTTTGCGATTATTTCAAAAAACGGTAAGAGATACATAAAAATGGTCTGAGGACGAAAAAACTACATAAAATTATCTTTGCAATGATATATAACACATTAGAGTTGAATTCAATATTTCGGCGTTAGACTAGAAAATAAATTAGAATATTTTCATTTTAGAACTTTTTTAAAAGCTCCATAACTTTTGAAAGAATGCTAGTTCAGCCGTAAAATTTTGTATAAGTATGCCCCCTTTCCCCTTTTTATAAGGTTACGGACCCCCCAATCGGTTGGGACTTTAAATACCATAATCTGGGGACCATCCCTAACCATAATCCAAACAAATTTCCGATGCAGGATTTTTGCCGACCAAATATGCCATTTTTCTTACACTAATTTTGAAATATCATTGTTAATACTAATTGTAGCAAACGATGGTGACTTGCCGATTATAAGCAGCACATTTAATGATATTTCGAATAATGCAACGTCCGACGGCAACGATGAGGCAGCTATGGCTGTTATTATGAGCCTACTAGAAGCTGATGCAGGACTTGGCGGACCTGTTGATTTTACCGGACTACCGTGGCCATTACCGTAATAAGTTTATAGGCAATTTTTAGTTTAATTTTAACGTAAGGCAACTGTTGTAATAAAGACACTATTTTGTTAAATTTTAATGTTTATTCAATTCGCGTTTACGAATATCAGTTTTTTCGGTGGCATGAAATCATGCATATCAGTTGACATGATTTGAATATCTTTATCACTCCAAAGATTTTCGACTAGAGCCGTCCGGCTATAACTACCGTAACGATCACAGGGTTATTACTTTCGTTTGCAATAGCAACTTTGTCGATGAAGGCCTTCTTTATTGCGTTTTGGTAATATTTATATTTATATCTGTATGAGTCTAGATTATCCAACCAAGGTTGCAAAGGAATTTCCAGCAGATCGTCGAACCCTTACATTTGATCCGCTGATTTGTACTTTTGACAATTGTTGCCGATAAATTTGGCAAACACCTCCTGATGACCACAACGCAACACGGGATGTTATTCTTGTTGCGCACGAATATGTCCGAATGAATTGTAATACATTCCACATGCTCGCCGAGCCATCGATGCACTTCCTCTTTGCTCGGTACATAGACGCTGAGCTCGAGAACCAATTTAATTTTGCAATTGAAATCGGCCGCAGTGAGAAGGCGATTCCATAAGATCCACGTGTCCCCGCCTTCGACATCCTCTTGGGCCCTATCATGTAATTCGAAAGGAATCACTTTCGAAATGTAACTCGAAAACGAATCGACTTTCGAATTTGATCATACGAAAACGAAAAGCCCTTATCATGTAATTCGAAAACGTTTGAGAATATGATCGATTGCACCGACAATTTATTCGAGAGATAGGCTAATCTCGAGAAGCTATCGTTATGTGTTTCTTGGTTGCAAAGAAACGCTTTCGGATGTTAAAAAGTGTTTAGTTCAAAAACTAAACGAACTTCTTAAAATAGAGCACATGAAGCAACGCACATTTAATGATATAGGCACTTTTCTAGGGAGTAATAGAATCGCTTTCGTATTTGTAGCAATTGGCTCGTCGGAATGAAATAAACATTTAATTTCTTTGAGAATTTATCAGAAACTCAAAACTTGTAAGAAAAATAGATTAAAACGGGACCGAGTTCTAATCGTGCGAATAGCACGATGAGTGTATACCCTATACCCATGTACAGACCTAGAAGGCACGCAAAACCCAAAATATTCCATTTCATATTTCTTGTGGGGGAGGGAGGGGTAGATGGGTCGGACCTGACACATCTTGATTACCTTGTCAAGGTATCTAACGGCTACCATTTGATACTTATTTGAAGTTTTTCGTGACATTCTATCAAAAGATATGGCTGAATATAACTTTGTAGGGGAAGTAGGGATAGGGGTAGTCGGACCTACTCCACTTTCCGTCAACTCAAAGTATGTCAGAATGAGACATTGATCAAAATTTCAAGTCGATAGCGATATTCTACCGAAAGTTATGGCCGAAATAAAATATCCAGGAGGGGTAGTTTGTAAGGGAGGTAGGGGAACCCGTGGTCCGATTTGGCCCATTTCAATACCGTCCAAGATTTTAGCAAAACAAACATTTGACCAAAATTTCAAACCGCTAGCTTCATTATTTCGGGAGTTATCGTGCTAAGAGACAGACATGGCTTATTCGATTCAGGGATCGACCCTGAATGGTGGCTCCTTTGAGGTGTTACATAATATCAGCATAACAAAAACAATATACCCTATACCATCTTATGGGTATAGGGTATAACAATAGTTTCGATTATAAACAGTAACATTTTATCTCACAAAAACAACTGTGTTGTAAAAGGTTTCCGCCAAAGAAAAAGTCGTCAACCGCAAAAAGGATTGATATAAATACAATCCCGCCAAAATACTCGCATTTTGTCTCAATGATACACATATTCAAAAGAGATTAAATTAGTTAATAGCTTCGATCAAATCAGCGCGGTGTGGTAGCGGTACTCGTCAGAAATAATGTTCGCGTACCGAAGAAATTTGCTCCACCAAACCAGCGCGGGAGCGGTACGCGAACATTATTTCTGACGCGTACCGCTGACATGACAGGGCCCCTTGTTTGCAATCCGATCGATAGCTGAGCTTTAAGTACATAGTTGGAATCGACCATAGGAACAGATGCCAAAATAGTCCCTTTGATGTTACGTTTTATGATGCGGGCCAATTTTGTGGTCTTAGCCGACTTGCATGATCCAAATGTTCGGTAAAGGCCGTCTCCTGCATGAGTGTCGCTTCGGAATGTTTGTGTCTGTGAGTCGCAGTCGATGTTGTCGTTCATCACAGATATGACTTTTTGTAGCCAATCTTGTGACATGAGGATCAAATCAGACCGCTTTGATTTGGGAAGATTCCTTACATCAGCAAAGGCACACGTACGATTTACTCATTGAGGCGAGTAATCGGAGAGAGGAGAGAGTTGCAGCGTTTCTTTGAAAAATCACACAAAATTCTAAAGGTCACACTACAAACTGAGGTAGACAACAAACGGCAGTATTTCACAGTGTTTTCATCATTATATTATACTGGAAGCAATTAGCCAGAAGTGATTTCTTTGAAAAGAAACCTTTAAACCTTAAAACACAAAAACACTACAAAAGGGGATACCTAAATAATCCCGAAAAAAAAGTCCCGCCCACTTTTAACAAAACGCTTTACATTATCTCCACATTTCTAACTCCCGCCGATTAAAAATCTCGCCATTTTAAAATTCCGCTAGTGGGTCTCCGTATTTAAACGGTAAATATGGTGGCGCTTTTTAATATCCCGTCATAGAAGGTAAGTATTGTTTCAAAAAGCGGGATATGGAGAAGCTGTGTTTTGAATTAGCCGGTGATTGAGTTGGCGGGATATTAAGTTAAGGCCGGCTTTTGATAAGACGGGATTTAAATTGAGCGGGATTTTGCAATGGTGGGATAATGAACTTCGGGATTTTGAAAAACAGGAAGAAATATCTTAGCCAACCCCTACTAAAGCCCTTGTGTATATATCAGTGATAATAGCTAGGTTCGCGTTCCGAAAATGAAGATTCTATTTGAGAAAAACTTAAGAAAGTCGACTGTTTATTGATACATGTACTCTTACATGGGCGTAGCCAGGGGGGGCAGGGAGGGGCGGTCGCCCCCCCCTGGTCGGTGAAGATGGTAAAAAATTCTTACTGAAGTAGTAAAAAAAATCGCTGCACTATACACCATTTTCAAAAATTTTCTGCTGCTGGCGCAGCAGTTGCCTTTTCCACCACTCCAAGTGCTGCCGGAGAAGCCATGATCGGGACAGTTTGCAGTCAAGAGGCACATACAAATAGATGACAGCGAGTGGCCTCTCGTAACTGACGGAGGCTGCGTTCCAGCACACACATTTCACTTGTGAGTGTGCTACTGTGGCTGCGTGGATCCCATATTTCCTGTTTCATTTCATGGATTCTGAGCTGGAGTAAACAATTTCGGGAAGCTAGTGGAGTTCAACTTATTTTCATTTGAAAGGGGACAAATGGTATGCTTTTTTAGGGACCTTGTAAAGAACGGACATCATATTTCAGTGCCTTTCAAGTTATTTAATCAAAATTTATTTTCTAGCTGAATCATGCCAGCAATAAAATGTAGCCACTGATACTACTTTGAGAAATTTAGAAGAAATCTTAATTAAACCGTTATAGTATAGCTACTAGGTGATTTCAGATTGCAAAGTGTGGTGGAGAAAATTTTTTTTTTGCTTCTTATGTTTTTTGGGGTGCTGAGCTCGAATCCGGAGATTCTCACCAAAATTTAGTTGCGGAACAGGGTCAAAACCGCGAAAAAATCCAAAATTTTCGGAGTTTTCCCGTTTTTTTGCTTATAACTCCGAAAGTGAACATTTCTCCGAAAACCTGTCCATGAAAATATTAAAGAAAACATAATTGCGGTTCCAACGCGCCATTAATTATTAAAATGTGAAGCGGTATAGCTACATTTTTTTGGGGTTTTTTACAATCTTGGCCCTGTTTTGCAACGAAATTTTGGTGGAAAGTTTCGGATTCAGGTTCTTCACCCCAAACTACATAATATACAAGAAAAATGCAACTTTTGCAGCCAATAATTAAAAACCGTTCCAACTCAAAAATTTTATTCATAATTATGGAACTATGTTAAAAATGGCAAATTTAAATTATCAATTGTAGTAATACCGCTCAACGGTATTATTTATGTCTCTTTGGACGCGCTATTTTGTGCTGTTTAAAATATCCATGGTGAGTTTTTCGCAGAAATAAATACTTTCGGAGTTAGGCGCCAAATAACGGAAAACAGCAAAAATTTTAGGGTTTTTCGCGATTTTGACTCCACAACATTTTGCAATCTGATGTACTAGGTTTATTACGTAGTAAATTCTACTCCAATCAACGGGGAGATTTTACCTTGCAAAAATTGGGGATGTCTCAAATTTTTGATATGTTATGTGGGGTAAGTTAAAATCCAAGTTTGCGTCACTTTCCCCCCTGTGCTCCCGCCGCTATCTTGAAAAAACATCTAAAATCGGCTCTTTTATTAGTTTACGGTCTATAATTCCTTTCCAGTCCATTTGAGCACGAAATGTGCCGAGACAATCTTGTAGAGCACAAAATTTCCTATAAATTTAATCTGACAAGTTTTATTCTATAATCAAAATTGGCAGAGTTATAGCGCAAAGAATATGCTAAAAATTCCAAAAATCATTACCAACAAAATTTCGAAACATAGGTACTTGGAGAACTCTATACTAAAATGCAGAGGAGGCTATGAGTAATTGGCATACAATGCGTTTTTGTGAATTTGATATTTTCTCCATTTTCTTGGCGCTATAACTCTGTTAATTTTGATTCTAGAGTACAATTTCATGGATTAAGTTTGTAGGAAATTTTGTCCTCTATAAAATTGTCTCGGCAGATTTTCTGCTCAAATGAACTGCAAAGAAGTTACAGGCCAAAAACTTGTGAAAGGGCCGATTTTAGATGTTTTTTTTCAAGATAGCGGTGGGAGCACAGGGGGGAAAGTGACGCAAACTTGGATTTTAACTTACCCCACCTGTCTTTATAACATATCAAAAACTTGAGAATCCCCAATTTTTGCACGCTAACCCCTATTATTTCGTCTCTATTGATTGGAGTATACACTGTTATCCATATTTTAAGCAATAAAGGATTTATAAATATATGCTGACGGTGCTACTTTGATAAGATGAAAGTGACAGACGAAACAAACTGATTTCGCAAAGTGGAATATGCAGTCCGAGATACAAGAATTGCACTGAAAAGAGACAAACTACGCTTTAAAAGGCAGATATTGGAGGCCAGTTGAATGCAATCAGAATGCAGAAGAAAACAATTCTCATCACCTTTTTTAAATTTGGCTCTAAAATTAGCAAAAAAAAGGAAATGGCATGCGTGACAGTCCGCCAGTAAGCTAGGACCGCAGATGTAGATGTATGAGTGACATCCAATTTCCAAGATCTAAACTGCTGTTTTGTTGAGGTGTTGCGATTAACAGCACGCCCAGCAGTTTTATTTATCCCCATAAATAGATACTTGTTTACAATCTGAGCGAAATCATAGTCCCTCACTTAAGTCGTGAGTTCTAAAAACAGCATAAAAAGAATTCGTTCACGGTGAGTCAGGAATCCATGACCCTGTGCTCCAATCCAACCACAAGCCAGGCTACTCTACAATTTGCTAACAATATTTCTGCGACCGAAACTCCTAAGGAAACCATGACGTTGAAAAATTTTTGGGCTTGCCCCCCCCTGACCGAAATCCTGGCTACGCCCATGTACTCTTATGAAACATATGAAAATTTAATTTTCGGAGTTTTCAAAACAGTTAAATCTTCAAATCAAACTTTCACAAAACTCCTTGGTTCGTAGGTACTTTACGTTTTGCTGGTGCCAATATTGATATATGTATTTCGGTCAAATGATTACTTACCATCATCAGTGTTTCTTCGAAAAACAATAAGTACATGACTTTAATATCATAAATATAATAATTATAAAACAATTTTAATAATGAAACATTGAAACTAAAGGAGGTATTACACTATCAAATAAAGTTTGACCAATGGCACAAAAAGTTTGTCCCACTAGTGTAATACGAAAATAAATGACCAAAAATGTGTTTGACCAAAAAGCAATGACCATCGTGATCATTCATTTCTGATCAAACTTATGACTTCAGTGTAATAACAAAACACATCTGTAGTCACATTTATTTTGCAGTTTTTGGTCATACGGTCATTCAAAAATTACCCATTTTTGGTGTGGCCCATGGTGGTCAAATGAAATCTTTCGATTGGCTCCACTTAATGAGGATCAATATGAAAAATAACGACAATTTTCTACTTTTTTTGCAAACTGTGGGGTATTGGAAAATTCAAAATTTAAATTAATCCGTGGAATTACATCAAAGAAAATGTTTTTGATTGTAAAATTTAACTCTCGGCAATACCTTCGAAGTGAAACAATCTGCGTGTTCAGTACACAAACACAACTCATCTCTATCAAAAAACGTTGGACGCACGTCGCTTCAATAATTTTCCTGACTTTGTCCAGTTCTAAAAGTTTCTTTTTTTTGGTTTGGTTTGGGGTCCAACCCCCTCTGAAATTTGGTGACGATGTTTGGATGAAAAATCAGGTGTGTTTTATACACATACCGCAACTTCAAAAGCATGTCTAAATGTCTAA